>CM055122.1:1232852826-1233493474 GCA_029206835.1 Rana muscosa
GAATGTGAATGAAAGGCTAAATTGGATTCTGGGTAAAGGAGATGACACTCAAGCAGTTGGTTACAGAGCTTTTTGCTCAGGAGCAATATACTATAGTGTGGGCCACATGCCCAAATTTATAAGGGTGTCACACACAGGTGCTCCAGTGGATACCTTGGTGGTTCTCCAAGTGTGTTTTTTAGGCCCCTAAAAAAAAACATGCAGCTTAGTAGAGTTCTCAAGATCTCATGTGTTTATCTTGGAACTCTGGCCCAAATATCAATTGCACCCCACTTCAAATCAATGTATACGATTTCTGCCCTCAAATCTCTGTGTGCTAAAGGATACCTTTTTTTTCCATTCCCATAGGGGAGAGGAGACTGGGAGGACACCAATCTGAGGAGACGAGGAAGCACAGACCACATAAACACCCCCAAGATCCCAAAGCACCCCAAGATCAGCATGTTGAGGAAGCGGAGGTGGAGGAAGGAGAGGTGGAGGAAGGAGAGGTGGAGCTTATCACCACAACAGGTCAGTGTCTGTCACCACAACTTCCAGGTAAATACAGATGTAGGCCTGCATATTTCTAATTTATTTAAATTTTTTAGGGGATGAACGTGGTGGTGTGTCAGGAACTCCAAATCCTCCATTCTCGAGTGCTAGTGCCCAAATAATTATTCAAGAAATAATGGAATGTAGTAGCGAAATGGACATTATGAGAAATAGAATTAATGTGATTGAGCAAAAATATAAAAACATTATAGATATTTGGGGGCGAATAGTCTGACCCCCCCCTGTTTTTGTGGTTTTTTTTGCCCTTAAAATTTTACACTGGTATTCCCACCAGCCCAAATGTGAAGATGCACACAGTGACTCAACAGGTGCTATCTGCTGTCACATGATATCTATGTCCCTGTTTTGGGGGTGCAACCTCTTCCTCCCTACTCAAGTAGGTGAGAGGTAGGGTTTGCACACCCAAAGCACGTCCATTGATCCTCCATGATGGCAGATAGCACATGTTTACCTTAGCCATGGGATCATGTGGCAAATCCCCAGTTCAGACACAAAAATAAAGTGCGATTCTTCACATTTGGGATGGATCAGGGGTGACATCACCCCATCTCCTGTTTCTCCTTTTCACGTTGAATTTTTATATTTCCTTTTTTGGACAAATGTTTACTATTTTGACCCATGCATGTTTCTGCAAAACAAACCTCCAAATAAAACCATCATTTTTGGGGAGGTAAAACTTTCAACATTGTATTTCTATAAAACGTTTAAAAAAATGTGGTGCACAGAGAAAAAGTTTCTGGGACACTCAAAAAGGTGTGGCTTGTTCTTTCTATGCTCAGTAGCAGTTCTGAAAAAGCTAAATCAATGCTTTTTATAGTAACAATTGTGGCTATTTACTAAGGACAAATACACTTGGCACTACAAGAACATGGAAGACACATCAACCCAAAAAACAAGAATGACAAAACAAGTTTTTTTTTAATATATTAATATTTTATTTAAAAAATCAAAAGGTCAGATCTGGTCTGGCATTGCGATGGCCCCCCTACACGTGAAGTACTCAACGTATTTCTCACGTACTTCACAGGCACTTTGGGGGGCCAAGCCAGTACGGGCAGTGTCCAGGCCGGTCATAATGGACATCTCGGATGGACCGGCCTCAGGCCCAACTGTTGAGACATATGTTGGCGAAAAATGACGGAGAAAATTGTGCAAGATGCAGCAACAGAAAACAATGTGGTTCAGCTTGTATTCCGCCATATGTATTGCTGTCTGAAACAGGCGGAACCGGCTGGCCATTATCCCGAAGGCATTCTCCACAACTCTCCGGGCTCTGGCCAGCCGGTAATTAAAAACCCTCCTCTCCGGGGTGAGGGTGCGTTGGGGAAACGGTCGCATCAGGTGTGGTCCCAGTCCAAAGGCTTCATCCACGATGAACCCAAACGGTAGTCCTTCCACGTTGTCTGCATCTGGAGGCAGTGCAAGACCCCCAGAGTGCAGACGGTGAGCAAACTCCGTCTGGGCGAATACTCCGCCATCGGACATCCGGCCGTTCTTCCCCACATCCACATACAAAAACTCATACCGTGCCGACACCACCGCCATTAACACAATACTATTAAAACCTTTATAGTTAAAATAGAATGACCCCGAACGGGGTGGCGCCACTATGTGGACGTGCTTGCCATCAATTTCCCCTCCACAGTTGGGGAAGTCCCACCGCTGGGCAAATTGATCAGCCACAGTCTGCCATTCCTGTGGTGTGCAAGGAAACTGTGGAGTCAAACAAAAAGAGGACATTAGTACGTTTTCAGTTTACAGTGCAAACAGATTACACAAAGACATTGTTGACCAACATCAGGCTAACATTATTATTTAAGGCAGTATTTCATGGCCAAAAAAGAAGGCCCACTTAGCAGGTGACTCACCCTTGCTGAGGGGACAATAGAAAATATTCTAAGGGGGGGGTTGAGGTGATTTGGGGGGCACAAAATAAAGGCTCTACCACTCTGCTGAGCTTTAAGGAGAAAGAAAACATTTGAACACATTTTAGGGGGGGGAGGGGTGCAAAACTACGATGGCACTGACCCAAAAAAAACAGGTGTAAAAAACTAGGTTAGCTGTGTTTGGGCCCAGGATAGCATGCTGTAGAGGTTAGTGAAGGGAAATAGGCATGTAGGCCACAAAAAAGGGCATTAGAGGAAAAAAACATGCATGGGTAAAATGGGGACATTCCCCGGATATTACAAACAGGCAAATTTGAGAAGGAGGAAAGAAATAAAAAACATTAGCAAACAATCCAAACATATAATGTGATGTTAAAGGAGCAAACTTACCTTCATATAGTCCTTCTGCAGGACCTGAATAATGGCAGAACACGTTTCACGGATTATGATCCCGAGAGCCTGGGGGGAGATGCCTGTTGTGAACTTGAGGTCCTGCAAGCTTCTCCCAGTCGCCAGGTATCTCAACGTAGCAATAAGCCTCTGCTCGGCAGTGATGGCCTGGTGCATCACAGTGTCCTGCCTCGTGATATAGGGGGACAGCAAATCCAACAGACGGTGAAAAACGGGGTCCGTCATCCTGAGATAATTCCTGAAATCATCAGGATTATTCTCATGCATTTCCCGCAGCAGAGACATATGAGAGAATTGGTCACGCAGGAGCAACCAATTCTTGGTCCATGAACTCCTCCTCACCCTGTTCACGGACTGAACTCGGGTTACAGTGTTAACCGCAACACCAAGTCCATAGCCAGCATGAGCTCGAGAACGAGAACGCACTTCAAACATGGTCTTAAACCGGTCGCCTGGTCAGAACGAACTCAAACATAACGCACCGTGGAACAGCAAGGCCTGAGAAGAACGACCTGAAAAACAGTAAACGAACGCCCAAGAAGGCACTGCAAAGCAGTAACGACCTGACTGCACGCACTGAAGAACAAACACGAACCCACAAGCACAAACTGAACACTAGGAAACGATCTGAAAAGCACGGAGACTGAAAAGCGCAAATCGGCACTCACCAAACTTTTACTAACATGCAGTAACACAAAATCAGCAAAAGCAGCCCAAGGGGTGGCGCCATTAGATTTGAACTTCCCTTTTATAGCGCCGTCGTACGTGTTGTACGTCCCGTCGTTTTGTTGCTGTCGGTTTTTTGACTGATAGTGTGTGGCCAAGACTGATGGAAGACAGTCTCATCGGAAATCCGATGGAAAAAAACATCGGATTAGAAACCATAGGATATCCGATCGTGTGTACAGGGCTTGACTCTGTTGCAACATAAGGTTTGTATATTGACCTCAACCCTCCACTGGAGAGGATAATTCAATCAACCTTTTTCTCTGGTGCTCCCCTAGTCCCCTAGTATGATGACTCCTTGGCTGAGTGTTTCATGAATTATGAAAATTTTGATGTATCCCGCCATGACATTGACTTTCTGTGTCAAAGTAATTGTGCAATCCTAATAGCAGCTTTTGTCCTTACAGTTAGACTGGCTTTGATATGTGGATGATTTGATGTTGTTAAATTTCCACTCTCTACAAAATCAGTCAAACTGTTGCTCAATGTTTGTGACCACCAGCTAAAAGGCACTCTGCACTATTCAAGTTATGCCAGCTAAAAGGTACCTTGCTATATTCAAATATGGTTTTATGAAGTGGTGTCACACATTGCATTTATCTCCCAGAAGTGTAAATAATAATCAACTATTATAAAGTAATCTTGTCCTGGTATGGAGAATATTTTACTTTGGGGTAGAGTAGGCCATAATTTTCAATTGAGCCATTTATGACCAGAATAAACATGGGCTGAAAATTGGCCTGTTTAGCAGGAACTGTCCAACTTTCATCCCTGTGTACAGCTGTCTGTTCAACAGAAGCTAGTCTAACAATGGGATTCTGTCAGATGGGCATGCTGGAAAAGGAGCATTCAGTCGGCATTTGCAGCCAATCTCTTGAATGAAAAAAAAACTGCCTGTGTTTACCCAACTTTAATCCTATTGGATTACCTTCTTTTAAAAGTTCACTTAACCAATAGGTTCCAACCCCGCGCAAATCAATGACCAAAAACAAATAAACTACAATAAAGAGCTGCATATTGTAAAGTGTAAAAAACACCTCTAACGTGAAAATAAACAAAGAAACCACGCTCATATATCATAAATTACATATCATCATAGTTAATAAACAAATAAATAAATATATATTCATTTTAATTACCGCATTTATCGGCGTATAACATGCACAGGCATATAACACACACCCTAACTTTAAGAGGGAAGTTTCAGGAAATAAGCTTTCCACAGCCTCCTGCGTATAACATGCAGGCACAGTTTACCCTCTTATTTTCAGGGTAAAAAAGTGAGTGTTAGACGCCAATAAATACAGTATATAAAATATATAAAAATTGTAAAGTCCATATATACAGGTGATACTCAAAAAATTTGAATATTGTGCAAAAGTTCATTTATTTCACTAATGCAACTTAAAAGGTGAAACTAATATATGAGATAGACTCATTACATACAAAGCAAGATAGTTCAAGACATGATTTGTCATAATTGTGATGATTATGGCTTACAGCTCATGAAAACCCCAAATCCACAATCTCAGAAAATTAGAATATTGTGAAAAGGTGCAATATTCTAGGCTCAAAGTGTCCCACTCTAATCAGCTAATTAAGCCATAACACCTGCAAAGGGTTCCTGAGCCTTTAAATGGTCTCTAAGGGCTCTTTCACACATAGGGTCTGTTCAGGTCCGCCTGTCAGTTTTTTAGGCGGACCTGAATGGATGCTCCATGTCCTCCTATGGAGCCATGGATGTCAGCGGTGACATGTCCGGTGACATCAGACCCGCTCCGATCCGCAAAAGTGTGACGGAGGAAAACCCTATTTTTCCTTCCGTCTGTGGATCGGATCTGATGACAACGGACTCTACGGTCCGTCGTCATCCGATACCCCCATAGGGGAGAGCGGCGCTCTGACAGGGCGGTCCCTGCACAGTGTGCGGGTACCACCCGGTCATCCGCCGGCTCAGCGGGGATCAACGGAGCGATCCCCGCTGAGCAAGCCAAGCTTCACGGATCCGTCCCGTGTGAAAGAGCCCTTAGTCTGGTTCAGTAGGAATCACAATCATGACCAGGAGAGACTGCTGACCTGACAGTTGTGCAGAAAACCATCATTGACACCCTCTGTAAGGAGGGAAAGCCTCAAAGGGTAATTGCAAAAGAAGTTTGATGTTCCCAATGTGCTGTATCAAAGCACATTAATAGAAAGTTATGTGGAAGGGAAAAGTGTGGAAGAAAAAGGTGCACAAGCAGCAGGGATGATCGCAGCCTGGAGAGGATTGTCAGGAAAAGTCCATTCAAAAGAGTTGGGGACTTTCACAAGGAGTGGACTGAGGCTGGAGTACATAGTTACATAGTTAGTCAGGTTGAAAAAAGACACAAGTCCATCCAGTTCAACCATAAAAAAAAAATATATATATATATACCGTATATATATATATATATATATATTGTGACAGCAGGAAGGTAAAGTCACCTGGTTGCATCCAGGGGGGTAGATATATTTCGCCCAGATTCAGGCTTTACGCCGACTTATACAACTAGGTGGAGAGTTGTATAAGCCCAGCTGAGGCTAGTGGGCTCATGGATGACTCATACCTCTAGGGAGAGTGTGGGGCGTCGTGCAGACAGGGAGTTGATGAGACCAGCTGAAGCTTGTCAGCTCATTTAGGCCTCTATAAAAACTCCCAGATTCATTAGGTGTTTGCTCATGCCTGGACCCAGACCTGTGTGGACTGTCTAGGGAGAGTGAACCCCTGTGCGGTGAGACAAAGCCTGTGTGGCTATTTGCTTGGACATTTAAAACCAGGGACTTAGGGACTAGGACAGCACTAGGCTGATCCCAGTTGTTAGTTAGGAAACCTGTATGTTTAGTCAGAGGTCAAGTTGACCAGGATTTATTTTGTTTATGTTTCTTTTGGCTTTGCTGTGTTTTGTCACTGTAAATAGAAAATAAACCGCACCTTTTTTTGATTTTGAAAACCACAACCTCCGTTTGCTGGGCCTGTTTTTGTGTGGGGAGCCCATCCCGGGGGTCACACACACCCGCTGCCGAGCTAACCCCCTCACAGTTGGTGGAGAATGCAGGCAGTTTTTTTTTAAGCCAGCATGGAGGAGATACTGAAGCAGCTGGCTCTAGCAAATGCCAATCAACAGCAGACAAATGCAGGTTTGCAAAAGAGCCTTGCAGCTCATCAACAGAGCCTTGCAGCTCAACAACAGAACTTCGCAGCCCAGCAGCAAGCTCATCAACAGAGCCTTGCAGCCCAGCAGCAAGCTCACCAACAGAGTCTGGAAGCTCAGCAACAAGCCCAGCAGCAATCTGAGGCCCGCTTCATAGACCTGTTACAGAAGCAAGAGCAGAGACTACAACAAATGGAAGCAGTAATGCAGCAACGTCCGCAGACCAGTGAGGAAAGCCGTCCCACTAATACCGCGTCCTTTGGGGTGAGTCGTTTATTGACAAAAATGACTGGAGAGGATGATCCAGAGGTATTTTTGACCACATTTGAAAGGACTGCTGAAAGAGAAAAGTGGCCTGAGGAGCAGTGGGCTGGACTGGTGGCTCCTCTGTTAACTGGTGAATCGCAGAAGGCTTACTATGACCTAGAGCCTGACCAAGCAAAAGACTATGTGATGCTAAAAGCTGAAATATTGGCAAGGCTGGGTGTCACCCAGGCTGTCCGGGCTCAGCGTGTGCATAACTGGACTTTCCAGCTTGGAAAACCCCCCAGGTCTCAAATGTATGATCTCATTCACCTGAGCAGAAAGTGGCTACAGCCAGAGACTTTGTCCGCACCAAAGATTGTGGAACGTGTTGTAATGGATCGGTTTTTGAGAGCTCTTCCTACTGCCATCCAAAAGTGGGTAAGCCATGGAGACCCAGAGACGGCCGATGGTCTTGTGGATCGTGTGGAGAAATACTTGGCTACAGAGAACCTGACGGCCTCTTCCAGAGACACTCGGACTTTCCACCCTAAGACCAGACCATCCCCAGGGGCGGATAAGAGGAGTCCAAGGGGTGAGGGTGGAGAGAGTGAGAGGGTGGGAGCTCTACCCCAAGTTTGGCGAGAACAGCCTGGGAAATCAGTGGCTCAAGAGGCGGCAAGAAGGATCGTTTGCTACCGCTGCCGGCAAGCGGGACATATTGCAGCCAATTGCCCGGTTGTGGAGGAACCCATGCAGTGTGACTTTCTGACGGGCAGACGTCAGTCGCTGTGTGCGACAGTCGCATGCACTGCCATTCGAGGAACTGAGAAACATTTATGCAAAATGTGTGTTAATGGTAGAAATGTTGTGGTATTGCTGGATTCAGGTAGCCTTGTGACCCTGATAAAGGCTGAGTTAGTTAAAACAGAGGTCTCTGGGAATAGCAAGGTAGCTGTTATTTGTGTGCATGGGGACACCCGAGAGTATCCAGTGACTACAGTGTGTTTCGAGACCCCCAAAGGTACCCTCTCTCATCCAGTGGGCTTAGTATCTCAGTTACCGCATGACGCCATTGTGGGAAGGGATTTTCCGAAGTTCTGGGAACTGTGGGATGATCCTGAGCCCCCCACTGGTGCCCCTATGTACCAGGAATGTGATAGCCAGAACTCCCCTGAGAGTGGTGAGGACTCTCCGGAATTTCCCTTATCAGTATTGGCAGGGGAGACTCAAGAAACTGGAGAGGAGCCCACCTCCTCAGACGAAAACCTACCGTCTGTGGAGTTTTCTGATCTTGAGGTTCACAGGGAAAACTTTGCCACAGAACAGTTGAAAGACCCCACCCTAATAAAGGCACGGGAAAACGTAGTGAAAATAGATGGCGAGTTAGTGAACCCAGATAATACCTGCACTTACCCATACTTCAGCGTAGAGAAGGACCTACTGTATCGGGTGGCAAAAAGGGCAGAAGAAACCGTTGAGCAGCTTGTGGTGCCCAAACCTTACAGGAAGTTGGTGTTGGAGTTGGCCCATGGGCACATTCTTGGAGGTCATCTGGGGACAGAGAAAACCCGAGAGAGGGTATTACAGAGATTCTATTGGCCGGGGGTGATGAAGGACATAGAAAATTATTGTTCCTCCTGCCCTGTGTGTCAGAGGTCGGCCCCGATGCCACATTTCCGTAGCCCGCTGGTCCCTCTACCCATCATTGAGGTCCCGTTTGAGAGGATCGCCATGGATTTGGTAGGTCCTATAATCAAGTCCGCTAGGGGGCACCAGTACATATTAGTTATAATGGACTATGCCACCCGTTATCCAGAAGCGATCCCTCTCCGAAATACCTCGGCCAAAACCATAGCCAAAGAGCTATCTCTTGTGTTTAGCCGGGTGGGTATTTGTAAAGAACTGCTTACGGACCAAGGTACACCCTTTATGTCCCGGGTCATGAAGGAGCTGTGTAAATTGTTCAAAGTGACGCAATTACGTACATCTGTGTATCACCCCCAAACCGATGGGCTGGTTGAAAGATTCAACAAAACCCTAAAACAAATGTTGAAGAAAGTGGTGGATAGAGATGGAAAGGATTGGGACTGTCTACTTCCTTATCTGATGTTTGCTATTAGGGAGGTGCCCCAATCCTCTTCGGGATTCTCCCCCTTTGAGTTACTGTATGGGAGACACCCAAGAGGGCTGTTGGATATTGCCAAGGAAACTTGGGAAAGTGAGAGTTCTCCCCACAGGAGTGTGATTGAGCATGTCGCCCTGATGCAAGACCGAATTGCACAGGTAATGCCCATCGTGAAGGAACATTTGGCCCAAGCGCAGTTAGCACAGCAGAGAGTGTACAACCGTGGAGCCAAGACCCGTACCTTTTCCCCGGGGGATAGGATACTGGTACTTGTCCCTACGGTTGAAAGTAAATTCCTTGCCAAATGGCAAGGCCCCTACGAGATAATGGAAAAAGTGAGCGAAGTGAATTACAAGGTCAGACAACCAGGAAGGCGAAAGCCCGAACAGATCTATCACGTTAATCTGTTGAAAGCCTGGAGGGATAGAGAGTCCCTAGTCGCAGACACTTGGTCACCAGCTCAAACTGGTTGCGTGATTCCTGAGGTTGGAATAGCAGCCACCTTGTCACAACCCCAACAACAGGAGGTTAAGGAGTTTGTGCTTCGCAACAAGGAGGTATTCTCTGAGCTGCCGGGACAAACATCTGGGGTAGAGCATGACATCATTACCCCGCCCGGTGAAAGGGTGAAGTTAAAACCCTATCGGATCCCAGAGGCCCGGCGGGAGGCAATACGGGAGGAAGTACAGAAAATGCTGAACTTAGGGGTGATAGAGGAGTCCAAAAGTGATTGGTCTAGTCCCATTGTGTTGGTGCCTAAACCGGATGGGAGCTGGCGATTTTGTAACGATTTTCGTCAGTTGAACAAAGTTACAAAATTTGACACCTACCCCATGCCACGTATAGATGAGTTGATCGACCGGCTGGGAACAGCCCGATACATGACGACTCTTGACCTCACAAAAGGGTATTGGCAAATCCCCCTGGCCAAATTGGCCAAAGAGAAAACCGCATTTGTAACCCCAGACGGGGCGTTCCAATATAAAAGAATGCCGTTCGGGTTACAGAATGCGCCGGCCACATTCCAGCGGAAAATGGACCAGATGCTGAGGCCCCATCGGAAGTATGCTGCGGCTTACCTGGATGACGTAATTGTCCATAGCACAGATTGGGCCTCACATCTGCCAAAAGTGCAAGCAGTCCTGGACTCTGTTCGGGAAGCGGGGTTTACGGCTAACCCCAAGAAGTGTACCATTGGGCAGGAGGAGGCCAAATATCTTGGGTACACCATTGGCAGGGGAGTAATAAAACCCCAACTCAACAAAGTCGAGGCCATCCAGAGTTGGCCACGTCCCAACAGCAAGAAGCAGGTACGAGCCTTTCTGGGAATCGCTGGGTATTATCGGCGATTCATTCCCCACTTTGCTTCTAAGGCTGTGCCCCTAACCAACCTAACGAAGGGGAAAGGGTCGGTCATGATTAAATGGACCCCCGAGGCTGAGGCAGCATTCCAATTCTTGAAACAAGCCTTATGTAGCCAGCCAGTGTTGTACTCACCCGACTTCTCTAAAGACTTTGTCGTACAAAGTGATGCGTCAGATGTGGGGTTAGGAGCAGTATTGTCCCAGGTCTGGAACGGGGAAGAGCACCCAGTCATTTACCTCAGCAGGAAGTTGAAGTCCCATGAGGTAAATTACGCCACCGTTGAAAAGGAGTGTTTAGCGGTGAAGTGGGCTCTAGATTCCCTTCGGTACTACCTGCTAGGTAGGCACTTTGACATGGTTACGGATCACGCTCCGTTAAAGTGGATGGCTCAAAACAAGGAAACAAATAGAAGAGTGAATAGGTGGTTCCTGGCCCTCCAGGAATTCAACTTCACAGTAAAGCATCGCCCTGGCGTTCAAATGGGGAATGTGGATGCTTTGTCTCGAGTACATGAATGCCTGATTGCTGGTGTTCCAACCCCGAGGTTAAAACAAGAGGGGGGGGTATGTGACAGCAGGAAGGTAAAGTCACCTGGTTGCATCCAGGGGGGTAGATATATTTCGCCCAGATTCAGGCTTTACGCCGACTTATACAACTAGGTGGAGAGTTGTATAAGCCCAGCTGAGGCTAGTGGGCTCATGGATGACTCATACCTCTAGGGAGAGTGTGGGGCGTCGTGCAGACAGGGAGTTGATGAGACCAGCTGAAGCTTGTCAGCTCATTTAGGCCTCTATAAAAACTCCCAGATTCATTAGGTGTTTGCTCATGCCTGGACCCAGACCTGTGTGGACTGTCTAGGGAGAGTGAACCCCTGTGCGGTGAGACAAAGCCTGTGTGGCTATTTGCTTGGACATTTAAAACCAGGGACTTAGGGACTAGGACAGCACTAGGCTGATCCCAGTTGTTAGTTAGGAAACCTGTATGTTTAGTCAGAGGTCAAGTTGACCAGGATTTATTTTGTTTATGTTTCTTTTGGCTTTGCTGTGTTTTGTCACTGTAAATAGAAAATAAACCGCACCTTTTTTTGATTTTGAAAACCACAACCTCCGTTTGCTGGGCCTGTTTTTGTGTGGGGAGCCCATCCCGGGGGTCACACACACCCGCTGCCGAGCTAACCCCCTCACAATATATTGTACAATTCCATATACCATGGATATGCAATTAGCGGACCTCCAGCTGTTGCAAAACTACAAGTCCCATCATGCCTCTGCCTCTGGGTGTCATGGTTGCTGCTGTAAGTGTCTCGCTATGCCTCATGGGACTTGTAGTTTGGCAACAGCTGGAGGTCCGCTAATTGCATATCCCTGCCATATACCCAATTCTATACCCACAGTTGATCCAGAGGAAGGCAAAAAACCCCAGCAGAGCATGATCCAATTTGCTACAGCAGGGGAAAAAATTCCTTCCTGATCCCCCGAGAGGCAATCGGATATTCCCCGGATCAACTTTACCTATAAATGTCAGTACCCAGTTATATTATGTACATTTTAGAAAGAATCCAGGCCCTTCTTGAAGCAATCTACTGAGCTGGCCAGAACCACCTCTGCAGGGAGTCTATTCCACATTTTCACAGCTCTTACTGTGTAGAAACCTTTCCGTATTTGGAGGTGAAATCTCTTTTCCTATAGACGCAAAGAGTGCCCCCTTGTCCTTTGTGTTGACCGTAAAGTGAATAATTCAACACCAAGTTCACTATATGGACCCCTTATATATTTGTACATGTTGATCATATACCCCCTTAATCTCCTCTTCTCAAGAGTGAATAAATTCAGTTCCTCTAATCTTTCCTCATAGCTGAGCTCCTCCATGCCTCTTATCAGTTTGGTTGCCCTTCTCTGCACTTTCTCCAGTTCCCCAATATCCTTTTTGAAAACTGGGGCCCAAAACTGAACTGCATATTCCAGATGAGGTCTTACTAATGATTTGAACAGGGGCAAAATGATATCTCTCTCTCTGTAGGAGCGTCAAGAGCCACCACACACAGATGGATCCTGGACATGGGCTTCAAATGTCGTATTCCTCTTGTCAAGCCACTCCTGAACAACAAACAACGTCAGAAGCGTCTTACCTGGGCTAAAGAAAAACAGACCAAGTGGTCCAAAGTCCTCTTTTCTGATGAGAGCAGATTTTGCATCTCATTTGGAAACCAAGGAGCCAGAGTATGGAGGAAGAATGGAGAGGCACACACAGCAAGATGCTTGAAGTCCAGTGTGAAGTTTCCACAGTCTGTGTTGATTTGGGGAGCCATGTCATCTGCTGGTGTTGGTCCACTGTGCTTCATTAAGTCCAGGGTCAGCGCAGCCGTCTACCAGGAGATTTTGGAGCACTTCATGCTTTCTTCCGCAGACTTGCTCTATGGGGATGCTGACTTCATTTTCCAGCAGGACTTGGCACCTGCCCACACTGCCAAAAGCACCAAAACCTGGTACAATGACCGTGGGATTACTGTGCTTGATTGGCCAGCAAACTCGCCTGACCTGAACCCCATAAAGAATCTATGGGGTGTTGCCAAGAGAAACATGAGAGACATGAGACCGAACAATGCAGAAGAGCTGAAGGCCGCTATTGAAGCATCCTGGTCTTCCAAAACACCTCAGTAGTGCCACAGGCTGATGGCTTCCATGCCACGTCGCATTGAGGCAGTAATTGCTGCAAAAGGGGCCCAAACCAAATACTGAGTACATATACATGCTTTTACTTTTCAGAGGTCCGATATTGTTCTATGTACAATCCTTGTTTTATTGATTGCATGTAATATTCTAATTTTCTGAGATTGTGGATTTGGGGTTTTCATTAGGGATGAGCTTCGAGTTCGAGTCGAACTCATGTTCGACTCGAACATTGCCTGTTCGCCCGTTCGCCGAACAGCGAACAAATTGGGGTGTTCGCGGCAAATTCGAAAAATCTATGGGAGAAATCTAAAGTGCTAATTATAAAGGCTTATATGCAAGTTATTGTCCTAAAAAGTGTTTGGGGACCCGGGTCCTGCCCCAGGGGACATGTATCAATGCAAAAAGAAGTTTTAAAAACGGCCGTTTTTTCGGGAGCAGTGATTTTAATAATGCTTAAAATGAAAAAATAAAAGTGAAATATTCCTTTAAATTTCGTACCTGGGGGGTGTGTATGATATGCATGTGAAGTGGCGCATGTTTCCCGTGCTTAGAACTGTCCCTGCAAAAAATGACATTTTTGAAAGAAAAAAATGCATTTAAAACTGACTCGCGGCTATTAATGAATTGTCGGCTCCCAGCAATACATACAAAAGTCATTGATAAAAAAAAAAAAAAAGCGTGGTAGTTCCCCAGAATTCAATTACCAGGCCCTTCAGGTCTGGAATGGATATTAAGGGGAACCCCGCCGCAAATTTAAAAAAAAATTGACGTGGGGTTCCCCCAAATATCCATTCCAGGCCCTTCAGATCTGGCATGGATTTTAAGGGGAACTCCACCCCAAATTTTTTAAAAAAATGGCGTGGAGTCCCCCTAAAAATCCATACCAGACCCCTTATCCGAGCACGCAACCTGGCCGGCCGCAGGGGAAAAGGGGGGGACGAGAGAGCGGCCCCCCTCCCTCCTGAACCGTACCAAGCCACATGCCCTCAACATGGGGAGGATGTCCCCATGTTGATGGGGACAAGGGCCTCATCCCCACAACCCTTGCCCGGTGGTTGTGGGGGTCTGCGGGCGGGGGGCTTATCGGAATCTGGAAGACCCCTTTAACAAAGGGGACCCCCAGATCCCGGCCCCCCTATGTGAATTGGTAAGGGGTACATTGTACCCCTACCATTTCACGAAGAAAGCGTAAAAAAATGTTTAAAAAAACACACAAACACCTTGAAAAAGTCCTTTATTTTTAAAAAAAAAACATTCCAGCGGTGAAATCCAGTGTCCCGCGGCGATCCCGATGTCCAGCGCTGTCCTTCATTGGTTGTGCCTGAGCGGACCTGATGGGGAACTCCCTCTCAGTATTTTAAATGTATAGACCCGCCCCTTTTGAAGTTCCCCATCAGGTCCGCTCAGCGGAACATGAGAAGGGGCGGGTCTATACATGTATTACACAGTGAGAGAAGTTCCCCATCAGGTCCGCCCCCTCGGTATGTCGGACCCGCCTACGTCATTGGCTTGAGCGGGGAACTTCCTTCACTATGTAAATTTAAATTTACATAGTGAAGGAAGTTCCCCGCTCAAGCCAATGACGTAGGCGGGTCCGACATACCGAGGGGGCGGACCTGATGGGGAACTGCTCTCACTTTGGTAATACATGTATAGACCCGCCCCTTCTCATGTTCCGCATCTCGTCCGCTGAGCGGACCTGATGGGGAACTTCAGAAGGGGCGGGTCTATACATTTAAAATACTGAGAGGGAGTTCCCCATCAGGTCCGCTCAGGCACAACCAATGAAGGACAGCGCTGGACATCGGGATCGCCGCGGGACACTGGATTTCACCGCTGGAATGTTTTTTTTTTTTTTTTTTTTTAAATAAAGGACTTTTTCAAGGTGTTTGTGTGTTTTTTTAAACATTTTTTTACGCTTTCTTCGTGAAATGGTAGGGGTACAATGTACCCCTTACCAATTCACATAGGGGGGGGCCGGGATCTGGGGGTCCCCTTTGTTAAAGGGGTCTTCCAGATTCCGATAAGCCCCCTGCCCGCAGACCCCCACAACCACCGGGCAAGGTTTGTGGGGATGAGGCCCTTGTCCCCATCAACATTGGGACATCCTCCCCATGTTGAGGGCATGTGGCTTGGTACGGTTCAGGAGGGAGGGGGGGCCGCTCTCTCGTCCCCCCCTTTTCCCCTGCGGCCGGCCAGGTTGCGTGCTCGGATAAGGGGTCTGGTATGGATTTTTAGGGGGACTCCACGCCATTTTTTTTTTAAATTTGGGGTGGAGTTCCCCTTAAAATCCATGCCAGATCTGAAGGGCCTGGAATGGATATTTGGGGGAACCCCACGTCAATTTTTTTTTTAATTTGCGGCGGGGTTCCCCTTAATATCCATTCCAGACCTGAAGGGCCTGGTAATTGAATTCTGGGGAACCCCCACGCTTTTTTTTTTTTTTTTTTATCAATGACTTTTGTATGTATTGCCGGGAGCCGACAATTCATTAATAGCCGCGAGTGAGTTTTAAATGCATTTTTTTCTTTCAAAAATGACATTTTTTGCAGGGACAGTTCTAAGCACGGGAAACATGCACCACTTTACATGCATATCATACACACCCCCCAGGTACGAAATTTAAAGGAATATTTCACTTTTATTTTTTCATTTTAAGCATTATTAAAATCACTGCTCCTGAAAAAACGTCCGTTTTTAAAACTTCTTTTTGCATTGATACATGTCCCCTGGGGCAGGACCCGGGTCCCCAAACACTTTTTAGGACAATAACTTGCATATCAGCCTTTATAATTAACACTTTAGATTTCGAACGTTCAAGTCCATTGTATTTAATAGGGTTCTAAAGTTTACACGAACATTTTGTCTGTTCGCAGGTTCTGGTGCGAACCGAACAGGGGGGTGTTCGGCTCATCCCTGGTTTTCATGAGCTGTAAGCCATAATCATCACAATTAAGACAAATCACAGCTTGAACTATCTTGTTTTGCATGTAATGAGTCTATCTCATATATTAGTTTCACCTTTTAAGTTGCATTAGTGAAATAAATTAACTTTTGCACGATATTCTACTTTTTCGAGTATCACCTGTACACTGAGCAAAATTCTAAACGTAACACTTTTGTGCTTGCCCCTATTTATCATGAGCTGAACTCAAAGATCTATGACTTTTTCTATGTACACAAAAGGCCTATTTCTCTCAAATATTGTTCAAAAATCTGTCTAAATCTGTGTAAGTGAGCACTTCTCCTTTGCCGAGATAATCCATCCACCTCACAGGTGAGGCATATCCAGATGCTGATTAGACCGCATGATTACAGCACAGGTGTGCTTTAGGCTGGCCACAATAAAAGGCCACTCTAAAATGTACTGATTTGGGGGTCGGGGGGGTCCGAAGGATCTGAAAACCAGTCAGTATCTGGTGTAACTTCCATCTGCCTCACGCAATGCAGCACATCTTCTTTGTATAGAGTTGATCAGGTTGTTGATTGTGGCCTGTGGAATGTTTGTCCATTCCTCTTCAATGGTTGTGCAAAGTTGCTGGATATTGGCAGAAACTGGAACACGCTGTCGTATACACCGATCCAGAGCATCCCAAACATGCTCAATGGGTGACATGTCCGGTGAGTATGCTGGCCATGCAAGAACTGGGATGTTTTCAGCTTCCAGGAATGATGTAGAGATCCTTGCAACATGGGGTCATGCATTACCATGCTGCAACATGAGGTAATGGTCATGGAAGAATGGTACAACAATGGCCCTCAGGATCCCGTCACAGTTTATCTGTACATTCAAAATTCCATCAATAAAATGCACCTGTGTTTGTTGTCCATATCATACACCTGCCCATATTATAACCCTACCACTACCATGGGCCACTCAATCCACAACGTTGACATCATCAAGCCGCTCACCCACACAACGCCATACACGCTGCCTGCCACCTGCCCTGTACAGTGAAAACCGGGAATCATCCATTAAGAGAACACCTCTCCTAAAGTGCCAGATTCTATTGAATGTGAGCATTTGTCCACTTAAGTCGTTTACGACGACAAATTGCAGTCAGGTCGAGACCCCGGTGAGCGGGAGGAAGAGGAAGGCTTTCTTTCCTCTCAAATTCAGACACCATTCTTGCGACACCACAGAACACACAAGAGGAGAGGGAGGAGAAGAGGAGCATTCTGGCAGTTTTGGAGGCATTGAAGCAGAGGAAGACATATGTCAAAACTTAAGAGATGGTTTAATGTCTCCAGAACCCTTGGGAGTAGTACGTGTCTGGGAGGAGGCAGTTCCAGATACACTAATCCTTAGTGACCATTAGGGATGAGCCGAAAACACCCCCTGTTCGGTTCGCACCAGAACCTGCGAACAGCCAGAATGTTCACGTGAACTTTAGAACCCTATTAAATACAATGGACTCGAACGTTCAAAATCAAAAGTGCTAATTATAAAGGCTAATATGCAAGTTATTGTCCTAAAAAGTGTTTGGGGACCTGGGTCCTGCCCCAGGGGACATGTATCAATGCAAAAAAAAAGTTTTAGAAACTGCAGTTTTTTTGGGAGCAGTGATTTTAATAATGCTTAAAGTGAAACAATAAAAGTGAAATATTCCTTTAAATTTCGTACCTAGGGTGTGTGTATAGCATGCATGTAAAGTCGCGCTTGTTTCCCATGCTTAAAACTGTCCCTGCACAAAGTGTCATTTCTGAAGGAAAAAAAGTCATTTAAAACTCACTCGCGGCTATAATAAATTGTCGGCTGCATACATAGAAAAGTAATTGATAAAAAAATAAAAGCGTGGGGGTCCCCCCAAATTCAATTACCAGGCCCTTCAGGTCTGGTATGGATATTAAGGGGAACCCTGCCGCAAATAAAAAAAAAAAAAAAGCAGGTTTTGTGACAGATAAAAGAACGCGTCTGTCCACACACTCCATTGACCAGCTGTTACTTATCAAAATTAATCACTCCTGGATTAGCAGCAGCTATCAAGCCCCTGATGCCAATGTTGCTGATTTCGTGTCTTTGGGATCTCGAATCTCTGCAAGACTGTCTAGGCTGACAACTTTGTGAGTGTTGATTTTATCTGGAAGAAATTTTTTGGTATAGGTTTCATGGGCACATTTAACACCCAAGGACCAATTTTTCTGCACCTGTTTGACAGATGCATATAATTTACATTTTAAACAGAAAGGCCAATTCTTGCTTTCATCAAGCTTGGAAGCTGCTAGGAAAAGGAGGTAGCCGTAAGGGTAATGCCAAGGTACGGTACCCCCCTGGGCTCCAAATGAATGGAAATTTGCCTGAGATAATTGTTGGTTGCATCACTTACTCCTAGATCTAGGATCAAGGATTTTGTAGGGTTTACTTTATAATAAGAGATGTTGCTGAAATCTGTTAGGACTTGGAATGCATGCAGGAGGGAAGTTATTGATTTGGTCAGAAAAAGAATATTGTCATTGATTTTATATGACCTAGTTTGGAACTTAAACCCCATGATAGAAGGATGAGAGTAGATCGCTTCTTCCAATTGCTCGATCATTAAATTAATATAGTGGGGGAGAGAGGGCATCCCTGTTGAGTACCAATGGAAATACAGAAGGTTTTGGATAGTAGGCCAAAAGTATAAATCTGTACAGAGGGGTAAGAATATAATGCCAGAATGGCAGAGGCAATAAAACCCTGGAAGCCAAATTTGGTTAGCACCATTGACATATACTGCCAGTGGACAATAGACAGCAGCAGAGAACGCGTTTTTTTTTTTTTTAGCTCAATGAATAATATTTAAAATGCTCCAGGTCATGTCTGAAGATTGCCTTCCTGAAACAAATCACATCTGATCTTTCTTAATCAAAGTGAGTATAGCATCCATCAAACGCTTAGCCGGAAGTTTAACATCTGTATTTAATAATGATATTGGGCGAAAATTGGCTGGAGTGATGGGATCTTTCCCATGTTTGGTCAGGGTAACCACATACACTTTCAGCATCTCTGGGTGGCAAGAGGATGTTTGTGCTGCTTAAGTAAAGATGTCTGTCCGATATGGGGAAAGAATTGAGTGGAATATCTTAAAATACTAATTTAAAATCCATCAGCCCCAAATGATTTGCCATTGGGTAAAGACAGTATAATGTTGGATACTTCTGAAGAAAAGAAAGGGGCATTTAGAAGCTGAAGATTCTCTTCTGAAAGGGTGGGACGATGCAGCCAGGAATCATTGAATAGATATAGAAAGAAAGCACACATCCACTAGTGAAAAAATATATAGTGATCAAAAAATAAATCATAAATCAATAAATTGCCATAAAATGCTAATAAAGTTCATATGAATATTAACACAAAGACCATAAGGGTTCCAAGGAGTGCAAAGTGAAAAAGACACAATGTATTCATCCGGTGTTCTTGTGTCATAAAGTGATAAATCAGCACCGCTTTCCCAAACCATTGGATCTCAAATTATAGAGATCAAACACACTCAAACAAAAGGCTGCCAGCAGGGATCATCTCCTCCTAGGATTCCTGCAGGGGAAAGATCCTTTTATAATGCAGCGGGCTATCCAGTTCAGTGGAAATCTCTGAGAGACGAATTATCCTTTCCCAATTATTCCGGTATAAATTGGAAGATGGCGCACTAACATGGCTTGCTTTACACAAAGCCCACAGAATTGGACTGTGGGCTTTGTGTGAAGCAAGCCATGTGAGTGGAAGCCATGTGAGTGGAACATTCAGAGATATTATAATGAGGCAGTATTGGTAGTTTGCAGATTTCTTAGATGAGCGCTTGTATGTTACAATCTGCTAGTCCTTAGCCATTATAGGTGATGGAGAGGGTTGCCAGTTATTTCCAGCGGTGCAAAATGTTATGATTTCTTAAAGCTTTTGTGAACGTAGCAAGGTTCAGACAGCATTGAAAGGTGTGTTGTGATAAGTCTGGGAGCAATGGCAGTGTGGGATTACACTCTGGAAGGATTCAGCTTGACAAAAGGCTGACAAAATGTTGTCCTTTGCTTGGTAGAAGTATACCCGTAGAAGGATATCTCTAGGCACCTCAGATGGTATGAAAGAGGGTTTTAGTATCCAATGCACTCTGTCTATGGTGAGTTTAGATTCAGTCAGCATTGGCACTAAGGAGGAGAATACTGTATCTTGTTGACATAATGCTGCAGCTGTGGAGCAGATACAGATTCAGGGACACCTCTGATATTGATATTGTTTCTCCTGGATCTGTCCTCCAGGTCTGCTACCTTAGCTTTAAATCAGGAGATTTCTTCCGTTTGTGCTGTATGGGCATCTACCAGAGTGTTGGAAGACATGGTGTACTCTCCCGTAGTGGATTCCACATGTCCTAGTTCCTGCACCTCAGCTTGGAATTGTTTCACACAGAATACTATATCAGAATGTAAGAATAACCTCAATGAGATCAGCAACTCTTATAGTGTGGTGTCAGTGATGGGTTGATCCAAGGTAGGGAATTTATTTATGGGATCAACAGCCGATGGAAAGATACCAGCATTTGAGACCTGTGCAGCACTTACCTCCATTGCAGGGTCTGGTTCTGGCCTTTGTGGGGAGTCCTGGTGCAGTTTAGACTTCACTGGTCTCTATGTGGAGGGAGTAGAGGCACCTGAGGACTCTTCACTGCTTGGGGCATAAGTCACCTGCCCATTTGAAGTAGTGTTGTGTCTCTGTATTGTGTTGAGAGTAGCTCCGTCTTGCTGGTGTGGTCGGTGCCCATCGCCAATTTATTGTGGACCACTCCGGGCAGGTTTGAAGAACCCTGCTAATTTGCAGAGTTGAGGTGATTCTTTTTGGTGCTTCATCTAGATGCAGGATCAGTGAGTGGGAGCTGGCTGAGGGTAAAGGAGGCCCTGATGTTTGTAGATATCCCCGACAGCCGAGTGGAGCTCAGGGCTTAAGCAGCCATCTTTGAGTGCAGAGTGGACTTTAATGATTTATTCATCCTTACTATCCAAAATGGATGAGGAATATTGATAAACTGTTGATTTCTGAATCATTCACTCTATACTCTTTCATTTTTATTGTATGCTGATGTCATTTATGTAGCATTTACATGTAACAACTATGTATATTATTATTAATGTTAACAATACAAATATTATATCAGGTTCAGTTGTTTTTTAAATGCATTTGTCAACCCAAATTTTGGATTTCTAATAAGTTCCCTCATACAGTAAAATAAAAAAAGTCTTGCTTGTCACATGACCAACATAAAGGCATCTGGAATATACAGTATACAGTATCTCACAAAATTGAGTACACCCCTCACATTTTTGTAAATATTTTATTATATCTTTTCATGTGACAACACTGAAGAAATTACACTTTGCTACAATGTAAAGTAGTGATAATGCCGCGTACACACGACCGTTTTTCATGACGAGAAAAATGCAATTTTTTAATTTGGTCATTAAAAACGACCGTGTGTGGGCTCCAGAGCATTTTTCACAACGTGAAAAATGGGCATTAAAAATTTGGAACATGCTCTAATTTTTCTCGTCGTTTTTCTCGTCATGAAAAACGGCCATGTGTAGGCTTTAACGACGTGAAAAAACTTGCATGCTCAGAAGCAAGTGATGAGATGGGAGCGCTTGTTCTGGTAAAACTAGCGTTCGTAATGGAGATAGCACATTCTTCACGCTGTAACGGACTGAAGAGCACGAGGCTGAAAAGCGCAAATCGTCTCTCACCAAACTTTACTAACACAAGGGTCAGCAAAAGCAGCCCAAAGGGTGGCGCCATCGGAATGGAACTTCCCCTTTATAGTGCCGTCGTACATTTCGTACGTCACCGCGCTTTGCGCTAGCATTTTTTTTCATGATCGTGTGTAGGCAAGGCAGGCTTGAGAAGAATCACGTCGAGGAAAACATCGTTTTTTTCAATGACATTAAAAACGGTCGTGTGTACGCGGCATAACAGTGTAAATTTGCTGTCCCCTCAAAATTACTCAACACGCCATTAATATCTAAACCGCTGGCAACAAAAGTGAGTACACCCTTAAGTAAAAATTTCCAAATTGGACCCAAAGTGTGGATATTTTGTGTGGCCACCATTATTTTCCATCACTGCCTTAACCCTCTTGGACATGGAGTTCACCAGAGCTTCACAGGTTGCCACTGAAGTCCTCTTCCACTCCTCCATGACAACATCACAGAGCTGGTGGATGTTAGAGACCTTGCGCTCCTCCACCTTCCATTTGAGGATGCCCCACAGATGCTGCCCTGCGGCCCAGTCTCCTAAGGGAGGGGATCATGCTCTGCTTCAGTATGTCACAGTACATGTTGGCATTCGTGGTTCCCTCAATTAAACTATAGCTCCCCAGTGCTGGCAGCACTCATGCAGCCTCAGACCGACCAAGACTGTCACGTATCTGGTGATGAGCCTGGGATGCAGGGAGCGGCCTCTTTTGCACCTCTTACTCCGGAACCCCTGATGGTGGGAACAGGGAGCTCGGGAGTGCAAAGTCGCACAAGTGCCTGTCAGGAACACTGGTGCAGAGATGGAGCTGGACTTCAGGAAGCTCTGTGCAGGTTTCAGCGGCAGCAGGGAAGCTGGAACGGCAGGCAGGCTTGGCACACAGGGAACTGAGGAGAGAGACAGCAGACAGCGGGGAGGTGTCTTGTAGTACCGGGCACAGGCAAGTCCAAACAGGCCGGGTAATCCACTGGCTGGCAGATCAGGTGCAGTCCAAGAGGCAGAGGCAAAGTCGTTGTACAGTCCAGGTTGGTAACGGGCAGGCAGCAGGTAGCAGAAGGAGCAGGCGGAAGCTAGGTCAACAAGCCAGGGGTCAGCGGGCAGGCAGAAGGCAAGAAGCGTCAGGAACAAGCCGGGTCACGGGAACAGATCGGTAGGGAGATATCAGATAGCAGGTGGGTCTGGGGAACGCTGTAGACCAGACAGCAAGGAGCCCCAGCACAAGCCCCTTTAAATAGCCCCAGATTGGTGCCAGGAAGTGTCACTGCGCGCTCCCGCGCAAGGCCCGTGCGCCGTTACCGTGCAACGCACGTGCTATTGCCGATTCGCCGCTATTGCGCTGGCCCGCAACCGCGCGCTCCGAAGCATCACCAGCTTGCAGGTGAGGTTGCCCTTCATGACAAAGACACTCCCACCACCATGCTTGACTGTAGGCAAGACACACTTGTCTTTATACTCCTCACCTAGTTGCCACCACACACGCTTGACACCATCTGAACCAAATAAGTTTATCTTGGTCCCATGAGACCACAGGACATGGTTCCAGCAATCCATGTCCTTAGTCTGCTTGTCTTCAACAAAGTGCTTGCAGGCTTTCTCGTGCATCATCTTTAGAAGAGGCTTCCTTCTGGGACAAGAGCCATGCAGACCAATTTGATGCAGTGTGCGACATATGGTCTGAGCACTGACAGGCTGACCCCCCACCCCTTCAACCTTTGCAGCAATGCTAGCAGCACTCATACGTCTGTTTGCCAAAGACAACCACTGGATATGAAGCTGAGCACAAGCACTCAAATTCTTTGGTCGAACCATGGCGAGGTCGGTCCTGTTAAACCGCTGTATTTCAGTGACCAGTATGAGAGAGTGAGAGCGATAACACCACATTTAACACATCTGCGTCCCATTCACACCTGAGACCTTGTAACACTAACGAGTCACGTAACACCAAGGAGGGAAAATGGCTAATTGTTCCCAATTTGCTCCACAAGGAAAAGGGTGCTGAGTTCAGGGTTAATATGTTTTTTACTACTCTGGACAAATAGAGGAATGTGAAGGGAGTATACCGTAAGTAGCTGGGGAGTAATTAAGCATTTAAGAGAACCTGTGGCTTTGACATGCATTTTGTTCAAACACCATTTGAAGAATCTATTTTGCCTTTTTAAAGCTAATGATCATCACACTCGGCATACTTCAGTTCTATGGCTAATTTTCAGTCTTTCTGTATTTTCAGGAGCAGATACACAGCTCATTTGCCAATGGAAATAAAGATCAGTCACAGGAGGATGATCTTGTGTGAGGCCTCATTAGCAATAAACCTTACATACAAGACTCAACAGTTACCCTCATCACCACAAGGAAAAATTTATCTTCACTACCTAGAAAGACATTACTAAGTTAATATGTGTGTATATATATATATATATATATATATATATATATAATATTGTCAAAAGTATTGGGACACCTGTGTTTACACGCACATGAACTTTAATGGCATCCCAGTCTTCGTCTGTGGGGGTTAATTTTGAGTTCATCCACCCTTTGCAGCTATGACAGCTTCAACTCTTCTGGAAAGGCTGCCCACAAGGTTTAGGCGTGTGTCTATGGGAATTTTTGACCATTCTTCCAGAAGCGCATTTGTGAGGTCAGGTACTGATGTTGGAAGAGAAGGCTTGGCTTGCAACCTCTGCTCTAATTTCATCCAAAAGGTGTTCTATCGGATTGAAGTCAGAACTCTGTGCAGTCCATAAAGTTCCTCCACCCCAAACTTGCTCTGTGCACTGGTCCAAATTATTTGGTGGAGGGGGGATTATGGTGTGGGGTTGTTTTTCAGGGGTTCAAAGAAAAAATATGTATTGTGGGGAGATGGTCTTTTCATTCAGCTTCAGGGACAATATTGAAAATACACAAATCTTCTAAATAACATGTGTGGCGCACCAACCCCAGACTTTACCTGCTTTTCTTCTGCTTGGCTCCTCCGCAGGAAAAGAATGAGGCACACCGCACCACAAGCCCGTACCCTCCTGAATAGGGAGGTTGAGCAGTGTTAGTTTCTCGGGCCTGCTTGCGACTGGTGTAGAAAAGGCCTCCAGTGCTGACCTCGTTTCTGCAGTAGTCAGAAACAAGTCTTTAACTCTCCCCAGTAAGCAACTGTTCACACCAACTGAAGGTCCAACACTTATTTATTCCTTCTTGCACAATAAACAGTCTCTTTAAGAGCAGACGGGTTGAGACAAACACAGGTCAGATAAGGTGGGAGTAGGTCAAGGCACAAACTTAAATTTGGGTTTCTCCTGTTCTGGATAGCACGAACAGGCTTGGCGCACGGTCGCTGCCACCGACCATGAGGGGGTCCCTGCCACAGACCAGGTGAATAGGGCCTCTGCCACAGGCCCGGTTGTTGGGTCTCTGCCACTGACCAGATTCACGATGGATTACCTTCTAGAAGTAATGACCCCTGTCAGGGAAAGGACATCCATCCGGAGAGTTACCAGAGGCCCCACCGTCACCAGCGATACTGTACTGGGTCTTCGGGAAGGGTCACCTCCCTGGCCTCCTCTTCCTAGATTCGGGCACCCACTTCAGGGGGGCACCCTAGGATCCCTCGATCCCTTGTGGGACCCAGTCGAAGGTACTGGGCCCCGGGCCTCTCTCAAAGTACCTCACCCCAGACTGAAGGTGTCTGAGATGGAACAGCAGCTCCGTCTCCGGGCCTAAAGGACACAATCTCGTACCGCAGTTCAACCCGGGCCATGGCAACAGTGCCACCCATAGGCTCCAGTGAACTTACACACCAGTACTATCTCCCAGGGATAGAAATGGTCCATGAGATCTGACAATTCGTGCATTTGAGCCTAATTACCACTCAGATGCTACCCCCTAAATGTAACCACCCGCTACACATCCCCCTCACTTGTGAACACTGGTCCCCAGTGTCTGAAACCAATTTATGTCTCCTCAACCAGAGTCAACATAAGCCAGATCCAGAGACAAACTAAAAAAAAAAAAAAGTTGACAGTTTAAAATTGCGTTAGTTTGTGCCGGAACCTAACATGGGAAAGGGAAAAAACAGAGGGGAATGAGGGTGTACATATATATAAAACATTTTAAGATCACTCAAATTTCACAGTAAAAATTTACAATTTCCTCCCGCAGAACTCGCTAAGACCCACCCCATACTCAGCAGTCTCGCTTGTCGTTCACCTGCAGAGGAATAAAGAAAAACACATAATCCAACAATATGTAATTTAGAATGAACAGGTTCCTCCCTAGAGAAAAACCTGCTCGCTCTAACAGTAAGAGCAATGTAAGGCCTTCAACGTAGCCATTGCGCAACACCGCCACCTAGTGGTAGTGCCGCGGTCAGAACACCTGTTGATGACAAGGAAATTTTCTTCTCTGTGAACTGTGGCCCTCAACTAACTATGACCCCAAAGTCCTGGTTATCTTTGTGGTGGGAAGAGAAGGGAGAACAACAACAGCAACAACTCCCACTCCTCCAAAGAGTAAAATACCCTTTAACATGGGCAATGTTCCTGAAGAGAGAACAAAAAGTCAAGCACAACACAAGAGTCTGGTTTCTCGTAAATAGTAGTGTGGATCGGGCAATACCAACGGCTTCCAATGTCTATCGAAGGTATCTATGTGATACTCCACATCGTCCTTAACCTTTCTGCAGATAAGCACTTTGTCCGCATGAATGTGCCGACCCAACATCCAAGCAGCTTTGCAATCTTTGAACCGCAGAGTTGCGGCAGGCGAACACAAAAAGTACCTTCTGGCCTGGGGTACCTTAATGTGTGTCCACACAAACTCCGAGTACCACCGATCTCTACAGGCCTCAACCTCGAACAAAAGCTCTTTGGGTAGATATGGGTATTCCCACCCATATTCACTGGCAACCTTATGGTTAAAGAGTCTCTGTAAGCGGGACAACGGTGGCATAGTAGCGCGGTCTCCTGCGCCAGGCAAAACAACAGCATCCGGGTGTCGAGGCACTTTACCTGCCTCTGGGCCAGTTGCAGGGGCCCGCAGTGACACCGGTCTAGCAGTAGTGGTAGTGGCGGAAGCAGGTGCTCCCGATTGTGGAAGGGCAGACAAGGGGACAGATCCCTCCTCAGGCTCAGTGGTCACCACCTGGGGTGTACTTTCCCCAGTAGACATGGGCGGGTTCCTAGGCCTATGGAACAAGGACAGGGGCATCTTATCCCATCCCTTCCTCTCAAACAGTTTGTCAATCGCGGTATCATCACCCGCATCTGAGACGGACTCTAGATCAGAGGTATCGTACTCCTCCACAGGGAAATAATTCCTGGTGAAGGACGATTCACCCCCTCTGGCCAACTCACTAGCATGTGAATCCCCAGGGCTAGGGGCCTGTAACAAAGTCTCTCCCCCTGGCTTACCTCGGCTTGAAGAAGGACTCGGACGTCCAGGACTTTTCCCTTCAGAGACATCCGTTCTGGGTAAGCGCTGGGGCGTTGCTCCACCACGGCCGTGGGAAGCCTTCACAAGACCCATCTTCCTCTTGGGCGGTGGGAGAAAAGACTCTGTAGTTGCCGAGGCAGCATCCTCCGGTTTCTCACTCGCTACAACGATCTCCTCTGTGACTTCCTCCGAAGTCTCGTCAGTGCGCGCAGGGGTGGCTGTACAGGCTTCGACTCTTCCTTCCAGAGTGGTGGCGCCCGTAAGGCAATTGAGGTGGAAGGCCCGAGGCCTCTCTGTAGGTTGCTCCACCTCGAACAGAAACTCCTTACAGCTCTCGCATCGCCCGAATGGTGGCTTCAGATGAAGCACCAGTCCCGAGCAGCTGGGACAAATCACACCGAGGGCCTCCATGTCCTTGCATACATAGAGGGCAAATCTTCGCGGGGGCTTGAGCTGAATCTCTGTATCCATAATCGAAGCAGCAAATTAAGTCATTTTCACGGTTGTGGAAGCTGGAACCCATGATGCATGAGACGACATGCTGACCATCTGCTGCTCCATCGCGCACTGACCTTTTCGCGCCAAAGTCCCCACGTGTAACTCCATACATGGTCAGACTCCTCCCATCTCCTACATCGCTCGCGGGCTTTTCTGAATAGACACACCCACGAACTACGCAGTCAGGTTTCTCCTCGTGGCGCAGTTCCAAACATGGCCGACCTCCACGGAACTTCACTGGGGAATAAAAGTTCAGCTTCTGGAAGGGGGTTTTCACTCTATGCCCGCAAACACATCCCGGATGAGCCCCCACATGTAACGCACCAACCCCAGACTTTACCTGCTTTTCTTCTGCTTGGCTTCTCCGCAGGAAAAGAATGAGGCACACCGCACCACAAGCCCGTACACTCCTGAATAGGGAGGTTGAGCGGTGTTAGTTTCTCGGGCCTGCTTGCGACTGGTGTAGAAAAGGCCTCCAGTGCTGACCTTGTTTCTGCAGTAGTCAGAAACAAGTCTTTAACTCTCCCCAGTAAGCAACTGTCCACACCAACTGAAGGTCCAACACTTATTTATTCCTTCTTGCACAATAAACAGTCTCTTTAAGAGCAGACGGGTTAAGACAAACACAGGTCAGATAAGGTGGGAGTAGGTCCAGGCACAAACTTAAATTTGGGTTTCTCCTGTTCTGGATAGCACGAACAGGCTTGGCGCACGGTCGCTGCCACCAACCATGAGGGGGACCCTGCCACAGACCAGGTTAATAGGGCCTCTGCCACAGGCCCGGTTGTTGGGTCTCTGCCACCGACCAGATTCACAATGGATTACCTTCTAGAAGTAATGACCCCTGTCAGGGAAAGGACATCCATCCGGAGAGTTACCAGAGGCCCCACCGTCACCAGCGATACTGTACTGGGTCTTCGGGAAGGGTCACCTCCCTGGCCTCCTCGTCCTAGATTCGGGCACCCACTTCAGTGGGGCACCCTAGGATCCCTCGATCCCTTGTGGGACCCAGACGAAGGTACTGGGCCCCGGGCCTCTCTCAAAGTACCTCACCCCAGACTGAAGGTGTCTGAGATGGAACAGCAGCTCCGTCTCTGGGCCTAGAGCACCCAGAGACCACCCGACCAGGCCTCCGGGCCTAGGGCACCCAGAGGCGACACACACGCACCCAGGCTTAAGGTGCATGAGCGCGGAACCGACCCCTCTGGAAGGTGGCCGCGCCCTTTTATACCCTCTCCCGACAGGCACAGCAGGTTCCCCGCCCCGCCGCACCGCTGCCGAGAGGGGACAAAAAGGACACAACCTCGTACCGCAGTTCAACCCGGGCCCATGGCAACAGCGCCACCCATAGGCTCCAGTGAACTTACACACCAGTACTATCTCCCAGGGATAGAAATGGTCCATGAGACCTGACAATTAGTGCATCTGAGCCTGGTTACCACTCAGATGCTACCCCCTAAATGTAACCTAAATGTAATGGGAAAAGCATGTACAGTCTCATTAACAGTGTACACTGGTAGCACATAGTTGGCTGTGGAATTTATATTTGCCTTTAACAATTACCTTGACCTAAATACAGCAGGAGTTTCCCAATATTATTCATGTCAGTTTGAAAAAAAAGGCTTTTTTTCAGGTATCTTTAGTAGCAGCACATATTTTTCATTAATGGTAGTGAATCTGACTGGTAGATAAAAATTGACAAGTAGATGGTGCATGCGCGGATGCCTGGGGAAGCAGTTGCGCTTTCTTAGAGCTCCGCTCCTTGGCTAGTCTCACCGCAGGATTGAAAGCTATGGCAACTGCCGAAAATATCCTTGTTACTGCCGCTTACCTCCGGGAACACTTCAGAGTCGGTAATATGGTCACGCGGGGTCCCAAACGTAAAATAAAAGCTGGGAATCATAAAGAGACGTCAGTCCAGTCGTTTTCCAAAATGGCGCCGCCAAACACCTCACAGCCCAGCTCACAGCACGCTTCCACTTCTCTGTCACAGAGCTTAAAGGCACAGCACTGTGGAGGTGAGACTGACTGTGAAGATGAACAGTCACAAGTTACCATTCCGACTGGCATATTTAAGCAGTTTGAGAAGATGTTAAAGAAGGCATTGAAAATTACCTCAGATGACATAAATGATAAAATCACTAAAGAGATTAGGGAGATTGGGCAGAGAACCACTGAATTGGAGGTGAGGGTAGAAGAACTGGAGACTTATACTCAGCAACATACTGAGGAATTGGAATATAAAAAGGAGGAAAAACGTATCTTGCAAACCAGATTAGAAGACCAGGAGAATAGGGACAGACGCTCCAATTTAAGAATTAGAGGAATACCTGAACATGTACTGGATTTACAGGCTACTATGCTTGCACTTTTTCAAGAACTCCTGCCTGGCACCACAGTTGAAAGGCTGGAAATGGACAGGGTACACGGGGCTTTAGCCCCACGTAAACCTAACGGTCCCGCCAGGGACATAATTGTTAGGTTTCATTATTACCGCACAAAAGAACAGATTCTTGCAGCAGCCAGAGGGAACTCTGCCCTGGCCTTCCAAGGCAATGCATATCAGCTATTTTCAGATCTCTCTCCACTTACAGTAACCAAAAGAAGAGCACTCAAACCCTTTCTGCAAGTTTTGCAACGTCATCAGATCATATACCACTGGGGATTCCCGTTTTCCCTATGCTTCACTCATTTAGAAACAAAATATGTCTGTCGCACCTCAGATGAATTGCAAACAGTTCTGCTGGATTTGGGACTTCTGGACCAACCCGAAACTAAAGATCACTCTCACAGGCGTTCATCTTCTCAACTAGATTCACTAAAACCGAAATCCTTCGCCTCTTTACGCCAGAATCTGCATAAACGTGGTCGCTTTGAAACCCTGTCACCACCCAATGTTGACTCCATGGACTGACCTTCTTTCCATTGCCTGGTTGGTTGATTCCTACAAGTATCTAGCCAGATGAGCTAGATTATATCTACACATCATTCTTTCTCAGTGTTTCAGTCATTTGATATACTTAAATATCCATTTTTTCCTTTTTTTTTCTTTCCTTTTTTCCCCAAGGCTTTATATCATCCTGGAAGTTTGATAGCCTGAGACATTTTGTTTTTCTCCCTGGTTTAGGATATATTTCTATCTATATATATATATATATATATATATATATATATATATATGTATGCCGTATATACTCGAGTATAAGCCGAGTTTTTCAGCACATTTTTTTGTGCTGAAAATGCCCCCCTTGGCTTATACTCGAGTCACCTTTTTGTGCCTGATCTCCCGGATTTTATGGACCCAGTACCGGCCGACCATAGGTTCCCTGGACCCCAAACTTGGCACATATGTAGCCTTACTCTTCCTCTACAAGTGTGCAAAGTTTTTTGTCCGGGGGACCTACGGTTGGGGAGCACTGATTTTTCAAATCCGGGCACCCCTTCCATAGACTCCCATGTTAAACGGTCATTTCTCCAGTGATTTTGGGGACCTGGTACCGGTCGGTCGTAGGTTCCCTGGACTTGGCACACATGTAGCCCCATTTCTCCTCTATAAGTATACAAAGTTATTTGTCTGGGGGACCTACGGCCGGGGAGCACTGATTTTTCAAACCGAGCACCCCTTCCATAGACTCCCATGTTAAACGTCAGTCTAGTCATGGGCACAGTGAGGCATGGGCACAGTGAGGCATGGGCACAGTGAGGCATGGACACAGTGAGGCATGGACATGGACACAGGTGAGGCAAAGTGAGGCACAGTGAGGCATGCCAATGGACACCCTAGGCTTATACTCGAGTCAATACGTTTTCCCAGTTTTTTGTGGTAAAATTAGGTGCCTCAGCTTATATTCGGGTCGGCTTATACTCGAGTATATACGGTATATATATATATATATATATATATATATATATATATATATATATATATTATGTATATATAGATATATGTGTTTTCTCAGGCCATGATAAGAATACTGTTTTCTCCTAATATATGATCAAACTGATGCAGGTGAAAGCATATTTTTACTTTTCTCTAGCCCCCCTCTTTTTATTTTTTTTATATATATTTATCTACTTACCCTATTTTTTACTACATTTATGGTTGCCGTTGCATAACATTTACTTGTAATGTTTGTAGGTTCTCCGGTGTTGACTGGCCTCTAGGAACCTCATGTTGCCCTCCTCTCACCCTCTGACCCCTGCTATTTCTAGACGGGAGTCAGTTGGTGATTTTGGAACCTCTTGGGGTGCAATTGTTGTTCCCCTGAGATGTTCCCACACCCTTTTTGCATACTATTATATATCAATTGTTTATATATATATAAGGGTTCTCCATTTATTTTTTAATTCCCTCTTTTCTTCTTTCTTCTTCTCTTTCTATATTCTATCTCTCCTGGGGGTGGCTCCGACCATAGTATTGGGTTTTGTCCCTTTGTCTATGAACACTGTCCCTGACGTGTTATGGCCCCCATAAACATCTTATCCTTAAATGTACAAGGCTTTAACATTCCCCAGAAACGCACCAAAGCAATGAGATCTTTTGCGGCTAAGAAGGCACATATTATTTGTCTTCAAGAAACACACTTCACTGATAAAGTTTTTCCTAAGTTCCTATCTTCCTCCTATCCTCAATTTTATGAAGCCTCAGCCACAACTAAACAACAAGGAACCCTTATTGGATTCCATCGTTCAATGCCATTTACTCTTACCTCACAAATTAATGATCCTGAGGGCAGATATATTTTACTTACTGGTCTTCTTGCAGATACTGTAATCACATTGGTATCGTACTATGCCCCAAATAAACACCTGGAAGCTTTTCTATCACACCTCTTACAGGTGGTGGAAACACATAAATCTGGAATTGTTGTGCTGTGCGGAGATTTTAATACGACGGTTTTTCCTTTTTTTGACAAATCCCCATCCAAACCCATCTCTAACACCCATAGGCAATCTCTACAAAACTTACTGTCCACACACAAATTGGTTGATACATGGAGGTGGTGTATTAACGATTCCATGTTGTCACACCCATCACACCGTTTAGAAATCGAGACAGCTCTTACTGAATATCTTACATTTTACGACACTGACGATATTTCAGCTCTTACACTTTGGGAAGCCCATAAAGTTGTAATTCATGGCAAATTGATGCAACTACAGTAGGTGCTGCCGATTTTGTGTCAATCTCGCCTCTTCTAGCGGCGAGATTGACACCCTACGAGCCCCGTCGCGAGAGCCAGCGTCGAGCTGTCTCATCATCGGGAAAGGAAAAATTTTGTTTTTCCTTTCGCAATGAGCGACACACATTGCTGACATTGAGGCCGGTGGATGGAGATCCAATGTGAATTCCCGCCAATACCAGGCACTCTTAGCATCTCAATCTCCATACTCATTCCTGACAGTATAATCCAGCCATGTCAGAGATCGACAGAGGCGCTTCCCCTGTAGAGGCTGTGTGCCAGCAGATCACTGCACTTACCCAAACAGTGCAAAGACTGCAAGACGCCCATGAGCAATTAGAGGGTCATCTGCATCACTTGTCTTCCGATCCTGTATCTCCCGATCCAAGACCTACCTCCAGTTGTACTCCCTCTGCTGCAATGTCTCAGGAGGCTCCTCTCACGGTGCCGGTCCTGCTTCCTGAACCACGTGTGCTGACCTCTGAACGGTTCTCCGGGGACCAAAGAAAGTTTAAGACTTTTAAAAATGCCTGCCTGCTATACCTGGCTCTGCAACCAAGAACTTTCTCCTTGGAGAATATTAAAGTTGGTTTCATTATCTCCTTACTCTTGGACGACCCCCAGGTGTGGGCCCACGGGCTACTGGAACAGAAGAGCCCCATTACTGACTCTGTTGACACTTTCTTCACGGCTATGGCCCAGTTGTACGATGACCCCCAACGTATGACTACGGCCGAGAATGCCCTGCACACCCTGCAGCAGGGGCAACCAGGGGCGGATCCAGAGTCTTTTCTTGGGAGGGGCACTGCCAAAAAATGATTTTTTTGTGGGTAATTTATCGGGGAAATGGTTGGTGTCGGCGCTTCAATCATCCCGGCACCATGGTTGTTATGGTGTCAGGATGATTGAAGCGCATTATTTCTATTATTACATTGTAATATGAAATTAAATAGTTCGATGCAGAATCAGTGGGAGCCCCGAGTGTGTCACTTGCCACCGTCGCCTGCAATTAGTGGGAGCCCTGAGCGTGTCACTTGCCACACGTTGTGGATTGTCACTTGCCACGTCACCTGCCACATCTTGTGGATTGTCACTTGCCACACCTTGTGGATTGTCACTTCCCACATCACCTGCCACACCTTGCGGATTGTCACTTGCCACGTCACCTGCCACATCTTGCTGATTGTCACTTGCCACACCTTGCTGATTGTCACTTGCCTGCCACCAGATGCAGATTGTCATTTGCCACGTCACCTGACACAATTTGCGGATTGTCACTTGCCACGTCACCTGCCATATCTTGTGGATTGTCACTTGCCTGCCACCAGATGCAGATTGTCATTTGCCACGTCACCTGACACAATTTGCGGATTGTCACTTGCCACGTCGCCTGCCACACCTTGCGGATTGTCACTAACTTGCCTGCTAAGGTGTAGTTTTGGTTGTCTCTTGCTGTGTCCCAGACTCCCAGAGTCAGGCAGCAGAGAGATAATGTAATCTCTCTGCTGCCTGCACAGTGAGGGCGGAAGTCACTGCAGGAATGTAGGGCAGGCACGGGCGGTGAGAGATGATCTCATCTCTCTGCTCCCCCGCTCCCGGCTAGCTGATTGGCCAGCTGCCACACTGAGCCTGCTCTCTCACTCTCACCTGCGCTGCCAACACACTGAGCAGCACGGTCTGCCCACGAACCGCGCCGCCCCCGACAACAAACCGTGCCGCAAGCAGAGCCGCCCGCTTTCTTACCCGTCTGTGGAGCCGCACTCTATTGCACCTGCCCACAGAGCGGCCTGACGTGACTCACTGACGTCACTTGTTGCTAGACGCCAAGCGGCCCAGGCGTTAGCAGCGAGTGCAGGGAAGAGGCTCCACCCACCTCCTCCTCCGCTCCTGGTATCGTATCAGTGCGCCACATAACTACATTAGACGAGTCTCTCTCTCAGCACCACTGATTGGCTGATGTGAGAAACTGAGAGAGAGACTCAGAGAGGCAGCGGCAGCCGCAGAACAAGTACTGTATATACCCGAGTATAAGCCGACCCGAATATAAGCCGAGGCACCTAATTTTACCCCAAAAAACTGGGAAAACTTATTGACTCAAGTATAAGCCTAGGGTGTCCTAGGCTTATACTTGCCTCACTTTGCCTCACTGTGCCCATGCCTCACTGTGCCCATGACTAGACTGATGTTTAACATGGAAGTCTATGGAAGGAGTGCCCGGCTTTGAAAAATCGGTTCTCCCAGACACCAAACTTTTCAAACTTATAGAGGAGACATGGGGCTACATGTGTGCCAAGTTTGGGGTCCAGAGGACCTACGACCGGCCGGTACCGGGTCCGCAAAATCACTGGAGAAATAACCGTTTAACATTGGAGTCTATGGAAGGGGTGCCCGATTTTAAAAAATCAGTGCTCCACGGCCGTAAGTCCCCCAGACACCAAACTTTGCACACTTGTAGAGAAGACATGGGGCTACATGTGTGCCAATACAGTTAAACTGCACATTTTATAGTGGCCTTTTATGTTGTCTAATCAGCATCTTGATATGCCCCACCTGTGAGGTGGATGGATTTTCTCGGCAAAGGAGAAGTGCTCACTAACACAGATTTAGACAGATTTGTGAACAATATGTGAGAGAAATAGGCCTTTTGTGTACATAGAAAAAGCAGCTGCAGGCCCCAGAGTCGATGATGGCTGAAAGCCGGATCTCTTCCCTGGCTATCGACAGGGAGATAGAGAGAACAAGGTGAGAAGAGGGTTCCGGCAGTCCCTGAGCTGCCAGTTTATTTCCATAGACTCCAATGTTTGGGGTCCAGGGGACCTACGACCGGCCGGTACCGGGTCCGCAAAATCACCGGAGAAATTACCGTTTAACATTGGAGTCTGAGGAAGGGGTGCCCGCATTTAAAAAATCAGTGCTCCCCGGCCGTTGGTCCCCCAGACACCAAACTTTGCACACTTGTAGAAGAGACATTGGGCTACATGTGTGCCAAGTTTGGGGTCCAGGGGTCGTACGGCCGGCCGGTACCGGGTCCCCAAATTGCGGGATATCAGGCGCAAAAAAAAAAAAAACAGAGCAAGCAAGTGAGTGTGACAGATGGTCTCGGGGGCGGGCAATTGCCCTGTTGCCCCCCCCCTGGATCTGCCACTGGGGGCAACGTCCCGCAGAGGTTTACACTGTGGACTTCCGCACATGGGCCACAGACACATGTTGGAATCAAGCTGCCTTGAAGTACCAATATCGTCTGGGCCTATCAGAGTCCCTCAAGGACGAGCTAGCCAGGGTAGCAATCCCGGATACCTTGGAGGGTCTCATCCAGTTAGCCATACAACTGGACAGACGCCTACGTGAACGTCTATTCGAGAAGTCTCAGACTCTCCAATCAGCTCAGGGACTGCCGGAACCCTCTTCTCACCTTGTTCTCTCTATCTCCCTGTTGATAGCCAGGGAAGAGATCCGGCTTTCAGCCATCATCGACTCTGGGGCCTGCAGCTGCTTTTTCTATGTACACAAAAGGCCTATTTCTCTCACATATTGTTCACAAATCTGTCTAAATCTGTGTTAGTGAGCACTTCTCCTTTGCCGAGAAAATCCATCCACCTCACAGGTGTGGCATATCAAGATGCTGATTAGACAACATAAAAGGCCACTATAAAATGTGCAGTTTAACTGTATTGGGGGGGTCAGGGGGGTCGGGGGGGTCAGTATCTGGTGTGACCACCATTTGCCTCAAGCATTGCAGCACATCTCCTTTGCATAGAGTTGATCAGGTTGTTGATTGTAGCATGTGGAATGTTGGTCCATTCCTCTTCAATGGCTGTGCGAGGTTGCTGGATATTGACAGGAACTGGAACACGTTGTCGTATACACCGATCCAGAGAATCCCAAACATGCTGGGTGACATGTCCAGTGAGAATGCTGGCCATGCAAGAACTGGGATGTTTTCAGCTCCCAGGAATTGTGTACAGATCCTTGCAACATAGGGCCATGCATTATCATGCTGCGACATGAGGTGATGGTTGTGGATGAATGGCACAACAATGGGCCCCAGGATCTTGTCACGGTACCTCTGTGCATTCAAAATGCCATCAATAAAATGCACCTGTGTTCATTGTACATAGCATATGCCTGTCCATACCATAACCTCACCGCACCCATGGGCCACTCGATCCACAACATTGACATCAGCAAACCGTTCACCCACATGACGCCATACACGCTGTCTGCCATCTGCCCTGTACAGTGAAAACCGCAATTCATCCTTGAAGAGAACACCTTTCCAAAGTGCCAGACGCCATCGAATGTAAGCATTTGCCCACTCAAGTCGGTTACAACAACGTACTGCAGTCAGGTCGAGACCCCGATGAGGACGACGAGCATGCAGATGAGCTTCCCTGAAACGGTTTCTGGCAGTTTGTGCAGAAATTCTGTGGTTATGCAAACCGATTGTTGCAGCAGCTGTCTGGATGGCTGGTCTCAGACGATCTTGGAGGTGAAGATGCTGGATGTGGAGGTCCTGGGCTGGTGTGGTAACACGTGGTCTGCGGTTGTGAGGCCGGTTGGATGTACTGCCAAATTTTCTGAAACACCTTTGGAGATGGCTTATGGTAGAGAAATTAATATTCGATTCAAGGGCAACAGCTCTGGTGGACATTCCTGCAGTCAGCTAGCCAATTGCATGCTCCCTTAAAACATCCAACATCTGTGGCATTGTGCTGTGTGATAAAACTGCACATTTTACTGTAGAGTGGACTTTTATTGTGGCCAGCCTAAGGCACACCTGTTCAATAATCATGCTGTCTAATCAGCATCTTGATATACCTGTGAGGTGGATGGATTATCTCGGCAAAGGAGAAACACTAACACAGATTTAGCCCTGGTTCACACTGGTGCGATTTGATATTCGATTTGACATGTCAAATCGCATGTCAAATCGGCGATATTTGCCACAAGTTGCGGGCAATGGCACCGTCCTAATCGGTGCGACGCCGCATCTGCGGCGCTGCACCGATTTCAAAAAGTAGTTTCTGTACTACTTTTTGCGATTTCGGCCGCGATTTACATTGACATCTGTGTCTTTGTAATCGCGGCTGAAATTGGGACTGCCAGCGAGAGTGAAATCGTGCGAGTTCAGCTGAACTCGCACGGCTTCACTCCCGCAGCCCAGTCTGAACCTGGGCTTAGACAAATTTGTGAACAATATTTGAGAGAAATAGGCCTTTTGTGTACATAAAAAAGTCGTAGATCTTTGAGTTTAGCTCATGATAAATAGGGGCAAACACAAAAGTGTTGCATTTATAATTTTGCTCAATGTAGTTCAACCAAAAAATAAAACAATAAATACAATCCCATATACACAATCCTTCACCCACAGTTGATCCAGAGGAAGGTGAAAAACCCCAGCAAAGCATGCTCCAATTTGCTACAGCAGGGGAAAAAATTCCTTCCTGATCCCCCGAGAGGCAATCGGATTTTCCCTGGAACAACTTTACATATAAATGTTAGTACTCTGTTACAGTATATTATGTACATTTAGGAAAAAATCCAGACCTTTTTTAAAGCAATCTACTGAGCTTGCCAGAACCACCTCTGGAGGGAGTATATTCCACATTTTTACAGCTCTTATGCCCTGTACACATGATCGGAATTTCCGACAACAAAACCGTAGATTTTTTTCTGACGGATTTTCGCTCAAACTTGTCTTGCATACACACGATCACACAAATGTTGCTGGGAAATTCCGGTCGCCAAGAACGCGGTGACGTACAACACTACAATGAGGCAAGAAAAATTAAGTTCAATGATTCCAAGCATGCGTCGAATTGATTCCATGCATGCATAGGATTTTTGTGCGTCGAAATTGGACACATATGGTCGGAATTTCCGAAAATAACTTTTGCTGTCGGAAAAAATTGAGAACCAGCTCTCAATCATTTTTTGTCGGAAATTATGACAGCAAAAGTCCGATGGAGCCTACACACGGTTTGAAATATCCCATTAAAAGCTCACATTGAACATTTGTTGTCGGAAATACCGATCGCATGTACGCGGTATTACTGTGAAAAAACCTTTCTGTATTTGGAGATTAAAATGTTTTTCCTCTTTTTTTTTTTCCTTTGTGATGACCTTAAAGTGAATAACTCAACACCAAGTTCACTATATGGATCACTTATGCATTTGTACGTGTTGATCATATGCCCCCTTAATCTCCTCTTCTCAAAAGGGAATAGATTCAATTTCTCTAATATTTCCTCATAGCTGATCCCCTCCATGCCTCTTATCAGTTTAGTTGCCCTTCTTTGCACTTTCTACAGTTCCCCAATATCCTTTTTGAGGACTGGTACCCAAAACTGAACCACATATTCCAGATGAGGTCTTACTAATGATTTGCACGCACTTCCGGGAGTCCTCTCTGCGGGTATTCTGCGGTCAGTACGTCACTTCACGCAGAATACCCATTGTGTTCTGGGAAGAACTCAGCTCCCAGAACACAACGGGGACCAGTGAGAACGGCGCAGCGCGACTCGCGCATGCGCCGTAGGGAACCGGGCAGTGAGCAAGGCTTCACTTCCTGGTTCCCTCACTGAGGCTGGCGGTGGGGGCAGCAGAGTGACGAGCGATTGCTCGTCTTCTGCTGCCGACGACGCCGGACTCCAGGTAAGTGTCCTAATATTAAAAGTCAGCAGCTGCAGTATTTGTAGCTGCTGGCTTTTAATATTTGTTTTTTGGCGGAGCTCCGCTTTAATACAAGAAAGGACTTTGCTCGCTTTGGAAACCACAGCTTGGCATTGCATTCTATTACTGAGCTTATGATCTACCAAAACCCCCAAAACCCGCAGATGCTTCTCCACCATTTATTCCACCAGTTGTACTCCCCCTAGTATGTATGATGCATGCATATTTGTAGCCCCCAAGTGCATAACATTACATTTATTAACATTAAACCTCATTTGCCACTTAGTTGCCCAATTAGTGCATTGAGGTCGGCTGGTAAATTGGAGACATCCTGTAAGAAAGTTATTCCACTGCATAGCTTAGTGTCATCTGCAAAGACAGAAATGTTACTTTAAATTCCAGACCCTATATTCTTTATAAAGATATAAAAAAGATATTAAAGATATAAAAAAGTAAGGGTCCCAGCACTGAACCTTGGGGTACACCACTGATAACCTTAGACCATTCAGAGTAAGAGTCATTAACCACAACTCTCTGAATTCTGTCTTTTAGTCAGTTTTCTATCCATTTACAAATTAATCTTTAAAAGCCTGTAGACTTTACCTTAAAACATGAGCCATGTGTCAAAAACTTTTGCAAAATCCAGGTGTACCACATCCACAGCCACCCCTCTGTCCAAGGTTTTACCTTCCTCCTCATAAAAAGAAATCAGGTTTGTTTGACAACTTCTGTCTTTCTTGAATCCATGCTGTCCGTTGCTTAAAATATTATTTTCCAGCAAGAACTCATCTATGTGGTCTTTTATCAAACTCTCCAGTATCTTCCCGACTATAGAAGTTTATAGTTATAGTCTATAGTTACATGATAAAGACTTTGATACCTTTTTAAATATGGGCACCACATTGGCCCTGCGCCAATCCAGTAGTACCATTCCAGTCATTAACGAGTCCCTAAACAATGGTCTTGAAATGATAGAGCTCAATTCTTTTAGGATCCGTGGGTGGATGCCATCTGGTCCAGGTGCTTTATCCACCTTTATTCTGTCTAAATATTCCTGGACCATATCACTTTTGAGCCATTGTGGATCATTTGGGGCTGTGTCACTACCACTCCCATTATGGACATGAGCTCCCCCATGCTCCATTGTATACAAAGAGCTGAAGAAAGTATTTTTAATAAATTTGCCTTCTCTTTGTCCCCATTCTAGATTATTTTGTAAAGGGCCTACATGCTCAGACCTGACCATTTTACTATTAATATGATTGAAGAATTTTTGGGGGTTTTTCCTACTATCTTTTGCAATCTGTCGTTCATTTTGAATTTTTGCATCCTTGATTTCCTTTTTACACATTCTGTTATATTCTTTGTAACATTTAAACGATGATAGTGTTCCTTTATTTTATTTTTTTTTAAAAGCCCTTTTTTTATTATTTATAGCCATTTTAACTTTGGCCGTGATCCACATAGGTTTTATTTTTAGCCTTTTAAACGTATTGCCTATGGGAAGTTTACATACAGTGAGTTTACATACAGTCACTTTGAAAAAATCTAATTTTATGTTCTGTGTCCATTGATGCCAACATTGCCTCCCTGTCTGGAGAGCAGCCCTCATCCTTGGAAAATTTGCTCTCTTAAAGTTAAGTGTTTTTATCTTACCCATATGTGTCCTCTTTAACACTCACTTTGAGATCACTTCTCACATAGAGACAGACACCACCACCCCTCGGTTTTACCCTGTCTTTCCAAAAGAGAGCATAGCCTGGAATATTAATAGCCCAGTCATGAGAAGAATGCTGCCAAGATTCAGCAATACCATCGTAAGTGAAGTTGCTCCAGAGCTTAATAAATGAGGGGGGGGGGTCTTTTTTCCTTAAAGTAGAACTATAGGCAAACTTTTTTCATTTTGGATAGGGTAAGAGAGGGATATAACCCCTGTCAGTTTTTTTTTAATTTGTTGACATCTGTGTCCCCATTGGAAGATTTTCCTTTTATTACTTTTCTGTCAATGACCATAAGTGCCGCCTGTCAGAGCTCATCAGTGCCACCTATCAGTGCCCATCAGTGCCGTCTATCAGTGCCCATCAGTGCTGCATATCAGTGGCGCCTATTGGTGTCCATCAGTGCTGCATATCAGTGCCGTCTATCAGTGCCCATCAATTCTATATATCAGTGCCTCCTCATCAGTGCCCAACAGTGCCACCTTATCAGTGCCAACTCATCAGTGCCCATCAGTGCCCGTCAGTGAAGGAGAAAGCAACATTTTATAACATAAACAAAGAAAACTTATTTTTTTTTCTAAAAATGTGTTCTTTTTTAGTTTGTTTAGCAAAAAAAAAAAAACCCCAGAGGTGATAAAATACCACCAAAAGAATGCTCTATTTGTGGGAAGAAAATATAAAAATTGCGACAATTGTCCTGGACAAGAAGGGGGGAAGTGCCCGGTATTGAAGTGGTTAAATACCACATTCCTGGACCACTGCTTAATTACCACATGCATTTAATTATTAATTTCCTTTGGTGAATTTAGTTTAACGCCTTTTTATGCAGTATTTACTGAGCGTTTTCAGCGTTTTGCAGTAAATACTGCAAAATGGCATAGTGAATTGACAGTTTCATGATCACATTCAATATTTAGGGAAAATGTGTCCAGACACCTAAATATCGCATGTGATCTGCTTTAGTGAATGGAGCTCATAGTACTTTAATTCTATGTTAGCTATGTTTTGCTTCAAGGTTGGTATTTTTCATTTCTTATGTGTATTTATTTTATTTTATGTTGCTGGGCATTTTTAAACTTTTGTTTGCTTAAAGCGGAGCTCCACCCAAAAGGGGAAGTTCCACTTTAAGGCCTCCTCCCCAGCTCCTGTCTGTGAAACTGAGCTTTTGGAGAGGAGAGGGGGAACAGGTTCTCAATGTGACAGGTACCCGCTTCCACTTGCTTTCCAGTGATTAGGCGAATGGAAGCGGACGTTCAATTTCCCTCCTACCTCCTGAAGTCTTCTAGGACATATGACAGGTCCCAGAAGACTTTGGGACCAGTCACAGAACACAGCGCCGCATGCACATGCACACTGGGCTATGAAGTCGCAAGCTGTCACAGCCAGATGCCCATAGTAAAGATGCTGGCGCTCCTGAGAGAGGACACAGGGTAAAACTGGCTGGGGTGAGTGCACCACTGGATCCTGGGACAGGTGAGTCGCTGTTTAATAAAGGTCAGCAGCTACACTGACTTTTAGTAAACACAAAAATGACTGGAACTCCACTTTAAAGCAGAGTAATGTCTTGTTACTGTCCATCTGTTTTTTAAGCTGACTTTTGTTGGCAACACACTGCTTACAATCTAAAATAGAGGTTCAAGAGATACAAAAGGTAATAACTTTGAGGGATGGGCTGATGGAGAAAATAAATATACAGTTGTTAGGTGGGGGCAGGATAGGCCTCAGGTATGATCTCAAAGTGGACAGAGTAGGAGATAGTCAAACAGATTGGGGTAGGGAGTTCCAGAGGATGGGAGAGCTTCTGGAGAAGTTCTGGAGGCCAGCATGGGAGGAGGTGACAAGAGAGCTAGAGAGCAGGAGGTCATGGGAGGAACAATGAGAATTATTTGGTTGGTATTTTGAGACAAGGTTGGGTGAGTGGAAGCCAGTGAAGAATCGGCAGAGAGGGATAGCAGACACTGAGCTGTTGGTAAGGGGGGTGAGTCTGGCGGCAGCGTTCATGATGGACTGAAGGGGGGATAGTCTATGTAATGGTAAGCCAATGAAGAGGGAGTTGCAGTAGTTGAGACGGGAGATGACCAAGTAGTGAATTAGAAGCTTTGTAATGTCATTGGTTAGGAAGGGGCATATCTTGGAGATGTTGCGGAGGTTGAGGTGGCAAGCATTGGATAGTGCTTGAATGTGAGGCTAAAAGGATAGTTAAGAGCCCAGGATTACACCTAGTACACTAATATACGTGGATGGGTTGATAGTTGAGCCGTTAATCTTGAAAAGTCAGGGGAAGGGGCACATGGGGTAGGAAATATTATGAGCTGGGTTTTGGACAGATTGAGTTTCAGAAAGTGGTGTGAGATCCAGTCTGATATGTCTGTTAGTAGATTAGTGATGTGTGAGGACACTGATGGAGTGCGCTGAGGGGTAAAGAAATAGATTTGGGTTTGATCATCATAGAAAAGGTATTGAAAGCCATGGGAAGCTATCAGCAGACCCACGGAGGAGGACTGACCAAAAATAGGAGAGGTCCAAGAACAGAACCTTGGGGAATACCGACAGAGAAAGGAAGAGAAGAAGAGGAAGTAGAATTATAAGTGACACTGAAGGTGCGGTGGGATAGGTAAGATGAGAACCAGCAAAATAGTACAGTCACGAAGACCAAAGGAGTAGAGTTTTTTTAGAAGAAGGGAGTGGTCCACCGTGTCAAAGGCAGCAGAGAGGCTTAGGAGTAAGAGTACAAAATAGCGTCCATTAGACATGTGCACACTGAATTTCGGTTTCGTATGAAAAATACATTTATTTATTAACTTTGTTTTTATTTATTTTGTTTCATGAAAAAATGCATTCATTCAAAAATCCGAATTAATTAAGGTCGAATCTGTCAATTGAAGGCTTATGTTAAGAAGATTTGACAAAGCAGCTAAACTGTACGAACACACTGGGCGCTGTGACAGGAGACGATGCAGACTGGGAGGAGGAGAATGAACTCATGGAAGAAAGTGAATTGGGATCCCCAGAACTCCAGAACTCCTATGGAAAGATAGCCCAACCGGTGGCAGGACTCCTATCCCCCACATCACAGCGGCTGTGGACAGAGCTGTGGCGGCAGGCATTTACAGCTCAGCTAGGTACTGGGAGAACAGTCTCATAGACTCACAGAGGCAAAATAACGCATATCATCTCTAGCGGATGACCAATATCAAACAAATGCAGCTATGGAGAAATATTTTCAAGCGCAACAACTCCTTCATGAATGAATAGAAGATTTGGAAAATCGTTCGAGGAGGAACAATTTAAGAATAATCAGTCTTCCAGAGACACACAAGCTGGGACCTTTGCTGGACATCTGTGTCACCCACATACCAGAGGCCCTGGGTCTACGTTTTAAATGTGTGGCTGAAAGAGCTCACCACATAGGTGCTCTGGAAAACAACCGAAAGAACCACAGACCTGTAATCATTAAATATCTTAAGTACGCAGACCGTCTCGGAAAACCCTTTCTGTGGAATTCGAAGGACACAATATTCGTGGATTACTCGGCATAGGTGTCCCGCAAGCTAAAGAAATTCCAAACGGTCTTCTCAGAGCTGTTTAACCACTTAATGACCGCCCCATGTACATATATGTTGGCAGAATGGCACGGACAGGCACAATCATGTACCTGTACGTGCCTGCCTTCGCGCTGGTGGGGGTCCTATCGGACCCTCTCCAGGTACATGGGGCGGTCGGTATCGCTTCAGGAGCGATCCGTGATGAGGGGGGCTGCCATTGGTGTCTGGCCACCCCCTCGCGATCGCTCCCGGCGAATGAGATGCTTCCCCTGCCTGTGTAATGTAAACACAGGCAGGAGGAAGTGATGTCATCTCTCCATGTGGCGCTCTATTCGTCCAGAGCGCCGAGGAGAGAAGACATCAGGTTAGTGCACCAACAGCCCACTGACACCAGGACACATAGGCACACTTTTCACCCCCCCAGTCACCCCCAGATCACCCCCAGATCACCCCCCAGCCCCCATTCACAGTGTCACTGATTGCAGTGATCATTTATTTACTGATCACTGCAATCAGTGACATTTGTGATAGTAAAAGTGTCAGGGCAGTTAGTGTTAGGTCCCTTTAGGTCCAAGGTAGCCCCCTAACCCCCCCTAATAAAGGTTTAACCCCTTGATCACCCCCCATTTAACCCTTTCACCCCCTATCACCCGTGTCATTAAGCAATCGTTTTTCTGATTGCTGTATTAGTGTCGCTGGTGCCGCTAGGTAGCCAGTTATTTTTTTAGGTTCGCCGCCAGGTTTTTATAGCGTCGGGTACCCCCATATATTATCTAATAAAGGTTTTAACCCTCTGTTTGCCCCTAGAGTTAACCCTTTTACCAGTGATCACCGTATAAGTGTCACTGGTGACATGGGTTAGCCAGTTAGTTATTTAGTAATTTAGGTTCCCCGTCAGGTTTTTATATAGCGCCAGGTACCCCCATATATTACTTAATAAAGGTTTAACCCCTTGATCGCCCCCCAGGTAAACCTTTCACCCCCTATCACCAGTGTCACTAAGCAATCGTTTTTCTGATCGCTGTATTAGTGTCGCTGGTGCCGCTAGGTAGCCAGTAATTTTTTTAGGTTCGCCGCCAGGTTTTTATTGCATCAGGTACCCCCATATATTATCTAATAAAGGTTTAACCCCTTGATCACCCCCCGGGTAACCCTTTCACCCCCTTTTGCCAGTGTCACTAAGCAATCGATTTTCTGATCGCTGTATTCGTTATGCTGGTGTCGCTAGGTAGTCAGTTATTTTTTTAGGTTCGCTGCCAGGTTTTTATAGCGTCAGGTACCCCCATATATTACCTAATAAAGGTTTTAATCCCCTGATTGCCCCTAGTTTACCCTTTCACCAGTGATCACCGTATAAGTGTTACGGATGACGCTGGTTAGTTTGTTTGCTTTTTATAGTGTCAGGGCACCCGCCGTATATAACCCAATAAAGGTTTAACCCCCTGATCGCCCGGCGGGTGATATCAATTAGGTTTTAGCGTCAGAGAGGGTCTGCGTCGCCCCAGGCAGCGTCAGGTTAGTGCCAGTAGCGCTAACACCCACGCGTGAAGCATACACCTCCCTTAGTGGTATAGTATCTGATCAGATCTATACTAGCGTCCCCAGCGGTTTAGGGTTACCAAAAACGCAGTGTTAGCGGGATCAGCCCAGATACCTGCTAGCACCTGCGTTTTGCCCCTCCGTCCAACCCAGGCCACCCAAGTGCAGTATCGATCGATCACTGTCACTTACAAAACACAAAACACATAACTGCAGCGTTCGCAGAGACAGGCCTGATCCCTGCGACTCCAGTGATGTAGGAGGTGATTTCACCACCACAGTTAAAAAAAAGAGCATATATGCCGAAGCATGGGGGCAGCAGGGGTGGAGGAGTGATTTTGCTCCTAATGCCGCGTACATACGGTCAAAATTCCGACGGAGGCTTGCCCGTGGAAAAGTCTGACCGTGTGTACACGGCATAACTTTTGCGGTATGATGCCCCCATGCTTCGGCATATATAAATGGTGCATGTATGCCCATCATTAGAAGTGGGTGAATGAAGGGAGGTATTCTAATGGTGGGCATACCCACCGATCAATCTCTTTTTTTCTTTCAGCCAACAGGCTGCATGAAAAAAAAGATTACAATACATGTCCAACAAGGACCAGAAACGTACTGTTGCTGGACTTTGAATGGTTATACCAGAATGATGCCTGCGGGTTTAGGCATCATCTTGGTATCATTCTTTTCAGCCAGTGGCCGGCTTTCATGTAAAAGCAATCCTAGCAGCTAATTCGCCTCTGGACTGCTTTTACAAGCAGTGGGAGGGAATGTCCCCCCCCCCGGATATTAAAAGCGCCATTGGGAAATTGGGAAAGCATTTTATCACACTGATCTTGGTGTGGTCAGATGCTTTGAGGGCAGAAGAAAGATCTAGGGTCTAATAGACCCCATTTTTAAAAAAAAAGAGTACCTGTCACTACCTATTGCTATCATAGGGGATATTTACATTCCCTGAGATAACAATAAAAACTAATAAAAAAAATATGGAAGGAACAGTTTAAAAATAAAATAAAAAAGGAAAATTAATAATTAAAAAAAAAAAAATATGGAAGGAACAGTTTAAAAATAAAATAAAAAAAAGGAAAATGAATAATTAAAAAAAAAAAAAAAAGCACTTCTGCTCTTGCGCAAAGGCGAACGCAAGCTTCGGTCTGGCGTCATATGTAAACAGCAATTGCATCATGCATGTGAGGTATCACCGCAAAGGTCAGATCGAGAGCAGTAATTTTAGCAGTAGACCTCATCTGTAAATCTAATGTGGTAACCTGTAAAGGCTTTTAAAGGCTTTTAAAAATGTATGTAGTTTGTCGCCACTGCGCGTTTGTGTGAAATTTTAAAGCATGTCGTGTTTGTTTATAATTTTGCTCAGTGTAGATGGACTTGTGTCTTTTTTCAACCTGACTTACTATGTAACGATGTAACTATGTAGAAGTGCTCAGTCTATGTGCTTTTATTAAATCCTCATTTCTTTATGTAAATACACCGCATTACATGTAGTAAAAAAATATCTATTCTCTCCTTTCATTCCACTAGATTTTTAGAGACTTTTATGTGAATATACAAGCATATACATCATTTGCTGCAAAAAAAAATCACAATCACTCCAAACATAATACAATGTACATGCATATCACAATGGTCTAATCCCATGTTATAACATACAGTTGCAAAAAAAAGTATGTGAACCCTTTTGGAATGATATGGATTTCTGCACAAATTGGTCATAAAATGTGATCTGATCTTCATCTAAGTCACAACAATAGACAATCCTAGTCTGCTTAAACTAATAACAAACAAAGAATTAAATGTTACCATGTTTTTATTGAAGTATATGGAACATGAGCAGAGGTCAGCATGTAAAATATAAATCTAAAGGCACCACCATCCCTGTGTAAACATATAACAAAGAGGTTGAATATGGGACTTTGAAGGTGCTTGAAACAATTGAAAAGCAAATTCCAAAACAGGAAAGATTTTATAAAAATAGAAAAGTATTTATTACAATATACATAAACAACTGATACATATACACGCCTGTGACCATCACAGGTATACACCTAATACCAATATCAAGATGGTCACGCAGATATATACAGTTGAATTGAAGCGTCCATAGATTTTCTACAGTTTCGCCTATTAGGCTTCATCAGGAATAGACGCCCAAACAATTTTAACAGACTTGAAACAGGCTATTAGGTATAAGAAAATAGAAACATATTAATAAAATACAAAAGCAAAATAAACACTTGAAAACATTCAAAAGTGGTGCACCAATGCATTCCCCAATATAACAAATGCAGGTCACATATGGAGCAGACAGCCAGGGGATCCCCACACCCCTTCATACCTCCGCTTAGATTGGTCAAAGAATGGTCCAGACCACGTCATGGATTGCCAAAGGGAAGAGCCAACCAATCCCGCCTCCAGCGATCACAATCCTGTAAGGGAGGACAAATTTTGAAATTTCAAAATATCATATATTTTCAGTAGGTATCTATAAATATTGAGAGAAAAATCATACTTTAATATATGGTATAGATAGTAGTAAGAGTATGCCGTGGTCCTGTTACCAAAAGGGCCACACTCACCTCCCCACTGTCCATTAACCAATTAAACAACCTGCGGAAGCTCATATGTGGCGGCAATAGAAGTAACTGGCTCTCAAGAAGACAAGTTTCAAAATAAAGACCCGTCTAAGAGGAAAAAGAGAGCAACTGGTATTATCTACAGGAACCCATAAATTAAAAATTAATATCAAAAAATAAAAAAATTGGTTTTACAATATCCAAAATTACTCACCAACAATGAAAATAAAATTAAATAAGAGTTTCCAAAAAGTTGCAGAGTTACAAATCCAAAACCTCCTAGTTGAACGTGGAGGCAGAGTCCCCTCTTGCATTAATGTAGAGAAATCTGAAGTGAACATTCCACATTGATAAAGTAACTTCCAAACCAGAATAAACCGACAGAAACTATATGAATGAAATAATAACCGTAAGTTCAATGTAGCACCTCTCCTTACATACCATAAATGGCATGAAAGCCAAAGAATTTACCTTCTATATCCTATGCCGCCAGCCTCAGCCTCCACCAATGTTCCGGACAGCTCAATGAGACTGTCTGGAGTTTTTATATCCTCCCCCGACCCGCCAAAACGCGGCGTGTGATGTCACACCGCATGGTGTGCGGCGCCTCGCCGCGAATAACCGCCTCACGGACAACAGAAGAGAACACGTAGATGCATGGACTGACATCCGCTTGACAGGAAGTGACATCACTTCCTGTGAGAGATCGAGCACAGATACATTCTGTGCTGACAATACCCATCCTCGCCAAAGCTGATGGGCGTGTCAGATCTAAAAGATCTCTAGATGGTAATTTGCTAAGAATGCCATGTAACAGAGAGCATTCAATGTGGGCGGAGGCCGGGCTGGACTCATCCAGTGCAGCCCACACCCTTGAATATCCGTACGGGGTGAAAGCCGGCCGGGACAAAGTTAACCAAACCAATGAACAATCCATAGACAAACGTAGGTAAAGGGAACCAGATAGAAGGGGGAAAGAGAAGGGAAGGAGAAACCAAGGCTAGACGCCCTCCCCGATTGTCTGCTCTGACGTGCACCTATGGGACAACAAAAAAAGATGGAAAAAAGGATGTTTTAATGCATACGTGCGCCACGCCTAAATGAATCCAAGAAAACAAAAAATATATATAAGATAATTACATCTATAAATTATGTAGGCAATTACATACATCTTGCCTAAACATAATAAAGATACAAAATGACATTTTAAAGTATAAAGCAACATAAATTAATAAGTAAAACCTATTGTATATTTCAACATTCAAAATTAATGAAGGAAGCAATGTTGGCAAATGGTTTATGGAGTCCGCTCCCGGGTAATGTGATACCCTTTCTCCCCCCACCCATAGGTCATACCCCTAATAAAGCACAATAGGGGATAACGAAAATTTGGGGGACATATCAGTACCTTGTGCCCATGGATTGTATAAATGGGCAAATCAAATCAAAACAGGAACTGAGTGGTCCTGCGTCTGAACAAAGGTCATCATAAGATTGGTTTAAAGCTGATTCCTTCATTCAGGCCAGGGAGTCGGGTGGCTTGTAAGAGATAAATCCACCTACTCTCAAGCTGGAGAAGCTTTTGGTCAATTTCTCCCCCTCTTTCGTGTTGTGGTATATGTTCTAAAGCAAAGAACATTATAAAATTTAGATCAAAATTATGATATAAGCCTACATGGCGGCTGATTGGTGTCTCCATTTTATGTTTGGCAATAAGGGACACATGGTCCCTAATGCAACAAAAGAATGGTCGCTTCATTTTGCCCACGTAAAAGGCGCCGCATAAACATTTCATGATGTAAACAGCCTCGATGGATTGGCAGTTACACCTGTGTTTAGGTGTCCAAATAGTATCATTGGGAAGAGCTACTGTTTTGCCCGTCAAGATGAAAATGCAATAATTGCATTTCCCACAGGGATATGTACCTGGAACTAATTTTTGAACTGTAACATTTTGGGTATGATGACTAGAAACCAAAATGTCCCTTAGTGATTGTGATCTCCTGTAAGTGATTTCCGGGAAAGGTTCAATGAATCTCGCTATTCTCTGGTCCGCCGTAAGTAGGTACCAGAATTTGTTGTAAACATTCCGGACCTTCAAATGCTGTCGATTAAATTTTGTAATAATTCTAGTTGACGAACACGACTTGATCTGTCTAGATTTGTAAATTAATGATTGTCTGTTAAGACATTTAACTCTGTTAAACGCTTTTCTTAAGCAAGTTTTGCTATAGCCTCTGGCTTGAAGACGCGTGTTTAGAGAATCAGATTCCCGCTGAAAATCTGCATCCAGAGTACAATTCCGTTTGATTCTTAGGAATTTACTATATGGTATGCTTCGCTTTAATGGTTCAGGATGAGAACTAACGGCGTGCAATAAACTATTGCCTGCCAATGGTTTCCTGTAAAGAGTAGAACATAATTCTCCCTTTTCATTGGTGAAAATTTCCATGTCCAAAAAGCTAATTTTAGACAAATCAAACGAGTACGTGAATTTCAAATTGTATGTGTTCACTTGCAAACCTTCCAGAAAACTAATCAGATCGCTCCTAGATCCTGCCCAAACCATAAACACATTGTCAATATAACAATGCCATGATATTATATTGCCTATGTCAATTTGTTTGGAGTCATCGGCGAAGAGGTCACGTTCCCACCCCCCAGATACAGGTTCGCATATGATGGTGTGCACTTGGCGCCCATAGCGACCCCCTGCATCTGGAGGTAGTGGGAACCTCCAAACACAAAGATGTTGTGTGTCAATACAAAATTCAATAGTTCAACAACGAAGTCATTATATTTGCGGGAATCTAATTCCCATTCTCCAAGGAAACCCCGTACAACCTCCAAACCCCTGGCATGGGGTATAGAGTTGTACAGGGCCTCAATATCGATGGCCACAAGCCATGCCCCTGGGGGTATTTGTAGACCATCAATGACTTTCAATAGTTCTATTGTATCCCTTACATGAGACAAAAGACCCTTAACGTGGGGATATAGATATTCATCAATTAATTCACTAGCACGTTCCGTTAGTGATCCACATCCTGAAATAATCGGTCTGCCTGTTTTTTTTTTTAGGCTTTTGTGCACTTTCGGAAGTGCATAAAAGGTAGGTACTGTGAAGTTTTCCATATCCAGATATTTGTAGGTGTTCTGATCTATAGTGCCAGTATGTTGTGCCCTAAGGATGATATCCTTATATTTTCTGGAGTAATACTGGACGTGGGACCCAGGGACCGGACGATACCATTCGCGATTGCGGATGATATCGTAACACATGTCCTCATATTGTCCCACGTCCATAACCACCAGATTCCTACCTTTATCAGATGGCTTGATCACTATAGATTTATTGCATCTGAGAGTTTTAATAGCTTTCTTTAGACATGGGGGCAGATTGTTCTGTGGTCCAGTTTTCCAGTTGATAGCTTCTATCTCTTTGGTGACCTGAATTACAAAGGCCCTTATGTTGGAATTACCCTGTAAGACTGGGAAAGATCTAGAGCGGGGCTTATATAATTTCGGTGCACCAAAGATGACACCGGAAGCAGATGAACCAGGGGTGGGAGGAACAAGGTGTTGAGTTGAAACCGTCCCAACATTTGTTCCTGATGAATTGAATACCCACCCCTCCTCTTCTGGTTTACTTTCATCCCATAAATCCATCAGGTCCTGTAAGGCCCTAAGGTCCTCAAACGTGACCGATTCAATTATGGGATGGAGTGACTCTTTACTTTGGGTAATATTACTATCTTTGTCAAATAGTACCTTGTACATGAGGCGTCTCACAAATAGATGAAGATCTTTGACTAACACAAATTTGTCCGCATTTTCATCCAGACAAAATGTTAGTCCTAGCCTCAGGACCTCAGTTTCAACCGTGGAAAGAGGATAGGAAGACAAATTAATGATGTCCAATGAATCCCGACTACTAAGATTGATAGAGTCGGGACCTATTAATTTAGAAGCTGACTAGACTTACGTGCCGGAATGGGAGTTACCTGTGGATTTCTCCTATTCTCATATGAATTTGTGGTGAAAATAGGGGCCGTACGTACATCCCCAGATGATCCCATCAAGGTATGATCGCTACCAATGGGTTGATGTGACATAGGGCCTGCACGCAAATACACTGCATTCAATTTCAATGTAGGTGTAGTTAACGTCATCATAGAATGATTTAATGCATCCCCTAAAGAGGGAGTGATTGATGTGGTTGAATTGGTTGCCTTTTGAGATCGTAATTTCTTTTCTTTATTGAAAGTTTTACTTGATCTTGGTTGGCCCTGTGAGCTAGTTTCACTATTAGGTTTACGCTTTCTTGTAGCCCCACTGGGGTCATTAAACCTAGGTACTATGGGGATATACAATGTCGAAGATATTGAAGATGAATCAGAGTCAACCACATCTAGATTGGTAGCTAAAGGTTCTTGGTTAAGAGGACCCCTACGACGTGAAGACATTTTGAGGGGTGTCCATTTATATGCCTGATCATAATCATATGCATTTTTGTCTTGCTTTCCTTAGTCTTGATTAAGCTCATCGCATATTTAGTTAATAACTCCTTTAAAGCTTTGTCCTTATCTGAAAATGATTTATGTGTCGCTAAATTGGCATGATCTTGTTGCCATTTGAGAATCTCAGTGTCCAATTGGGCTATATCTGCCTCATATTGGCCACTGAGAATCTGCATCATTTGTAGCGAGCAGCTTTGTAAATTTCCTTCCCAAGCTTACAGGACCTGATGGACTTATGGGATGAAAGTAACCCAGAAGAGGAGGGGTGGGTATTCAGTTCATCAGGAACAAATGTTGGGACGGTTTCAACTCAACACCTTGTTCCTCCCACCCCTGGTTCATCTGCTTCCGGTGTCATCTTTGGTGCACCGAAATTATATAAGCCCCGCTCTAGATCTTTCCCGGTCTTACAGGGTAATTCCAACATATTAGAAATAACAAAGCTGCGCAACACTAAATTGAATACCAAAAATGAATGAACATAAAATGTAACAATAATTGACTCTAATGAAAATGTTTTTCAACAACAAATAAATTGAGATAAAATAAAATAAATAAAATAAATTAAATGAAAATCCCAACTAATATCAGACAGTCAATTGAAGACTGAATATTAGAAGCTGGAAAAAGAAAGCTCAGTCCTGTGGATAATTAATGAGATAAAAAGAGCTGAAGATCATGTAAGCAAGAACAGCAGACAGGGGTCTTCTCACTCCACCACTGGTGACTTCAAACGCAATATACACCCTTGAAATAGTGCCAGGTATTCAATAGACAAAGATTCCACCACCACTAGTAATCACTGCCGCTTACCAGAGCAAAGGATCTGTGCACAGATCAATGTCAACAGATGGCTATTTCCCTGCCAGGGTCTCTGTAATACTGTTTTTCACTGCTTCCTGCCCAGCAGTACACTGCAGAGCTCTCCCAGAGTGAAGATCTGAGACGGATGGCAGACTGCACCTTCTCCATTGACGTGGAATCCTGAAAAACAGTATTACAGAGACCCTGGCAGGGAAATAGCCATCTGTTGACATTGATCTGTGCACAGATCCTTTGCTCTGGTAAGCGGCAGTGATTACTAGTGGTGGTGGAATCTTTGTCTATTGAATACCTGGCACTATTTCAAGGGTGTATATTGCGTTTGAAGTCACCAGTGGTGGAGTGAGAAGACCCCTGTCTGCTGTTCTTGCTTACATGATCTTCAGCTCTTTTTATCTCAATAATTATCCACAGGACTGAGCTTTCTTTTTCCAGCTTCTAATATTCAGTCTTCAATTGACTGTCTGATATTAGTTGGGATTTTCATTTAATTTATTTAATTTATTTTATTTTATCTCAATTTATTTGTTGTTGAAAAACATTTTCATTAGAGTCAATTATTGTTACATTTTATGTTCATTCATTTTTGGTATTCAATTTAGTGTTGTGCAGCTTTGTTATTTCTAGTATTGTTTTATTGTGTGTGTCTCACTTTTAAGTTGCAGCATTTTTTAGATTTTTTGATTGTATTCACGTTTAAATATGTGGAAATAGATCTACAGATAGACAGCGCAGTATATTTCACATTTTTTATAATTCCAACATATGGGCCTTTGTAATTCAGGTCACCAAAGAGATAGAAGCTATCAACTGGAAAACTGGACCACAGAACAATCTGCCCCCATGTCTAAAGAAAGCTATTAAAACTCTCAGATGCAATAAATCTATAGTGATCAAGCCATCTGATAAAGGTGGGAATCTGGTGGTTATGGACGTGGGACATTATGAGGATATGTGTTACGATATCATCCGCAATCGCAAATGGTATCGTCCGGTCCATGGGTCCCACGTCCAGTATTACTCCAGAAAATATAAGGATATCATCCTTAGGGCACAACATACTGGCACTATAGATCAGAACACCTACAAATATCTGGATATGGAAAACTTCACAGTACCTACCTTTTATGCACTTCCGAAAATGCACAAAAGCTTAATAAAACCCCCAGGCAGACCGATTATTTCAGGATGTGGATCACTAACGGAACGTGCTAGTGAATTAATTGACGAATATCTATATCCCCATGTTAAGGGTCTTTTTTCTCATGTAAGGGATACAATAGAACTATTGAAAGTCATTGATGGTCTACAAATACCCCCAGGGGCATGGCTTGTGGCCATCGATATTGAGGCCCTGTACAACTCTATACCCCACGCCAGGGGTTTGGAGGTTGTACGGGGTTTCCTTGGAGAACGGGAATTAGATTCCCGCAAATATAATGACTTCGTTGTTGAACTATTGAATTTTGTATTGACACACAACATTTTTGTGTTTGGAGGTTCCCACTACCTCCAGATGCAGGGGGTCGCTATGGGCGCCAAGTGCGCACCATCATATGCAAACCTGTATCTGGGGGGGTGGGAATGTGACCTCTTCGCCGATGACTCCAAACAAATTGACATAGGCAATATAATATCATGTCAACGTTATATTGACAATGTGTTTATGGTTTGGGCAGGATCTAGGAGCGATCTGATTAGTTTTCTGGAAGGTTTGCAAGTGAACACATACAATTTGAAATTCACGTACTCGTTTGATTTGTCTAAAATTAGCTTTTTGGACGTGGAAATTTTCACCTATGAAAAGGGAGAATTATGTTCTACTCTTTACAGGAAACCATCGGCAGGCAATTGGTTAATTGCACGCCGTTAGTTCTCATCCTGAACCATTAAAGCGAAGCATACCATATAGTAAATTCCTAAGAATCAAACGGAATTGTACTCTGGATGCAGATTTTCAGCGGGAATCTGATTCTCTAAACACGCGTCTTCAAGCCAGAGGCTATAGCAAAACTTGCTTAAGAAAAGCGTTTAACAGAGTTAAATGTCTTAACAGACAATCATTAATTTACAAATCTAGACAGATCAAGTCGTATTCGTCAACTAGAATTATTACAAAATTTAATCAACAGCATTTGAAGGTCCGGAATGTTTACAACAAATTCTGGTACCTATTTACGGCGGACCAGAGAATAGCGAGATTCATTAAACCTTTCCCGGAAATCACTTACAGGAGATCACAATCACTAAGGGACATTTTGGTTTCTAGTCATCATACCCAAAATGTTACAGTTCAAAAATTAGTTCCAGGTACATATCCCTGTGGGAAATGCAATTATTGCATTTTCATCTTGACGGGCAAAACCGTAGCTCTTCCCAATGATACTATTTGGACACCTAAACACAGGTGTAACGGCCAATCCATCGGGGCTGTTTACATCATGAAATGTTTATGCGGTGCCTTTTATGTGGGCAAAACGAAGCGACCATTCTTTTGTCGCATTAGGGACCATGTGTCCCTTATTGCCAAACATAAAATGGAGACACCAATCAGCTGCCATGTAGGCTTATATCATAATTTTGATCAAAAATTTATAAAGTTCTTTGCTTTAGAACATATACCACAACACGAAAGAGGGGGAGAAATTGACCAAAAGCTTCTCCAGCTTGAGAGTAGGTGGATTTATCTCTTACAAGCCACCCGACTCCCTGGCCTGAATGATGGAATCAGCTTTAAACCATTCTTATGATGACCTTTGTTCAGACGCAGGACCACTCAGTTCCTGTTTTGATTTGCCCATTTATACAATCCATGGGTACCAGGTACTGATATGTCCCCCAAATTTTCGTTATCCCCTATTGTGCTTTATTCCATCGTTTGGGGTTAGGGGTATGGCCTATGGGTGGGGGGGAGAAAGGGTATCACATTACCCGGGAGCGGACTCCATAAACCATTTGCCAACATCGCTTCCTGCATTAATTTCGAAGGTTGAAATATACAATAGGTTTCTACTTATTAATTTGTGTTGCTTTATACTTTATAATGTCATTTTGTATCTTTATTATGTTTAGGCAAGATGTATGTAATTGCCTACATAATTTATAGATGTAATTATCTTATATATATTTTTTGTTTTTTTGGATTCATTTAGGCGTGGTGCACGTATGCATTAAAACATCCTTTTTTCCATCTTTTTTTGTTGTCCCATAGGTGCACGTCAGAGCAGACAATCGGGGAGGGCGTCTAGCCTTGGTTTCTCCTTCCCTTCTCTTTCCCCCTTCTATCTAGTTCCCTTTACCTACGTTTGTCTATGGATTGGTCATTGGTTTGGTTAACTTTGTCCCGGCCGGCTTTCACCCCGTACGGACACTCGAGGGTGTGGGCTGGACTGGATGAGTCCAGCCCGGCCTCCGCCCACATTGAATGCTCTCTGTTACATGGCATTCTTAGCGATTTACCATCTAGAGATCTTTTAGATCTGAGACGCCCATCAGCTTTGGCGAGGATGGGTAGTGTCAGCACAGAATGTATCTGTGCTCGATCTCTCACAGGAAGTGATGTCACTTTCTGTCAAGCGGATGTCAGTCCATGCATCTGCGTGTTCTCTTCTGTTGTCCGTGAGCCGATCATTCGCAGCGAGGCGCCGCACACCATGCGGTGTGACGTCACACGCCGCGTTTTGGCGGGTCGGGGGAGGATATAAAAACTCCAGACAGTCTCATTAAGCTGTCTGGAACATTGGTGGAGGCTGAGGCTGGCAGCATAGGATATGGAAAGTAAATTCTCTGGCTTTCATGCCATTTATGGCATGTAAGGAGAGGTGCTACATTGAACTTACGGTCATTATTTCATTCATATAGTTTCTGTCCTTTTATTCTGGTTTGGAAGATACTTTATCAATGTGGAATGTTCACTTCAGATTTCTCTACATTAATGCAAGAGGGGACTCTGCCTCCTCGTTCAACTGGGAGGTTTTGGATTTGTAACTCTGCAACTTTTTGGAAACTCTTATTTAATTTTATTTCATTGTTGGTGAGTAATTTTGGATATTGTAAAACCATTTTTTTTTTTTTTTTTTTTTTTTTTTAATTTATGGGTTCCTGTAGATAATACCAGTTGCTCTCTTTTTCCTCTTAGACAGGTCTCTATTTTGAAACTTGTCTTCTTGAGAGCCAGTTACTTCTATTGCCGCCACATATGAGCTTCCGCAGTTTGTTTAATTGGTTAATGGACAGTGGGGAGGTAAGTGTGGCCCTTTTGGTAACAGGACCACGGCATACTCTTACTACTATCTATACCATATATTAAAGTATGATTTTTCTCTCAATATTTATAGATACCTACTGAAAATATATGATATTTCAAAATTTCAAAATTTGTCCTCCCTTACGGGATTGTGATCGCTGGAGGCGGGATTGGTTGGCTCTTCCCTTTGGCAATCCATGACGGTGGTCTGGACCATTCTTTGACCAATCTAAGCGGAGGTATGGAGGGGTGTGGGGATCCCCTGGCTGTCTGCTCCATATGTGACCTGCATTTGTTATATTGGGGAATGATTTGGTGTGCCACTTTTGAATGTTTTCAAGTGTTTATTTTGCTTTTGTATTTTATTAATATGTTTCTCTTTTCTTATACCTAATAGCCTGTTTCAAGTCTGTTAAAATTGTTTGGGCGTCTATTCCTGATGAAGCCTAATAGGCGAAACTGTAGAAAATCTATGGACGCTTCACTTCAACTGTATATATCTGCGTGACCATCTTGATATTGGTATTAGGTGTATACCTGTTATGGTCACAGGCGTGTATATGTATCAGTTGTTTATGTATATTGTAATTAAATACTTTTCTATTTTTATAAAATCTTTCCTGTTTTGGAATTTGCTTTTCAATTGTTTCAAGCACCTTCAAAGTCCCATATTCTACCTCTTTGTTATATGTTTTTATTGAACTCACCATGTAGACATTCACAGTGCAGGTTGAAAAAGTATGTGAACCCTTGGATTTAATAACTGGTTAAACCTCCTTTGGCAGCAATTACTTCAACCAAACATTTCCTGTAGTTGCAGATCAGACGTGCACAAAGGTCAGGAGTAATTCTTGACCATTCCTCTTTACAGAACTGTTTCAGTTCAGCAATATTCTTGGGATGTCTGGTGTGAATCGCTTTCTTGAGGTCATGCCACAGCATCTCAATCGGGTTGAGGTCAGAACTTGACTGGGCCACTCCAGAAGGCGTATTTTCTTCTGTTTAAGCCATTCTGTTGTTGATTTACTTCTATGCTTTGGGTCGTTGTCCTGTTGCAACACCCATCTTCTGTTGAGCTTCAGCTGGTGGACAGATGGCCTTAAGTTCTCCTACAAAATGTCTTGATAAACTTGATAATACATTTTTCCTTTGATGATAGCAATCTGTCCAGGCCCTAATGCAGCAAAGCAATGATTAAACACTAAGAAAGTGTGAAACTAGTGTGAAACTAGTCAGCTCTAACCAGAATTTTGTGACTGTGCTGTATTTGGATTTTTGACGATTTTACATAATATAGGCTTTTTATTGGAGTGCTGCTGTCCAGAAGACTTGATCTTTTGTTTTGCCTGAAATTGCATTGCCTGCACCCTTGGCTGTTGGGAGGAGATAGTCACCTGGAGGACATCTTCACCTGAGCGGTTTCTGTTTTTGTTCGTCCTAGGGAGAGTAGCAGCAGTGCTGAACTTTCTCCATTTATAGACAATTTGTCTTACCGTGGACTGATGAACAGCAAGGCTTTTGGAGATACTTTTATAACCCTTTCCAGTTTTATGCAAGTCAACAATTCTTAATCGTAAGGTCTTCTGAGAGCTCTTTTGTGTGTGGCATCATTCACATCAGGCAATGCTTCTTGTGAAAAGCAAACCCTGAACTGGTGTGTGTTTTTTATAGGGCAGGGCATCTGTAACCAACACCTCCAATCTCATCTCATTGATTGGACTCCAGTTGGCTGACAACTCACTCCAATTAGCTCTTGGAGATCACATTAGTCTAAGGGTTCACATACTTTTTCCACCTGCACTGTGAATGTTTACATGGTGTGTTCAATAAAATCATGGTAACATTTAATTCTTTGTGTGTTATTAGTTTAAGCAGACTGTGATTGTCTATTGTTGTGACTTAGATGAAGATCAGATCACATTTTATGACCAATTTGTGCAGAAATTCATATCATTCCAAAAGGGTTCACATACTTTTTTTTGCAAATGTATGTCATATATTTTTTCACAAATCGTTTATAGAGATATCTTCCCACTGACATGTTCCCACTGACATATTTCATCTTTTTAACTATCTACGAGGGGTTAATTCTTCCCAGTGACCACAATTGTAAGAAGCATTTAAAAACCACTTGAAAATTGCATGTCTCGCATGCTTACAAAAATACACAAACGTCTGGTTGCCAAGTGTTCAGACACACTGCCCTGACAGACTAGCAGGCTGTCATAAACTTTTCATGAAAGGGCTTGAATGGGCAGGCACAGGTCTGCAAGGTAAATGTGTAAAATAAATAAATGCAAGATAATAAGCAATACAGTAGCATGGTAATCAATAATTTTTTGGGATATTGTGTTTTTATTTTTTACATTATTTGTTGGATGACATCTAGGGCCTACAGTAAAGAAATGTCAGCTGCTTATCAGAAGATGATCTAACTACTAGAAGATCCTCCCTTTGTCCAGTAATTACAAAAAAATACATATTTGTATTTGTGTATAGACTGTGAATGGTCTGAAAAATGGAAAGAATGTTAGAAAAACCCTCAATATCCAGCTTTCCTTGTCAAAAATATTTTATTAAGTACAATAAGTTAAATACAATAAATTAAGTACTGTACATTATACAATTCAGAATTGTTATTATTAATTATTCATATGTGGTTACAAATATAGTGTTGATTAGGATATAAGGAAGTGTGAAAAGTTAAAGCAATTAATTAACAATTATGTGTTCAACATAAGGAGATGTAGAAATCCAAATAGTGTAACAGAATAAAGATTTCCTGAGAAAACTTGGGTTAATGGATTGTCTTTCAAAACTGGTACTATATTCGTAACCTATGGACCTTCAAAATCATAAGGTATAAGGAGAGACAGAGTAGAAAAGTGAAGAGTAGAGAGTAAAGAAGAAGTAGTGGGGAGGGGTACACCGGGTCGATCCAGTAGTCACAGTCAGACCTGCATGATCAGTATAACTTCAAATCATCTACCATGGCATTAAAACAGAGTCATTAAATGTTGTCGGTAAGAAATGTTCAATCGAAGGTTGCCATAATTTACGGAATTTAGGAATTTGGTTTTGTTCAATAGCCGCCATTTTGGTGTGTATCATAACGTTGTTCATTCTTTGTTTTTTCTCGGCCAAAGAAGGAGTTCTCCAAGCTCTCGCCACAGTTTGTTTTGCTGCTGTGAGCAAACATATAAAAAGTTTAAATTGGGCATGAGTCAGACTATCTGGTTTGAGATTAATTAATGTCGTAGTAGGATTGGGTTGGAGGGTTACGTTAAACATTTTGGAGGCATATTTGTATATTTCTTCCCAAAATGTTTGTACTGTCGGACAGGACCACCAAATGTGTTTGTATGTACCTTCTTCTGTGCAGCCGTGGAAACAATGACCAGGATAGTTAGGGGTAAATTTAGCAATTTTGACTGGTACTGAGTACCATCTAGTTAGTACTTTATAGTTGGTTTCTATAGCTATTACATTAGGGGAGGAAGATTTAATTGTGGACCAAATTTTTACCCATTCTGCCTCATTTAGGACATATTCCAAGTCCTCCTCCCATTTCCGCACGTAGGTAGGTTTATCCGTTTCAGCATTTATTAGTAATTGAGAATAAAGGGAGGAGATTAGTGTGGTTCGTTTTTGCAAGCAGATTCAAAACTAGTGAATTGGTTCAGAGGCGTGTCTGAAGTGGTATTAGGTGTAAAGAAATTTTAAATTTGTAAGTATCATCTCATATGTGCAGCTAAATCCACCCATCCTCTCTGTACTATAATATTAAGTGTCCCTGTGCCTGTGTAAAGTAAAAAATATGACAATCTGTACTTATATGAGTGTGGCTCCCGGCGCTCAGCTGACTGTTGGCCAGGGCCGGACTGGCCTACTGGGAGACCGGGAGATTTTCCGGTAGGCTGCCTGTCCTGGGGCCGGTTTCACTTGCGGCTGCAGTGCTCCCTGTTCCCTCTCTTCTGCGTATCATGGAGCTGCCTGGCTCGGTCTGTGTTTGGCGGTGGCGGCGCTGTAACACGGTCCCGCCCCCCTAGACCGGCTTGTGTGATAGGCTGAACACTGACTCTATCTACTATCACAGGAGCCCGTCTAGGGGGGCGGGACCTTGTTACAGCGTCACCGCGGAACACAGACCCAGCCAGGCAGCTCCGTGATACACAGGAGGAGATGCCCGCCATACAGCCCGCAGTGTGCCTGGATAGGAGGATCAGCAGGGGGGCCGCATATAGAGGAAATTTGCTTTCTATATTCCTCCATACAGCCGCGGAATGCTTGCAGGAGGGGGAGGAGGAGAATCAAGCATTCCGCGGCTGTATGGAGGAATATAGAAAGCTAATTTCCTCTATATGTGGCCCCCCTGCTTCTCCTCCTATCCAACTTCTTTTGCTGGCCCCTCCCAGTTCTCCTTGTGGCTCCCCCACAGTGCTCTGTTTCCCCACCACTCTCCAGCCCCCCACAGTTCTCTCCACCTCTGTTGTTTCTGCCCCCCCAGTGCTCTCCTTCCCCACCACACTCTCCAGCCCCCCACCGTTCTCTCCTCCTCTGTTCTCTCTGCCCCCCCTCTCCAGCTCTCCCCATTACTCTCCAGTCACCATCCCAGTGCTCTCCACTCCCCCCCACCCAGTGCTCTCCACCCCTGTTATCCCCCCCCCAGTGCTCTCCACTCCCCCAGTGCTCTCCACCCCTGTCCTTTCTCCCCCCCTGTGCTCTACACCCCTGTTCTTTCTCTCCCCCAGTGCTCTCCAGCTCTCCCCATCGCTCTCCGCCCCCCACAGTGCTCTCCAGCCCCCCGTGCTCCCCACCCCTGTTCTTTCTCCCCCGTGCTCTCCACCCCTGTTCTTCCCCCCCAGTGCTCTCCAGCTCTCCCCATCACTCCCCAGCCCCCACCCCAGTGCTCTCCGCCCCCACAGTGCTCTCCAGCCCCCCGTGCTCCTCACCCCTGCTCTTTCTGGCCCCCCAAAGCTCTCAGGCTCCACCCATCACTCTCCAGCCCCCCATGCTCTCCACCCCCTGTTCTTTTTGTCTCCCCCTCCAGTGCTCTCAAGCTCCCCCCCCAGTACTCTCCACTCCCCACCCCTGTACTCTCCACTCCCCCCTGCATTTTGCCCCCACCCACATGCTCTCCAACCCCGCCAGTGCTCTCTCCGTTCCCCCTGCATTTTGCCCCCACCCATGTGCTCTCCAACCCCGCCAGTGCTCTCCACCCCCATAGTGCTCTCCAGCACCCCATGCTCCCCACCCCTGTTCTTTCTCCCCCCCAGTACTCTCCAGCTCTCCCCATCACTCTCCAGCCCCCACCCCAGTGCTCTCCTGCCCCCCATGCTCCCCACCCCTGTTCTTTTTGCCCCCATCCATGTGCTCTCCAACCCCGCCAGTGCTCTCCGCCCCCCATAGTGCTCTCCAGCACCCCGTGCTCCCCACCCCTGTTCTTTCTCCACCCAGTACTCTCCAGCTCTCCACATTACTCCTCAGCCCCCACCCCAGTGCTCTCCAGCCCCCCATGCTCCCCACCCCTGTTCTTTTTGCCCCCACCCATGTGCTCTCCAACCCCACCAGTGCTCTCTGCCCCCCATAGTGCTCTCCAGCCCCCCGTACTTTCCACCCCTGTTTTTTCTGGCCCCCACTAGTGCTCTCAAGCTCCCCCCATTGCTCTCCACCCCCCAGTGCTCTCCACTCCCCCCTGCTCTTTGTACCCCCCCCCAGTGCTCTCCAGCCCCCATGCTCTAAACCCCTGTTCTTTCTGCCCCCCAGTGCTCTTTACCTCCCATACTCTTAGTCCCCTCAGTGCTCTCCAGCCCTCCCCTCTCAGCCTCCCGTGCTCTCCACCCCTGTTCTTTTTGGCTCCCCCCCAGTGCTCTCAAGCCCCCCCAGCGCTCTCCGCTCTCCACCCCTGTGATCTTCACTCCCCCCTGCTCTTTGCCCCCACCCATGTGCTCTCCAACCCTGCCAGTGCTCTCTGCTCCCCCTTCTCTCCAGCTCCCACCCAGTGCTCTCACTTCCCCAGGACCAGAGGACAGGCTGACTGGGGCTGGAAAATTAGGACGGCTGAAGGTGCAGGTGGCCAGGGACCACTCCATCTCACAGCAAACAGATCCTCTGGAAGGAGCACTGTCCCCATCCAAAGCGAGAACCGACCCTGCCTGTTGATGGCAATCATGGACATCCTGCTGGCATGGAAGGTACCATACAGAGCATCAACAACACACCTTCCCACAGACAGGGACTGCAGACTGGGACATGGGGCATAGGAGAGGCTGCATTCATGGGCACAGTGAGACTTCATTCACAGGCACAGTAAAGCTGCATTTGATGGGCACAGTGATGCTGCATTGATGGGCACAGTGAGGCTGCAATGATGGGCACAGTGAGGCTGCAATGATGGGCACAGTGAGGCTGCAATGGTGGGCACAGTGAGGCTGCATTTGATGAGCACAGTGAGGCTGCATTTATGGGCACAGTGAGGCTGCATTTATGGGCACAGTGAGGCTGCAATGATGGGCACAGTGAGGCTGCAATGGTGGGCACAGTGAGGCTGCATTCATGGGCACAGTGAGGCTGCATTTGATGAGCACAGTGAGGCTGCATTTGATGAGCACAGTGAGGCTGCATTTGATGAGCACAGTGAGGCTGCAATGGTGGGCACAGTGAGGCTGCATTTGATGGGCACAGTGAGGCTGCATTGATGGGCACAGTGAGGCTGCATTGATGGGCACAGTGAGGCTGCATTTGATTGACACTGATGAGACTGCATTTGATGGGCACTGGTGAGGCTGCATTGAGCTCTTGTATCATGTCTGCAGCCTCTGACCATCTCCTGTATCATGTCTACAGTCTCTGAGGGAGTCTGGAGAGGAATCAAGAGTGGGAGCACCGCCGGGATGGTGGGGGTCATGGGAGAAGTCAGATGTGTGTGGACTGTGGAGAGGAGACTATATAGGATAAAACCAGAGCCAACAAGCTGGAGCCGACTGACTGAGCCCTGCACGGTGCATCTGAGAGGAGGTCAGTGACAGCACCGCTAGGCCAGTCTGAGGGGGTTCACTGATGTAAGGGGGGAATGAATACGATAATGTAATGGGGCACTGATATAAAGATTTCCCCCCTATATCAGTAACCCACCCCCCTTTATCTTAGTGTATAGTTTCTGCGGAAGGTGCCCCCCCCCACACATTCTAAATTCCTGGGGTCCCCCTTGATGATTGACCACTTTTAACTGGAATTTGCGTTTTTATATATATATATATATAGGGCTTTATATATATATATATATATATATATATATATATATATATATATATATATATAAAGCCCTATGTGCTTTCATATCTGTCTTCTCTATATATAATACACTCTTCAAATGTGCTTTAAAATGTATGGTTTTCCCTTTCATGAACAAGAAAATAATGACGTGTAAAAAGATACTAAAATGATAATCTGGCCCTCCTTTCTAGTATCACTCTGCGCTTGTGGATGTTATGTCATAAGGATATAAACAATAGTAAAATGTATAAACTAGATATAAATATATAAATATATAAATATGTGAACCTAAGAGCATATAAATATAAAACATATATAAAAGAACAGCAGCTGCTAAAAAATCAAGCGTACATATAAAACAGTATCATATAAAACTAATAAAAAGTTCAGAATAAAACTGCAGCAGCGCTACGAACAAAGTTCAATTGTGCGTCTTCTATAATAATCGCTTATATAGGTGATGAGGTAGTAAATGGTGAATCTAGTTGTAATATATCCAATTCATAATCTTAGTGCTCCTTTCACCAGTAGTGTGTAACACCGCGTGGGGGGATTTTTGAAAGTCCCCTTTAGGGGGCGCACTCACCAGATGTAAGATAAATAAAAGCCTAGATCAACATTCCTCCTTCAGCAATAATATAATTGGAAATTATCCTTCTCCGCCATAGACAGATGTCAAATCAGGTATGGGTATAGAAAAGATATCCTCCTCAATCTATCCTGTCTTCTAATCCTCAGTGATAGAAAAAAGGTGCCACTGGCATATATGTGGAAAAAATACAAACTACATAGGGTAGTACTGTTTGATCATTTAATAAATTTAATCCCCAGGTAATCCCTTAGTTACATATATGCGTACCACAAAGTAAAATAATACAGGCGAAAAGATAAAATGAGCGCTACAGCGCCGGACACTTGCCCCTGATGAGCGCCACGGTGTATTTCCCTCGGCACTTCCTTGTTCGGCAGGTCCTGGAGCGCATGAACGTCACTTCCGGTTTGCTGGGTTGGTTGGCCACGCCCTGACGTTTCGTCACTTCCTGACTTCCTCTGAGGGCGTGACCAACCGTCACAGCAACCGGAATTTATGCTAGGTCAGAACCCGCCCTCTGGTTAAACGTCAGAGCACGCTCTGCGCGCCTGCGACGTCGCGCATGCGCGCTGAGCGAGTCGACGTCCATACCCTACTGTGGGCGGAAATTCTGTCAGGTGCAGCTCGATCTGCCCCACTCTGATAGGCGTTTGTACTCGGGCTACATCCTGATTGGCTACTCTGTCTAAACATGTCGGGAGCGGTGTCGAGCCGACATGTATACAGAGGGGACTTCAATTACTGATTATAAGGATTGATGTCAGACACACCACCTCATACTGTCATACAGTCGTTCCTTCTGCTGACACTTGTGCCCTGAAGCGATAAGGGCATGTTTTGGTAACAATGTTACCCCCGGTAGTCAGAAATTTTTTTATTCTATTTATATTATAATGCCGGGTTTAATGCTAAATAATGTGTGCACACACTCTACTGATCATAATGAGGAAACGCTGTGATGGCTGTAAACCTTGACATCATAATCAGCAGTGTTTTGTTTTCCCAATCCACAGAACATGCATCCATCAATAAATATATGAATAATTCAATATATATGGCATAAAAATATATATAGAAAATAAATAATAAAATTGACAAGAATAACACACCGAAATTATGGCTAAAAAATCTATATAAAAAAATATATATAAAAAAGTGGATAATAAAATGTCAAGAATAACACACCGAAATATTCAAATAAATACCAAGTAAACTCTGCTGTGTATAACTAATAAAAGTACTCATAAGGTTACTAAAATCACTAAAATCAAGGGTGGAGGCCCTATGTGTATGTTCGTAGCGTTCTAGTAATAAGTCGTGCTAATACTAATAGTTATTCAGCTTAATGTCTACGAATCACTAATAAAACAATTAATGTCTAATTCAATGTTCAAACCTTTGGGCGCTAAAACTTCGGTTAAAAAAATCCATTTTGTCTCTTTTTTAGAAAGTTCGCGCACCTTATGAGAACCCCTCCAGTTTGATTCCAAACTTTCAATCCCCCAAAATTCCAGGCCTGAGGGGTCCTGGTTGTGCTTAAGTTTGAAATGCAGTGACACATTGTGGTCCTTATAACCTATCTTTATGTTGTTCACATGCTCAGCTATTCGGATGCGTAAAAGTTTTTTGGTGCGCCCTATATATAAAAGCCCGCACGGACATTTTAGAGCATAGACCACGAAGCTGCTGTTGCACGTAATAAACTGCTCGATGTCAAATTGTCTCTGATTGGAAGGAGAGATGAAGTTTTCAAGCCCCCTAATGGGGCGTGACACTTCCTTACATGCTCTACATCTTCTACAGGCAAAAAAAACATTTTTGTTCCAGAACGTTTGAGGTTTGCTGGGAGGGTCCAGTATTTTCTTCACCACCCTATCCCCGTGATTAGGAGCCTTTCGATATATAAATTGTGGTTTAGGGGGGAGTACTGGGCCCAATTTCTTATCCAAAAGTAAAATGTGCCAGTGTTTTGTGAAAATGTCCTCCACCTCCCTGAATTGACTATGAAATTGCGAGATAAAGCCCCATTCTTTTAAGTTGGTGCCCCCTACTGCTGGTTTGGGTTTGATCTGTAGGCACAATTCCCTGGGCATTTGTTCGATTTCCTCTACAATTTTCTTTAGGGGTTGTGGTGCATAGCCCTTAGCTATGAATCTGTCTGATAAGACTTTTGCTTGCGTGAGAAAGACCTCATTATCTGAGCAATTCCGTTTAACGCGCATGATCTGTCCTTTAGGAATATTCCTTAGCCACTGTGGGTGGTGTCCACTTGTAATAGGTAGATAGCTGTTTCTGTCTGTCGCTTTAAAAAACACCTTGGTACCAAATCCTGTGTTATGGCGATCAACAGTCACATCCAGGAAGTTTATCGTCTTACTGCTCCATTCAGAGGTTAGTTTAATGTTATTGTTGTTGGTGTTTAGGGTCTTTAAGAAAGTCAATAATGATTCTTCTGAGCCGGCCCATATTAAAAACATATCATCGATAAAACGTTTATAAAAAATGAGTTCAGCTCTTCTGTCGTTAAAAATCATTTTATCCTCCCATTCTGCCATAAACAAATTTGCGATACTGGGTGCGAATTTGGCACCCATTGCAACTCCCCTTTGTTGCAGATAAAATTTACTATCGTACCAGAAATAGTTGTGGGATAAGCAGAAATCTAGGGCCTGGCCAATAAAAACTTTCTGATTATGCGGGAGTTCCTCCCTCTTACTCAAGGCCCAATTTAGGGCTAATAATGCATCATCATGTTGAATTATTGAGTAGAGGGAGGATACGTCCGAGGTTACCAACAGAACTTCCTGGTTGTGTCTTAACGTAATGTTTTGTAGACAATTTAGGAAGTCCTTTGTGTCTTTCAAGTAAGCTTGCGTAATCGACACACTCCTTTGTAAAAACGTATCTAGATACTGTCCCAACCTAGCTGTGACGGAGTCTATGCTATTTACAATAGGTCTAGGTGGTGGGTTTATTGAGTCTTTATGGATCTTTGGCAATGTATAAATCGTAGGGATCTTGTTACTGGTTGGTACCAGATAATGCCTTTCTTTTTCTGAAAGTACTCCTGATTTAGTGCCCATCTCGATTAGAGTGACGAGTTGATTCCTGAACACTTGTGTCGGATCCTTATCCAAAGCTTTATACGTGTTGGTATCTGATAACAAATCAAGGATCTGTGCATGAGACCAAAAGACTTTTACGCATCCGAATAGCTGAGCATGTGAACAACATAAAGATAGGTTATAAGGACCACAATGTGTCACTGCATTTCAAACTTAAGCACAACCAGGACCCCTCAGGCCTGGAATTTTGGGGGATTGAAAGTTTGGAATCAAACTGGAGGGGTTCTCATAAGGTGCGCAAACTTTCTAAAAAAGAGACAAAATGGATTTTTTTAACCGAAGTTTTAGCGCCCAAAGGTTTGAACATTGAATTAGACATTAATTGTTTTATTAGTGATTCGTAGACATTAAGCTGAATAACTATTAGTATTAGCACGACTTATTACTAGAACGCTACGAACATACACATAGGGCCTCCACCCTTGATTTTAGTGATTTTAGTAACCTTATGAGTACTTTTATTAGTTATACACAGCAGAGTTTACTTGGTATTTATTTGAATATTTCGGTGTGTTATTCTTGACATTTTATTATCCACTTTTTTATATATATTTTTTTATATAGATTTTTTAGCCATAATTTCGGTGTGTTATTCTTGTCAATTTTATTATTTATTTTCTATATATATTTTTATGCCATATATATTGAATTATTCATATATTTATTGATGGATGCATGTTCTGTGGATTGGGAAAACAAAACACTGCTGATTATGATGTCAAGGTTTACAGCCATCACAGCGTTTCCTCATTATGATCAGTAGAGTGTGTGCACACATTATTTAGCATTAAACCCGGCATTATAATATAAATAGAATAAAAAAATTTCTGACTACCAGGGGTAACATTGTTACCAAAACATGCCCCAGGAACGACTGTATGACGGTATGAGGTGATGTGTCTGACATCAATCCTTATAATCAGTAATTGAAGTCCCCTCTGTATACATGTCGGCTCGACACCGCTCCCGACATGTTTAGACAGAGTAGCCAATCAGGATGTAGCCCGAGTACAAACGCCTATCAGAGTGGGGCAGATCGAGCTGCACCTGACAGAATTTCCGCCCACAGTAGGGTATGGACGTCGACTCGCTCAGCGCGCATGCGCAACGTCGCAGGCGCGCAGAGCGTGCTCTGACGTTTAACCAGAGGGCGGGTTCTGACCTAGCATAAATTCCGGTTGCTGTGACGGTTGGTCACGCCCTCAGAGGAAGTCAGGAAGTGACGAAACGTCAGGGCGTGGCCAACCAACCCAGCAAACCGGAAGTGACGTTCATGCGCTCCAGGACCTGCCGAACAAGGAAGTGCCAAGGGAAATACACCGTGGCGCTCATCAGGGGCAAGTGTCCGGCGCTGTAGCGCTCATTTTATCTTTTCGCCTGTATTATTTTACTTTGTGGTACGCATATATGTAACTAAGGGATTACCTGGGGATTAAATTTATTAAATGATCAAACAGTACTACCCTATGTAGTTTGTATTTTTTCCACATATATGCCAGTGGCACCTTTTTTCTATCACTGAGGATAAGAAGACAGGATAGATTGAGGAGGATATCTTTTCTATACCCATACCTGATTTGACATCTGTCTATGGCGGAGAAGGATAATTTCCAATTATATTATTGCTGAAGGAGGAATGTTGATCTAGGCTTTTATTTATCTTACATCTGGTGAGTGCGCCCCCTAAAGGGGACTTTCAAAAATCCCCCCACGCGGTGTTACACACTACTGGTGAAAGGAGCACTAAGATTATGAATTGGATATATTACAACTAGATTCACCATTTACTACCTCATCACCTATATAAGCGATTATTATAGAAGACGCACAATTGAACTTTGTTCGTAGCGCTGCTGCAGTTTTATTATGAACTTTTTATTAGTTTTATATGATACTGTTTTATATGTACGCTTGATTTTTTAGCAGCTGCTGTTCTTTTATATATGTTTTATATTTATATGCTCTTAGGTTCACATATTTATATATTTATATATTTATATCTAGTTTATACATTTTACTATTGTTTATATCCTTATGACATAACATCCACAAGCGCAGAGTGATACTAGAAAGGAGGGCCAGATTATCATTTTAGTATCTTTTTACACATCACATAACCAATTACTCCGCAGCTATGGATGCTTTAAGATTTCTAAGCAATAGGAACATTAATGTAGATACAATATTTTCACAGAGTGAACCCACGGCCACCCAGGTAAATTATAACGGAGCAATGACAATGTTGGGGAACATTCTAGAAAAACAGGTCAGAACATGGTGGGATATATGTACCCTGGAGCAATACATAAAAGATAAAATCATTATCAGAAGCTTGAGATGGGAAGTAGTACCCCAGGATGGTTTAGACGATCCAGGGTCCATCCAAGAATGGTTTGATTTTTTTAACGGAGTAGGTTTCAAACTACAAGAATTGATCCTACAGAGAAAAAAACGCAAAATGATCATCTTAGAAACCAAAATCAACACACTACAGCAACAGCTGGACCCAATTAAAGACACCCAACCAATCACCGATTTTAACACCAGAACAAATAAAAGATTAGAGAAAGTGGATAAGGACACACAAAAAAAGAAAATTAAGAAATACCACAGAGATTTGGGGGACTTCAAAACTAATAGTATTTATGCATGGCAACAAACTCTGCCAGGGAATATTAATTTAGTGGAAAAACCTCAACCAACCGAACCCCTGATAAACCAGGCCATCACCACGTTAATGGACAGAGTCCGGGGTTTTATAAGTGACGACGAGATTGTATTTGATACGCCAGCAAATTTCTCCACTCCAATCCCACCAACGAAAGAAAAAATGAAAGGAGGAGGAGGTAAGAATAATCAGGCATACAATCAGCAACAATATAACCGTCCACACACACCATATCAAGTACCAACGCAAAATAGATTTCACCCCTTTGAACAACAAAACAACTACCAACCACCCCGTCCTTTTTTAGGGAGAGGGGGAGGGGGACAGGGAAGGGGCAGGGGCTTTCCCCCACACAGGGGGAAACCCCATTACCCCCCGCCACAACAGAGGGAGCGAGAGTGGAGAGAACCTCACCCGCAATACCAATGGCCCAGGGAACAAACCTATCACGCTCAACAAAGGAACACAGAACCAGAGGATGCAGGGCCGGAAAGAAAATCCAAAAAAAGAAGGAGAAACAATCAATAACCGGTATATTTAACTTAAGCCCAGTGATACTGACTCATAAGGAATTAAACATCTTAAATATGGGCCTCAAATGTGGATTGAAACAGCCCTTAAACAAATTCAATGTTTATATTGATGTACACAAATTTATTAGGAAACTAAACATTAAGAAGCATTTTGTGGGACTAACCTCACAGATGGGGTCTACCATAGAGAACCCTCGGGGCATCATTAATAGCGGCTTGAAAAACAAATCTTTATTCAACCCCCTCAATAACCCCAACCATCAAGTCGAGGTATTTAAAGGTCTCATTATACGGGACCTCCACCAATTGGAACCAAAAAAGAACACAAGTTTAAAACACATTCAGGATGGTATCGTAGCTCTAGAGAAACTAAAAGACATCATCATAAGGCCAGCTGATAAAGGAGGAGGGGTCGTCATCCTCCCTAAAGATATGTATCATGCACAGATCCTTGATTTGTTATCAGATACCAACACGTATAAAGCTTTGGATAAGGATCCGACACAAGTGTTCAGGAATCAACTCGTCACTCTAATCGAGATGGGCACTAAATCAGGAGTACTTTCAGAAAAAGAAAGGCATTATCTGGTACCAACCAGTAACAAGATCCCTACGATTTATACATTGCCAAAGATCCATAAAGACTCAATAAACCCACCACCTAGACCTATTGTAAATAGCATAGACTCCGTCACAGCTAGGTTGGGACAGTATCTAGATACGTTTTTACAAAGGAGTGTGTCGATTACGCAAGCTTACTTGAAAGACACAAAGGACTTCCTAAATTGTCTACAAAACATTACGTTAAGACACAACCAGGAAGTTCTGTTGGTAACCTCGGACGTATCCTCCCTCTACTCAATAATTCAACATGATGATGCATTATTAGCCCTAAATTGGGCCTTGAGTAAGAGGGAGGAACTCCCGCATAATCAGAAAGTTTTTATTGGCCAGGCCCTAGATTTCTGCTTATCCCACAACTATTTCTGGTACGATAGTAAATTTTATCTGCAACAAAGGGGAGTTGCAATGGGTGCCAAATTCGCACCCAGTATCGCAAATTTGTTTATGGCAGAATGGGAGGATAAAATGATTTTTAACGACAGAAGAGCTGAACTCATTTTTTATAAACGTTTTATCGATGATATGTTTTTAATATGGGCCGGCTCAGAAGAATCATTATTGACTTTCTTAAAGACCCTAAACACCAACAACAATAACATTAAACTAACCTCTGAATGGAGCAGTAAGACGATAAACTTCCTGGATGTGACTGTTGATTGCCATAACACAGGATTTGGTACCAAGGTGTTTTTTAAAGCGACAGACAGAAACAGCTATCTACCTATTACAAGTGGACACCACCCACAGTGGCTAAGGAATATTCCTAAAGGACAGATCATGCGCGTTAAACGGAATTGCTCAGATAATGAGGTCTTTCTCACGCAAGCAAAAGTCTTATCAGACAGATTCATAGCTAAGGGCTATGCACCACAACCCCTAAAGAAAATTGTAGAGGAAATCAAACAAATGCCCAGGGAATTGTGCCTACAGATCAAACCCAAACCAGCAGTAGGGGGCACCAACTTAAAAGAATGGGGCTTTATCTCGCAATTTCATAGTCAATTCAGGGAGGTGGAGGACATTTTCACAAAACACTGGCACATTTTACTTTTGGATAAGAAATTGGGCCCAGTACTCCCCCCTAAACCCCAATTTATATATCGAAAGGCTCCTAATCACGGGGATAGGGTGGTGAAGAAAATACTGGACCCTCCCAGCAAACCTCAAACGTTCTGGAACAAAAATGTTTTTTTTGCCTGTAGAAGATGTAGAGCATGTAAGGAAGTGTCACGCCCCATTAGGGGGCTTGAAAACTTCATCTCTCCTTCCAATCAGAGACAATTTGACATCGAGCAGTTTATTACGTGCAACAGCAGCTTCGTGGTCTATGCTCTAAAATGTCCGTGCGGGCTTTTATATATAGGGCGCACCAAAAGACTTTTACGCATCCGAATAGCTGAGCATGTGAACAACATAAAGATAGGTTATAAGGACCACAATGTGTCACTGCATTTCAAACTTAAGCACAACCAGGACCCCTCAGGCCTGGAATTTTGGGGGATTGAAAGTTTGGAATCAAACTGGAGGGGTTCTCATAAGGTGCACGAACTTTCTAAAAAAGAGACAAAATGGATTTTTTTAACCGAAGTTTTAGCGCCCAAAGGTTTGAACATTGAATTAGACATTAATTGTTTTATTAGTGATTCGTAGACATTAAGCTGAATAACTATTAGTATTAGCACGACTTATTACTAGAACGCTACGAACATACACATAGGGCCTCCACCCTTGATTTTAGTGATTTTAGTAACCTTATGAGTACTTTTATTAGTTATACACAGCAGAGTTTACTTGGTATTTATTTGAATATTTCGGTGTGTTATTCTTGACATTTTATTATCCACTTTTTTATATATATTTTTTTATATAGATTTTTTAGCCATAATTTCGGTGTGTTATTCTTGTCAATTTTATTATTTATTTTCTATATATATTTTTATGCCATATATATTGAATTATTCATATATTTATTGATGGATGCATGTTCTGTGGATTGGGAAAACAAAACACTGCTGATTATGATGTCAAGGTTTACAGCCATCACAGCGTTTCCTCATTATGATCAGTAGAGTGTGTGCACACATTATTTAGCATTAAACCCGGCATTATAATATAAATAGAATAAAAAAAATTCTGACTACCGGGGGTAACATTGTTACCAAAACATGCCCTTATCGCTTCAGGGCACAAGTGTCAGCAGAAGGAACGACTGTATGACGGTATGAGGTGGTGTGTCTGACATCAATCCTTATAATCAGTAATTGAAGTCCCCTCTGTATACATGTCGGCTCGACACCGCTCCCGACATGTTTAGACAGAGTAGCCAATCAGGATGTAGCCCGAGTACAAACGCCTATCAGAGTGGGGCAGATCGAGCTGCACCTGACAGAATTTCCGCCCACAGTAGGGTATGGACGTCGTCTCGCTCAGCGCGCATGCGCGACGTCGCAGGCGCGCAGAGCGTGCTCTGACGTTTAACCAGAGGGCGGGTTCTGACCTAGCATAAATTCCGGTTGCTGTGACGGTTGGTCACGCCCTCAGAGGAAGTCAGGAAGTGACGAAACGTCAGGGCGTGGCCAACCAACCCAGCAAACCGGAAGTGACGTTCATGCGCTCCAGGACCTGCCGAACAAGGAAGTGCCGAGGGAAATACACCGTGGCGCTCATCAGGGGCAAGTGTCCGGCGCTGTAGCGCTCATTTTATCTTTTCGCCTGTATTATTTTACTTTGTGGTACGCATATATGTAACTAAGGGATTACCTGGGGATTAAATTTATTAAATGATCAAACAGTACTACCCTATGTAGTTTGTATTTTTTCCACATATATGCCAGTGGCACCTTTTTTCTATCACTGAGGATAAGAAGACAGGATAGATTGAGGAGGATATCTTTTCTATACCCATACCTGATTTGACATCTGTCTATGGCGGAGAAGGATAATTTCCAATTATATTATTGCTGAAGGAGGAATGTTGATCTAGGCTTTTATTTATCTTACATCTGGTGAGTGCGCCCCCTAAAGGGGACTTTCAAAAATCCCCCCATGCGGTGTTACACACTACTGGTGAAAGGAGCACTAAGATTATGAATTGGATATATTACAACTAGATTCACCATTTACTACCTCATCACCTATATAAGCGATTATTATAGAAGACGCACAATTGAACTTTGTTCGTAGCGCTGCTGCAGTTTTATTATGAACTTTTTATTAGTTTTATATGATACTGTTTTATATGTAAGAAAATAATGACGTTATGCTGTTACGCTGGTATAATAATGCTGTGGGGCTTTTTTTTCCAGGGTTGGATTTTATTCCCTGTCCAGCCCTGCTGTTGGCTCTATCTCTCCTGTCTCCCCCTCCTCCCCGGCTGACGTCAGCGGGAGGGCTCGACCCTGCCCACTAGAACTGTGAGCCGGAGAGAGAAGAGAGCTGACAAGTCAGCTGAGCGCTGGGAGCCGAACTTATATAGGTGCTGATCAGCAGATTTTTTACAATACACAGACACAGGGCCCCTTTTTATTATGGTACAGAGGGGATGGGAGGATTTGAAAGAAGTAGGTTAACTGCTTGAGGCCCGCGCTATAGCCAAATGACGCTATAGCCTCCCCTTTGCACACTCCCCGCATGCCCCTGCAGGGCGCGCGCGGCGCGCGCTGTGATCACCCGAGTCACTGAGACTCAGGCGATCACCGATCCGAGAAAGGGACCGATCCCGACCCCTTACCACGTGATCAGCTGTCAGCCAATGACAGCTGATCATGTGATGTAAACAAAGAATCGGTAATCAGCTTTTTTTCAGCGTGAGGAGGAAAAAAAGCAGATAACCGGCTCTTTCACAAGGGACATCGGTCCCAAAGAGGAAGGAGGCAGAAGGAGCCTCATCAGTGCCAGATGCCAGTGCCTACCATTGTGAATAGAATTGCTCCCTGCCAGTGCCCACAGTGCCACCTATCAATGCCCACAGTGCCACCTATCAATGCCCACAAGTGCCGCCAATCAGTGCCCCATCAGTGCCACCTAGCAATGCTGCCTATCAGTGTAACCTACCAGTGCCCATCACTGGCACCCATCAGTGCCCATCACTGCCACCTATCAGTGCCCATCACTGCCACCTATCAGTGCCACCTATCAATGGCACTTATTAGTGCCACTTCTCAGTGCCCACCAGTGCCACCTATCAATGCTCTTCAGTGCCACTCGTCAGTGCCACCTCTCAGTGCCACCCACCAGTGCCCACCAGTGCCGCCTACCAGTGCCCACCAGTGACGCCTTATCAGTGCCCACCAGTGACGCCTTATTGGTGCCCACCAGTGCCGCCTTATCTGTGCCCATCAGTGCAGCCCATCGGTGCCCATCAGTGCCCATCAGTGCAGCCTCATCAGCGTACATCAATGAAGGAGAAAAATTACCTGTTTACAAAATTTTATAACAAAATATAAAAAAATATATATATATTTTTTTAAATCAGTCTTTTTATATTTTTTTTAACAAAAGATAAAAGCCGCAGAGGTGATAAAATACCCCCAAAAGAAATCTCTATTAGTGGGGAAAAAATTATAAAAATTTCATTTGGGTACAGCATTGTATGACCGCGCAATTGTCATTCAAAGTGCATCAGCGCTGAAAGCTGAAAATTGGTCTGGGTAGGAGGGGGGTTTAAGTGCCCAGTAAGCAAGTGGTTAACAACCACTTTAAGTTGTGGTGGTAGAATTATCAACTGTCACTGCCAAGTGGAAGAAAGAGATTCATGTAATAATCAAGTCTTTTTGTCATATATTGTCCATATAGGGAAAATAAGTGTCAAAATAAAGTGCAAAATTAGTGCAATAGCTGTCAGTTCTGATCCGTGCACCATCCACCAGAGCTTCACCACGTGGGAGGGGGGAATTAAATCCCCTCTAGGGGATGCACTCACCACAACACTGTGTAGCGGGGTCCCCAAATTTAACCCCGCTATACCTAAATTTAGGGGAAGGTTTAAGCTGTAGTTGGGCTCAGACCGCCTTAATTGATAGGACATTCTATTTTACACTGCAGGTAGTATACTGGTGTGTAGTTCCCTGTGGCCTGTTGGTGGCGCTGCCATAATGGGTTGAACTGCTGGTATAGTGCTGTGCCTTGGGTGTCTTCTCTCTGCGGTTGTGTGGTGGGCATGGTCGGTCTGCTGTGCACGCCGGGAGAGGATATAAAAGGGGCAGACGCTGCTTGCAAAGGGTTGTTGTTTCTTCTTGGTGGTCGGTTCCGGTTTGAGCCCAGGGAGCCATCGTGGAGCGTGGTGCCTGGCCCTCCTGGCCAGGTGCCCACGTGCGCATCAGTCCCAGGCACCTTTAGCCCTGGGGCTGCGGCAACAGCCTTGGGCCCAGCACCTTTAGCTGGGGCCTGTGTCCTGGAAGGAGAAATACCAGGGTGCCTCTGGCATGGGGACCCGTTCTGAGAAGAGGAGGCCGGGGGAGGTCCCTTCTGAAGGGTGAAAAGTTCACAGAGAAAGAAGGGCCTGATAACTCTCTGGAGGGATTAGATCCATCCAACACCAGAGGATTGGGATTAACGGTTATGTGGCAGAGAATCTCCTAGTCGCATCTAAAAAAGGAAAACTAAAGAAACGTCCGAGCATCACTTCGGCTGCTAGGATCCGCTTTCATAGGGAACTATCTGGGTGAGCTAAGCCTACTTGAAGAACGAGTAGTGAATTCATAATTTGTCTTGTGCCTGGACTTATATCCAAACTCTTACTGTCCTGTCTTCTATCCACCCTTTTTTATTCATTGACTTTGCATATAAAGAAATAAACTCTATGTTGGAGTTTACTACTGGTGTGGACCTTGGAGTTACTTGGGGATATAAAGACTTGTCCTTACATTCTAAGAGACGAGAACCAACTAAAGGGAGAACCTTGCTGCAGGACCCTAGTTTGTGACATCGCTCAACCTCTTCACACAAGAGGGTACGGGCAGGTAGCATGGTGTGTCTTTCCTGCCAGTGAGCCAAAGGGGCAGGTAGGAGAGGTGTGTGTGCTACAACTGTATAAGATGCGCCTTGAATCCTGATCCTCCACCACTGAATATATTCACTTCATCAAAGAATGTCACTTTGCAAGGGTACAGCAACCATATGTGGAAAATAATGAAACAATCCACATAGTGTAATATTGTCTATTTGAAAGTTTATTGAGCAAACCCCCCAAAAAAACCTTTACAAGTTATGCGTACCACAAGTTAAATAAATCAGGCAAAAGTATATGGTAATGTGCGCGAGCGCCAAGTCACCGCGATCCGGAGGGGATTACGTCTGTGTACAGAAGCCGTAAGATCCGCTTCCTGATTCTCCTGCAGTCCGTGAAACGCACGTGTCACTTCCTGGCCAGCGTGATCACATCCCTGACGCGTTTCATCACTTCCTGACTTCGTCTGTGGGCGTGATCACGTTTGGCCGTCAGCGGTGTATATACTGAGTGATGGGCGCCTCCCCCTGAATTGTTGACCTTAGTTGCCATGCCTACCACGCTACACCACCGCTGAAAACAGCGATGTCACTTATTAGCATGAATTGCATAGCTGTCGGATCACGGGAAATTGTTTGTTTGGCCTAGCTTGACTTAAACAAACTATTTAAACTGAAACTAAAAACTGGAAATCAGCTTTAAACTTGGCAGACATCAGTACATCTAGAACAGATAAGATTAAAAATAACCCTACATTGATTTCAGTTTAGTTTTAATTGTAGAGTAAAAATTATCAAAGCTGCTATTCAGCCACTGGATCACTTTTACAGGCTGCAGAAAGGGGTTGCCTCTCTCCCACCACAGATGCTTTTCTGGGCCCTTCTGTCTGATCGGGATGTAAGGATGCGACCGGTGACATCCATTTCCTGTGTTCTTCCACCGCGTGACGCCAGAAACCGGAAGCGACTAGACATTTGTAACTTCCTGTTTTGGTCTCATGTAAACAAGCTATTACTGGCTTGGTTTGATCAGATGCTTTGGAGGGCAGAAGAGAGATCTGGGGTCTAATAGACTCCTATGCTATCACAAGGAATGTTGTTCATCTCTTGCGATAGAAATAAAGTGACCTAAAAAAAAAAAATATATACAGTGTAAACATTGTTTAATAAAATAAATATATAAAAAAAGAAATTAAGCGCCTCCATTTCCCCGTGATCACGCACAAGTGCAAATGTCCGCACTCTTATGGGTGGCTGTTGGTAAGTCGATGAGTGTGTGGGTGCAACTAGAGGCCAAATCACCAGCAGAAAGGCTAGAGAACACCTTAAAATCCAGCAGTTCCTAAGGGTAATTGGTACACTTGCTTTTCATTTTTACAGGATCTCATTTTATATGATGGCTCTTTAATCCTGAACTGTGCAGCACCTGTAATACTGAGGATAAGTAGCAACAATTCAAACTGTATTTGAACATCTGTGTGAATTAACTTTATTCACACATTTCCATAGTTTCTAAGCTTAAATAGACTCAAACCATTTCTTGGCTCTATAAATCCTCTAGACTTAAAAATGGCAGCAGGGGAATATGGACTTTTGATATTTGCGTTTTGAAAAAAAAAAAGAATAATGTGTTTGTGCCATTTTGTGCAATATATCTAAAAGCAACACAATTTAGGCTAGCTTTAAAATAACCATAATGTAAACCCCATGGTTTAGTTACTTTATTTAGAAAAATAAAATAAAAAATATGGGCTGTTTAGTTTGTGATTAGAGATTTGTATTCAAATGTATATAAAGGCATTTTTATTTTATTTTGGATAGCGTAAGGGAGGGTTATAACACCTGTCAGTTTTTTTGCCAAAGGTGTCCTATTGGAAATATTTCCCTTCACTTCACTTTATTCTCTCTTGAGAAGAGTAGATTAAGGGGGATATGATCAACATGTACAAATACATAAGTGGTCCACATAGTGAATTTGGTGTTGAGTTATTCACTTTAAGGTCATCACAGAGGACAAGGGGGCACTCTTTACGTCTAGAGGAAAAGAGATTTAATCTCCAAATACGGAAATGTTTCTTCACAGTAAGAGCTGTGAAAATGTGGAATAGACTCCCTCCAGAGAAGGATCTGGCCGGCTCAGTCGATTGTTTTAAAAATGGCCTGGATTCAAGAAAAAATTTATTAAAAAAAATGGCCTGGATTCTTTCCTAAACATACACAATATAAATGGGTACTAACATTTATAGGTAAAGTTGATCCAGGGAAAATCCGATTGCCTATCAGGGGTCAGGAAGGAATTTTTTCCCCTGCTGTAGCAAATTGGACCATGCTTTGCTGGGGTTTTTAGCCTTCCTCTGGATCAACTGTGGGTGAAGGATTGTGTATATGGGATTGTATGGTGTTTTTTTTTTTGATGGTTGAACTAGATGGACTTGTGTCTTTTTTCAACCTGACTAACTACCGTATTTATCGGCGTATAACACGCGCCGGCGTATAACACGCACCCCAAGTTTAGGAGGGAATTTTAAGGAAAAAAACTTTTAGGAGGGAAATTCAAGGAAAGAAAACTTACATTTAAATGCAGCATGCAGCCTTGCCCAGTGTCCATCTGCAGCCTTGCCCAGTGTCCATCTGTCCATCTGCAGCCTTGCCCAGTGTCCATCTGTCCATCTGCAGCCTTGCCCAGTGTCCATCTGTCCATCTGCAGCCTTGCCCAGTGTCCATCTGTCCATCTGCAGACTTGCCCAGTGCCTTTGCAGCCTTGTCAGTCTCGGCGTTTTTAAAATTTGGCGCCGATTTCTGTGGAGAGGAGCGAGCGGGGCCGAGTGTACTTCGGCTAGACTCGGCTCCTCTCGCAGTCCCGCCCATCTCCACTGACTGCGCCGCTGACATAGAGAAAGCCGAGTGTACTTTGGCTAGACTCGGCTCTGCTCACAGTCAGGGGCAGGACTGCGAGAGGAGCCGAGACTAGCCGAAGTACACTCGGCTTTCTCTATGTCAGCGGCGCAGTCAGAGATGGGCGGGACTGCGAGAGGAGCCGAGTAAAGCCGAGTGTACTTCGGCTTCGGCTCCGCTCGCTCCTCTCGCTCGTTTCAGCAGGGGAATTCGACGGAGTATCGGCTTTTAACACGCACCCATGATTTTCCCCTGATTTTAAGGGGAAAAAAGTGCGTGTTATACGCCGATAAATACAGTATGTAACTATGTAACTTCCTTGCCACAACAATAAATACATGGAGTTCCCTCTAAAATGAGTGGTCAACAGAACTAACGTCCCATTGGAACATTTCTATTCTATTTCTATTTTATTTCTCTATTGCTGTTTTAATGACAACCCTAAAAATTTGGATTATCTTTTACTTCCACTCTCAGTGATAATGGTAAACAAGACAAATAGAGAGGGTGAATCTCCCTAATGGGGAGCCAGAAAAAAAGGGGGTGTTCTAATCCATCTCTACTCTATCCAAAAGTAAAACAAAAAGGTTTTGCCTTTAGTTATACATTAAGTGCAATTATTATTTATGTATTTATTTATTTATTTAAAATTAAAGCTTTAAAGGCAAATTTCACCTATCTAAAAAAAAAAAAATGCACATCTTGTGCATTTTTAAAAAAATTAGGAGCCTGCAAAGCATTGCACCTGCGATCTACTGATAAGTGCCAGGCTCCTGCAGACTTTCAGTGTAGTTGTCTGCCTCTACCCCATATGAGCAGGCAGATACTGAATGTTAGGAAGAATCAAGGAACTACTAGAGCGCTCACCAGCGCAGGGGCGGATCCAGAGTCTAGTCTCGGGAGGGGCACTGCCAGAAAATATGTTTTTTTGGGGGCAATTTATCGGGGAAATGGCGGGTTTTGGCGCTTCAATCATCACGGCACCATGGTTATTATGGTGCATTATTTCTATTATTACATTGCAATATAAAAATAAATAGTTCAATTCACCATAATGCAGAATCAGTGGGAGCCCCGAGTGTGTCACTTGCCACATTGACTGCCACCAAATGCGGATTGTCACCTGCCACGTCGCCTGCCACCAAATGCGGATTTTCACTTGCCACGTCGGCTGCCACCAAATGCGTATTGTCACTTGCCACGTTGCCTGCCACCAAATGCGGATTGTCACTTGCCACGTCACCTGCCACACGTTGCGGATTGTCACTTGCCACGTCACGGATTGTCACTTGCCACGTAGCCAGCCACACGTTGCGGATTGTCACTTGCCTCGTTGCCTGCCACCAAATGTGAATTGTCACTTGCCACGTCACCTGCCACACGTTGCGTATCATCACTTGCCATGTCGCCCGCCACACGTTGCGGATTGTTACTTACCACACGTTGCAGATTGTCACTTGCCACGTCACCTGAGACACGTTGCGGATTGTCACTTGCCACACGTTGCAGATTGTCACTTGCCACGTCACCTGCCACCAGATGCAGATTGTCACTTGCCACGTCACATGCCACACATTGTGGATTGTCACTTGCCACGTCACCTGCCACCAGATGCAGATTGTCACTTACCACGTCACCTGCCACACGTTGCAGATTGCCACCTGCTGTGTCACTTTCCTGCTTAGGTGCTCTGTCCCAAAGTCAGGCAGCAGAGAGATGATGTAATCTCTCTGCTGCCCATGGCTGCCTGCACAGTGAGGGCGGAACTGCAAGGATGCAGAGCGGGCGCCGGGAGGTGATGTCATCTCTCTGCTCCCGTGCCTGCCGGCTCCCTGATGGGCCAGCAGCGCTCACACACCGAGCCACCCAGCTACCCCCCTCTCTCACCTGTCAACTCAACGACCGCCCGCTATCTCGCTCGCGGAGCCGCACACCCGTGGACTCGCGGAATGCCCCGCCCACAGAATCGCAGAGCCAGCCACCCACCCGCGTAATTGCGGAGCCACCCACCCGCGGAATCACTGAGCCGCACGCACAAATGCGGGATCGCGTACTCGCGGAACGGCCCACAGAGCTGCCCGCAGAGCTGCCCACTCTCACCTGCATTCTCGGAGGGGGCAATTGCCCCGTTGCCCCCCTGGATCCGCCCCTGCACCAGTGCCGTTGTAGTTCATTGAGAACTACACACTGTCAGCCACAAAGGTTGATGGTAGTTGTGGTTATCTCATTCCCAGAACTCTGTGAATGAATGATAAGGCAGAGGGGGTGACACCAAGCATGCAGTCCTCTTTTTAAATTGCGAGAGAGGGTGTGGGGAGAAGATCATAGACAGGGGACCCAAATTAAACCTTCTCAGCTGTATACATTGTACAGCTGTATACATACTGGAAAAACTCAACAGTGCATTGAGACATCTATCTGAAATTGAAACATATACTAATGTTATGGCAATGAATATATGAGAATCAATCAAGCCTTTCCGTGTAATACCTTTACATTTTAAGGGCTCTTTCACAATGGCAGCTAGGGGGAAGTGAGGGAAGGGAAGGGAAGGGAAGGGGGAGGAGGGCAGTAAAAATAGACTCCTGAGCTGCAGTTTTACTAACCTGCAGCTGCCCACTGGAATTCTAACATTACAGCCTGACAGGACTGTACACAGGCCACAGCCACAATGCTTTTCTTCATGGCACTTTTAACTAAACCTGGCTATAGATGGTTTGAATGTCGGCCAGTTCAGCAGGAACAGGCTGAGATTAAAACCATTTAGGTAGCAATAATCACTGTGTTCCCCCAGCAGGGACGGCTCCCTGATCCCCTCCTTCCAACAATTGCTCTGTCAGTGTTGATGGGGGAATTAAGCAATTTTCATAGACACACATCCATGGTTGCAAGAAAGAAAATCTGTCAGGGAAGGTTGCATCCGCTGGTGACACTGCCTGATATTTGGCATGCAGTACTGTGGTCCGCCAGCAGGTGTCTCCTGGCAGTCTGGAACTGCCAGGGGAGCTTTCCCCTGGTGATGGTATTATGTGATCTTTGGGCCGCAGAACTGGTGTCCACCAGCGGGTGGTTCCTGGCAGTGTGGGGCCGACATCATTTCCTGCAATTAGGCATCACTTGAGTCTGATTGCAGGAGATGTGTATAAATACCAGGCAGACACACTCTTACTTTGCCTTGGTATCTCTCCTTGCACCCTGATCAGCTCTGTATTTGTACCTGATCCTGTTCCTGTCTGTTACCCTGAGCCTTGTACCTGTACCAGTCCCTCCTGTGATCCATCCATCCTCTCTTTGTCCTGTTTGTTTTCCCTTTCCCCAGCTGATGATCTCCCATTGACGACCCTGGCCTGGCCCTGTTTATGATTCTGGTTTTCCCCATTACTTGTACATTTTTGTCTGTTACTGTTATTATTTGTGGGTTCTGTTTGGTATTGGTTGTTGTGCACTGTGTGGTATTGGCAGTGGCGTATCCAAGGTATGGCAGGCATGGCAAGAGCCATGGGTGCCGTGGGGGGGGGGGTGGGGGGCAGCAAAAAAAAAAAGTTCCCCACACGAAAAAAAAAAATCCCACCCGTTCTCCTGTGGCCGCATCCTGCACTATAGTCCCCGTGCCGGCGGCGGCACGGCAATTCACCTATTAGTAATGTTTCCTGGCTGGCTGGCATGTAGGCCAGTGACAGGCGTGGGCCGCGGGCGCCCCCATGCTTGTCTATGAGTGGTATCGCCCACTGCCCAGACCTTCATTCTGCTAACTTTCGGAGGCTCCGTCTAAAGCTCCGCCTACCCTCCAGTCCTCTGCGCATCGCAGCTTCTTCTTCTCCCCGAGCCGCGAGTGCGAGCGGGTCGGTGACGTCATCGTCGTCACATGTGAGGTCACTGAGGAGAAGAACTGGCTAGTCGTCTGAGTCTGACAGAGAGGAAACTTGGTCTCTGGAACCCCCAGCCAGGCAGGCAGCACTGCAGCAGGTAAGCACGGTACTATATTCTATATAGTCACACGTGTACTTATGTCATCATCATCATGTGTACAATTTGATGATGTGTGCTAACTGTCTCCCAAATATAGTGCTTAATATATGGAATAAAAAAATTATAATTATGCATGGCCATAGATATCATAAATAAAGTGATCAGTGCAAGTAGTACCTGCTGTTGCACAAATTACTTTATTTATGATATCTATGGCTATGCATAATTAAATTTATTTAATCCATATTGAGCAAGCACTATATTTGATTGGCTGCTTGATTGCTTCTGTTTGGGTCTGTGCCTGGCACATGATGACTTAGGCTACTTTCACACTGGGGCGTTGCGCCGTCGGCGGTAAATCGCAGATATTTTAGCGGCGCTTTACTGTAGTTTTTTGCGGCGCTAGCAGGGTGCCTCAAAGATGCGTCTGGCAGGACTTTTTTGAGCGTCCTGCCAGCGCACCACTAGCAGCCCAAAAATGGTTAAAACCGCCTGCAAAGCGCCACTGCAGCGGTGCTTTGCTGGCGGTTCGGTTGCGCTGCCCAATGATTTCAATGGGCAGGGGCACTTTAGAAGCAGTGTGTACACCACTCCTACAGTGCCTCAAAGATGCGGCTAGCAGGACTTTTTTGAGCGTCCTGCCAGGGCACCGCTCCAGTGTGAAAGCCCTCTGGCTTTCACATTTGAGTGAGAAAAGAGGCTCTTTCAGGTCGCTTTGCAGGCGATATTTTGTAGCGCTGTAGCACCTGCAAAGCGCCTCAGTGTGAAAGTAGCCTAAGACCCCTTTCACACTGAGGCACCCTGAAAAAAAGCAGCATCTTTGAGGCGCTGTAGGAGTGGCTCCTAAAGCGCCCCTGACCAATGAAATCAAAGCGGCGCTTTGCAGGCGGTTTTTATTTTTTACCCTTTCTCGGCCGCTAGTCGGGGTTAAAAGCGCCCCGCTAGCGGCTGAATAGCGCAGCAAAAACTATGGTTTAGCGGCGCTTTACCGCCGACGCCCCCACCCCCCCAGTGTGAAAGAGGCCTTAAAGTCATCATCATGTGCGATTATGCGTGTGTGCTAAGCAAACAGGGCCGCTGGTGATCCTACTCCCTCTGTACTGTGTCAGAGGCAATGGAGTAGCAGTGGCGGAGGACTGTATCCATTATGAGGAAACATCCCCTGCACCGCTGCGTGTCCCTAATCATCACCGTGCCACTGCCAGTAAGTGTGACCTGTCTGTGTACCATTCCACTCTGCCTTTCTGCCCAGTGCTGTGCCCGTCCACCGCATGATCCGCTCCATGGAGGCCGCTCTCTCTCCCTCCAGCTAAGTGCCCATACACTGCACAATTCCTCTGCATTTATAGGTGCTGATATTACTGCATTTATGGGTTCTGGTAAGGCTGCATTTATAGGTGCTGGTAAGGCTGCAATTATGGGTGCTGGTAAGGCTGCATTTATAGGTGCTGGTAAGGCCGCAATTATGGGTGCTGGTAAGGCTACATTTTTATAGGTGCTGGTAAGGACGCAATTATGGGTGCTGGTAAGGCCAATTTTTTCTGGGTGCTAATGTTACTGCATTTATGTGTGCTGGTAAGGCCGCTTTTATGGGTGCTGATGTTACTGCATTTATGGGTGCTGGTAAGGCCACTTTTATGGGTGCTGATGTTACTGCATTTATGGATGCTGGTAAGGCCACTTTTATGGGTGCTGATGTTACTGCATTTATGTGTGCTGGTAAGGCCGCTTTTATGGGTGCTGATGTTACTGCATTTATGGGTGCTGGTAAGGCCACTTTTATGGGTGCTGATATTACTGCATTTATGAGTCATGATGTTACTGCATTTATGGGTGCTGGTAAGGTCACTTTTATGGGTGCTGATGTTACTGCATTTATGGGTGCTGATAAGGCCGCATTTATGGGTTCTGATACTACTGCAATTATGAGTGCTGATGTTACTGCATTTATGTGTTCTGGTAAGGCCACTTTTATGGGTGCTGATGTTACTGCATTTATGGGTGCTGGTAAGGCCGCATTTATGGGTGCTGATATTACTGCAATTACTGTATGAGTGCTGATGTTACTGCATTTATAGGTTCTGGTAAGGCCACTTTTATGGGTGCTGATGTTACTGCATTTATGGGTGCTGGTAAGGCCGCTTTTATGGGTGCTGATATTATTGCATTTATGGGTGCTGGTAAGGCCGCATTTATGGGTGCTGATATTACTGCAATTATGAGTGCTGATGTTACTGCATTTATGGGTTCTGGTAAGGCCACTTTTATGGGTGCTGATGTTACTGCATTTATGGGTGCTGGTAAGGCCGCATTTATGGGTGCTGATATTACTGCAATTACTGTATGAGTGCTGATGTTACTGCATTTATAGGTTCTGGTAAGGCCACTTTTATGGGTGCTGATGTTACTGCATTTATGGGTGCTGGAAGGCCGCTTTTATGGGTGCTGATATTATTGCATTTATGGGTGCTGGTAAGGCCGCATTTATGGGTGCTGATATTACTGCAATTATGGGTGCTGATGTTACTGCATTTATGGGTGCTGGTAAGGACGCATTTATGTGTGCTGGTAAGGCCGCATTTATGGGTGCTGATGTTACTGCATTTATGGGTGCTGATATTACTGCAATTATGGGTGCTGTTACCACATTTATGGGTGCTGATGTTACTGCATTTATGGGTGCCGGTAAGGCCGCATTTATGGGTGCTGATATTACTGCAATTATGGGTGCTGATGTTACTGCATTTATGGGTGCTGGTAAGGACGCATTTATGGGTGCTGGTAAGGCCCCATTTATGAGTGCTGATGTTACTGCATTTATGGGTGCTGATATTACTGCAATTATGGGTGCTGTTACCGCATTTATGGGTGCTGATGTTACTGCATTTATGGGTGCCGGTAAGGCCGCATTTATGGGTGCTGATGTTACTGCATTTATGGGTGCTGATATTACTGGAGCCAGGGGGGTCTGCAAAATTAGGTTTTGCCTAGGACGTCAACAATCCTCTCTGTCCTCATCACACTTTGTCCCTCTCCGTCTGTCCCCAGTGTCCCTCCCTGTCCCTTGATTGTGTGTTAGTGTGTGTCATTGTTTTTGTATGAGTTACTGTGTGCACCAATGTATTTTTATGAGTGGGAGTTGGCATCATCAGTGATTTTTGTATCAGTGTGTGCCCGCGGGCCATTGTGTGTGTGCCAGTCAGCATGTGTATCTGAGAGCATGTGTATGGGTCATTGTCAGTGAAAGTGTATGTCTTTGAGTATATTAATTACATATATATGTGTGTATATGTGTGTGTGTGTGTATATGTGTATATATATATATATATATATATATATATATATATATGTGTGTGTTCTTCTTTAAAATTTCTAAAGAAAAAATTGGAGAGCCAGTGACAAAAGTGGAGAGCACCAGCCCTGACAGCCCACTTCTATCAATCTTCAGGTGTATTGCAAAACCATGAAACCTTTCTTGACGAAGAAGGAAAGTGGAGCTGCAGGACGGAAGAGACGAAAGTTGGAGGCGGAGGAAGCCAAGAAGTCAAGCAAGTTCTTCATGACTTTCTTTGAAAAGCCTGGAACAAGTTGTTCGACACCTTCCATGGAGTCCCCTGCACCTGCTACATGTTTATTAGACTCTGAAGGTGGATCAAGTAAAAATGCATCACAAGCCGAGGAGGAAGTCAAGTCAGATAAATCCGAGTATGATAAGATTAGAAGTGAGGAGGCCAGAGAGAACACGATGGTGGCGGCGATGCTGTGTTTATTGATGAGATTGAACCTGACGATACTGAACCTGGTGAATTGGATGGTGTTGAAGAGCCTCAAACTGTCTTACCAGAAGTTATTGAACACCATGACATTGGACTTATGAAGTTCGACAAGGAATCTGGAAAAGCAATTCTGCCTGATGCATTAAGAACAGAAATAATAAAGCTGGGTTCAAAGTATTTCCAGAACAGTGAAGGGCCTTTCCTACCAACACATAACCGCTCAATGAACAAAACTTGGTTCAAGAGGAAATTGGGAAATGGTCGTGGTGAGGAAGTGACTCGCTCTTGGCTGGTCTATTCCCCTTTTAAAAAGTCTGCATTTTGTATCTGTTGTCCTCTCTATTCCCGGTCAGACCATCAATCCTCATTGGAGCAGGAAAGTGGATTCATCCAATGGAAAGCACCTGAAAGGATTAGTGTTCATGAAAATACTAAGAATCATCGGGAGTGCTTTGCACAGTGGAAAGAAATGGAAAGAAATTTAGCTGAAAACAGAGGAGGTATTGACGTGGAACTTCAGTCACAGATTGAGAAGGAAAAGCAGAAGTGGCGTGATATCTTGAGGAGAACCCTTCATTGCATAAAATTCCTTGCGACTCAGAACCTGGCTTTGCGAGGACATAGGGAGTCACTTCAGCTGGACGATGACTCCAACGTGGGAAATTTCCTTGGCCTAGTGAAACTACTGGCCATCTTTGACCCTGTCATGAAAGAACACCTCAGTCATGTGGAAAGTCATCCTGGATCCACGTCTTATCTTTCACCAGGTGTTCAGAATGAATTCATTCATATGATGGCATCTACTGTTCGCCAGAGTTTACTGAGAAGCATTCATAAGGCCAAGTACTATGGTCTCATGTTTGACTCAACTCCTGATCAGGCACACCATGAGCAGATGTCAGAAGTAGTGAGATACGTGGAAGTTGATTTTGAGAGGAAAACTGTCCGTGTTAGAGAGTCCTTCCTTGAATTTATACAGATAAGCCAGAAGGATGCTGAGAGCTTGGTTGAAGACATCTTGAAACAGCTAGAGAAGGATGGAATGGAGCTACAGGATTGTCGGTCACAGTACTATGACAACGCTGCTGTGATGGCTGGACACAAAAGTGGTGTTCATCAAAGAATAAGTGAAAAAAACAACCTGGCAGTGTTTGTGAATTGCAACAATCACTCACTCAACTTGGTGGGTGTACACGCAGCCAAGCAGGATACAATGATGGTCACGTTTTTTTGGACCATCAAAGCTCTCTATGTGTTCTTCTCTCGTTCAACACAGCGCTGGGAAAAACTCAAAAACGCTGTTCCTATGGTTGTTAAGTCAGAGTCTGAAACAAGGTGGAGTGCAAGGACAGAAGCAGTGAAGCCTGTCAACAACTACTTTGAGGAGATAGTTCAAGTTCTGCAGGACATGACAGACAATGAAAACGAGACCAGTGAAACAAGAAGTGATGCAAGACAGCTGTATAACCGCATGTTGAGTTATGATTTTCTGACTTTGCTAGGATTTTGGAACAAAGTACTCATTCGCATTGACCGTATTCAAAAGAGGCTGCAGGATCCTAGCATGAACTTTCATGATGCTGCCCTGGATTTGAAAGCCCTCCGAGATCATTTTGATGATAACAGAGAAGTTTTAGTCAGTGAGTCACTCGAAATAGGGCTCAGTCTCTGTCAAGACTGGAATATTGAAGTTGAAAGACATCAGAGACGAAAGAAACAAATGCCTGGTGAGAACTTAAGAGATGCTGGGTTATCAGCCAAGGAGGAGATGGAAAGAGTCATGAAGGGAACACTCGACCGCCTTCACAGAGAAATGGATGAAAGGTTCACCCGTTTGTATTACACTGACGCCAAGTTTGGGTTCCTTCTCGATGTTGGGGGACTGTGTTCCGACGCCTACAATAACGACCTAAAAAAGAAGTGTGAAAATTTGGGCGAAATCTACAGCTCTGATGTTGATGGACAGCAGCTATATGAAGAAATTTTGGATTGCAGAATGTTGCTATTAAGTCGTGCCAACATGAAAATATCAAGACCTATAGAGCTTCTCAAATTTATTGTTCAATATGGAGATGAGAGTGTCTTCCCCAATCTTTGCATTGCTATTCAGATAATGCTAACTATTGCAGTTTCCATCGCCAGCTGTGAGAGATCATTTAGCAAGTTAAAACTAATACTTTCGTATTTGAGAGCCTCCATGGGTCAAGACAGACTCTGCGATCTTGCTCTGCTGAGTGTAGAAAGAGAAGAAACAGAAAAAAATGATTTTGAGCAGATCATAGACCAGTTTGCATCAGTGAAAGCAAGGAAGGTGCAGTTATAATTTTTATGTAGTGCCAATCCATAATTTGTTTATTGGAAGATTAAAGAGTTTGACTTGTAGTTTTGTCAGCTGTTTTTTTTGTTAAGGTTATCTGAAAGATGGGTTTCAAATGTTTTGACAGGGGCACAGTTTCAGTGCTTGCCATAGGCGCCATTTTCACTAGATACGCCTCTGGGTATTGGAGGTAGTTGTATCTATATTATTTCACTTATCTTTAATAAATCATTATATTTCACTTACACACGTTTGGGTTTCTTCTGTTGCAGTCCACATAGTTCTGGTCTTATCTGATACGTGACAAAATCATATCATGTATGGCTATTCTTAGTCTGCAGCCTTTGAGATCAACGGGGTCGCACCACAACTGTGAGCTAAATGCTCACAGTGCCTGTCAGCCACTGCTAAAAGGAATTCACTGTGGCTGTCTTTTTAGAGAGCAGTAAGCATAACCGCCTCTCTGAAAGAGCCCTGTACCTTCTGGGGGTGAAGTTTCCCTACTACATACAGATTGCAAAAACATTATGAAGCTAATAAACAATGACAAGAACATGTTTATTTAAGTTAAATGCTAAAAATCATACAGTATGTATTATTTGATATTTACACCAGACAAATTAAAGCGGTTGTATATCCGCTGAACTTTTTTTTAGAACCCTGTAAGGCAAAAGGCATAATGAGCTAGTATGCACCGTATACTAGCTCATTATGAAATACTTACCTTAGAATGAGGCGTCGGTAACTCACCTGGTCCACGCATAGGGAGATGACATGTTGCCTCGGCGTGTCTTCTGGGTATCGCGGCTCCAGTGCTGTGAGTGGCTGGAGCCACAATGTCGTTGCGCATGCGCACGGGAGACTTCATTCCGGCAAGGTCCAGCGTCTGCCGGGCCTTCAGCCGAGAATTACCTTTGCGCATGCGCCGCTGCTGTCAGCGGCTCATTACGAGGGGAATATCTCCTAAACCGTAAAGGTTTAGGAGATATATTTTTTACCTACAGGTAAGCCTTATTATAGTCTTACCTGTACATAAAATTTTACAAAATGACTATACAAGCACTTTAAGAAGTGAACACAAGTGTGTAATCAAAATGTTGAGGATTTTTTTGAAAACATTGGAATACAATGCAAGCCTCTAAGATCCAAGTGAATCATATTCCATTAGCTCAGGATGCATGTAGACAGCAAAAAAATCAAGTAGCCAGAAATGCACTACATCTGATCACTAAACCATAAAGTATAAGAATGTAAGTGGAGACACTTATAAAAGGATGAGGATATTCTGTTAGACTGACCATAGATAGATCAAAATTCAGCAGGTTCAGCAGTTCAGATTTCAGAATTTCACTTCAGAATTTTGATCCATGTACAGGCAGGCTGCTTGTACTGAAGTCAATCTATCGATCTACTTCAGTTCAACCAGTCTGTCTTTTTTCGTTTTTTTTTTTCATTCAATCACTCAGTGATCATTGTATTCTGACTAGTGTTGAGCGAACCCGAACTGTAAAGTTCGGGTCCGTACCGAACTTTAGCTTTTTCCCGAACCCGAACCCGGACTTTGTGCAAAAGTCCGGGTTCGGGTTCGGCAATCTAATTACGCATTTAGAAATGCTTCAGGGGCCAGCCAATCACCTTTTGATTAGCTGGTGTGCCCTTAGAGGCCATCATAGCCATGCCTACTAATGGCATGGCTGTGATTGGTCAGTGCAACATGTGACCCAGCTTCTATATAATCTAGAGGCACACAGCACACATGTCACTCTGCTTCAGAATAGATAGGGAGAGGATCTAGTCTGCTGCTGCTGCTTTTAGGGAGAGATAGAAAAATAGATGAGGTAGTCCTGATTCTACAATCTGAGGGAAAAGATAAAGAGATAGTGTAGTGTAGGGCCAGGTTCCTGTGTTGGTGCTTTCAGGGAGAGAGAATATTATATAGGAGTCCAGATTCAGAGATTAAAATCAGCGATCTGCATAGGTTTACCTATTTGTGTTGCAGTGCAGTCTTTTTACACTGCCATGAGCCCAGTGTCAGAGAAAATCGAACTTTTAGGGGGAAAAAAAGGCACTTTATTGTGCTCTTTTCCAAAAGACCCATAGGGCAAAAAAAAAAAAGTATTTTATTTTGCTCGTGCAAAAAAAGACCCGTTTAGGGCAAAAAAAAAAAAAAAAAAATTTGCACTTTAATGTACGCTTGCAAACTGAGCCATTCACGGGCACAAAAAATAGTTTGCAGTGTGTTATACATATTTGGAGGTGTGTGAAATAAACAATTTCTATATAGTTTTCTCCTACTGTGCTATACTAAAAAAACAACATTTTTTTTTAATAGCATTTTCTGCAGTTCTGTAGCTGTGCGATTCAGCGGTTACATACTGTGGGTGTGTTCTGCTCTTCCAAAAAACACCGTTTAGGGGCACAAAAAATAGTTTGCAGTGTGTTATACATATTTGGAGGTGTGTGAAATAAACAATTTCTATATAGTTTTCTCCTACTGTGCTATACTAAAAAACTAATTTTTTTTTGAATAGCATTTTCTGCAGTTCTGTAGCTGTGCGATTCAGCGGTTACGTACTGTGGGTGTGTTCTGCTCTTCCAAAAAACGCCGTTTAGGGGCACAAAAAATAGTTTGCAGTGTGTTTTACATATTTGGAGGTGTGTGAAATAAACAATTTCTATATAGTTTTCTCCTACTGTGCTTTACTAAAAAAACAACATATTTTTTGAATAGCATTTTCTGCAGTTCTGTAGCTGTGCGATTCAGCGGTTACGTACTGTGGGTGTGTTCTGCTCTTCCAAAAAACGCCGTTTAGGGGCACAAAAAATAGTTTGCAGTGTGTTATACATATTTGGAGGTGTGTGAAATAAACAATTTCTATATAGTTTTCTCCTACTGTGCTATACTAAAAAAACAATTTTTTTTTTAATAGCATTTTCTGCAGTTCTGTAGCTGTGCGATTCAGCGGTTACGTACTGTGGGTGTGTTCTGCTCTTCCAAAAACACCCATTTAGGGCAAGATCCTAAATTTTGAAAATATGAGGAGAAGGTCAAAGAGACGTGGTGGCCCCGGTCGTGGTGCTGCTGGTGGAGCTCCTGTTGCAGGGAGAGGACGTGGTGGATCTGTGCCAGATACACGCACAAGTGAAACACCTTCCTCAGGTGCGAGTAGGTGACCGAGCCTGCGGCGCTATTTTGTCGCGCCTAATGAGGCTGTACGAATGTTTAGGCCAGGACAAGTACAGGCGATAGTAGATTGGGTTGCTGACAGTGCCTCGGGTTCCTTCACATTGTCTCCCACCCACTCTTCTGATGAAAGAACAGAGTTGGCACCTGAAACCCATGTCCATCAGTCTTTCACCTCACCCCCTTGCAAATCAGCCAAGCAGTCTGAGCCCCAAATCATGCAGCAGTCTCTTCTGCTTTTCGATGACTCTGTTAGCAGGGTTTCCCAGGGCCATCCACCTAGCCCTGCCCCAGAAGTGGAAGAGATTGAGTGCACTGATGCCCAACCACTTATGTTTCATGATGAGTACATGGGAGGACCATCGCAGTACGTCTCGGATGATGACGAAACACAGGTGCCAACTGCTGCTGCTTTCGCAATTGTGCAGACAGACAAGGAGGGCAGGGGTGAAGACTGGGTGGAAGATGATGTGGAGGACGATGAGGTCCTCGACCCCACATGGAATGAACGTTATGCAGGTGACCAGTGTAGTTTGGAGGAAGGGGCGGTGGTCGCACAGAGCCACCAGCACAGCAGAAGAGGGAGCAGGGTGCAAAAGCGGAGCGTCTGTCAGCTAGACAGTATGTCTGCTACTGCCCAACGCAGCAAGGGACCGAGCACACCAAAGCCAGGTCCAAGGAGTTCCCTAGCGTGGCAGTTCTTCACACAATGTGCTGATGACAAGACACAAGTGGTTTGCAGGCTGTGCAATCAGAGGCTGAAGCGAGGCATAAACGTTCTCAACCTGAGCACAACCTGCATGACCAGGCATCTAAGTGCAAAGCACGAGCTGCAGTGGAGTAGACACCTCAAAAACCAAGAAAGGTCTCTGGCTCCTCCTGCTTCCTCTTCTGCTGCAGTCTCGGCCTCTTCATCCACCTCTGTAGTGACAGTGGCACCTGCCACCCCGCAAACAGAGGATCTGCCAGCAACACTACCACCTGGGTCACCAACCATCTCCACAATGTCCCATGGAAGCGTTCAGCTCTCTATCTCCCAAACATTGGAGCGGAAGAGGAAGTACCCCCCTAGCCACCTGCGATCCCTGGCCCTGAATGCCAGCATTTCAAAACTCCTGGCCTTTGAAATGCTGTCATTCCGTCTGGTGGAGACGCAGAGTTTTAAAAGCCTGATGGCATTGGCTGTCCCACAGTACATCGTGCCCAGCCGCCACTATTTTTCCAGGCGAGCCATCCCTTCCCTGCACAACCAAGTGGGGGACAAAATCAGGTGTGCACTGCGCAACGCCATCTGTGGCAAGGTCCATCTAACTATGGATGCGTGGACCAGTAAGCACGGTCAGGGACGTTATATCTTCCTAACAGCACACTGGGTAAATGCAGTGGCGGCTGGGCCTGAGGCAGATAGCAGTTTGGCGCATGTCCTTCCACCACCGAGGATTGCAGGGCGCTTCAGTTTGCCTCCTGTTGCTAACTCCTCCTACTCCGCTTCCTCATCCTCTACCGCCTCCTCATCCGGTCAGCGTAACACCTTCACCACCAACTTCAGCACAGCCAGGGGTAAACGACAGCAGGCAGTTTTAAAACTTTCCTGTTTGGGGGAAAAACCCCACACCGCGCAGGAGTTGTGGAGGGACATGGAACAACAGACCAATGAGTGGTTGCTGTCAGTGAGCCTCAAGCCCGGCCTGGTGGTGTGCGATAATGGGCGAAATCTCGTAGCAGCTCTGGGCCTAGCCGGTTTGACGCACATCCCTTGCCTGGCGCATGTGCTGAACTTGGTGGTCCAGAGGTTCCTTAAAAATTACCCCAATATGCCAGAGCTGCTGCAGAAAGTGCAGGCTGTGTGTGCGCACTTTCGGCGTTCTCACCCTGCTGCTGCTCGCCTGTCAGCGCTGCAGCGTAACTTCGGCCTTCCCGCTCACCGCCTCATATGTGACGTGCCCACAAGGTGGAACTCCACCTTGCACATGCTGGCCAGACTGTGCGAGCAGCAGCAGGCGATAGTGGAGTTTCAGCTGCAGCAATCACGCGTGAGTCGCTCTGCGGAACAGCACCACTTCACCACCAATAACTGGGCCTCCATGCGAGACCTGTGTGCCTTGTTGCGCTGTTTCGAGTACTCCACCAACATGTCCAGTGCCAATGACGCCGTTCTTAGCGTTACTATCCCAGTTCTATGCCTCCTTGAAAAAACACTTCGGGCGATGATGGAAGAGGATGTGGCACAGGAGGAGGAGGAGGAGGAAGCGGGATCATTTCAAAGGCTTTCAGGGCAGTCTTTCACAAGTGGCTACGAGGGTGGGTTCATGCACCAACAAACGCCAGGTACACAATTGTCCGGCAGAAAGGGCACAATTCTGGAGGATGATGAGGTGGAGGAGGAGATGGAGGAGGAGGAGGAGGAGGAGCCATTTTCACAGCAGGGTGGCACCCAGACCAGCTCGTGGCCATCACTGGTGCGTGGCTGGGGGGATACAGAGGACACAGACGATACACCTCCCACAGAGGACAGCATTTCTTTGCCTCTGGGCAGCCTGGCACACATGAGCGATTACATGCTGCAGTGTTTCCGCAATGACCGCCGAGTTGCCCACATTTTAACTGGTGCTGATTACTGGGTGGCCACCCTGCTGGATCCCCGTTACAAGGACAACGTACCGTCCTTAATTCCCTCACTGGAGCGGGATCGTAAGATGCGCGAGTACAAACGCACGCTGGTAGACGCGCTGCTGGTGGCATTCCCACCTAACAGCGGGCGTACGGTGGAAGCACAAGGCGAAGGCAGAGGAGGAGGAAGAGGTCGCCAACGCAGCCGGGGCACCGGCATCACCTCAGAAGGCAGGGTTAGCATGGCTGAAATGTGGAAAAGCTTTGTCAGCACGCCACAACAACCAGCACCACCAGCTGAGATGGAACGTCTTAGCAGGAGGCAGCATTTCACCAACATGGTTGAGCAGTATGTGTCCACAGGCCTACACGTACTGGATGACGGGTCTGCCCCCTTTAACTTCTGGGTCTCCAAATTGGGCACATGGCCTGAGCTTGCCCTTTATGCCTTGGAGGTGCTGGCCTGCCCTGCAGCCAGTGTATTATCTGAACGTGTATTTAGCACGGCAGGGGGCGTTATCACAGACAAGCGCAGCCGCCTGTCCAGAGCCAATGTGGACAAGCTCACGTTCATTAAAATGAACCAGGCATGGATCCCACAGGACTTGTCCGTACCTTGTGCAGAATAGACATGTATACCGGTCTTGTGACAAAAACTGTCCGGCCATCGGATTGTGTCCGGCCCATACTGCGAAGGCGCAGAGTTTGCGCAGTACAGAGGACAAGGAGATTCACAAAATCTCCGAAGATGAACGGCGCCTGCGCTGTGAGTGCAGGTTCAAGCCCCACCATCCAAGTGGACATACGGTAGCACATAGTAACAGGGCCCCTCACGGGCTTGGTTCTATCGCCATGCTTCGGGCACGGCCTCACTTGGCTCGGCTTGAACCACGGATGGTGTGGCCTTCACCTGAACTCACCACGCAGGCGCCGTTCGTCTTGGGAGATTTTAGAAATCCCCTTGTCCTACATACTGAGCAAGCGCAGTACAGGGTGGACACTATTTGACGGGGGACAGAATTCGACACATCACCGGCCTTACCCAGCCATTGTTGTATTTTTGAATCAGTGTTGGCTACCTCGTCCTCCTCCACCGCCGCTTCCACCTACACAGCCACATCCACCGCCACCTCAACCTCCTACTCCATATTGACCTCGTCTTCCTAGGTCAAGATTATTATTTTTTATTTTTATTTTTTTATGTTATTTTAAGTTATTTCCCTATCCACATTTGTTTGCAGAGCACTTGCCATGCTCTTAACAACATTTTGCTGCCATTTACAGCCCTCTAGCCCTTTCCATTACTTTTTTAGAGCCTTTTTAGTCCTTAGAAGTCCGGGTCCCCATTGACTTCAATGGGGTTCGGGTTTGGGTCCGGGTACGGGTTAAAGTTCGGTCCCGAACCCGAACTTTTTTCCGAAGTTCGGCCGAACCCGTCGAACCCGAACATCCAGGTGTCCGCTCAACTCTAATTCTGACAGATGGGAAACCTCCCGCTTTCAGAATACAAAAGCTCCATGGTAGGGATTCCCCCATTAACACCAACTGTGACTGGAGAATCTATGGCCTGCCTTAAGCCTAAGGCACTCTTGAAAAGGGGTATGCCACAAAATAGTTGAGAGGTAATATAGATCAAAAACATAATAAGTGGCTCTACCCACATAACTTTGACACACAGAGAGTGTGAGCATATGACAGAATAAGGAAAGAGAAGGACGTAAAGGAAGATAAAGTATAGAGAGAGGGGCTAGGAAAAGGAAAAAGGGGCAAGTAAAGAAAAAAAGAAAACAGAAAATGGTTATGGGTTATAGATCAGGGATAGAAATAAAGCGGGTGGAGGGGGGAAAGGGAAAGGGGTAAGAGGGGTGCTGGAGTGGAATGTCAAATGCACAGAACTTGAAATTGTACAAAGTAGATTTACTTGTGTATGTGTGTTTTACTTGTTTTAACCACTTAAGAATCGGACCAATACGCAGCATAATGACCAGGCCCCTTTTTGCGATTTGGCACTGCGCGGTCGTGCGACGTGGCTCCCAAACAAAATTGGCGTCCTTTTTTTTCCCACAAATAGAGCTTTCTTTTGGTGGTATTTGATCACCTCTGCGGTTTTTATTTTTTGCGCTATAAACAAAAATAGAGCGACAATTTAAAAAAAAATTATAATATAATAAATATCCCCAAAAAATATATAAAAAAACATTTTTTTTCCTCAGTTTAGGCCGATACGTATTCTTCTACATATTTTTAATATTTTTTTTTTTTACTAGTAATGGCCACGATTAGCGATTTTTTTCGTGACTTCGACATTATGGCGGACACATCGGACACTTTTGACACATTTTTGGGACCATTGTCATTTTTACAGTGATCAGTGCAATAAAAATGCACTGGTTACTGTAAAAATTACACTGGCAGTGAAGGGGTTAACCACTAGGGGCGCTGGAGGGGTTAAGTGTGCCTAGGGGCGTGTTTCTAACTGAGGGGGGCGTGGCTACGAGTGACATGTCACCGATCTCCGCTCTGATTACACAGAGCGGAGATCGCTGACATTGTCAGTAGGGGAGTGGGGAGATGTTGTGTTTACACTAACATCTCCCCGCTCCATGCCTCCGTGAGACGATCGCGGGGATCCCCGCGGCGATCGAGTCCACGGGACCCACGGTCCGACTCACGGGGAAGGCAGGGGGTCGCGAGCTCGCCGCCGGCGGCGCGCGCGTGGCTCCGACGTCGGCAGTTAAAGGGCCACGTACAGGTACGTGATTGTGCCTGTACGAGCCATTCTGCCGACGTATATATACAGTGAAGGGTCCTTAAGTGGTTAATGTACCAGCCCTCCCTTTTACCTATTGTTGGAAATTTAGTAATGAGAGAACCCTTTGTGTGATGTAGTAAAGAAATTCTCAAACACAATGATTACATGCTTCTGGTCTGAAAATTGCTTACTTAAACTAAAAAAACAAAACCCATTGAGGGAAGAATCTTGAAATAAATTCTGGCCATTTTTTTATTTTTAAGGCTAATACATAAGGGATTGTAAAAAAAAAAAAGAGACAGAGGGCAGGGCACTTCCATGGGGAACAAAAAAATGTTTTTTGCATTGGTATATTAGGGAGTCCATCTTTTAATGCAACTTTGAGGTTGACATGGAAAAAACACCAATCTTTTCAATAACAAGGTGTCTGTAAGATGTATGTGGTATTGCAAAGAAGTATGCACAGACAATGTCAGCTAGATCTTGCAGCACCATAATCTAGTTCATGAAAACTTGTGTAGCGGGGTCTCCTTTAAGGCCCCGGGACTACGTTACCCAGAACCCCGTTTGGCACCCAGGGTGCATTCAGCCACCGCAGAGACTGATGGGAGGGGCTATATAAGAGGAGGGCGAGGCTGAGCTTGGCCTCTTTGGACACCGCGCTGCAATCAACAGGTCTTCCTGTGCGGATCTGCTGCAGTGCAGGGCCTGAAGCCAGGGCCTTGCACAACTTCCAGAGAGCCTTCCACCCCACTGTGGAAACCTGGGTGACACCTGACTTCGCTGACTACTTACATCAGTTGGATCGGAGATCCGATCATTGCAGACGCTGTGTGTGTAGACACAGCAGGTGGAAGTCCCGGACTGGGATCGCGTCCGGAGTGGTGAGCGAGCACCTGCTCAAATCCTATAGGCTGTACTTTTGTTAGGCCTAGAGACTGCCTTGGCCCACCGGCCTTTATTTACTGTTCCACTGGAGACTAGTGGCGGAACTGAGTTGAGTTAGTCTCCGGTGAAGTGTTCTTTATTGTCTACCCTTTGGATTGGACAAATATTGTTCCTGTTGTGCACCACCAGTCAAGTTGCATGCGAAGAAATCGTTCTGCTAGAGACTGAGTTAAATCTGAGTCAGGCCTGACCAGGAGTTAGAACTTTTTGTTGCTGCGCCATAAGGGCGCATAGATAGAGATAGCTGCACTATAAGGGAAATAGCCTGCATTATCAGGGTGTACTATATTTTCTGCTGCAGGGCTCTGCAGATATATATGTGTTATGTATTAACCTTGTGCCTTTTACCCAAAGTATAAAAAAACGTTATACTTCATCACTTGCTATCAGTGTGTTATCATTATGCAAAAGAGGTTACTCTTACAATACAGTTAGATTGTGATACAAGACAATCCCTAGACTAACTGTGCCAGAGTGGATTGAGTGGATTGCCGGGGGTTTGCTGTGCTGTGTTCAGGGCCCGCAAACAAAATCCAGCGGCTCTCTTAACTGGAGGTAGCGCTACACTTGCTACAGAGTGTTTTTAGACAGTTTTGACTGCAATACCTGATTTTTATTTTATCCAGTAGTGATAAGTAGTCCTTAATTCAACAGTGGAAATAGCAGTAAAAAAGGGTCTAAAGCTCCCAACTTCTCACCAATTGGTAATTGACAAGACAGCTTCACTGCGTAGTTAGCTTCTTTATTCACAGTACCACACTGCATTGTCCTAAAAATGTATTAAAGTGTCAAAACAGAGTGCACAACAAAAACACTTCAAACCCACAACCCTTTATCCCCCATACCCCCTTCATCCGTAACCTATCCCCAATTATTCCCAAAATATTTAAATCAAACATTTCAGGCTTGTGTTTGATAGACTAGAGTCAATTTTAGTATCCTGAAATCCACTTGAATAGACAGCAACGTGAAATAGGCATTGCAGCTTTTGACTTGCAATAAAAATTTTGAGTGTATTTTTTGAGAGACAATAGTCAGAAATGTTGTTCAGTGGCAGGAGAATATGTAAGCTGCTTCTTTAGGACACAATGTAAAAGGGCCAGATTTATCTTCAAATTAACATTAGAACGCACTGTATTTTTTGTGAGACACTAGTCATAAATATTGTGCAGTGGCTGGAGAGTATGTAAGCAGCTTCTTTAGGCCGCAATGTAAGAGGGGAAAATAAGCAGGTTGAAAATTAAAATGTATTATACCAGTGACAATAGCCACATTTAACTTACAGCTCTGCATATGCATAGTGACTCAGTGTCAGTACTTACTAGTCTTCAGTTTGTTCCTTGTGACTCGACCTGTGCCCTGTATATGCTTTTTAGTTACTGACACACAGGTGGTGTGCTGGTGCTAAGGTTATAAAGCGACAGTAAGTTCCCAATCCTTAAAATGGTTGTAAACCCTTAAAAAAATAGCATACTAGCTCATTATGTATTACTTACCTTAGATCGAAGCCCCCGCCCCCTCTCCGTCTGCGGACATCTTTTCCGGAGCTTACTTTTGGGTATCGCGGCTCGGGCGCTGTGATTGGCATGTGGGAGCCGCCGGTAACATCACATCTAACTGAAGCAGCGCCACGACGTGCAATTGCTTCAGTGCGCATGTGCCGATCACTTTGGCACATGCAGACACAGGGGGATATACGTATCCTAAACCATATAGGTTTAGGAGATATCCAGGGTAGCTACAGGTAAGCCTTAATATAGGCTTATCTGTAGCATAAAGTTATAAAATGGGTTTACAACCACTTTAACCACTTCAATACAGGGCTTTTTATACCACTTCCATACCGGGCCTATTCTGGCACTTCTCTCCTACATGTACAAATCATCATTCTTTTGCTAGAAAATTACTCAGAACCCCCAAACATTATATATGTTTTTTTTTATCAGACACCCTAGGGAATATAATGACGGTCATTCCACCTTTTTTTCTTGCACGGTATTTGCGCAATCATTTTTCAAACGCCTTTTTTTGGGCAAAAAAGTGGTTTCATGAATTAAAAAATAACAAAACAGTAAAGTTAGCCCAATTTTTTTGGGAAAATATGAAATATGATGTTACGCAGAGTAAATAGATACCTAACATGTCACACTTTAAAATTGCCCACACTTATGAAATGGCGCCAAACTTCGGTACTTAAAAATCTCCATAGGCGACGCTTTAATTTTTTTTACAGGTTACCAGGTTAGAGTTACAGAGGAGGTCTAGTGCTAGAATTGTTGCACGTGCTCTAACGCACGTGGTGATACCTCACATATGTGGTTTGAACGGCGTTTATATATGTGGGCGGGACTTACATGTGCTTTCGCTTCTGATCGCGAGCTACCGGGGACAGGGGCGTTTAAAATTTTTTTATTATTATTTATTTATTTTTTTACTTATTTTTTTTATTTTTACACTTATTTTACTTTATTTTTATTTTTATCACTTTTATTCCTATTACAAGGAATGTAAACATCCCTTGTAATAGGAATGTGTGTGACAGGTCCTCTTTATTGAGAGATGCGGGGTCAATAAATGTTTTCACTGATCTCATGTTTACTAGCCGCAATGGTGGCTTTGTTTACATCTGAGGACCCGGGCATGACGTCATCAGTCATCACATCGCGCCCGGGCCTCCGACGGTCATAGAGATGACTGGTGACCATCTGGTCACCAGTCATATCTATGCTCGTCACGTGACCCACCACCGGCGCTGGACGATTCTCTCCGGGTCCCCGATGGCACGGGAGAGCCCGGAGAAGCACCGGATGGCAGCGGGAGGGGGGGATGTCCCCTCCCGCCGCCTATAAGAACGATCAAGCGGTGGAACCGCCGCTATGATCATTCTTATGGTGCACAGAATCGCCGGCACAACAAAAGGATATCTGAATGATGCCTCTAGCTGCAAGCATCATTCAGATATCCCCCCTCAAACCCAGGACGTCATATGACGCCCACCCAGGATGGGAGATCCCATCTGTGGGCGTCTTATTACTATGGCTGGGTATTGAAGTGGTTAAACGTGAGTTATATTAAAAGACAAACAAATACGAACATAACATATAAAGAAATGCTTACTCAGAAAATGAATAGCACATATACTGAAGAATAAAGCATACCTATAAACTTTCCAAAGATGGTGAGGCTGGGGTTGTGATGGAATGTAAAGGGATGGGGAAAATAGCGGTGAATGTAGCATGCCAGCTACAAGTGGCATACTACAAACCAGCATTGGTTTTGAAATGGAGCACATTGTGCATCACAGTCAAATATGGGTTGAACAGTGCTGTGCTTTATAACATCCTCTGCCTGCAGATCACTTTGCTTAGAAGTATCGTAAATCCATTTAACATCCTACCATTTCATTCATCCCCAATGAAGGGGTGTATGGCCTCCAAAATGTGTTAAATGACCTTTGCCCTAAATACTTTGAACTCATATGGATTTTTCATTGGATGACCTATCATTTGACAAATTACACTTGGAGGTGACTCTCCTCTCTAGGCAGATCCCAGTCTTTGTGATGAGCTTCCAAATACAGGCTAATTGGACTCAAGTAAGGACCGTGTTCACATTTCAATAACCAGTACCTCTTTACCACTACCATTTGTGTGTGAAAGTCTGTGCTCAAACCTTCAAAAAATAAACACTAGCAGCATTTTAGATTTCCAAGTGATAAAAAATAGTTTGCAAAAGCCCCGACCTGACAATACTGAGGCAAATTGTGACATTACATGAGCAACAAATAGCTGATTTTTACTGCTGTGTGGGGCTCCATTAGAGAGATTTACCCTAATTTTCTGTCCTGCTAACAACATGTTACCAAACAGGCAGTAAGGGGAAATATCAAACAGTAACACAGGCCAAAATAATATTTTTTATTATTTTTATTGTTATTGTTATTATTATTATTAGAGAAGGCTATAACTCTTAGATTTTTAACTCTATCTGTGTACATATTTTTCCTCTCTTCCTGTCTCCATTGCTAGTAGGGATGAGCCGAACACCCCCCGGTTCGCACCAGAACCTGCAAACGGACCGAAAGTTCCCGCAAACTTTAGAACCCTATTAAAGTCTATGGGACTCAAATGTTCGAAATCAAAAGTGCTAATTATGAAGGCTAATATGTAAGTTATTGTCCTAAAAAGTTTTAAAAACTGCAGTTTTTTCGGGAGCAGAGATTTTAATGATGCTTAAAATGAAAAAAAAGTGAAATATTCCTTTAAATATCATACCTGGGGGGTGTCTATAGTATGCCTGTGAAGTGGCACGTGTTTCCCGTGTTTAGAACTGTCCCTGCACAAAATGAAATTTCTAAAGGAAAAAAAGTCATTTAAAACTGCTTACGGCTTTAATGTAATGTCTGGTCCCGGCAATATGGATGAAAATCATTGAGAAAAGCCCATTACCAGCCCCTTTAGGTCTTGTATGGATAGTAAGGGGAACCCCGCATCCAAATTAAAAAAAGGCCCTATATACTCTGAACAGCAGTATACAGGTGGTGCAAACAAGACAGGGACTGTAGGTTTGTTCTTAAGTAGAATATGTTTGTAATTTGGAACAGGTACATTTTTTAAGTGTAGCTCCAGCCAAATAATCTATTTTTAAGCTTTTTGGAAAACATAGGGAAGGGTTATTATCACCCCTGTAACATTTGTTTTGCTGTCTGTGCACCTGTTCAGAACATTTCACCTCACTTTCCGTCCCAATGACAAATGTTTTTTTGTAAATTTGGGGTTTTTATTGAAACAAGGATTGGTGATAAAGCATCAGTGGAGAGGAGACACCTTTTTCCCATATTAACTCTTACAGGAGAGAATTTGCCTTCCTATGGGTAGATTTCCTCTCACTTCCTGTTGTCTCCTTCCGTTTGCAAGTAGGAGTCGTTTGTAAGTTGGATGTTTGAAAGTAGGGGCTTGCCGTATATACTCTGCAGAATATTGGTCCTTAGGTGTTGGTGTTGCCACAACACTGTAAGCCCTCACAGTTACTCTTGGTGGGCGCTGGAACGCCCTGCTGTGAACTATTATATCAAGAATTGTAATTACATGCCATTGCTGAACAGTGGTAGGAAAAATTGGGCCTTTGGTGGTGGTGCTGTTGCCACAACACTGTAGGTCCTCACAGTTACTCTTGGTGGGCGCAGGAATGGGCCCAGCTGTGAAATATTAGATCAAGAATTGTAATTACATGCCCCTGTTGAACAGGGGCAGAAAAATTGGGCCTTAGGCACTGGTGCCACAACACTGCAACCCCTCACAGATACTCTAGTTGGAGCACAGGAATGAGCCCTACTGCAAAGTATTGCATCACAAATTGTAATTACACGCCCCGGTTAAACAGGGGCAGAAAAATTGGACCTTAGGCACTGGTGCTGGTGCCACAACACTGCAACCCCTCACAGATACTCTAGTTGGAGCGCAGGAATGAGCCCTGCTGCAAAGTAATGCATTAACATTTTTAATTACACGCCCCCGTTAAACAGGGGCTGAAAAATTGGGCCTTAGGCACTGGTGCCACAACACTGCAACCCGTCACAGATACTGTAGTTGGAGCGCAGGAATGAGCCCTGATGCAAAGTATTGCATCAAAAAATTTAATTACACGCCCCTGTTAAACAGGGGCAGAAAAATTGGCCCTTAGGCACTGGTGCTGGTGCCACAACACTGCAACCCCTCACAGATACTCTACTTGGAGCACAGGACTGAGCCCTGCTGCAAAGTATTGCATTAAAAATTGTAATTACATGCCCCTGTTAAACAGGGGCTGAAAAATTGGGCCACTGGTGGTGGTGCCCAGAAACAAAAATGTTCTTACATGCTATCAGCATGATCATTGAGGAGGAAGAGGATAGTCACTCAGCATAACAGGATAGTGACTCTGCATCAGCATAGGCAGTCTTGAAGGGATCTGACATTTCAAAGAAAATTATTCTGTTACATCAGCATCAGGTGCTTGGTAGCTGGTGGTGATCCAAGACTGATTCATTTTTATGAAGTTCAGTCGATCAACCGAGTCGGTGGACAGGCGCACCCTGTGATCGGTTACAAAGCCTCCAGCAGCACTGAATGTGCGTTCCGAAAGAACGCTGGATGAAGGACAGGCCAGTACCTCAATTGCATACTGTGCAAGCTCTGGCCAGTGATTCATCTTCAAGGCCCAGTAACCCAGAGGATTTTCGGTGGGAAAGGTGTCCAAGTCTGATCTTGCCCCTAGATATTCCTGCACCGTGTAAACCAGACGCTGGCGATGGTTGCTAGAAGCGATCATACCTTGGGGCTGCGTACTAAAAAATTGTCTGAACGCATCAGTCAGACGGCCACCTTCTCCACCGCTCCTTCTTTGATTGACCGAAGCCTCAGCAACATGTTGTCCAGGACCAGGAATTTGTAACCTCCCAGTCTCTGGGAACGCGTTGCACAGACCTTTTTGCAAGGCCTCCCGAAGATGCTTCATCCTCTGCTCCCTCTGCGATGGCTAGTTAAGGTCCGCAACCTTGTACAGAAAAAATGTAACTCCCATAGAAAGTCATGTACATTGCCACCATCCCCAATGAATATACAAAGAAGATACCTCAAGAGGAGGTAAAGTCCCACTCCTCTTGAGGTATCTTCTTTGTAAGATCCGCAACCTTACCCTTGTACCGTGGATCAAGGAGGGTTGCCAGCCAGTAATGATCCCTCTCCTTGATAGCACGAATATGAGGATCCTTCAGCAGGCTTTGCAGGATCAGGGAGGCCATGCAGCGTAGGTTTGTTGAGGCATTCAATCAAGAGTCCTCTGGGTCACTCAGGAAGACATGACCCACAGTCACCTCCTCCCAGCCACGTACAAGTCCATGGGTGTCTTGGGACTGTAATTGATCCCTAGAAGACTGCTGCTGATGCTGAGTGCTAGGCTCCACCTCCATGCTGACACAATCTTCCTCCTCCTCTTCCTGTGTGATAGGCGGGCAAGCAGGAACACTGTCTGGATAAAGGGGGCATTGAGAGGTAAGGAAGTCCTCCTCTTCCTCCCTCTGTTCTGTCTCAAGTTCCCTGTCAATTATTCCACGTGTGCTCCAACAGGTTGACAAGAGGGACAGTGTCACTGATGCATGCACTGTCACTGCTCACCATCCTCGTGGCCTCCTCAAATGGTGCCAGGACAGTGCATGCATCCCTGATCATGGCCCACTGGAGTGGGGAAAAAAATCCAAGCTCCCCTGACCCTGTCCTGGTGCCATATTGCAACAGATACTCATTGATGGCCCTCTGCTGCGTGTGCAGCCGCTGCAGCATGGCCAACATAGAGTTCCACCTGGTGGACATGTCACAGATTGGGCGGTTCTTGGGCAGGTTGTATTCCTTTTGCAGGTCAGCCAGCCGAGCACTGGCATTATATGTAAACGTGACAGTTGCGCTGCGTGATAGTGGCACTCTCGTGCCAGTAAACGGTGACCCTAGTGATAACTTAAATAAGTAACACAGTTGAATATACCATCAAAATTTAATATATATGGTGTTGAGATCAAATATAACAGTGTGACCTGGTGACCTGTGATCATAACACTCAATCACTCAAATGTCAATAAAGACTAACTAACATAAATTCATCTTATGAAGTGTCCAAGAAAAAGATGAAAAAAGAGTCTTATTTAAATCAATCTTCTGGATAAAAAATTCCCAAATGACACTGATGAAAAGTTCCTCCAGGCAAGTATAATGGTGACTTCACACTCTAAACACCCAAGAAAAGTGTGTAGCACTTGTAAAGAATAGGATCCTCCACCTTCTATATCAAAGCTCCTTACCAGCTATTGTAGATCCCTAAAAAGAGATCACACCCGCCTGTGGCTGTTTCCCCCGCCAAGGGTCTCTGTATGATAGATCAGCATTCAGTATCTTCCTCCACAATCAGGCTCCTCAATAACATTCCCGGATGTATAATCCCAAAAAATATATAAAGGCCACCATGGTGAAGTACTTAAGGCAGTTTAATCAAGAAATAAAAAAATACACTTACAAGAAAGTGATGATAAATGAGCATAAAATCGTTTGTAAGCCGGCCGGCTTCACTATCCATCCGTCCTTCCGGGATAGCGTTGTTGGTTTGTCGGTGACGTCAGCACGCCGCTCCTCCCTACGCCGTTTCATCAGAGATGACGTCTTCCAGGGGCACGAGCGGCATGCTGACTCACCGCTATTTATCATACATAAAACTCTAGACACACCCGGTTCTGACCTCCGGGAGGTCTCTGCACAATTCGCCATATTGAATAGGGGAAATGTTGCCCATACTTATCGGTAATTACCAAAACATCATGGGAGGCCAGAGCAACCAACCCCGAGCATTTGGCAACCGAATGCTAGGGATCTTTTCAATCACAATCGCACTGATGCAGACTGCAAAGAAAGTGAAATGATGTCTAAAAATAGCTAATAAAACAAAATAAAAATTGGGGATATGAGGAAAAGGATCAAAGAAAGGGAATGACGCTCATAATGTGACGGCTTCCCTGAATAGTAACCATCACAAATTATGCAAGGTATAATTTGTGTACAGACCACCTATGGGATATTGGGAATATGAACCAACCCCTATAGGCTGTATCAAAAAACCAACGTCAATACCCTGACTCCACCTCACTGTGGTACCTAGGTGTCCTACCGATCACATCTCTCAAGGAAATGTAAAACGATGTGAAGGCATCACCATAAATAGATGTAGGATAATAAATTCATTAGATGAACATGATGAATATAGGCATATTGAACATCACCTCCCATTGTTGGCTCATTCTTACAGGACAAAATCACAGGGAGGTCCTAAAGACAGACATATATAAACCTACAGGATGGGTCAAGAAAACCATCTAAATAAATGCCAGAGTGTCCCTATATAGACACCCACTATTATAACAGAAGAAAACTAATAAATGAAAATGAACTGGATAATGATGTATTCGTGGTGAAAGCAACAAAAGTCCACTCAGAAGTCAGAACCAGTTCACACATTTTCGCAAAACATCATGTCACCCATTATCAATGAACGCATTGACGTCTGTGTCAATATTCAAGCCATGAGGGCTATAACACCGGACCCGGTATATCCAGGCCATCTCCAACTTAGATAGTTCCCTAACCAGGGAGATGCCCCTCCAATGAGGCTCAAATTTGTCTATCCCCAGGAATAGTGTATTCTCAGGGTTGCGATCATGATACATATCATAATGTTTTGAAACTGAGTGATTTTGAAAACCTGACTTAATGTTGGTGTTATGCTCACCTAATCTGACCTGCATTGATCTCTTTGTTCTGCCAATATACTGGAGCCTGCACAGACATTTTAACAAATAAACAATGCCCGTGGAGCTACATGTGATGAATGGCTCAATAGAGTGCTCCTTTGAAGTGCTAGTGGAGTGAAAAATCTCTGTTTTCTTCTGCTTGCTCTTATTAAGAGTGAAAACTTGGCACCTCCGACATTGATGATATCCGGACAATCCTCTTTGAAAAAAGGAGACTCCTTTTGTGGGAGGGTCCACCACATTGGGAGCCACCCTATCCCGAAGAGAGGGTGCTCCCCTAAAGATCACCTGAGGTTTAGGTGGTAAAAATTGTCTGATAACCCTGTCATTCTCCAGCAAATGCCAGTGTTTATGAATAATTTTCTTTATTGCAAAATGCTGTGTGGAAAAGGTGGTGATAAAAGGTATCACAGGTCCTTGTCTATTTGTTTTGGAGCGATCCTCCAATAATGAGGATCTATCCAACAGGGCAACCTCTTCTATTGTATTCTCCAAGGATTCCATATTGTAGCCCTTTTCACAGAGTCTAATTTTTAAAGTGGCCGACTGGGATCTGTAATTTTCCAAAGAGGTACAGTTTCGCCTCATCCTGACGAACTGGCCTCTAGGTACAGATCTCAGCCAAGGATCATTATGGCAACTTCCAATAGGAATAAAGGAGTTGCGATCGGTTTGTTTAAAAAAAGACTTTGTGACTAAAGAGTTATTTTCCCTCATTATGGTGAGGTCAAGAAAATTGATAGTCTCCTGGCTAGCTTCATGGACAAATCTAATTTCCCTCTCATTGTCATTGAGAGAGGAGAAAAATTAATCGAGTTGGTCTTTAGTACCATCCCATAGGAGGAGGACGTCATCAATATACCTGGCCCAGAGCACCAGGTGGGGACTACGATCCCCAAAGATGACGTTCTCCTCCCACTTGGCCATAAAAAGATTAGCCAAGCTGGGGGCATACTTGGCCCCCATTGCAACACCACGTATTTGCCTGTAGTACTGGCTGTCGAACCAAAAATAATTATGGCCTGCTGCATACTCCAACAGATCTATGATAAAATCCTTTTGGAGCTGAGGCAAGCCTGATTGTAAATTCAAATAGTATTTCACAGCTGAAATGCCCATCTGATGTGGAATAATCGAATAAAGTGAGGTAACGTCCACTGTGACCATCCACATTCCTTCCTTAAATTCTATCTGTGACATTATGTTAATCGCGTGTCGGGTGTCTTTCAAATAGGAGGGCATTTGTTGGACCAGAGGCTGTAAAAAATGGTCAATGTACTTACCCACCCGGGACGTTATCGAATCTATACCACTCACTATTGGTCTGCCCGGGGGGCAAGTTAGACTTTTGTGAATCTTAGGGAGACAGTATAGAATAGGCACCCTAGGGGCCCTAGGTATTAAGAATTGTCGTTCTTTATCTTTCAAAATTCCTGACTCTGAGCCCGTACGAACCAATTCTTCAAGGGTATCCCTATATTTAATAACCGGGTTCCCAGGTAATAAAGAGTATGTGTCACGATCGTCCACAATCCTATGGAGTTCTTTAAGATAATCCGCCCTGTCAAGGATTACTATTCCACCGCCCTTGTCAGCAGGACGGATTACCAACTCCTTATTTTGACAAAGAGAGTCTAAACCTGATTCAAGATGTCGATCCATTTTATTATTGGTGATTTTCATAGCCTCAAGATCCCGTAAGACCACATCCCTAAAGACCCTCAAGGATGGGGCCAGAGTCCCAGGAGGGTTAAAGGTAGAAGCATTTGATAATCCAGAATGTTGGAATGATGGTGAAACCAATGCATCTTCCCTCACAGGAATACCTACAAAGTACCATTTGATATTGATCCTACGGACATACTTGTGTATGTCCATATAGGTCTGGAACTTGTTTAATTTCCTGGGGGGTGCAAATTTCAGTCCCTTGTTCAGAAGGGTTACTTCTGGCTTCGTTAAGATTTGGGAACTGAGATTATTAATTCCATCCTGACTCAAATCTTTTGCTTTTTTAAGTTGTGTTCTCCTCCCCCCTCTGGTTCCTCTTTGCTTTCCACTGGCCTTTTTATCCCTTGGTTGGGTCTGGGAAAACCCCAATTTCATATTAGCCCGGGGGAAAATCCTTTGATGGTCCGAACCTATAGGCATCTTGAACTCTGTTAGTCTGTTCATAATCATGATAGCCTGAACGTTCAGGACCATCTCTATCCCGTAAGGGAAAAAATCTATTCCGGGTACTATATTAATTTTCATAATCATCCCTATCCCTCTCATGATGATAATTATTCTCATAATAAGACCTTTGGTTGGGATATATCTCATAACCATAATTATCAGAATGAGTCCTCTCACAGACTCTAGGGAATCTCGATGGTTCTCTGTAAGCATGATATTGGCCCTGAGAGTGGTATTGTCCGTACCCTTTATCATGACTAGTGCTCGGTTTAGGTTGCGACTGTTGCCCCCATCCCGAGTTCTTTGTATATTGTCCTCCTTTACCGGGACCTGAAGGTCGCACCGGTGACTTATGAGACACCCGTCTACCCTTTTTAATAGGTTTGATACTCTGGACCTTCTTGGGGGTTTTGGATGATTCGCTCCCAACAGGTAGATGTACTACATCATTGGTTGATCCTGATGGGGCAGTCTCACCCTGAACTATGGCGTCCATTCTGGAAATGTTATCCATCTGTGATTCAGCCACTAATATTTTTCTGCCAATCAAACACTAGACTTGCTTGATAATCATTAAAATCCCTATTATATTTTTTCCTTTTCTTGGCTTTCTGTTCCTTTTCCTCTTTATCCAGAACCTTCAATAAATTCAAGGTTCTATCTCTATATTCCTCAATCTCTTTATGAGGATTTAAACTCTCTTTTAAAATCTTGATTTCACTGTCAAGTTTTTCTAATTTACTGGTCTTTCTAGCCACCAAAAAACGTAGGAAGCTGACTCATGCCTCATTAAAGTATCGGAACCATTCTTGTAGCTCGAGGTCACTTTTCTGAGGGCTAACTTGCCATCTCAGACTCCTCAGTACCATATTTAACCTGATGTAAGTCTCAAGAAAAGCCACATCCCATTGGGTGTGGACTTCAGATATAGTTAGATTTTTCAATCTTACAAAAAGACCACTCAAGTCTCCATCTTTGTCGCTATACATCTGGAAAACTCCATCTGTGTTGACCACTTTAGAAGCTCTATATTCAAAGACATCCATGTCACTTGTTAATTGTTATTTAAATGAAAAATACTAAAAAATGAATGACATGTGAAATATGTGCACTAATCGCACATCAGTGCACATATTTCACATGTCATACATTTTTTAGTATTTTTCATTTAAATAACAATTAACAAGAGGAACCAGAGGGGGGAGGAGAACACAACTTAAAAAAGCAAAAGATTTGAGTCAGGATGGAATTTATAATCTCAGTTCCCAAATCTTAACGAAGCCAGAATTAACCCTTCTGAACAAGGGTTGAAATTTGCACCCCCCAGGAAATTAAACAAGTTCCAGACCTATATGGACATACACAAGTATCAAACGGTACTTTGTAGGTATTCCTATGAGGGAAGATGCATTGGTTTCACCATCATTCCAACATTCTGGATTATCAAATGCTTCTACCTTTAACCCTCCTGGGACTCTGGCCCCATCCCTGAGGGTCTTTAGGGATGTGGTCTTACGGGATCTTGAGGCTATGAAAATCACCAATAATAAAATGGATCGACATCTTGAATCAGGTTTAGACTCTCTTTGTCAAAATAAGGAGTTGGTAATCCGTCCTGCTGACAAGGGGGGTGGAATAGTAGTCCTTGACAGGGCGGATTATCTTAAAGAACTCTATAGGATTGTGGACGATCGTGACACATACTCTTTATTACCTGGGAACCCGGTTATTAAATATAGGGATACCCTTGAAGAATTGGTTCGTACGGGCTCAGAGTCAGGAATTTTGAAAGATAAAGAACGACAATTCTTAATACCTAGGGCCCCTAGGGTGCCTATTCTATACTGTCTCCCTAAGATTCACAAAAGTCTAACTTGCCCCCCGGGCAGACCAATAGTGAGTGGTATAGATTCCATAACGTCCCGGGTGGGTAAGGACCATTTTTTACAGCCTCTGGTCCAACAAATGCCCTCCTATTTGAAAGACACCCGACACGCGATTAACATAGTGTCACAGATAGAATTTAAGGAAGGAATGTGGATGGTCACAGCGGACGTTACCTCACTTTATTCGATTATTCCACATCAGATGGGCATTTCAGCTGTGAAATACTATTTGAATTTACAATCAGGCTTGCCTCAGCTCCAAAAGGATTTTATCATAGATCTGTTGGAGTATGCAGCAGGCCATAATTATTTTTGGTTCGACAGCCAGTACTACAGGCAAATACATGGAGTTGCAATGGGGGCCAAGTATGCCCCCAGCTTGGCTAATCTTTTTATGGCCAAGTAGGAGGAGGAAGTCATCTTTGGGGATCGTAGTCCCCACCTGGTGCTCTGGGCCAGGTGTATTGATGACGTCCTCCTCCTATGGGATGGTACTAAAGACCAACTCGATTAATTTTTCTCCTCTCTCAATGACAATGAGGGGGGAATTAGATTTGTCCATGAGGCTAGCCAGGAGACTATCAATTTTCTTGACCTCACCATAATGAGGGAAAATAACTCTTTAGTCACAAAGTTATTTTTTAAACAAACCGATCGCATCTCCTTTATTCCTATTGGAAGTTGCCATAATGATCCTTGGCTGAGATCTGTACCTAGAGGCCAGTTCGTCAGGATGAGGCGAAACTGTACCTCTTTGGAAAATTACAGATCCCAGTCGGCCACTTTAAAAATTAGACTCTGTGAAAAGGGCTACAATATGGAATCCTTGGAGAATACAATAGAAGAGGTCGCCCTGTTGGATAGATCCTCATTATTGGAGGATCGCTCCAAAACAAGTAGACAAGGACCTGTGATACCTTTTATCACCACCTTTTCCACACAGCATTTTGCAATAAAGAAAATTATTCAAAAACACTAGCATTTGCTGGGGAATGACAGGGTTATTAGCCAATTTTTACCACCTAAACCTCAGGTGATCTTTAGGGGAGCACCCTCTCTTCGGGATAGGGTGGCTCCCAATGTGGTGGACCCTCCCACAAAAGGAGTCTCCTTTTTTCAAAGAGGATTGTCCGGATATCATCAATGTCGGAGGTGCCAAGTTTGCACTCTTAATAAGAGCAAGCAGAAGAAAACAGAGATTTTTCACTCCACTAGCACTTCAAAGGAGCACTCTGTTGAGCCATTCATCACATTTAGCTCCACGGGCATTGTTTATTTGTTACAATGTCCGTGCGGGCTCCAGTATATTGGCAGAACAAAGAGATCAATGCAGGTCAGATTAGGTGAGCATATCACCAACATTAAGTCAGGTTTTCAAAATCACTCAGTTTCAAAACATTATGATATGTATCATGATCGCAACCCTGAGAATACACTATTCCTGGGGATAGACAAATTTGAGCCTCATTGGAGGGGCATCTCCCTGGTTAGGGAACTATCTAAGTTAGAGATGGCCTGGATATACCGGGTCCGGTGTTATAGCCCTCATGGCTTGAATATTGACACAGACATCAATGCGTTCATTGATAATGGGTGACATGATGTTTTGCGAAAATGTGTGAACTGGTTCTGACTTCTGGGTGGACTTTTGTTGCTTTCACCACCAATACATCATTATCCAGTTCATTTTCATTTATTAGTTTTCTTCTGTTATAATAGTGGGTGTCTATATAGGGACACTCTGGCATTTATTTAGATGGTTTTCTTGACCCATCCTGTAGGTTTATATATGTCTGTCTTTAGGACCTCCCTGTGATTTTGTCCTGTATGAATGAGCCAACAATGGGAGGGGACTTTCAATATGCCTATATTCATCATGTTCATCTAATGAATTTATTATCCTACATCTATTTGTGGTGATGCCTTCACACCGTTTTACATTTCCTTGAGAGATGTGATCGGTAGGACACCTAGGTACCACAATGAGGTGGAGTCAGGGAACTGACATTGTTTTTTTGATACAGCCTATAGGGGTTGGTTCATATTTCCAATATCCCATAGGTGGTCTGTACACAAATTATACCTTGCATAATTTGTGATGGTTACTATTCAGGGAAGCCGTCACATTATGAGCGTCATTCCCTTTCTTTTATCCTTTTCCTCATATCCCCAATTTTTATTTTGTTTTATTAGCTATTTTTAGACATCATTTCACTTTCTTTGCAGTCTGCATCAGTGCGATTGCGATTGAAAAGATCCCTAGCATTCGGTTGCCAAATGCTCGGGGTTGGTTGCTCTGGCCTCCCATGATGTTTTGGTAATTACCGATAAGTATGGGCAACATTTCCCCTATTCAATATGGTGAATTGTGCAGAGACCTCCCGGAGGTCAGAACCGGGTGTGTCTAGAGATTTATGTATGATAAATAGCGGAGAGTCAGCACGCCGCTCGTGCCCCTGGAAGACGTCATCTCTGACAAAACGGCATAGGGAGGGGCAGCGTGCTGACGTCACCGACAAACCAACAACGCTATCCCGGAAGGACGGGCGGATAGTGAAGCCGGCCGGCTTACAAACGATTTTATGCTCTTTTATCATCACTTTCTTGTAAGTGTATTTTTTTATTTCTTGATTAAACTGCCTTAAGTACTTCACCATGGTGGCCTTTATATATTTTTTGGGATTATACATCCAGGAATGTTATTGAGGAGCCTGATTGTGGAGGAAGATACTGAATGCTATTCTATCATACAGAGACCCTTGGCGGGGGAAACAGCCACAGGCGGGTGTGATCTCTTTTTAGGGATCTACAATAGCTGGTAAGGAGCTTTGATATAGAAGGTGGAGGATCCTATTCTTTACAAGTGCTACACACTTTTCTTGGGTGTTTAGAGTGTGAAGTCACCATTATACTTGCCTGGAGGAACTTTTCATCAGTGTCATTTGGGAATTTTTTATCCAGAAGATTGATTTAAATAAGACTCTTTTTTCATCTTTTTCTTGGACACTTCATAAGATGAATTTGTGTTAGTTAGTCTTTATTGACATTCGAGTGATTGAGTGTTATGATCACAAGTCACCAGGTCACACTGTTATATTTGATCTCAACACCATATATATTCAATTTTGATGGTATATTCAACTGTGTTACTTATTTAAGTTATCACTAGGGTCACCGTTTACTGGCACGAGAGTGCCACTATCACGCAGCGCAACTGTCACGTTTACATTATCTTTACATATGTATATCCACATTTCCAGTCGCAGCAACGGCCACTATTCATCACCAGTGGTGTTACTTTCCTTTTATTTTTTCACCATCTGGCTTGCGCAGTAGTTTTCCTTTATTTACTGGCATTATATGACCAGCGGAAATGCCCGCAGAGTTTCCTGGCTTGCTTCAGGACCTCCTGTAAGCCCGGGTACCTGCCCAAGAACTGCTGCACCACCAAGTTAAGGACGTGAGCCAAACAGGGCACATGGGTCAGTTGGCCCTCTCAGAGGGCGGAGAGGAGGTTGGTGCCATTGTCGGAAACCACCATTCCTGGCTTAAGCTGGCGTGGCGTTAACCACCTCTGAGCCTGCCCCTGCAGAGCTGACAGAATCTCTGCCCCAGTGTGGCTCCTGTCCCCCAAGCACACCAGCTAAAGCACCGCATGGCATCTTTTTTCCTGCGTACTTGCGTAGCCCCTTGAACGCCTACGGAGCACCGCTGGTTCTGAGGACAAAGCACAGGAAGAGGCCATGGAGGAAGAAGATGAGGAGGGGGTGGAGGACAGAGGTGTGTCAGAATCACCAGTAGTAGCATTTTGGAGGCGGAAAAATCTCCAACACTACTGCAGCTTGTCCTGCATCCTTCCCAGCTGCCAGCAGAGTCACCCAATGCGCCGTGAAAGATAGGTAACGTCCCTGTCCATACCTGCTGGACCATGAGTCAGCGGTAATATGCACCTTACTACTGACCGCCCTGTCCAGTGAGGCCAAGACATTGCCTTCCACATGCCGGTAGATTGTGTGTGTAGTCCTCTATGGGACTTTTTAGGGTGAAGTCTACAAGTTTCAAATTTTATCAAAAAAGATATATTTATTATTATAATACAAAATATCAAAAAGATAAAAATACATATACAATTTGGATGCACACAAACACAACTCAAACTATGGAACAACAAGGTAACAACGTCACATAAGACCATAAACCACTGTGAGGGTCCTGATTCCTGTGGGAGGGCCCAGGGTGCCCGACGCATTTCGAGGCTATGGGTTTATATAGCGCCTCTTCTTCAGGGGCTAGTGGTGATAGGTGTTGTGGTCTGTAGTTTGTGAACATAGGACAAAGCAGAAAAGTTGAATAAACAAGAGCATCGTCTATTTCATGTAAATACAGTACAATCGAAAATTAATTCAATAGTTATAATAAAAGACATCATTATTTGTACCGTAAATCATATGTGCTAACCGTTGTTGCCTATGGAGTTTGGTGTGGATACATCCTTGTTTAAAAAGAAACAGAGATTGACGCTCACTGCTCTGGATGAAGAGGGAACGTATGGGGGCCAAAGCACGGGGGACCGTGCATCAAACTATGCCCGGGGCAGGGCAACAAAGGGCGCCTGTACTCAAAACAGCAGATGATTTATGCTGCTGATCCCATCTATAAACAAAAGAGAGTAATAATAGTACAGCAGTATGAATCAAGGTGACATATATATATATATATATATATATATATATATATATCACCCTCCATGAATGGCCCACATAAGAACTAAATCTAAACGTGTGCATAACTGCTGTATCTCAACCCAGATTTTGGAGTGGATTTGTGTCGCATAGGTTCCACGGAGAAAAGGTATTCCCCTAAGAAGGGGGAAGGGGAACAAAATGGAATCTGAAGAAGTATGGAAAAAATAAAAAATAAATTTTGAAAGTATAAAAAATTGAAATAAATAAAAATAGAAAAATTAGGTCTATTTATCATAAGGGGTGGCTGTTAGTTAACCCAACAGGTATAAATATATATATATATATATATATATATATATATATATATATATATATATATATATAGGGTCCTCTATAATACAACAGAGAAATAAACTGTTGCATTATATCTATGAGCTAAAGTGGAATAATCCACCATATATTAATATGGCTCAGTCTTAAATTAAATAATTAGATATGCAAATATTGAGGGACCCTCCATGAATCAAAAAGGAAAAAAGGGGGTGTATGCATTATATCAATGAAAAAAGAAAACAGGAAAGGAACCACAAGATGAATTAAATATCCAATTTTACCTTTTCTTCTGTAGGGGACAATGTAGACACATCCACTCCCCAGTCGGCAATGTGCTGAGGGTTGTTTCTGCAGACTAATATAGTGTGGATTGATTGCTGATAATTATCAGCTGTGGGAGAGCAGAATGTGCAGTGAAGGGAGTGGGAGAGGGGTGGCGCCCTCCGGGTCATCAGCGCGGAGACCTGCCCCCTCATCCCACATACTCAAAGATAGAACACACAGCTGTACGCTGCGTCATGATGACATGCGTTCCAAGGGGGAGCGCATCGTCGTGGAGATAAAAAGAGGGAGGGGAGCCAACATCCGCGCTGACCACTCGCGGCGCATCTGTTGCCACGGTGATGAAAACATCTCCGTGAGCAAACCAAGAAGTCCAATCTCAAAAAAGGAGGTGGAGGATAAAGGGGAGAATCGATACAAAAATGACATTAAATTCAGAATTCCCTAAAAAAGATGGCCAAATAAGTAGCAGAACAGAAAGATTCAAGGTCCTATATATATATAGTGTAGACCACCCATAAATTAGCATATATATATATATATATATATATATATATATATATGATACAGTAAAATGATTTTACATATTGGTTAAACATGCACAGTATCGAAAAAGAAAAAGAAAACAAAGAAACAAAACACAGTGGAAGAATTTATAAAATTACATAAAGAAGACAAGAGGTCATATTATTCAAAAAGTTTGATAACCTCATATAGTAATTTACATAATTTACAATGAAACCCAATATCCTAAATATGAACATTCTACATAGATCTCATCAGAAGGTGGTCTGGGGATTCCCCTCCCATTCAGATCCCCTCAAAGAAGGGTCTGAAAGAGATCGTATCGTTCAGGCCTGGTGGTCGGGTTGCTTGTAGGCGAAAGATCCATTTTTGCTCAGTCTGCAAAAGGTTCTTGTTCCAGTCGCCGCCACGCAAACCCGGATGTATCCTATCTAATATGAGAATGGACACTTTGGGAAATTTCCCTGCATGGAAAGTTGCAACATGGCGGCCCAAGGGTAGCTGTGGGTTGCAGGATCTCATAGCGGCTATATGTCTGGATGCCCTCTTGCTGAACTCCTCGATTGTTTTGCCCACATAGTAGCATGCACATTCGCATGTCAATAAGTAAACAACCCCAGGGGTGTGGCAATTGGCATAGTGCTTAGGTGCGTATTTTTCACCATTAGGTAAAGTTATTTCTTGTTTAATATTGATGAATTGACAGCATGAGCACCCCCCACATTTGAAGGTTCCAAAGCGTTTGCAGGGATCCCGTTTTCCTCCCCCACCCACATATTCGCTTGCTACCAAACGATCTCGCAAGGATTTTGCTCTCTTAAATGTGAAGGAGGGGTGGTCCTGCACAAAGGGGCCAATGGTTGGATCTAATTTAAGGACATGCCAATATTTTTCAATTATGGCCTTGATTCTGGGGTGCTGGTTGGAGTACTTTGTGATAATTCTAATGGGATTCCTTTGGTTTTTATTTTTGGCCGACATAGGGTTATATATCAATTCCTGACGTGTCTTCAAGTTGGCCCTATTAAAGGCCTTCCTGAGACAAGTGCCAGAGTACCCACGCGCCACGAGTCTGTCCCTTAACAGGTTTGCCTCTCGGTAAAACACTGTATCGTCTGTGCAGTTTCTCCTGACGCGTAGGTACTGGCTGTAAGGAATTGAACGAATCAGTTGTTTGGGGTGGAAGCTACTGGTGTGTAAAATAGAATTACCCGCTGTAGGTTTTCGATACAAAGAGCTAGATAGTAGCCCATTAGCATCTTTGTGGATTGTGACATCCAAAAAGGTAATGGACTCTGCATGATGAGTCATCGTGAATGTTAGGTTAAATGCATTTTTGTTTAATTCGCTCATGAAATTTTGTAGCTCTTCAGGTGTCCTACCCCAGATTACAAAGATATCATCCAGATATCTATGCCAGGCCACTACTATATCCATATAATGACGCATGGAGTTGGATAGAGACAGCATCCGCTCCCATTCCCCCAGGTACAGGTTGGCATATGATAGGGCACACAAAGTCCCCATCGCAACCCCCTGTACCTGGAGGAAGAAAGTGTCGTTAAAGGAAAAGTAGTTGTGGTTTAGTATGAAATCCAGGGCATCAATCAGGAAAAGATTTTTCTTTTGTTCGAATCTACTGATACATGAAAGCCCTCTGTCATGAGGTATCGAACAGTATAGGGCCCCTACATCCAAAGCCACCAAGATGGACATAGGGGGGACACATAGACCGTCTATGAGTTGCAGAAGGTGCATGGTGTCCTTTACGTAACTGGGAATTTGTAATACGAATGGTCGGAGGTGTCCATCTATGAACTGACTCAATTTTTCTGTCAGGGACCCATTCCCCGAAATAATCGGACGGCCAGATGGTTTGTACATATATTTATGCAACCTAGGTAGTGCATAGAAGGTAGGATTTCGTGGTAAAGTAGTTTTGATATATTCCCACTCCATCTTCGTGAGTACATTAGACATGAAAGGTAGAGAGCCGGAAGGAGGCAGAGTCTACCAACTGAAAAGGCAGCAGTTGAAGTGCTAACAATTTAGCCAAGCTAGCATTCAACCGCTGGGCATGTGGATGGCTGGGAGCGAAATTCTTTCGGCGGTGCAGCAGCTGAGGCAGGGAAATTTGCCTGGTACAATCGGACATTGGTGTACCGATAGCAGATTGCCAGTAAGTACTTGGCTGTGACACACCTAATTCTACACCTTCATTCCTCTCAGTGCAGGTTTCAGTGAGGACTGAAGGTATAGTGGGGTTGGATATCTCAGCTGATGAGGAGCAAGGAGAGGTCCGCTTTGTTCTTTGGTGTGGGTCTTTTTTGTATGCTTGCCAACGGACTGCATGGCAGGTCGACATATGTCTGGTCAAGCACGTGGCGCCCAAGCGGCTCATGTTTTGGCCGCATGAGATACGCTTCAGATATATGTTGCAAATAGCAACAGTGCAATCTGCTGCACACGTCTCAAAAAAGGCCCACACCACAGAACTTTTGGAATAACGCGCAGAGACAGCAGCGCCCTGAACATGTGGAACACTGCGGTGTGATGCAGTCGGTTGGCTGCTCTTAGGCTGGCCCCTAAAGGGCATCCTGTCTCGTTTGAGATGTGCCTCCTCCTCTTCCTCTTCCTCCTCCTCTCTCCTATCAGGCACCCACGTGGAGTCAGTGACCTCATCATCCACTCCCTCCTCATCACTGGAGCAAATCTGGCAGTATGCTGCAGCTGGGGGAACATGACTGCGAGATTGCTGTCCTTGTTGGGCACCCCCTATCTCTGGGCTCACGTTACTGTCTTCCTCTAGCTAGGTACCATAAACGGAGCCTTCAAAATGCTGGGCATCCTCCTGGAGCATGTACCCAACACTGTGGTCAAACAGTTCGGGGGACTCCTCAGGAGGACATGGTGGGGCTAGGGAAAGAGTGACTGATGCCATTGAGCCGAGGGAAGAGGCCGCTTTGGCAGCTGCTTTGCCAAACAAAGTACCCTGAGCCTGGGTGAGGGAGGATGAGGAGGATGAGGCCGGCTTGGTCATCCACTCTACCAAGTCTTCGGCATGTTGCGGCTCAACTTGGCCAGCTGCCGAAAAGAAGGACAAGCGTGTCCCATGGCCACGTGCTGATGAGGATGCACCGTGCCACGACCAGCACTGTTGCCTCTAGACACAGAGCCTGCTTGCCCTCTTTTATTGGCTCGTGACTGTCTGTCTCTCCTTGTTTGCATTCCAGACCATACTAATGGCCTGCAGTCAGATGTAGCTGCACAAAGGTGGGATGTATATATATATATATATAGATCTATAGTGATTATACAGAAGCTAGCAGAATCAACTGCCTGCTGTGGTATTAGTATGAGAACACCAGAAATTGTTTTCAGTTAGTTTTAAGTGCACACTGTGCAGAGGACACTAATGCAAAATACTGCAGCTCCCTGCCTGTATTTGTATGAGAACACCAGCAATTGTATTGAGGTAAGCTTTAGGTGCAGACTGTGCAAAGGACACTAAAGCAAAATACTGCAGCTCCCTGCCTGTATTTGTATCAGAACACCAGCAATTGTATTCAGGTAAGCTTTTGGTGCACACTGTGCAAAGGACACTTAAGAAAAATACTGCAGCTCCCTGCCTGTATTTGTATCAGAACACCAGCAATTGTATTCAGGTAAGCTTTTGGTGCACGCTGTGCAAAGGACACTAATGCCAAATACTGCAGCTCCCTGCCTGTATTTGTATCAGAACACCAGCAATTGTATTCAGGTAAGCTTTTGGTGCACACTGTGCAAAGGACACAGTATACTAAGTGAAACACTGCAGCTAGCACAATCACCTGCCTGCCTGTCAGTATAGAGAATAACAGGAACGGATCTAGCTAAACTGAATACAGTGTGTAAATATATATACAACACCTAGGATGCATATATATCCTCTACACACTGTAACTGCAGCTAACTGACTCGCCTGACTCAAATCAAATTACACTGTCTCTCTCTCTGTCTCTTTACTTTAACCAACGCCAACACACAACACAAGGCCGCCAAGCCGGCGGCCTTATATAGTGTGGGGCGTGTACCTACTCCTCTGAGCCATGATTGGCCAAAGCCACCCTGGCTTTGGCCAATTACGGCTCTCTGTACTTACGGCGCTGTGATTGGCTAAGCATGCGGGTCAGCAATGCACTGCGATGCCGCAGTGAATTATGGGCCATGACGCGCCACTCGAATTTGGCGCGAACGGCCCATAATGTTCGAAATTCGGCGAACAGACGATGTTCGAGTCGAACATGGGTTCGACTCAAACTCAAAGCCCATCCCTAATTGCTAGTGGTAGGTAGGGATGAGCTCGGTGTTTGAGTCGAACATACGAAGATCGAACGTTTTGGGCCGTTCGCGCCAAATTCGAGTGACGCGAATGGCCCACAATACACTGCGCCATCGCAGTGCAATCCCGGTGCTGTGATTGGCCAAGCATGCACTGTGACCCCGCATGCTTGGCCAATCACAGCGCCGGCAGCGAGGAGAGCCATAATTGGCCACAGGCAGGATGCCTGTGGCCAATTATAGCTCAGGGGGGTTTAGTACACGCCCCACACTATAAAAGGCCGCCAGCGCGGTGGCCTTGTGTAGTGTGTTCCGGTTCAGGGAGAGAGAAGGATAGGCAGGGACAGTGTTAGTGATATTTGTTCATTTACCTATTCTGCTAAACCTTGGGTGCAGGGAGAGAGAAGGATAGGCAGGGACAGTGTCAGTGATATTCTGCTAAACCTTGTGTGCAGGGAGAGAGAAGGATAGGCAGGGGACAGTGTCAGTGATATTTTTGCTAAGCCTCCTGCACAGTATACACCTGAAGCTAGCCCTTATTGCTTTGTGTTCCTGTTGTGCAACACAGGCAGGCATCTGCAGCAGTTATAGCAGGCGTAGTGTGCTTCCTGCAAAATATACACCTGAAGCTAGCCCTTATTGCTGTGTTTATTGCTGTGTTTTCCTGTTGTGTAACACAGGCAGGCATCTGCAGCACTTACAGCAAGCGTAGTGTGCTTCCTGCAAAATATACACCTGAAGCTAGGCCTTATTGCTGTGTTTTCCTGTTGTGTAACACAGGCAGGCGTCTGCAGCAGTTATAGCAGGCGTAGTGTGCTTCCTGCAAAATATACACCTGAAGCTAGGCCTTATTGCTGTGTTTTCCTGTTGTGTAACACAGGCAGGCATCTGCAGCACTTACAGCAGGCGTAGTGTGCCTCCTGCAAAAAATACACCTGAAGCTAGGCCTTATTGCTGTGTTTTCCTGTTGTGTAACACAGGTAGGCATCTGCATCACTTACAGCAGGCGTATTGTGTCTCCTGTAAAATATACACCTGAAGCTAGGCCTTATTGCTGTGTTTTCCTGTTGTGTAACACAGGCAGGCATCTGCAGCACTTACACCGGGCGTAGTGTGCCTCCTGCACATTATACACCTGAAGCTACCCCTTATTGCTCGTAGTTTTTTTTCTTTTGTGTTACACTAACAGGCATCTGCAGCACTTACAGCGGGCATAGTGTGCTTCTTGCAAAATATACACCAGAAGCTAGCCCTTATTGCTGTGTTTTCCTGTTGTGTAACACAGGCAGGCATCTGCAGCACTTACAGCAGGCGTAGTGTGCTTCTTGCAAAATATACACCTGAAGCTACCCCTTATTGCTGGTTTTCCCATCTCCCTGCAGGCCTTTAGAATGTCTGGAAGGCAAACAAGGAGAGGCAGGCAGTCAGGAGCAAATAAAAGAGGGCAAGCAGGCTCTGTGTCTAGAGACAACAGTGCTGGTCGTGGACGCGGTGCATCGTCATCAGCACGTGGCCATGGGACACGCTTGTCCTTATTTTCGGCAGCTGGACGTGTTGAGCCGCATCATGCCGAAGACTTGGTAGAGTGGATGACCAAGCCCTCCTCATCCTCCTCATCCTCTCTCACCCAGGCTCAGGGTACTGGCAAAGCAGCTGCCAAGGCATCCTCAATGTCATTATCAGTCACTCCTTCCCTAGACCCACCGTGTCCTCCTGAGGAGTCCCCCGAACTTTTTGAGCACAGTGTTGGGTACATGCTCCAGGAGGATGCCCAGCGTTTGGAAGGATCTGATGATGATACCCAGCTAGAGGAAGGCAGCAGCGTGAGAGCAGAGAGAGGGGATGCTCAAGAAGGACACCAATCTGGCAGTCATGTTCCAGCAGCTGCAGCATACTGCCAGATTGGTTCCAGTGATGAGGAGGGAGGGGATGATGAGGTCACTGACTCCACGTGGGTGCCTGATAGGAGAGAGGAGGAGGAGGAGGAGGATGAGGAGGAGGCACATCTCCAACGAGGCAGGATGCACTCCGGGGGCCAGCATAAGGGCAGCACACCGACTGAATCACACCGCAGAGCTCCGCCTGTGCAGGGCGCTGCCTCTGCCCGTTATTCCAAAAGTTCTTTGGTGTGGGCCTTTTTTGAGTCGAGTGCATCAGATCGCACCACTGCTGTTTGCAACATATGTCTCAAGTGTATCTCGCGTGGCCAAAACATCAGCCGCTTGGGCACCACATGCTTGACCAGACATATGTTGACCTGCCATGCAGCTCGTTGGCAAGCCTACCTTAAAGACCCACACCAAAGAAAAAAGCGGACCTCTCCTTGCTCCGAATCAGCTGGAATTTCCAACCCTACTATACCTTCAGTCCTCTCTGAAACCTGCACTGAGAGGAATGAAGGTGCAGAATTAGGTGTGTCACAGCCAAGTACTTGCGGGCACTCTGCTAGCAGTACACTGACGTCTGATTCTAGCAGGCAAATTTCCCTGCCCCAGCTGCTGGACTGTCGAAAGAAGTTCACTCCCAGCCATCCACATGCCCAGCGGTTGAATGCTAGCTTGGCTAAATTGCTAGCACTTCAACTGCTGCCTTTTCAGTTGGTAGATTTGGCCCCCTTCCGTGAGTTTGTGCAATGTGCGGTTCCTCAGTGGCAGGTTCCCAAATGCCACTTTTTCTCACGGAAGGCGATTCCGGCTCTCTACCGCCATGTGGAAGGCAATGTCCAGGCCTCGCTGGACAGGGCGGTCAGCGGTAAGGTGCATATTACCACTGACTCATGGTCCAGCAGGCATGGACAGGGACATTACCTTTCTTTCACGGCCCATTGGGTCACTCTTTTGACAGCTGGGAAGGATGCAGGACAAGGTGCAGTAGTGTTGGAGGTTGTTCGGCCGCCACGCCTCCAAAATGCGACTACTGGTTGTGACACACCTCTCTCCTCCACCCCCTCCTCTTCTTCTTCCTCCATGGCATCTTCCTGTGCTTTGTCCTCGGAACCAGTGGTGCTCCGTAGGCGTTCAAGGGGCTACGCAAGTACGCAGGCAAAAAGATGCCATGCCGTGCTTGCGCTGGTGTGTTTGGGGGACAGGAGCCACACTGGGGCAGAGGTTCTGTCAGCTCTGCAGGGGCAGGCCGAGAGGTGGTTGACGCCACGCCAGCTTAAGGCAGGAATGGTGGTTTGCGACAATGGCACCAACCTCCTCTCCGCCTTCTGACAGGGACAACTGACCCATGTGCCCTGTGTGGCTCACGTCCTTAACCTGGTGGTGCAGCGGTTCTTGGGCAGGTACCCGGGCTTACAGGATGTCCTGAGGCAGGCCAGGAAAGTCTGTGTGCATTTCCGCAGATCATATAATGCCAGTGCTTGGCTGGCTGAGCTGCAAAAGGAGTTGAACCTGCCCAAGAACCGACTTATATGTGACATGCCCACCAGGTGGAACTCAACGTTGGCCATGCTGCAGCGGCTGCACATGCAGCAGAGGGCCATCAATGAGTACCTGTGTGACTACGGCACCAGGACAGGGTCAGGGGAGCTTGGGTTTTTTCACCACGCCAGTGGGGCATGATCAGGGATGCATGCACTGTCCTGGCACCATTTGAGGAGGCCACGAGGATGGTGAGCAGTGACAGTGCATGCATCAGTGACACTGTCCCTCTTGTCCACCTGTTGTAGCATACGCTGCGTGGAATAATGGACAGGGCACTTGAGGCAGAACAGAGGCAGGAAGAGGAGGACTTCCTTGCCTCTCAAGGCCCCCTTTACCCAGACAGTGTTCCTTCTGTCCCACCCATCCCACAGGAAGAGGACGAGGAGGAGGAGGATTGTGTCAGCATGGAGGTGGAGCCTGGCACTCAGCATCAACAGCAGCAGTCTTTTAGGGATGATTTACAGTCCCAAGAAACACGTGGACTTGTACGTGGCTGGGAGGAGGTGGCTGCGGATCATGTCGTCCTTAGTGACCAAGAGGACTCCGGACCGAATGCCTCAGCTAACCTACGCTGCATGGCCTCCCTGATCCTGCAAAGTCTGCGGAAGGATCCTCGTATTCTTCGGATCAAGGAGAGGGACCATTACTGGCTGGCCACTCTCCTTAAACAACGGTACAAGGGTAAGGTTGCGGACCTTATCTTACCGTCGCAGAGGGAGCAGAGGATGAGACAACTCTGGGAGGCCTTGCAGAAAGGTCTGTGCAACGCGTTCCCAGAGACTGGGAGGTTACAAACTCCTGGTCCTGGACAACGAGTTGCTGAGGCTTCGGTCAGTCAAAGAAGGAGCGGTGGGCAAGGTGGCCGTCTGACCGATGCGTTCATACAATTCTTTAGTCCGCAGCCCCAAGGTATGACCGGTTCCAGCAACCATCGCCAGCGTCTGATATACATGGTGCAGGAATACCTAGGGGCAAGGTCAGACTTGGACATCTTTCCCAACGAAAATCCTCTGGCTTACTGGGTCTTGAGGATGGATCACTGGCCAGAGCTTGCACAGTATGCAATTGAGCTACTGGCCTGTCCTGCATCCAGCGTTCTTTCGGAACGCACATTCTGTGCTGCTGGAGGATTTGTCACGGATCACAGGGTGCGCCGTCCACAAACTCGGTTGATCGATCGACTGACCTTCACAAAGATGAACCAGTCTTGGATCACCACCAGCTACCAAGCACCTGAAGCTGATATAACAGAATAATTTATTTTCAAATGTCACATCCCTTCAAGACTGATATGATAAGTCCTGTTATGTTGACTGACTATCCTCCTCCTCCTCAATGATCCGATTCATGATGATAGCTTGGAAGAACATTTTTGTTTCTGGGTGCCGCCACCAGTGGCTAAGGCCCAATTTTTCAGCCCCTGTTTAACAGGGGCATGTAATTACAATTTTTGATGCAATGCTTTGCAGCAGGGCTCATTCCTGCACTCCAACTAGAGTATCTGGGAGAGGTTGCAGTGTCGTGGCACCAGCACCAGTGCCTAAGGCCCAATTTTTCAGCCCCTGTTTAACAGGGGCGTGTAATTACAATTTTTGATGCAATACTTTGCAACAGGGCTCATTACTGTGCTCCAAGTACAGGATCTGTGAGGGGTTGCAGTGTTGTGGCACCAGTGCCTAAGGCCCAATTTTTCTGCCCCTGTTTAACAGGGGCGTGTAATTACAATTTTTGATGCAATACTTTGCAACAGGGCTCATTACTGTGCTCCAAGTACAGTATCTGTGAGGGGTTGCAGTGTTGTGGCACCAGTGCCTAAGGCCCAATTTTTATGCCCCTGTCTAACAGGGGCGTGTAATTAAAATTTTTGATGCAATACTTTGCAACAGGGCTCATTGCTGTGCTCCAACTACAGTATCTGTGAGGGGTTGCAGTGTTGTGGCACCAGTGGCTAAGGCCCAATTTTTCAGCCCCTGTTCTACAGGGGCATGCAATTACAATTCTTGATCTAATAATTCACAGCAGGGCCCATTCCTGCACCCACCAAGAGTAACTGTGAGGGCTTACAGTGTTGTGGCAACACCACCACCACCACCACCAAAGGCCCAATTTTTCAGCCCCTGTTCAACAGGGGCATTCAATTACAATTCTTGGTCTAATAATTCACAGCAGGGCCCATTCATGCGCCCACCAAGAGTAACTGTGAGGGCTTACAGTGTTGTGGCACCAGCACCACCACCAAAGGCCCAATATTTCCTACCACTGTTCAACAGGGGCATGTAAATACAATTCCTGATATAATAGTTCACAGCAGGGCGTTCCAACGCCCACCAAGAGTAACTGTGAGGGCTCACAGTGTTGTGGCAACACCAACATGTAAGGGGCAAATTTCAGCAGAGTATATACGGCAGGCCCCTACTTTCAAACATCCAACTTACAAACAACTTGCAAACGGAAGGAGACAACAGGAAGTGAGAGGAAATCTACCCCTAGGAAGGGAAATTCTCTCCTGTAAGAGTTAATATTGGAAAAAGGTGTCTCCTCTCTACTGATGCTTTATCACCAATCCTTGTTTCAATAAAAACCCCACTTTTCAAAAACAGTTGTCATTGGGACAGAAAGTGAGGTGAAATGTTTTGAACAGGGGCACAGACAGTAAAACAAATGTTACAGGGGTGATAACCCTTCCCTATGTTTTCCAAAAAGCTTAAAAATATATTTTTTGACTGGAGCTACACTTAAACAATGTACCTGTTCAAAATAAAAAAAAACAGATTCTATTTAAGAACAAAAACCTACAGTCCCTGTCTTGTTTGCACCGCCTGTATACTGCTGTTCAGAGTATATAGGGCCTTTTTTATTTTGTGTGCGGGGTTCCCCTTAATATCCATACAAGACCCAAAGGAGCTGGTAATGGGCTGGGGTAGGGGGGGGGGATGGGGTAGCTATGCCATTTTTCTCAAAGATATTCATCAATATTACCGGGACCAGACATTACATTAAAGCCGCAAGCAGTTTTAAATGGCTTTTTTTCCTTTAGAAATGTCATTTTGTGCAGGGACAGTTCTAAACACGGGAAACACATGCCACTTCACAGGCATACTTTAGACACCCCCCAGGTACGACATTTAAAGGAATATTTGACTTTTTTTTTTCACTTTATGCATCATTAAAATGACTGCTCCCGAAAAACTGCTGTTTTTAAAACTTTGTTTTGCATTGATACATGTTCCCTGGGGCAGAACCCGGGTCCCCAAACCCTTTTTAGGACAATAACATGCATATTAGTTGTTATAATTAGCACTTTAGATTTCGAACGTTCACGTCCATTGTATTTAATAGGGTTCTAATGTTCGCGCAAACTTTCGGTCTGTTCGAAGGTTCTGGTGCGAACGGAACGGGGGGGTGTTCGGCTCATCCCTAGTGGTAGGACAAGGAGTAAGGATAAATCTCTCTAACACAGCAATAAAAACCTAGCAGGATTTGCAATTTTTCCCCACTTTATCCAAAATGAGAAAAAAAAAAAGATTGGCTTGACATACACTAAATCTAGTCATAGAGCTAGCACTCTGCACCTACTTTAAAAAAGAACTTCATTAAAGTAGTCAGGGTCTACTTGGCAATCCACAACTGTTGAACACTTTTGTAAGTAATATGTAATGTATGATATAGGAAATGCATTGTAGGGTCAGAAGTACACTATACTACCAAAAGTATTGGGACTAGGGATAAGCCAAACACCTCCCCCCCATTCGGTTCGCACCAGAACATGTGAACAGGCAAAAAGTTTGAGCGAACATGCAAACCCTATTAAAGTCTATAGGACACGAACATAAAAAATCAAAAGAGCTAATTTTAAAGGTTTATATGCAAGTTAAGAAACAAAAAGGGGCAAGCTTTGGCACTAATTATTGGTCAAGTAAATCAAATGGCCAACCATAGATCATTCACCTTGTAGGGTGCTGTTGCCATAACCATAAGGCATATGAAAAAAATACTGTGACCTGGCATAAGACACCAGGGAAGGGTTACTGGTGGCAACAGAAATGAGATCAATCTGTATTAATAATATATTGTCCAAATTTTATTAAATAAATCAAAAAGTTTTTAAACAGAATCAAAAAAGACCTTGAGTTTAAAAAGGTGCAATTTTCCTAAAGGCTAACTATAGCAATTAAACTAGTTGAGTAAAAACAACATATATACATGCACTGACAAGACACAACATGAAACAATACAATGACACGTCCGGATGCCTTGTCTTGACCCGCAGTCAGTCAGTCAGATGAAAAATTTCATCATGGATTAATGGTCCTATTAATACTAGTGAAAGCCGTTCGGCTTGCCAAAAAGAACTGGCTGGCTGCGGGTGACTCCAAGGAATGGAGGAAGGGTATGGGGTTAATGGAGGAGGAAAAGCGGGTATTAGGAAATGGGTAGAACAAGGATATTATAGTTAATAAACTAGCAGTGGTGGAAAATGATAATCTGAGACATCAAATATTCCTCATTGAGTGGTAATTGACCATGGCATCACGCTGGGCTAATATTCATACAGCAACAGTCCTTAGTATGCATACTAAATAGTTCAAGTGGATCCAGACAGTCAAGTGACAGCTGTAAGAAGATTAAGTGTAATTCACTGATGGTCATCAAAGTTCAAATGTCAACAGTGTATCAATGGGATGAACACTATCGAATAGGTCTCCTCAGATAGCAGGTATAAGGAGGAGGCTGCACCTGTGCACGCTACAAGAATGATCATAGGCTGCAAGCATGAGCCCTGTGGTAAAGATACATTACCTTCCAGTGCGGGCACTCAGGTGATTATCTCCATCCTTTCGAATTCCGTCTGCTATAGATGTGAGGTCAGATCGCTGCTGTCAGGAATTGAAAAGGGAATTGTTCTGTTCAATATTTCCGAGCGTTCGGTTTGCATATGGCAAGCCACGCAATGTCCGCTATCACGTGTACGAGGCTAGCAGAAGCTAGCGTCCTCAAATCCAAGGGCCCCAGGAACGGGCAGCGTCATGTGATGTGCTTATCTGTTGATGGCGTCAACACATTTCGCTAAAGCACATAGCGTAGCTTCATCTGGACGATAATTGGTCTCGTTTAGGAGAATGCTTGTGGTAAATCTCAGAGTTAGCCTCTTAAAGCAGAGCCAATCATTAGTAACTGTGTAAAATGCAACAAGCGGTCACACTGTGATAGGTAAATGCTTTGGGAAACTGTGTAAACAGTAAAAAGTAGAAAAAAAAGGAGAAAGAAATAAAAAGGGAAAAAGGGAGAAAGGGGAAACCTATTGAGGAATATCAGGCTATACATGTAGGGGGTAAGGAACAGTACCGGGCTTGAGGGATCATGACATATAGACAAACATTCAAACAGAGACATCAACATGGGGGCATATAGATACAAGGAGACCTCCTGACTCCAGAATTCGTTCTGGGATCAGTATCTCAAGGACCCCAAAGGGGATCATGTGGTCCTAAGCTTCAAGGAACACTTGTAAATTCAGTTTGGTGTTGAGGCCCACCGGCACAAGGGACTTCATCCTATATATCCACCATTTTTCTTTCTGGAGGAGTATACGGTCAAAGTCACCTCATCTGGTGGGCAATTTAAGGACATAAATTCCCTTTACCTTCATTCCCACTGAGCTCCCTCCATGGCACTGGGCAAAGTGTTTCGCAAGTGGTTTTTCTGGGAGTTTTCCCTTTTCATTAATCTCTCTCAGGTGTTCATCTATCCTTTTAGTCATGTATATCACTTGTGATGTTGAACAGTTAATTAAAGGGGTTGTAAAGGTACAATTTTTTTTCCTAAATAGCTTCCTTTACCTTAGTGCAGTCCTCCTTCACTTACCTCATCCTTCCATTTTGCTTTTAAATGTCCTTATTTCTTCTGAGAAATCCTCACTTCCTGTTCTTCTGTCTGTAACTCCACACAGTAATGCAAGGCTTTCTTCCTGGTGTGGAGTGTCGTGCTCGCCCCCTCCCTTGGACTACAGGAGAGTCAGGATGCCCACTAACACACAGCTCCTTTCTCTATCTGCAACGTAGTGGGCATCCTGACTCTCCTGTAGTCCAAGGGAGGGGGCGAGCACGACACTCCACACCAGGAAGAAAGCCTTGCATTACTGTGTGGAGTTACAGACAGAAGAACAGGAAGTGAGGATTTCTCAGAAGAAATAAGGACATTTAAAGCAAAATCAAAGGATGAGGTAAGTGAAGGAGGACTGCACTGAGGTAAAGGAAGCTATTTAGGAAAAAAAAATTGTACCTTTACAACCCCTTTAAGTCTCTGATTTCATAGCTTACTTGTTCTAAAGCATCCTTAAAGGTTATGGTTAGGGATGAGCCGAACACCCCCGGGTTCGGTTCGCACCAGAACCCGCGAACGGACCGAAAGTTCGCACGAATGTTAGAACCCTATTAAATACAATGGATGCGAACGTTCAAAATCTAAAGTGCTAATTATAACGACTAATATGCATGTTATTGTCCTAAAAAGGGTTTGGGAACCCGGGTTCTGCACCAGGGGACATGTATCAATGCAAAAATAAGTTTTAAAAACTGACGTTTTTTCTGGAGCAGTCATTTTAATGATGCATAAAGTGAAAAAAAAGTCAAATTTTCCTTTAAATATCGTACCTGGGAGGTGTCTAAAGTATGCCTGTGAAGTGGCACGTGTTTCCCGTGTTTAGAACTGTCCCTGCACAAAATGACATTTCTAAAGGAAAAAAAACCATTTAAAACTGCTTGCGGCTTTTATGTAATGTCTGGTCCCGGTAATATGGATGAAAATCTTTGAGAAAAATGGCATAGCTACCCCATCACCCCCCCCCCCTTACCCCAGCCCATTACCAGCCCCTTTGGGTCTTGTATGGATATTAAGGGGAACCCCGCACACAAAATAAAAAAAGACCCTATATACTCTGAACAGCAGTATACAGGTGGTGCAAACAAGACAGGGACTGTAGGTTTGTTCTTAAGTAGAATCTGTTTTTTAATTTTGAACAGGTACATTGCTTAAGTGTAGCTCCAGCCAAAAAATCTATTTTTAAGCTTTTTGGAAAACATAGGGACGGGTTATCACCCCTGTAACATTTGTTTTGCTGTCTGTGCCCCTGTTCAGAACATTTCACCTCACTTTCCGTCCCAATGACAACTGTTTTTGAAAAGTGGGTTTTTTATTGAAACAAGGATTGGTGATCAAGCATCAGTAGAGAGGAGACACCTTTTCCCATATTAACTCTTACGGGAGAGAATTTCCCTTCATAGGGGTAGATTTCCTCTCACTTCCTGTTGTCTCCTTCCGTTTGCAAGTTGGAGTCGTTTGTAAGTTGGATGTTTGAAAGAAGGGGCCTGCCGTATATACTCTGCAGAAATTGGCCCCTTAGGTGTTGGTGTTGCCACAACACTGTGAGCCCTCACAGTTACTCTTGGTGGGCGCTGGAACGCCCTGCTGTGAACTATTATATCAGGAATTATATTTACATGCCCCTGTTGAACAGTGGTAGGAAAAATTGGGCCTTTGGTGGTGGTGCTGGTGCCACAACACTGTAAGCCCTCACAGTTACTCTTTGTGGGCGCATGAATGGGCCCTGCTGTGAATTATTAGATCAAGAATTGTAATTGCATGCCCCTGTTTAACAGGGGCAGAAAAATTGGGCCTTTGGTGGTGGTGGTGTTGCCACAACACTTTAAGCCCTCACAGTTACTCTTGGTGAGTGCAGGAATGGGCCCTGCTGTGAATTATTAGATCAATAATTGTAATTACATGCCCCAGCAGATTAAATAATAATAATACTGCGCCAACTCTAAATACTAAATGAAGCAGCCAAACATAAAATAAGACAGGATATATAGAACGTATAAAAAATATATAATGTGGCGCTGTGAGAGAAAATGTGATAGATGCACCCTTCAAACCTATTTTCAAACGATGCAGCTCCTTGTTGGATTTTGACCTATGAACTTCTTTTCATATGTGATAAGATTGGACATTATTCTACATACTCATCTGTGACGCCTTATATGAGTTTGTCTCCACCTACATTATATTTTAATTTTTATTTTTGTTTATTATGGGTATGATCAATATTCCAGTTTAATTGCTGGTTTTTGTTGTGCACCTATACCCCATACCAATTATTTCACTGTTAGTATTCACTTACATTTTTATCACATTCATTTGTGTACACCTATTGTGTGCAAACGTTTTTTTTGACACCCCATTTTTATGTGCACCATTGTGCTATACATAAAGTAGGGTTTTTTACTACTTCTCTCAAAGCGCCACATTATATATTTTTTATATGCCCCTGCAGATGCCTGTTAGTGTAACACAAAAGAAAAAAAACTACGAGCAATAAGGGCTAGCTTCAGGTGTATATTTTTCAGGAATCACACTACGCCTGCTTTAAGCGCTGCAGATGCCTGTTAGTGTAACACAAAAGAAAAAAAAACTACTAGCAATAAGGGCTAGCTTCAGGTGTATAATGTGCAGGAATCACACTACACCTGCTTTAAGTGCTGCAGATGCCTGCCTGTGTTACACAACAGGAAAACACAGCAATAAGGGCTAGCTTCAGGTGTATATTTTTCAGGAATCACACTACACCTGCTTTAAGTGCTGCAGATGCCTGTTAGGGCTCTTTCACACGGAGGGTCCATTCAGGTCCGCCTGTCAGTTCTTTAGGTGGACCTGAACGGATGCTACATGTCCTCCTATGGAGCCACGGATGTCAGCGGTGACATGTCCTCTGACATCCGACCCGCTCCGATCCGCAAAAGTGTGATGGAGGAAAACCCTATTTTTCCTTCCGTCTGCGGATCGGATGACAACGGACTCTACGGTCCGTCATCATCCGATTCCCCCATAGGGGAGAGCGGCGCTCTGACAGGGCGGTCCCTGCACAGTGTGCGGGAACCGCCCAGTCATCCGCCGGCTCAGCGGGGATCAACGGAGCGATCCCCGCTGAGCAAGCGGAGCTTCACGGGGCAGATCATTACTGATCCGTCCTGTGTGAAAGAGCCCTTAGTGTAACACAAAAAAAAAACTTCGAGCAATAAGGGCTAGCTTCAGGTGTATATTTTGCAGGAATCACACTACGCCTGCTTTTAGTGCTGCAGATGCCTGCCTGTGTTACACAACAGGAAATCACAGCACTAAGGGCTAGCTTCGGTTGTATACTGTGCAGGAGGCTTAGCAAAAATATCACTGACACTGTCCCTACCTATCCTTCTCTCTCCCTGCACACAAGGTTTAGCAGAATATCACTGACACTGTCCCTACCTATCCTTCTCTCTCCCTACACACAATATCACTGACACTGTCCCTACCTATCCTTCTCTCTCCCTACACACGATTTCACTGACACTGTCCCTACCTATCCTTCTCTCTCCCTACACACAATATCACTGACACTGTCCCTACCTATCCTTCTCTCTCCCTACACACAATTTCTCTAACACTGTCCCTGCCTATGTACGTCTTTCCCTGCACGCCAACACACTACACAAGGCCGCCGCGCTGGTGGCCTTTTATAGTGTGGGGCGTGTACTAAACCCCCCTGAGCTATAATTGGCCACAGGCATCCTGCCTGTGGTCAATTATGGCTCTCCTCGCTGCCGGCACTGTGATTGGCCAAGCATGCGGGGTCACAGTGCACGCTTGGCCAATCACAGTGCCAGGATTTTGGGCCGTTCGCGTCACTCGAATTTGGCGCAAACTACCCAAAACGTTCGATCTAGTTATGGTGTACTAGGGGGCAGATCTGGCACTTATTACAGGGAAACATTCCCTTAGTTCGGGGGTAAGTTGTCAACCATGTTGGATCTGGTTCTTTAGGGGACTCAGATTGGATTAGCATATCGCCCAAGTTTTTAGCACGACGTGCCACCATCCTGGGCAAGGTGCTTATTATTCCAGCAACTCCTGGGCAGTTCATCAGAATCCCCCAGTGTTTCTCTAGTATGGTTCGCACTGTATTCCACTGTGTTCCAAAGGCTGTTATTATCCTGACAGGATCACAATTTTTTGGGGATCCTTCCACTTGTTTGGAGGTCTCTATTTTAAGTAGAGTCTCACGGTTTCTATTGTCTACTTCCTTTTTGGCTTTCTTGATGTGTCCATGTGAATAACCCCGTTCCCGAAATCTGGTGTATAGGTCACGTCCTTCAGGTTGATAGTCATCTGTTTTAGTGCAATTTCTTTTAATCCATAGAAATTGGCCTACTGGGATTCTATTTTTTAGCCAGTGTGGATGGTGACTACTAGCACATAATAATGTGTTAGCGGCTGTCTCCTTGCAGAAAGTATGTGTACAGAGTTGTCCCTCATCAATTGTTATCCAGAGGTCAAGGAAGGATATCTCAGTACGGTCACACGTGTACTTTAGGCGTATATTTCGCTCATTTCTATTTAGTTAATCTATGAACATGTGTAAGTCGCCTAAGGTGCCCTTTCAGACCATCTGGGCATCATCAATGTACCTTAACCATGTATGTACATGGTCTTGGTACATTGATGAGTTAAATACCTCCTCCTCCTCCCAAAGTCCTAGATGGAGGCAAGCATAGGCCGGAGCCCATGCTGCGCCCATGGAGGTCCCTCGAATCTGTTGATAATATTGTGTTGAGAACTGAAAAAAATTATTAAGCAGAGCGAACTCCAACAACTCTATCAGAAATTCATTCTGTGGTCCGGACTCGGGGTAAGAGGAATCCAAGAAGATCTCAGCCTCTCATATGCCACAGGCTTGGGGATTGAGTTGTAAAGCGACTCATTGTCAATGCTGAAAATCTACACCTCTCCCCCCCACTTCAAGTTCCGAGATCTTGGCCAATGCATGACGGGCGTCCTAAACAAAAGATTTCAGATTTTTACTACTTGATGCTAAAGAAGCTGGACTCTTGAGTACTCGTAAACATCAATATTTACATGTACAGGAATTCAATATACCTACCTTTTATATTATTCCCAAGGTACACAAAAACCTGAAAAATACGCCAGGCAGGCCAATTGTTTCTGCATGGCAGGGCCCCCTGGAGAGAATTGGTAGATATCTGGATTCCCTCCTAAAAGACATGGTTAAAAATCTGAATGTGGCATTCGAGCGGTTGGGGTACATTGATGATGTCCTGATGGTCGGGAGGGGCACCTTAGATGAATTACACGTGTTCATAGATGAACTAAATAGAAATGAGAGAAATATACGCCTAACGTGCATGTGTGACCGGACTGAGATATCCTTCCTTGACCCCTGGATAACAATTGATGAGGGACAACTCTGTACACGTACTTTCCACAAGGAGACATCCGCTAACACATTATTATGTGCTAGTAGTCACCATCCACCCTGGCTAAAAAATGGAATCCCAATAGGTCAATTTCTACGGATTAAAATAAATTGCACTAAAACAGATGACTTTCAACGTGAGGGACGTGACCCAACAAATCAAGAAAGCCAAAAAGAAAGTAGCCAATAGAAACCGTGAGACTCTACTTAAAATAGAGACCCCCAATCAAGTGTAAGGATCCCCAAAAAATAGTGATCTTGTCAGGATAATAACAGCCTTTGGAACACAGTGGAATACGGTGCGAACCATAATAGAGAAACACTGGGGGATTCTGATGAACTGCCCAGGAGTTGCTGGAATAATAAGCACCTCGCCCAGGATGGTGGCACGTCGTGCTAAAAACTTGGGCGATATGCTAATCCAATCTGAGTTCCTCAAAGAACCAGATCCAACATGGTTGGCAACTTACCCCCGAACTAAGGGAATGTTTCCCTGTAATAAGAGCCCCCTAATACATAGAACATCAACCTTTAAGGATGCTTTAGTACAAGTAAGCTATGAAATCAGAGACTTAATTAACTGTTCAACATCGCAAGTGATATACATGATAACCTGTCCATGTCCCAAAATCTATATTGGAAAGACTGACAGATCTTTAAAAATAGGATAGGTGAACACCTGAGAGAGATTAATGAAAAGGGAAAAATCCCAGAAAAACCTCTTGCGAAACACTTTGCCCAGTGCCATGGAGGAAGCTCAGTGGGAATGAGGGTAAAGGGAATGTATGTCCTTAAATTGCCCACCAGACGAGGTGACTTTGACCGTATACTCCACCAGAAAGAAAAATTGTGGATATATAGGCTGAAGTCCCTCATGCCGGTGGGTCTCAACACCGAACTGAATTTACAAGTGTTTCTTGAAGCTTAGGACCACAGGTTACCTATTGGGGTTCTTGAGATACTGATCCCAGAACGAATTCTGGAGTCAGGGGGTCTCCTTGTATCTATATGCCCCCTGTGTTAATGTCTCTGTTTGAATGTTTGTGTATATGTCATGATCCCTCAAGCCCAGCACTGTTCCTTACCCCCTACATGTATAGTCTCTTTTTTCTTTCTCCTTTTTTTTCTACTTTTTACTATTTACGCAGTTCCCCAAAGCATTTACCTTTCACAGTGTGGCCGCTTGTTGTATTTTTCACGGTTACTAATGATTGGCTGTGCTTTAAGAGGCTAACTCTGAGATTTACCAGGAGCATTCTCATAAACGAGCCACTTGTCCCTTTAAAGTATGAATTAAGGGCGGCATTCCCACGTAACCACGACGATATAAAGGGAGTGTGATTTGCCGTCCAATTATCGTCCAGATGAAGCTACACTATGTGCTTTAGCAAAACGCATTGACGTCATCAACAGCTACACACGTCACATGACGCTGCCCGTTCCTGGGGCCCCTGGATTTGAGAACGCTAGCATCTGCTAGCCTCGTACATGAGATAGCGGACATTGCGCGTCTTGCTATATGCAAACCGAACGCTCAGATATATTGAACAGGACAATTCCCTTTCAATTCCTGAAACCAATTATCTGACCTCACATCTATAGCAGTTGGAATTTGAAAGGATGGAGATAATCACCTGAGCGCCCGCACAGGACGGTAATGTATCTTTATCACTGGGCTAATTCTTGCAGCCTATGATCATTCTTGCAGCGTGCACAGGTGCAGTCTCCTCCTTATACCTGCTATCTGAGGAGCCCTATTCAATAGTGTTCATCCCATTGATACACTGTTGACATTTGAACTTTAATGACCATCAGTGAATTGCTGACTTTGGTGTTCTTAGTGTCATAGTCAGCATTTTTCTTCCTCCAAACACAGCAAGACGAGTAAATGCCAAAAAAAGGGATTTTTATAACAGCTTACCTGTAAAATCCTTTTCTTGGAGTACATCACGGGACACAGAGCGACTTAGTCATTACTAATGGGTTATATAGTTTACCTTCAGGTGTTGGCACTGGCCAATTCCAAACCGGAAGTACCCTCCCCTATATAAGCCCCTCCCACCCGGGAGCACCTCAGTTTTGTAGCCAAGCAATAAGTGTCCCAAAAAGAGGGGTGGGAGCTCTGTGTCCCGTGATGTACTCCAAGAAAAGGATTTTACAGGTAAGCTGTTATAAAAATCCCTTTTTCTTTTTCGTACATCACGGGACACAGAGCGACTTAGTCATTACTAATGGGACGTCCCAAAGCAATGCCAAATGAGGGGGGGTACATAAGCTGGGCGCCATCAGGCATGAGGATCTTTTGCGGCCTGCAACACACTGCGCCCAAAGGCGACATCCTCCTGACTTCTAACGTGTACCTGATAGAATCTAGTAAACGTGTGTACCGAAGACCATGTTGCGGCCTTACATACTTGAGCCAGGGAGGCCTGGTGATGCACTGCCCATGAAGTTCCAACCGCTCTTGTGGAGTGCGCCCTAACTTTGAACGGAGGCGGTCTCTTTCTCAAGCCATAGGCTTGTATTATGACCTGTCGAATCCACTTGGCTAAAGTAGATTTTGATGCTGCCTGACCCCTTCTGGGGCCTTCCGGCAGAACAAACAAAGAATCCGTTCTGCGAATCTGAGCAGTGGCTTTTAGATAAGCTTTAACTGCTCTTACCACATCCAAAGAATGTAATAACTTTTCCTCTACTGAGCTAGGTTTGGGAAAAAAGAAGGAAGAACCACATCTTGGTTCAAATGAAACCTCGATACCACCTTAGGAAGAAAGGCTGGATGAGGACGTAATACTACTCTGTCCTTATGGACAACCAGATATGGCTCCTTACAGGACATAGCTGCTAATTCCGACACTCTTTTAGCCGAACAAATGGCTACTAAGAAAACCAATTTCCTGGTGAGAAGAACCAAGGAAATGTGTTGTAATGGTTCAAACGGTTGTTTCTGTAGAACCGACAGAACCAGGTTTAAGTCCCAAGGACATATGGGAATACTAACCGGAGGGCTAATACGCATCACTCCTTGTATAAAGGCTTTGACTAGTGAATGCGAAGCCAAGGGCCTTTGAAAAAATATTGACAAGGCCGAAATCTGACCCTTGATAGTACTCAAGGCCAGCTTCCTATCTACAGCCCACTGTAGGAAGTCCAGAATCCTCCCTATCATGTACTTACGTGGATGCCATTTCTTGGTCTCACACCACGTAATGTACGCTTTCCAGATCCTATAATAGATCTGCCTGGATACCGGTTTCCTGGCATTCTTCAATAGCCAGGCCGTCAAACCTAGGGCTGGTAAGGAAGGGTGGTATATCGGTCCTTGCGACAGCAGGTCCGGACGAAGTGGGAGGGTCCAAGGACTCCTCACTGACATTTTTACCATCTCCGCGTACCATGCCCTTCGGGGCCACGCTGGAGCCACCAGAATCACTGGTTTCTTTTCTACCCCGATTCTGCGGAGTAATCGCGGTAACAATTGTGGCGGTGGGAATGCATATATCAGCTTGAACCGATCCCAAGGGAACACTAGGGCATCCGAGCCGCAAGCTAGGGGATCCCTTGTGCGAGACACAAACCTGTCCACCTTTGCGTTGAATCTGGATGCTAGCAGATCTACATCCGGTGTTCCCCACCGCTGGCATATTGCCTGGAAAACCTCGGGGTGAAGAGACCATTCCCCCGGGCATAATTGTTGGCGACTTAGAAAGTCCGCTCCCCAATTTTCCACTCCTGGGATGAAAACCGCGGATATGGCTGGGACATATCTTTCTGCCCACTCCAGGATGCAATTTGCTTCCTTCTGGGCTGCACGACTTTTGGTGCCACCCTGATGATTGATATATGCCACTGCCGTGGCATTGTCTGATTGAATTCTGACAGGGGACCCCTGGAGTTTGGATGTCCATGCTACTAGGGCATACCGGGCTGCTCGTATCTCTAAGAGATTGATGGGCAGGGCCTTTTCTGCTTCTGACCACCTGCCCTGGAGACCATTGCTCCAGCACTGCCCCCCAGCCGATGAGGCTGGCATCTGTAGTGACCACCTTCCAAGAAACCGGACTGAAGGGTTTCCCTCTTTCCAGATTCTGGGGCACCAACCACCAATGGAGGCTCTTGCGAACGGAAGGGGACAGGGACATTGGTAAGTCTAAAGCCTGAACTTTTTTGTTCCAGGCTGACAGTATGGCCCTTTGCAAATTCCTTGAATGGAATTGACCGTAGGGTACCGCTTCGAATGAAGCCACCATCTTTCCCAGCAGCCTCATGCAGAGACGTATGGATGGTTTTCTTTTTGTACCCACTAAGTGGGTCAAATTTCTTAAAGACGACACCTTCTCTGGAGGTAAGAAAATCTTTCTCTGATTTGAATCCAGCCTTAGCCCTAAGTATTCCAGACTTTTGACTGGTCTTAGAGCTGACTTGTCCCGGTTGATAATCCAACCGTGATATTCCAGATACTCGATTGTCTTGTGAATAGCTACTTCCAGCTTTTCCACTGAGTGGTCTATTAGTAGCAGGTCGTCTAGATATGCCATTATCGTTACACCCTGTGTTCTTAGATTGGCCAATAATGGGGCCAGAATTTTTGTGAACACTCGTGGTGCTGTGGCCAGACCGAAAGGTAAGGCTCTGAACTGAAAATGGCGCCCTTCTACTGCAAAGCGTAGAAATTTCTGATGGGCCGGAAAGATGGGAATATGCAGATAAGCATCCCTTATGTCGATCGAGGCTAGCCATTCCTGCCCTTGTAGGGCGGTGGCCACTGATCGGATCGACTCCATCCGAACGGTCCTGATATTTAGGAACTTGTTTAGCCCTTTTAGATTTAATATGGGCCTCACGTCCCCATTTGGTTTGGGGACTGTGAAAAGGTTCGAGTAAAACCCGAATCCGCTTTCTTCCAGGGGAACCTTCATGATTACCCCTTGGAGCAATAGTTGTTCTAGTGCCAGAAGGAGGGATCCTCTCTTTTGGGGATCTCTTGGCACGTTTGACCTCATAAATTGGGCAGGAGGAGTGCCTTTTAACTCCAGCTTGTATCCCAGACTTACTGCGGAGAGCACCCATCTGTCTCTGATGGTGTCCCGCCAGGTCTCTGTGAACAACTGAAGTCTTCCCCCCACCCGATTGAGCGGGGGCAATACTTCATGCCTTAGGGGGAGGTTTTGTACCTCTCTTGATCCAGGGCTTCTTGTTACCCTGTGATTGTCCCTGATTTCTGCCCCCTGAATTTGACCGCGGAGGCCGTCGGAACTGCTTCCCAGCCGATGTGCCCGGGACTGGAGAGGTAGGCCTCTTAAAAGAAGGACTTCTACCCTTGTTCTTAACCGGTAAGAGTGAACTTTTACCGGCAGAAATTTTCTGGATATATTTGTCCAGATCTTCTCCAAATAAGCGTTCTCCATGAAATGGGAAGCTAACCAGCAGTTTTTTTACAGGGAGCTTCAGCAGACCAGTTTTTGAGCCACAGAAGCCTACGCATATGTACTATAGACAGCGTAAAGCGGGAGGCCTGTTGGATTGTATCCTTTATGGCGTCCACCGCAAAACACAAGGCTCTAGGCAGGTCAGCTAGGGCATGAGCCTGCTGATCTGGTAAGTCCCTTAAGACTTGTTTCAACTGATCTTTCACTGCTTGGCAGACTCCAATCGCTGCTACCGCAGGTTGTGTCACCATACTTGCTGTAGAGAAAGCAGATTTTAGTAAAGACTCCAATTTTTTATCTATTGGGTCTTTGAACATTGGAACATTATCTACTGGACATGTCAGTGATTTGTTAACAGAAGAGATGGCTGCGTCCACTATAGGGACCCTCCATTTTCTTATGAACTTATCCTCCATGGGATAGATCACCGGAAATCTCTTGGGGGGAGCAAATATTTTATCAGGATGCTCCCAATCCTGGTAAATAAGCCCTTCTAATAAAGAGTGGATTGGGAAGGAACAGACCGCCTGGGGAGCTTTTAGCGACCCCAGCGAGGAAACCGTAGTGGATGGTGGTTCCGCCAGAGGCATTTTAAATGCTGATCGGACCATGTTAGTCAGAGACTGAACCCATAATCTTTCAGCCTGAGAAGCTGAGAAAGGTTCTTCCACTGTTGATTCCTCTATAAGTGAATCAACCTCATCCTGATCCCCTTCAGGTAGGTCGATCTCTGTGTGGGGCTGTTCCTCCACTAACAGGCACTCTGAAGGAGGAGACGGAGATCGGACGCGCTTTTCCTGTGACAGGGAAGCAGCGATCAATGCTGTTAATCTCTCTTCCAATCCTCCCAGAGTTGAGGATAAAACCTCCTCTGTTATATATACAGGAGCAGGTGGACTGGGGACAGCCGCAGCACCAGGCATTCCTGCGGGGTTTCTACGGCTACTGACCTCTGCATTCTCAGGGGAGATTGGTGCAGTGCAAGCATGCCCAATATCCTCAGAGCCCGATGGAGACCCCTTTGGCTTCCTGGAAGATCTATTTCCGGAGCGTCTGGACGACATATCCTTTAAGCACAAAGCTGAGGTATTCCCGTCATCATACACCAATTTTTGCTGGTAATAGTCTAACACAGGTGCTGCTATATACCAGCTGGTGTCCACTAAAGTGCCTTTCTATGGGGATGCCTGCATCAACCGCCTCTGTGTGCCACTGTTTGTTGCTAGCTCTGTTTGCATGCAGCTGACACTTGTACTGTGTCTTTTAACCATGCTGGGACGCCCGCACATGCGCAGAAGCGCCGCGGCGCGCATCGAGCGTCATCCACCCGCCCCGCCCCTTTTTTTTCATAGGAGGCGCGTGCACGCGCCCGCGCGCGCGCCCGTGCGCCAATGGCGCCCTTTTCGAAAACCAACAGAGGACTAGGAGCCAGGGCCCTTTTTGCCGGAGGGCCTGTGCGGTGGATGAACGCAGCAACAGGGCAGAGGAAGTGGATTCCCTCAGAGAAACTTACCAGCTGCCTGGATCTTTTGAGTTGAGAAAACCAAAGATCCACATTTACAAGAAAAATGGACTACAGCGGCCTCTAGTGGTTTAACACAGGTACCGCGGTCCCTGTTTTTTTTTTTTTTTTTCTTGACTACTATTAAAATTTTACATTTTCAGTAGTTATAGGCAAACACAGATATTTAGCGGGAATACCGTTAGGTAACAGACAGAAAGACAAATTAGGCTTGGGGGTCCCCCAATAGAACCAAGTTCCTGAGGGCCCCCACTTACCTGATCCCCGCCGCAGGACTTTGTTTGGTCCACAAAAGTCCAAACTTCACCTATCACGGCAGGCATTGTAATTAAACCTTCAGGGACCGGGTTCCCAAGGATTCCACTCCCCTGGACCTGTATAGCACCCTGCACAGACAGCGTCTTGGTCGTGGGTATGACCAGAGCTCTGGATCCCAGGGTCCAGCCCTCCTAAGAGAAGCATTACAGGCAAAACCTTGCTCTTCTGCTGCAAGGCCCGGGTACCGACCGTTTAGCTATGAAGCTTTTTTGGTGGGATCCGGAACAGCTTACTAAGGCCCAAAAGAACCTGTACGCAAGCCCAGTGAAAACACATGTTACTCTTTGGCCAACACCTTAGACACTGGCAAAAAACTGAGGTGCTCCCGGGTGGGAGGGGCTTATATAGGGGAGGGTACTTCCGGTTTGGAATTGGCCAGTGCCAACACCTGAAGGTAAACTATATAACCCATTAGTAATGACTAAGTCGCTCTGTGTCCCGTGATGTACGAAAAAGAAAGCTAAATTTTGGTCTCATCAGACCACAGCACATTCTCCCAATCCTTCTTTGAATCATTTAGATATTCATTGGCATGGTTGTACATGTGCCTTTTTGAGGAGGGGGACTTGTGGAAACATTATGCTTTGGGGCTGTTTCTCTGCTAAAGGTACAGACCGGCTTTGCCGCATTGAGGGACCAATGGGCGGGGCCATTTATTGCAAAATCTGGGATGAGAACCTTCTAACCTCAGCCAGAACACTAAAGATGGGTCATTTGTGGGTCTTTCAGCATGAAATTTACCCAAAACATACCGCCAAGGCAACAAAGGAGTGACTCAAGAAGAACATTAATGTTATGGAGTGGCTTAGGCAGTCTTTGGACCTTAATCCTATAGAAAATGTATGCAGGGAGCTGAAAGTTCGAGTTGCCAAGTGACAGCCAAGAAACCTTAAGGATTTAGAGAAGATCTGCACAGAAGAGTGGAGCAAAATCCCTCATGAGATGTGTGCAAACCTGGTCACCAACTACAAGAAATATCTTACCTCTGTGTGCTCCAACAAGTGTGTCTCCACCAAGTACTAAGTTATGTTTTGCTTGGGGATCAAATATTTATTTTACTCACTGAACTGCAACTCAATTGATAACATTTGTATGTGTTTTTTTGCTGGATTTCTGGTTGATATTCTGTCTCTATCATTTGAAATACATCTATGATAAAAAATTATAGATCCTTAATTTCTTTGTAGGTGGGCAAACTTACAAAATCTGCAGGAGATCAAATAATTATTTCCCCCACTGTACATCCATCGTTAATCACGCTGCCTGACGGACCTGAAAAATAGAAAAAAAATGAAAAAACTCTGCCTCCTGGTGACTGCTGTCTTTTTGTCACGTACCTGATGGTTGTGAGCCCGAATTGCAGAGGGCGGCCTCCCTTACGGCTCCCACTCGTGGCCCCCTGGTAAGGTAACAGTAGGCACAGGAGTAAGGAGTGGCACGGGTGCCTGGCAGGATCAACAGAGGTGAGGAAGTGGATCAGACACCCAGAAACTTCCTTGCAGGAACTGGGATATAGGAACTGGATCAGCTTAGCAGACTGGATCAGGAACAGCTCAGCAGACTGGACCAGCTTAGCAGACTGGATCAGGAACAGCTCAGCAGACTTGATCAGCTTAGCAGGCTGGATCAGCTTAGCAGACTGGATCGGCTTAGCAGGCTGGATCGGAACACGGAACAGATAGGACCAACACAGGGATAGTCAGACAGGCCATGTCAGGTATCAGGCGGGCAGCAAAGGTACAGGGGTGCAGGCAAAGAGTAGTCACAAACAGGCCGAGGTCAGATGCAGGCAGATAACTGGATAGTCAAAGGTAAGCCGGGTCTTAATACAGGTAACAGTCTCAGATCAGGTTTTAAGGCACACAACGCTGTAGAGCAGACAGCGGGGACTGTATGTGACAGGCAGGCTTAAATAGCCCGCCTGACGCCAACAGAGGCGTGCGCGCGTGCACACACACGAGCGGTTGGACTCGCGATCGGGAACTGGAGAGTCTGAGGCGCCTGTTACTGGCAGGATCTTCATGACACTTTTGGCTTTGACAGCTGTTATATAGGTAAGGGCGGGGCCACCCGCTGACGTAACCGGATGACCCCACCCCCTCTGACATTACATGATGTCAGAAATGGGAAAGGTCACTCGGTTATGTCACCGGAAGGCCCTGCCCTTGCCTATATAACAGCTGTCTCAGCCAACAGACAGCAGTCGCCGGGATGCCTCCCATTGAGGCAGAGCTTTTTTTTTTCTTTTTCTATTTTTCGGGTCCATTGAGTGGTGTGTTTGAAGATGTATGGACATTGTGGGACTCTTTTTTCTTTTTCAATAAAGGAATTGTCAAAAACTGTCTGTTGTGGTTTTTACATTTTGATACTTTTTTGGGAGAATGGGTAGGGGTACAATGTGCCCGATACCCATTCACATGGGGGGGCGGGATCTGGGGCCCTCTTGTATAAGAGAGCTTCCAGATTCCGATAAGCTCCCCGCCTGCAAACTCCGACAACCAATGGCCAGGGTTGTTGGAAAGAGGCTCTTGTCCCCATCAACACAAGGACAAGGTGCTCACCCCATGTTGAGGGCAAGCGGCCTGGTATGGTTCAGGAGGGGGGTGCTTGATCCCCCCTTCCTGGCCTGCCAGGCTGCTTGCTCGGATAACGGTCTGGTATGGATTTTGGGGGGGGGCCCATGCCATTCTTTTTTACATTTTGTCATGGAGTTCCCCTTAAAATCTATGCCAGACCCGAAGGGCCTGGTATGGATATTGGGGGGGGGGGACACCAAATTTTTTATTTTTCTACTTTTGGCGTGGAGTTCCCCTTAAAATCGATACCAGACCCCAAGGGCCTGGTATGGATTTTGGGGGGACCCCATGCTGTTTTTTTTTACTTTTGGCGTGGAGTTCCCCTTAAAATCTAAACCAGACCCAAAGGGCCTGAAATGGATTTTGGGGGGACCCCATGCTGTTTTTTTCCTTAATTCTGTCATAGGGTTCCCCTTAACCTCTTCAATGCATGTATACTCTGCACTGCACTATATAGCTTACACTGTATTATATATACTACACTGACTGTACTAAATACTCTGCAGAAAAATGTATTACATTAAAAACCCTCCAGCAGCACTGAATGTCCGTTCAGAAGGCACGCAGGATACAGGACAAGCCACTTGCTCAATTGCATATTGAGCAAGTTCTGGTCAGTGGTCCATCCTCAAGACCCAGTAACCCAGTGGATGCTCAGTTGAAAAGGTCTGCTCTTGCCCCTGGATATTCCTGCACCATATAATGCAGACGCTGCCAAAGGTTGCTTAAATCTATCAGCCCTGGGTGCTTGGAAATTGTTTAAAGGCATCAGTCAGCTGGCCACCTTCTCCACCGCTCTTCCTCTGACCAAACAAAGCCTCAAAAACACATTGTCCAGCACCAGGAAATAGTAACCTCCCAGGGTCTGGAAAGGCATTGCACAAACTTTTCTTCAAGGCGTCCTGAAGATGTTTCATCATCTGCTCCCTCTACGAAGGCAGGATGAGCTTTGCAACTTTACCCTTGTAACGTGGATCAAGAGGGGTTGCCAGCCAGTAATGATCTCTCTCCTTGATACAACGAATTCTAGGGTTCTTTTGCAGGCTTTGTAGAATCAGGGAGCCCATGCAGCGTAAGTTTGCAGAGGCATTCAAGTCCTCTGGGTCACTAAGAATGACATTGTCAGGAAGACTTCTGCGTGTTATCCTCTACATCAATGCTGACACAATATTCCTCCCTCCTCTTCTTCCTGTGTGTTTGGCAGCCCCACAGGAATGCGATCTGCATAAAGGGGGCCTTGAGAGGAAAGGAAGTCCTCCTCTTCCTCCCGCTGTTCTGCCTCAAGTGCCCTGTCCATGATTCCACAAAGCATGTGCTTCAGCAGGAAGACTAGGGGAATAGTGTCACTGATGCATGCATTGTCGCTGCTCACCCTTGTGGCATCCTCAAATTGTGACAGGACAGTGCATGCATCCTTAATCAGTAGCCACCGGCGTGGCGAATAAATAAGCCAAGCACCCCTGAGCCTGTCCTGGTGCCATACTCACACTGGTACTCATCGATGGCCCTCTGCTGTGTGCAGCTGCTGCAGCTTTGCCAATGTTGAGTTCCACCTGGTGGGCATGTCACAAATGAGGCGGTTGATGGGCAGGTTGAATTCCTGTTGAATGTCAGCCAGCCAAGCACTGGCATTGTATGGCCGCCGGAAATGACCACAGACTTTTCTGGCCTGCCTCAGCAGATCTTAAAAGCCTGGGTACCTAGTCAAGAAATGCTGCACCAACAAATTCAGGACATGTGCCAAGCATGGAACATGTGTCAAGTGTACCTGTCGGAGGGCGGAATGAAGGTTGGTACCATTGTCACATACAACCATTCCTGGCTCAACCACCTCTGAGCCTGCCCCTGCAGAGCTGACAGAATCTGCCCCAGGGTGGCTCCTCTCCCCTAGACAGACAAACTAAAGCACCACATGGCATCTTTTAGCTGCTTGTGTATCCCCTTGAATGCTTAGGGAGCACTGCTAGTTCAGAGGACAATTCTGCAGAAGAGCAGACATATGTGGCAGAATAACCACCAGCTTTTTGGAGGCGTGGTGGCAGAACAAGCTCCAACACTTAACCCTGTCCTGCATCCTTCCCAGCTGCCAGCAGAGTTACCCAGTGCACTGTGAAGGAAAGGTAATGTCCCTGACCATGCCTGCTGGATATGGATGAGCTGAACACCCCCCCGTTCGGTTCGCACCAGAACATGCGAACAGGCAAAAAATTTGTCGGAACGCGTGAACACTGTTAAAGTCTATGGGACACGAACATGAAAAATCAAAAGTGCTCATTTTAAAGGTTAATATGCAAGTTATTGTCATAATAAAGTGTTTGGGGACCCGGGTCCTGCCCCAGGGGACATGTATCAATGCAAAAAAAAGTTTTAAAAACGTCTGTTTTTTCGGGAGCAGTGATTTTAATAATGCTTAAAGTGAAACAATAAAAGTGAAATATTCCTTTAAATTTCATACCTGGAGGGTGTGTATAGTATGCCTGTAAAGTAGTGCATGTTTCCCATGCTTAGAACTGTCCCTGCACAAAATGTAATTTCTAAAGGAAAAAAAGTCATTTAAAACTACTCGCAGCTATTCATGATTGTTGGGTCCCGGCAATACAGATCAAAGTCATTGAAAAAAAAGGGCAGGGGTTCCCCCCCCAGTCCATTACCAGGCCCTTTGGGTCTGGTAAGAATATTGAGGGGAACCACAACCCAAAAAAAAAAGCGTGGGGGTCCCCCCAAATTCCATATCAGGCGCTTCAGGTCTGGTATGGATATTAAGGCGAACCTCCGACATTTTTTTTAAAAATGGCACGGGGTTTCCCCCCAAAAATCCATACCAGACCCTTCAGGTCTGGTATCAATTTTAAGGGGAAACCGCACCAAAAAAAAAAAAAAATGGCGTGGGGTCCCCCCCAAAAATCCATACCAGAACCTTATCTGAGCACGCAACCTGGCAGGCCGAAGAAAAAGAGGGGGGACGAGAGAGCGGGCCCCCCTCCTGAACCGTACCAGGCCACATGCCCTCAACATGGGGAGGATGTCCTCATGTTGATGGGGAAAAGGGCCCCATCCCCACAACCCTTGCCCGGTGGTTGTGGGGGTCTGCAGGCGAGGGGCTAATCAGAATCTGGAAGCCCCCTTTAACAAGGGGGACCCCCAGATTCCACCCCCCTATGTGAATTGGTAATGGGGTACATTGTACCCCTACCATTTCACAAAAGAAAGTGTCAAAAATGTTAAAAACCACACAGTTCTTTATTTTAAAAAAATAAAAAAATAAATCAAAAAACCATTCCAGCATTGTAATCCATCCTCGATGTCCCGCAGTGTTTCATTCTCCAGTCACCACTCCACACAAAACCCCCATGATGCGTAAGAGGGGGCGGGGTCACCAGTCCCATCATTGGGTAACCCCAAAGGGCCTGCAAATGGACTGGGGGGAACCAGTGCCATTTTTTTCAATGACTTTGATCTGTATTGCCGGGACCAGACAATTCATGAATAGCCACGAGTAGTTTTAACCACTTCCCGCCCAGTCAATAGCGAATTGACGTCCGGGAAGTGGTTGCATTATCCACACTGGACGTCATATGACGTCTTGCAAGATAATGCCTTGCGCGCGCCCTCGGACACAGCGCTTCCCCGATCACGGTAAGCAGCCAATTTCATTGGCTGTTTACCATGTGATCGGCTGTGTCAAAGTCACAGCCGATCACATGTCACAACAGACTCGGCGGCGCGCTCCGTGCGCGCCGCCAGAGGCTTGCAGAGCGGGGATCGGGGAAGGCGAGTGTCCCTTGGACACAGCGCGTCCCTGATCAGGGTAAACAGCCAATGAATTGGCTGTTTACCACGTGACCGGCTGTGTCCAATCACAGCCGGTCACAAATGTAAACAAACAAAGGAGTTACTATCTGATCCCTGCTCTCTCCTCACACACCGATCTGTGAGGAGAGAGAAGAGATCAGTAAGTTAGCTCAGTGTAGTTTGTCTACATCAGTTTACAGTGCACAACACGCCCCCCCATAAAGGGGACCTGTCACACAGCCCAGCACATCAATCAGCCCAGCCAATCAGCCCATCTGTCAATCAGCCCACCTGTCAATCAATCAGCCCAGCCAATCAGCCCATCTGTCAATCAATCAGCCCACCTGTCAATCAATCAGCCCATCTGTCAATCAATCAGCCCACCTGTCAATCAATCAGCCCACCTGTCAATCAATCAATCAGCCCACCTGTCAATCAATCAATCAGCCCATCTGTCAATCATCTGTCACAGGCCCACCTCCATCGGTACCGCCATTGGTACCACCACACAGGCTACCAGTACCGCCATCGGTACCACTACCAGTACCACCACCAGTACCGCCACTAGTACCGCCACTAGTACCGCCATCAGGCCCAGCATCTATACTGCCACACAAGCCCGCTACCAGTATCACCACTAGTGCCGCCATCGGTACCACCACCAGTACCACCAACCGTACCACCGTCGGTAGTGCCACCACCACCTGTACCGCCATCGGTACCATCACCACCCATACCACTATCGGTACCACCACCACCTGTACTGCCATCGGTACCACCACACCCGTACCGCCACCTGTACCGCCATCGGTACCATCACCACCCATACCACTATCGGTACCACCACCACCTGTACCGCCATCGGTACCACCGCCACCTGTACCGCCATCGGTACCGCCACCACCCGTACCGCCATCGGTACCACCACCACCTGTACCGCCATTGGTACCACCACCACCCATACCGCCATCGCTACCACCACTACCCGTACCGCCACCTGTACCGCCACCGGTACCGCCACCACCACCACCCGTACCGCCATCGGTACCACCACCACCTGTACCGCCATTGGTACCACCACCACCCATACCGCCATCGCTACCACCACTACCCGTACCGCCACCTGTACCGCCATCGGTACCGCCACCACCACCACCCGTACCGCCATCGGTACCACCACCACCTGTACCGCCATTGGTACCACCACCACCCATACCGCCATCGGTACCACCACACAGGCCCACCACTAATACCTCCATCGGTACTACCACACAGACCGCCACCACTACCACCAGCAGTACCATTACACAGGCCCACCAATAAGCACTGCCATAATGTCCCAAAGGGTTTACACACCTGAGGAGGCATATGCCATTCTTGCCATGTCGGATGATGAGAGCAGTGGGGAGCTCCCATTATCCGATTCTGGTTCGGAATACGAGCCAGTGGAGGATAGTGGCTCAGAGTCCGAGTCCCCGGAGGAAACCGTCCCTCCCAAAAGAAGGCGATCAGCACCAAGATCAGGATAACTGCCCACCACCAGCAGCGCCATACCCCAGGAAGAGGAGCCCAGTACAAGTAATGGAAATGCACGCCCAACCCGAAGAATCCAGCCCCAGTCCTACCTTCCCGATGCCCTGGCAAACCCCTTATGGTCGCCTGCCAACTCAGGATCCGCTATCATCCCCCCTTTCACCGCACAGCCAGGTGTGCAGCTCAACACTACAAATTTTTCTAATTTTGATTATTTTTGGTTATTTTTCCCACAAGACTTGCTGCAGAATATAGTGGATCAAACGAATCTGTATGCATCCCAATTTATTGCTGCCAACCCCGATTCTTCCTACGCCCGCATGTTCCAGTGGCGGCGTCTAACATTGGACGAATTTAAATTGTTTTTGGGCCTTATGTTCAATATGGGGCTTACAAAAAAGAACAAAGTCCATTCATATTGGTCCAAACACCCCATCCAACACATGCCCATATATTCCGCTGTCATGTCCAGGAAAAGATACAACATGATTATGCGCTTTCTCCACTTCAATGACAATTCACAGTGCCCTCCCCGAGATCATCCCAACTACGACAAATTGTACAAGATACGCCCCCTAATCAATGCCTTTTCCCAGTGATTTGAAGAAGTTTTCATCCCAGACCAAAAAATTTGTGTGGACGAGTCCCTCATACATTTCACCGGCCGACTGCAGTTCAAGCAGTACATACCAAGCAAGAGAGCCAGGTATGGGTTAAAATTAAATAAATTATGCGATCAAGCCACTGGATACGTCTTCAAATTCAGGATCTACGAAGGCAAAGACTCCCAGCTCCAGCCCCGTGATTGCCCCACATATATTGGAACCAGTGGGAAAATTGTCTGGGAGTTGGCATACCCCCTGTTCGGAAAAGGTTACCATTTATATGTTGACAATTACTATACCAGCCTGCCCCTTTTTCGCCACCTTTACAGTAAACAAACCCCGGCCTGCGGTACCTTAAAAAAAAAACGGAAGGGATTCCCACAAAATTTATTGACCAAAAAATTGCGACCTGGAGAATCGGCATTCATGAGGAACGAGGAGGTGTTGGCCATGAAGTGGAGGGACAAGAAAGATGTCCACATCCTCTCTACGATCCACAATGACACTGTGGTGGAGATCCCAAGAAGACGCGGCCCCATTGTAAAGCCCAAATGTGTCCACGACTACAATTTGTACATGGGGGGGTGGATTTAAACGACCAGATGCTACAGCCCTACTTATCAACAAGAAAGTCCCGTTATTGGCACAAAAAAGTTGCGTTTCACCTTTTTCACATGGCCCTTTTTAATTTGTTTGTCTGCTACCAAAAAGCAACTCAAAATCACCAACTCCACTACCTCCAATATATCGAAGATATCATCGATGCCCTCATTTACCAACAAGATCCCGCCCCAGGAAGCATTCGCTCTGATAGTGTGAGTCGGCTTCATGAGCGACACTATCCCTTTAGCATCCCCCCCACAGAATCTGGAAGAAGACGCCAAAAGAAATGCCGTGTATGCAGCAGAGGAGGAGTAAGAAGAGACACCAGCTATTATTGTCCCGATTGTCCCTCCCAACCTGGCCTGTGCATCGGAAATTGCTTAAAAAATTATCATACATCCATTAGTTCCCCTTATTATTAACAGACTGCCATTTCCCCATTTGCCTGCTACCATGTTACTAACTACCTTCCATGTTAATTAACTGACCCTGGCCTGTTTACCGACGATGTCTTTGCTTGCCGATTTAAACCATGTTTCTGACCTCCACGTGCACCAACCTCAGCCTGTTTACCGACGATGCCTCTGCCTGCCGATTTAAACCACGTTTCTGACTTCCACGTGTACCGACCTTGGCCTGTTAATCGACCATGTTTTTGCCTGCCACTTGGACTGATCTTTTGGCCATCTACTTTTAGTACACAGGGGTCTCACATATGTGAGGGGCTTCAGAATAGCGTTCTGAGTAGAGAAAAACAGTTTTTCGTTTTCTGTGCTCCAAGAACAGGGTCTGCTTGCCCGGAGGCTTCAAAGCGATTTGGGTAGGAGAAGCCTCTACCCCTGTCCCCCTGGCCCTAATCTTGATGGTCCTTCCTGCTGCCTGGACCAATACTTTGGTTGTGCTGACCATATTACTGCCTGTAATGACCCATGACATTATGGACCATGTTTCTTCCTGCTGCTTGGACCAATACTTTGGCTGTGTTGACCATATATCTGCCTGCTGCCTCTACTGACTTTGGACAGCATTTCTGCCAGGACACCTCTGCCTGCTACCTGGACCTGTGCTTTGGCTGTTCTCTGGCTGTGCTCACAGTATCTCTGCCTGTGCGAACTATGGGCAGTATTCCTGCCTGCTGCCTGGATGATTGCTTTTGCTTTCGCTGACCTCATCCCTGCCTGCTGCCTGGACCGATGCTCTCCTCTGTGGACCACTGCACTTCTAAAACCATAGGTAATCTTTTGTTATTTGGTATGTACCTGCTATGTGCTAGATATATGAAGGGCCTTCAAAAATGTGATCGGTAGTCAGAAAATGATATGTGCAATTAATGCTGCTAGAATGCCTGGAGGTGCTACTTGGATGTTGGGCCTCTGTATGTGGCCAGGCTGGGTAAAAGTCTCACACATGTGGTATCGCTATACTCAGGAGGAGTAGCAGAATGCATTTTGGGGTGTCATTTTTGCTATGTATATGCTATGCGTTAGAAATATCTTATAAATGGACAACTTTGTGTAAAAAAAATGCATTTTCATTTTTTCACCACATTTTCCAAAACCTTCTGGAAAAAAATGAACCATTCAAAAGACTCATAATGCTTTATAGATTATACGTTGGTATGTGTGCTTTCCAAAATCGGGTCATTTTGTGGAAAATTCTATTGTCCTGGTGCTCCAGGGCCTTCAAAATTGTAATAGGTGGTTGAGAAAGGATATGTGCGATTTATGCTTGTAGAACGCCTGAAAGTGCTACTTCAATGTTGGGCCTCTGTATATGGCCAGGCTATGTAAAAGTCTCACACATGTGGTATCGCTATACTCAGGAGGAGTAGCAGAATGCATTTTGGGGTGTCATTTTTGCTATGTATATGCTATGCGTTAGAAATATCTTATAAATGGACAACTTTGTGTAAAAAAAATGCATTTTCATTTTTTCTCCACATTTTCCAAAACCTTCTTGAAAAAAATGAACCGTTCAAAAGACTCACAATGCTTCATAGATTATACGTTGGGGTGTGTGCTTTCCAAAATGGGGTCATTTTGTGGAAAATTCCATTGTCCTGGTGCTCCAGGGCCTTCAAAAGTGTAATAGGTGGTTGAGAAAGGATATGTGCGATTTATGCTTGTAGAACGCCTGAAAGTGCTACTTCAATGTTGGGCCTCTGTATATGGCCAGGCTGTGTAAAAGTCTCACACATGTGATATCCCTATACTCAGGAGGAGTAGCGGAATGCATTTTGGGGTGTCATTTTTGCTATGTATATGCTATGTGTTCGAAATATCTTATAAATGGACAACTTTGTGTAAAAAAAAAAAGCATTTTCATTTTTTCTCCACATTTTCCAAAACCTTCTGGAAAAAAATGAACCATTCAAAAGACTCATAATGCTTCATAGATTATACGTTGGGGTGTGTGATTTCCAAAATGGGGACATTTTGTTGAAAATTCCATTGTCCTGGTGCTCCAGGGCCTTCAAAAGTGTAATAGGTGGTTGAGAAAGGATATGTAAGATTTATGCTTGTAGAACGCCTGAAAGTGCTACTTCAATGTTGGGCCTCTGTATATGGCCAGGCTGTGTAAAAGTCTCACACATGTGGTATCGCTATACTCAGGAGGAGTAGCGGAATGCATTTTGGGGTGTCATTTTTGCTATGTATATGCTATGTGTTAGAAATATCTTATAAATGGACAACTTTGTGTAAAAAAAATGCATTTTCATTTTTTCTCCACATTTTCCAAAACCTTCTGGAAAAAAATGAACCATTCAAAAGACTCATAATGCTTCATAGATTATACGTTGGGGGGCGTGGCCTGGCACCGGCGAAAATGGCAGCTTAATCTCAGTGCTCCGTCACCCAGAGCTCCACTGTAGCCTTTCATTAGCGGGACAATCATTTTTGTGAAGTGCCGAGATGACCGGGAGAAGCTCCTCAGGCTCCCGGTCACAGCAAGATCCGGCAACGCAGCTCAGTCGGAACATTCCGGCGATGTTCCGAACGCAGATGCAGGGGGACACGCAGGCCTCATCTCAAGCCTCCGAGCGGCTTGCGGCAAGCCCCGCCGTCATTACGGAATCTCTGGGCGCATCAGCTCCGGCAGCAGGTACCTCTGCCCCGCTTACATCCCCCTTACTGTGCCTCTCTGACCTGCAGCAAGTAGCGCTAGACATAAAGACCTCGCTATTTGCAGCCATCACAGACCTCAGGACCGACTTTAGAGCTGTGGCAGCGAGGCTGGAACACGTGGAGACTGCCGCCATGACACATGGTACGGCCATACAACAGGTTCAGAAGGTAGTCAGTGTTCATGCACAGCACCTGATTGAGATGCACAGGCACATGGAGGACCTGGACAATAGGGGACGCAGGCGCAACTTGAGGGTGAGAGGTATCCCAGAGGCAGTAGAGGGACCCCAATTACAACAAGTGGTGTGGGCCATCTTTAACACCCTGCTGGGGCGGCCGCCCGATGCACCGGTGGAGATGGAAAGGTGTCATAGAGCCCTCAGACTGAGGGGTAGAGATACTGACCCCCCCGAGATGCAGTTTGCTGTCTAGTGGATTTCATACAGAAAGAGGAGATTTTACGCCTAGCCCGCAATCATGAACGCTTGGAGCACAATGGTAAATGCATACAGATATTCCAAGAGCTGTCTACCATTACTCTGCAACATAGGAGGGATCTGCGCCCTCTCCTACAAGTTCTACGTGAAAGACGCATAGCTTATAGATGGAAATTCCCATTCTGCCTGCAGGCGACCGCTGGAAATCGCACAGCGCAGCTAAGAACCCCGGCTGATTTGTTACCCTTCTGTGACACCCTGGGCATACCACTGACGGAGGTCCCAGATTGGTACAGCGCTTTCTTGCAACCAGACCCTTGGATCCCCACAATGCCCGAGGACACCCCACGTTCACAAAGGCACAGACAGAGGAGACGCAGAACGTCGACCAACTCCCCAGTGAGGATCCGCGGGGACATGGAGACGGATGAGAGCCCTCGAGCATCGCCAACATCTGTCCGGCGCAAAATGGATCATGAACCATGATTTTAAAGGTTAGCTGATTCTTTTTTGAACACCTCTACACTTTTTTTTTTTTCATCACCTTGGGACCTTTTGTCGGTTTTCTATGCTGAGGAGGACACTGTTACCCACTTAAGCGCTGATAGCTGTCTGATTACATCCCCTGGGCAACTGAGATCACTAACACACTGTACCCTACTTGTCCTTATTACTCTCACTCCTGTTGGATGAGGTGCTCAGGTAACTCGCACCTCATTTTGTTTTTTCTCCCCCCCCTTTTTTTTTCTCTGCTTTTTATTGTTCCTGTGCCCAAAATTGTTGCTATGCCGTATCCTGCATCCATGGCACACAGACTACCTGTCCGGCTTCGGGACATTGCACTTACGTTTTCAGGATGGTGCCTGTGAATCCACATTGGTCAGCATATAAACTACTTGAATTCCCATCAGCCTGGGAGCTGCGAGTGCTCCTATACCTAACCCATTAAGATAGTAGTCGGCCATTGATTGTCAGCAATGAAGCCTCATGTATAATGTCATTTCTCCTGAGGCTTTCCCTCTCCCCTACCCCCCCTTTTTTTTTATGCCAAAGGTCCCGGCTTAATATCTTTCCGAAGGTGGTTGTATTATGGTACTCATTTCAATGTTAATGTTCACAATGTTGCTTAGGTTGTATTTTTACAAATGGAGAAGCTCTCCTCTCCTGCCTCAGAGCTGAGCGAACCCCTTGGTTAGGGTGGGTGATTCCACCACCTCAGGTTTGTGATTTATTCGCAGCCTGGGTGCTGGATTCCTGAGCTTAGGTGATCTGGTCCTTACGCCTATAATGTTAGCCTATGTGCCAGTTGTTTTTCCTTTCTTCACAGGTTTAGTAGCATGATCCTCTTATAGTGTTGCAATGTTCCTTGGAATTTCTTACTTCTGCCCTATGTTGACTCTGGCTGTGTAATGATCAGAGACAGGTTTAGACAGCTTTACTATCTAGTGTGGGGCGCTCCAAATTGTCTCCCCTTGCTACACTTAACCTAGGATTGTCCCACAGACCTTACCCCATTACTGTTGGAGTCTCTGGGTGGTGGTTATTTTGACTTATTCCCTAGTGTTAGACCGCTCCCTCACCCCAAAGAGGCTGGTTCCCCTTTGACAGTTACCGGCTTATCCCCCTCTTCATACCCATTACCCCCGATTCCTCTTGATTCGGTGGGTCGGCGGGCCTAGACCCACCTCCGGTATATCTCACAACTCCCCTGCGTTGTGGATCTTTGTCACACACAGGTAGAGATTTCTACTCATCTCCTGTAACACCTGCAGTGCTCACATCAGCTTTAGACTTATCTTTCCTCTCTCTCCTTGCTGATATTCCCGAATCACTTCCCCCCTATTTTCTTTCACTCCCCCACCTGGGACCCCCCTCCGTCTGCATCGTACATTTGTGATCCAAGCACACGACCGTCAATCCCTCATGTCTTCCACAATGCAAATGACAGTTCCTTTATCACTCAAGGTATATTCTTTAAACGCTAAGGGCCTCAATGTGCCGGAAAAGCGCAGCAGCGTTTTAGCAGAGGCTCACCGCTGTAGAGCAAATGTGGTTTTTCTCCAAGAGACCCACTTTAAAACTGGGTCTATACCCCGCCTTGCTAACAAACGCTTTCCCGAAGCGTATCACGCAACCTGTGCGGACTCCAAAACAAAAGGTGTCTCCATCCTATTGGCCAAGTCGCTCATGTTTCACCAGACAGACCAGTTGCTGGATTCCGAGGGTAGGTATCTTTTTCTAAAGGGCATCTGGAAAGACAAGCCGATAACGCTAGCGAACATATACTGCCCCAACTCCAAGAGGGTGACCTTCCTAAAAGAGACCTTCCTGAAACTAACTTCCTTTCAATCAGGCCTACTGATACTAGGGGGTGATTTCAATATGGCCCTGGATCCCTTGTTAGATACCTTTACGGGCACCTCCTCCCTCCCGTTCTCAGCGCTACGGCAAGTGAAGCTCCAACTAGCCTCTCTTACTCTACACGATACCTGGCGCACTCTTAATCCAGGAGAGAGGGATTATACATTCTTCTCATCGCCCCAAAATTGATACACGAGGCTGGACTACCTTTTCATCCACCATATCCACCAATATCTTGCAGATGCGACCATCGAGAATATGGTCCTTTCCGACCATCACCCGATTACCCTAACTTTGCGATTCCCACAAAAAATTCAATCCACCAAGACATGGAGATTGGATGCCTCCATTCTCGCTGAACCTGGAGACCAAGCAGACATCCAGCAGGCTCTTACCGAGTATTTCTCCCAGAATGACACACCTGAGGTGTCTCCCATGGTTCAATGGGAGGCGCATAAATGCGTAATACGAGGACATCTCCTCGCTATAGCGGCTAGGAAAAAGAAAGCCCATCAAGCACTGATCACATCTCTCTCCAAGAAAATAGCTAGGCTGGAAGCTCAACACAAGCGTGCCCAGGCTCTCCAAGTAGCTACAGAGCTAGCAGACACGCGAGCCCAGTTGGTGGAGGAACTATTTAGGAAAGCGTGCAAAGGTCTAGTTCTGTCGCATAAACTGTTCTATGAACAAAGCAATAAGCCAGGTAGGCTTCTGGCCAGGCTCGCACAGAAACGCGCACAGACCCATACAGTGCACCATGTGACTGACTCGTTTGGAACAGTTTTTTCCAAGAGTGAAGAGATTGCACATCAATTTCTTCGCTTTTATAGCAAACTTTACAATCTCAAGGGTTCAAACCAGACTCTGAATCCTACTGCTGCTGAAAACCGCTCACGGATGATAAAAGACTTCCTCACTACTTACGGCCCCACAGCCCTATCAGAGATGGATCGGACCACGTTGGAAGCCCCTCTGTCCCTGGAGGAGTGGACGGCTGCACTAAAAGCCATGAAACCTGGCAAATGTCCGGGACCAGATGGCTTTTCGGTGCAATATTATAAATGCTTCTCAGACCTTCTAGCCCCACGCTTCCTAAAAGCCTTTAACACGCTGGCCAATACCTCCTATCCCTCAGAATCCTTACGAGAAGCCTATATTACCGTGATTCCCAAAGAAAATAAAGATCCGTCCAATGTAGCTAACTATCGGCCAATTTCACTCTTAAATGTAGATGTCAAAATTTTTGCTAAAGCCCTGGCCAATCGCCTTGTCTTCCATGTGCCGGCCTGGGTGGGCCTGGACCAAGTGGGTTTTGTTCCTGGCAGAGAAGCCAGGGACAATACCATAAAAGCTTTGAATCTGCACCACTGGCTCACCTCATCTCAGCAGGAGGGATTTTTCTTGGCAATGGATGCGGAGAAGGCATTCGATCGCGTGGCCTGGGACTATATGGAAGCTACACTAGTGGCTCTGGGCCTGGGGAATGGTATGCGTGCCTTCATAGGCTCCCTTTATGTAAACCCAAGAGCTAGAGTCCGTGTCAATGGCCACCTTTCGGAAGCCTTCCCCATACACAATGGCACCAGGCAGGGCTGCCCTCTCTCTCCCATACTCTATATCCTGACCCTAGAACCTCTGCTACGCTGCATTCGAGAAAATTAAAATATAAAAGGAATCACTGTTCGCCACAAGGAATACAAAATTGCAGCTTTTGCGGACGACATCCTGCTCTTTTTGTCCATGCCCCTGTTGTCCCTACCTAACCTTATGCCGATATTGGACCTCTTCCAGCGTATCTCGAATCTTAAAATCAATTTGTCCAAATCGTCCGCGTTAAATGTCACACTACCGGATGCTCTGGTGCAACAATGCCAGGCAAACTTCCCATTTAGGTGGGAGAGAGAGGCCGTCACCTACTTAGGTATCCAGCTACCAGCTACGCTAAAAGCACTGTATTCTAAAAACTTCCTAGCCGAACTAAAACGCATACAACAAGATCTCTCAAGGTGGGATGTGCCCACCCTATCCTGGTTCGGACGAGCTTCTATCCTTAAGATGACAGTCTTACCTCATATATTATACAAAATGCAGACTATCCCGATACACTTACCTCCTGCATTTTTTGTGGCTTACAGGAAAATGTGTAGAGCCTTTTTATGGGGTGCTAAATCAGCTCATATCGGATGGGCAAAGCTAGTCCTACCCAAGGAAAAAAGGAGGGATTGGTCTCCTGGATATACAGCGCTATTATTGGGCTGTCCACATGACCAGGGTGGTAGATTGGAAAATTCATGCCCGGTGTAAAAGCTGGGTGTACCTTGAAAAATTAATTGCAGAAACTGATCTGGGCTCGATTCCTTGGATCCCTAAGAAATTGAGACCTCCTCAGCCCCACACGCGTCCGTTGACCGGAGCGACTCTCCAAGCTTTTGACAGAGCATGTAAAGCCCATGCACTGTCTGCCGCAGACTGCCCTATAACCCCCGTTAGAGGTAATCCAGACTTCCCCCCGGGTCTATCGCCATCCTATCTTTTTAAGGAATGGCCATACCCACAGATGCAGGCCAAGCACTTCTTTCGCAATGGCAAGTTTCTAAAGCTACAAGAGCTTGCTGCACTGTCTAACACTAAGTCCTTCCCCTCCTGGTCTTATGTGCAATTAAAACACTTTCTAGATGTGCCAGCGAAAATAGTCAAATTCACGAGCCCGCCCACAGTGTTCAAATCCCTATGTTCGAGATCTTCACCCCAGAGTCATGTCATTTCGGCCTTGTACGCGTCCATGTTTGGAGATTCGTACTCCTCTTTACAAACAGACCATACGTTTTGGGAGACAGCCTTAGACAGAGAGATAGGAGACGCTAGTTGGGACCAGATCCATTTATACATACACAAAGGCTCTCTTAATGTCAATACGCAAGAGAACGGGTACAAACTCAAAACTAGATGGTACAAGACCCCTCAAGTGCTCCATAAGATTTTCCCGACGGTACCTGATTACTGTTGGCGATGTGAATCAGAGATAGGCACCTTTCTCCATGTCTGGTGGTCCTGCCCTCGAATCCAGCCATACTGGCGTAAGATACATGAAGTGACTACAGCAATCTCTTCGCTCCCACTGGAGTTTACACCCGGACAATATCTACTACACCTATCCACAATCCCTAAAAGACAATACTTCAAATCAATAGCTATGCATTTAATAAACGCTGCTAGGCTCTGCATACCGGTACATTGGAGGCCCACGCAGCCGCCTTCGCTAAAAGAATGGACACTACGTGTCGACCGTATTGCAATGATGGAGGAACTGATTCTCACCTCACAAGACAAAATCTCGAGCTTCTCAGCTATTTGGGAAGCGTGGATCGAGTACAAAAACTCCCATTCATATCAGGTATTGATACAACTAGACGTATAAGCTATTGCCATAATACAAATTTATCGTCGATGGTTCTCCCCGGGGATCCGGGAGACTCAGTGATTGTAGCGTATGGACGGTGGATGGAGAGGGTAGAAGGTGGGTTTCCGCCCCCTCTCCGCATTCCCCCCCCCTTTTTGTTCTTTTCTTTTCTCTTTTGTTTTTTCTTCTCCTCCCTCCCTCTCCCCTATTCTTTTCTTTCCTTAAAATTTTCTGAGTTAGGTAGCAGGTTGGACACAGAGCTCGGGGCGGACAAGATTGTCCGAGTCTGAGCCCTGGGTCCATGCCCTTAGATAAGAACAATTGGACACGGTTGAGTGATTTTGTCAATGCCCTGGCAGGTGGTTCCGAGAATCTCATGAAAGAGTAGTTAATCAATTCTAGAATAGTCGCATGATACCCTAGAAGGTAAAAGTCTAGGATATTGCCACTTTATTTGATGTCAATGAGCTTCCGAGCATTTACTATGCTTGCTCTAGATGTTTTCTGTACTCTTACCGGTTATTTACTGCTTGGAACACTGCATATGGATCCTGTTGCCCAATTTGTTAAATTGTTGTACTGCTACGATGTGCTGTATACTTTTTCTTTGTGTACTTTGTGTACTTCTTTCAAATATACAATAAAATCTTTGTGAAAAAAAAAAAAAAAAAAGATTATACGTTGGGGTGTGTGCTTTCCAAAATGGGGTCATTTTGTGGAAAATTCCATTGTCCTGGTGCTCCAGGGCCTTCAAAAATTTAATAGGTGGTTGAGAAAGGATATGTGCAATTTATGCTTGTAGAACGCCTGAAAGTGCTACTTCAATGTTGGGCCTCTGTATGTGGCCAGGCTGTGTAAAAGTCTCACACATGTGGTATTGCTATACTCAGCAGGAGTAGCAGAATGTATTTTGGGGTGTAGTTGCAATTATGCATATGCTGTGTGAGAGAAAAAAAATGTTAATATGACCAGTTTGTGTAAAAAAAAAAAAAAAAATCAAAATCTTCCCAAGAATTGTGGGAAAAAAATACAACTTCAAAAAACTCACCATGCCTCTTAGTAAATACCTTGGACTGTCTACTTTCCAAAAAGGGGTAATTTTGGGGTATTTGTACTTTCCTGGCTTGTTAGTGTCTCAAGAAATGAGATATGCCTTCAGTACATCAGGCGTGATCAGATGTGATAAATTTTCAGTGATTGCCACCATAGTTTGTAGACTCTATAACTTTCACAAATACCAAATAATATACACTAATTTGGGTTATTTTTACCAAAGATATGTAGCAGTTTATATTTTGGCACAAATTTATGAAGAAAAATTACTTATTTGCAAAATTTTACAATAGAAACGAAAAAAAAAAATTTTTCTTTTAAATTCAAATTTTTTTTGCTTATATCGCAAAAAATTAAAAACCCAGTGGCGATTAAATACCACCAAAAGAAAGCTCTATTTGTGAGAAGAAAATGATAAAAATTTTGTTTGGATACAGTGTAGCATGACTGAGTAATTGTCATTCAAAGTGTGAGAGTACTGAAAGCTGAAAATTGGTCTGGGCGGGAAGGTGCATAAGTGCATGGTATTGAAGTGGTTAAATACTTTTTTTCCTTTAGAAATTACATTTTGTGCAGGGACAGTTCTAAGCACGGGAAACATGTGCTACTTTACAGGCATACTATACACACCCCCCAGGTATGAAATTTAAAGGAATATTTCACTTTTATTGTTTCACTTTAAGCATTATTAAATCACTGCTTCCGAAAAAAACAGGCATTTTTAAAACTTTTTTTGCATTGATACATGTTCCCTGGGGCAGGACCCAGGTCCCCAAACACTTTTTATGACAATAACTTGCATATTAACCTTTAACATTAGCACTTTTGATTTATCCCTAAGCCTTTTACAGGGTATAGCTTTTCGAATTTGCCGCCAACACCCCAAATTGTTCGCTGTTCGCCGAACGGGCGAACAGCCAATGTTCGAGTCGAACTCATGTTCGACTCGAACATAAAGCTCATCCCTACTGCTGGAACATGAGTCAGCGGTAATATGAACCTTTCTGCTGACCGCCCTGTCCAAGAAGGCCAAAACATTGCCTTCCACATGATTGTAGAACTGGAATGGCCTTACGTGATTTTTATTTTTATTTTTTTTGGAACCTGCCACTGTACATTCCACAAATTCATGAAAAGGGGGCAGAGTCTCCCAGCTGAAAAGGCAACAGTTGTAGTGCTAGCAATTTGTCCAAACTAGAATTTAGACGCTGAGCATGTGGATGGCTGGGACAGTATTTTTTTTTGCAGTTCAGCAACTGGGGTAGCAAAATTTGACTGCTGAAATCAACTGGTGGTGTACTGCTAGCAGATTGGCTGCAAGTACTTGTGGCACCTATTGCTATACCTTAATTCCTCTCACTGCAGTTTTTTTTAGAGGAGTTGAGGTATAGTAGGTGTTGAGATCCCAGATGAGGAGAAAGGAAAATTCCACCTTTTTTTCATATGTCTTGTCAAGCATGTGGTGCCCAATAGGGATGGGCCGAACAGACCCCTGTTCGGTTCACACACAAACTTTCGAACACCGCAAAAGTTCGGACCCGAATAACGAACCCCATTAAAGTCAATGGGACCCGAACGTCAAATATCAAAAGTGCCCATTTTGAAGGCTTAAATGCAAGTAATTGGGCATACAATGGTTATAGGGGTCTGGGTCCTGCCCTGGGGGACATGTATCAATAAAAAATTTTTTTGTGAAAATTATAATTTTTAAATGAGCAGTGATTTTTTGATTTTTAAAGTGAAAGCCTAAAAATAAAAAATTCCATCCAATATAGTGCCTGGGGGGTCCCCTTAGTCTAACTGTAAAGTGGCAGATCTGTACCATGTGTAGAATCTGCTGCAGCAATAATTGAATTTATAAAGCCAAAAAAAATGAAATTTTTCCCGCAATCTGCCTTTATTTTGCTCAGCAACAACTAGGGAGCCAGTGTGTATGATGAGGCCACAATGTAGTGCACTGGGAACAAGATTAGAGATTTTTTGGATACATTCTGGTGTCACTTTGACTTTCGATAGAAGTAACGGGTGCATTAAAATTGGTCTTTGGGTGTTGTGGCGCCTTCCCACCGTAACCCTATAGAGATAATCTTGATGTTAGCAAGAATTTGGCTTGCTGTAAAAAATTGCAATGATATGCACCTGTCAGTCAGGTGCTGAAAAATTGGTCTTTGGGTGTAGTGGCGCCTTCCCACCATAACCCTATAGAGATAATCTTGATGTAAGCAAGAATTTGCCTTGCTGTAAAAAATTGCAATGATATGCACCTAGCTATGAGTAAGCGTCAATTTGTGACGTGAAACGCGTTAGCCACCCTTCCCTGCATGCATACTATCTGCATTTGTTGTTTTGAATTTATGGATTTATTTTGAATTTGGATTTTTTACTTGAAATTTTGGAATAAATAACTGTCTATACAGAGTGCGGCAGTCCAGGGTTTCTTTTTCTCCCATGCATCAGTGCAGAGCCAGCACCTGTGTGAGTGACTGGGTGGAAGCAGCTATTTGGTGAATTTTCAAGCTTTTGAGCGGTACGTTTTTCCTTTCCAATGATATGCACCTGTCAGACAGGTACAGAAAAATTGGTCTTTGGGTGTCGTGGTGCCTTCCCACCGTAACCCTATAGAGATAATCTTGATGTTAGCAAGAATTTGGCTTGCTGTAAAAAATTGCAATGATATGCACCTGTCAAACAGGGGCTGAAAAATTGGTCTTTGGGTGTTAATTGTGCCCATGAAACCTGTACCAAAAACATTCTTCCAGATGAAATGATTGAACACCCTCAAAGCTAGGCAGTCTCGAAGTCCTGCAGAGATCCCACATCCCAAAAAGACAATCAGTGACATCGGCATCAGGGGCTTCATAGCTGGTAATCCAGGACTAATTGGTTTTTATAAAAGTCAAGCGGTCCACGGAGTCTGTGGACAGACGCGTTCTATGATCAGTAACGAAACCTCCTGCAGCACTGAATGCCCGTTCTGAAAGCACACTGGATGCAGGGCAGCTGAACAACTCAATAGCATACTGGGCAAGTTCTGGCCAGTGGTCTAATCTCATTACCCAGTAAGCCAGTGGATCGTCAGTTGTAAAGCTCTCCATCTCTGATTTGGCCCAAGGTAATCGTCCACCATGTGATGCAGACGCTGCCGATGGGATGTGGAAGCTGACAGCCCTGGGTGGCAAGGACTAAAAAAATTCCAAAATGCCTCACTTAGGAGGATGCCTTCTCCAACGCTCCTTTCTTGACCAACGGAAGACTCAAAACGACGTTTTCCACCACACTGTAACCTGCTAGAGTCAGGAAAAACGTTCAATAAAATCCTCTTTAATGTGTCCTCAAGAGATTTTATCCTCTGCACTCTCTGTGGGGACGGGATGAGTTCAGAGACCTTCCCCTTATAACGGTGGTCAAGGAGGGTTGCCAACCAGTAATCATCCTTCTCCTTTATGCCACGTATTCTTGGGTCCTTTCTCAGGCTTTGAAGCATGAGGTTGCCCATGCGCCTCAAATTTGCAGAGGCTTGCGAAGCAGACTCCTCTGGGTCACTCAGGATGACAGCATCTAGAACTTCCTCCTCCCAGCCACGTACTACTCCCAAGGGTCCTGGGGTTGGAAAGCCATCGCTTACAGATTGATGCATGTCTTCCTCTTCTTCAAAGCCTATAAAAGTTTCAGAATCCTCCTCCTCATCCTCCTCCCCTCTCTCCTCCTGTGTGTTCTGTGACATAGGAATGATGGTGTCTGGATAAAGTGGGCCTTGAGAGGAAAGGAAGTCTACCTCTTCCTCCTGCTGCTCTGCCTCCAGTTTCTTGTCCATAATGCCACACATAGTGTGCTCCAGCAGGAACACAACAGGGATTGTGTCACTGATGCATGCACTGTCACTGCTCACCATCCTTGTGGCCTCCTCAAATGGTGACAATACAGTGCATGCATCCTCAATGATCAGCCATTGGCGTGGGGAAAAAAAGTCGAGGTGGCCTTAGCCTGTCGTCGTGCCGTACTGGCACAAGTACTCGTTGACGGCACTCTGCTGCATGTTTAGCCGCTGCAGCATTCCCAAAATTGAGTTCCACCTGGTGGGCATGTCACAAATCAGGCGGTTTACGGACAGGTGGAATTCCTACTGAATTTCAGTCAACCAAGCACTGGCTGTGTATGACCGCCTGAAATGGCTACAGACTCTTCTGGCCTGCTTTAGTACATCTTGCAACCCTGGGTACCTACTTAGGAAATACTGCACCACCAAATTGAGGACATGTGCCAGGCATGGCACATGTGTCAACTTTCCCTGTCTAAGGGCGGACAGGAGGTTTGAGCCATTATCGGACGCCACAATTTCTGGCTCTAGCTGGCATGGTGTGAACCACCTCTGGGCCTGTCCTTGCAGAGCTGCAAGAATCTCTGCTCCGGTGTGGTTCCTGTCCCCTAAACACACCAGCTGAAGCACTGCATGGCACCTTTTAGCCTGACTCTGGGAAAAGCCCTTTGAACGATTAGGGGGTACCTGATGTTCATAGGACAGAGGAGGGCATGGAGGGGGCAGAGGAGGAGGAGTAGGAGGAGGGGGTAGAGCTCACAGGTCTGGCATCATGACCACCAGCTGTATGGAGACGTAGGGGCACAACAAGCTGCAGCACTGAGCCCTGTCCTGCACCCTTTTGAGTTTTCAAGCAGCGTTACCCAGTGTGCTGTGAACTAAATATATTGTTCCTGCCCATGCTTGCTGGACCACGTGTCAGCACTAAGGTGGATTTTACAACTGACTGCCTTGCCCAACGATGCCAGAACATTCCCTTCCATGTGATGGTAGAGAGATAGAACGGCCTTAGGTGACAAGTAGTAGCAACTGGGAACCTGCCATTGTGGTACAGCACATTGTGCGAATTCACAGAAGGGGGCAGAATCCACCAGGCTGAAAGGCAGAAGTTTGAGAGTCAATAGCTTTGACAAGCTTGCATTCAGACGCTGGGCATGTGTGTGGCAGGGACTGTATTTTTTTCCGCTGCAGAAGATGGGGCAGAGAAATTTGCCGGCTACAGTCTACAGCTGGTGGTGTGCTTCTGACAGATGAGCTGCTAGGACCTTGCAATACCATCATCCCTGTCAGTGGAGGCTGCTGAAAGGTAATGACTTGGTATCGCAGGTAGACTGAAGTGGGTAAGGAGGAGGAGGAGGGACAGATTTGTGCCCCTTTTGTGTAGCTTTTAGGTGCTCTTGCCAACAGGCTGAGTGGTTGGACGTTAAATGCCTTGTTAGGCATGTGCTACCCAAATGGTTGGTGTTTTTGCCACGTTTGATGTGCCTGTGACATCGTTTGCAGATAGCAACAGTGCAATCTGCTTCAGATGTGCTTAAAAAGGCCCAGACAGCTGATCTGTGGGGAGTGGGCCGGGAGATAACAGCTACAGAATGTGATGGATTAGGATGGCTGCTCTCTACTCTTTCTTGAAGTCGACCTCCTTGGGGTTGTACCGCCTCACCTAAGGTTCCTCCTCTGCTCTATCTGGCACCGAAGTCGCATCATTGACCTCATCATCATCATCATCATCATCTCCACCTCCTCCATCTTCATCATTACCACTGGAGATAATTTGGCAATACGCTGCGGCTTGGGAAACATGAATGCCAATTTTTCTACCAGTGTTCCTCCCTCTCTCTAGGTTTATGTTCCTGTCATCCTCAACCTCAGAACCAGCATCTGAATCCAGTAATGGCTGGGCATCATCAAGGAGCAAGTGGCTGACGCTGTGGTCAAATAACTCAGCTGACTCCTCAATGGTTGATGTTAGGGCTATGGCAGGAATAGATGTGGACAAGGAGGCAGGTTTATCCAGTCTGGCAACTGCAGGGGACTGCACACTTGTCTCTGCTTGTGTGACAGAGGATGAGAAGGATGAGGGAGGTTTAGTAAGCCAGTCCACCTCCATGCTGTGGCTGGATAGCACGGGCAAACTCACTAAAGATAGGAAATGATGCCCTGCCTGAGGACTGAACACCACCTCCACCTTTGCCTGTGGACACATTTGTTGCTGGCCCCCTTACAGTGCCAAGGGAACATCTGCCTCTCCTTGTAGTCCTCCCAGACATTATTGGGAGGGAGGGGCGGTGCTTATAAGCAAATGTAAAGGAGAAGTTGAAATCTATACAAAGATGCACTTTAATCAATGTAAAGAGGTATTTGGTGCCCTTTAATTTGAGCACTCACACTACACAGACACACTCCACGGATACAATACTGCAATATAATGCGCCAAACGTACAGTGATGCACAGAACTATATGGTGTTAAACTGGCAGTAACGCACACAGAACTATATGGCATTAGACTGGCAGTAACGCACGCAAAACGATGTGCCGTTAAACTGGCAGTAACGCACACAAATTGATATGGCATTAAACTGGCAGTAACGCACGCAAAACTATATGGCGTTAAACTGGTAGTAACGCACGCAAAACTATATGGCGTTAAACTGGCAGTAATGCACGCGAAATTATATGGCGACAAACTGGCAGTAACGCTTGCAAAACTATATGACGTTAAACTGGCAGTAATGCACGCAAAACGATAAAGCGTTAAACTGGCAGTAATGCACGCAAAACTATATGGCGTTAGACTGGCAGTAAAGCACGCAAAACTATATTGCGTTAAACTGGCAGTAACGCAGGCAAAATGATATGGCGTTAAACTGGCAGTAATGCACGCAAAACTATATGGCGTTAAACTGGCAGTAACGCAATCAAATAGACGGTATTCAACCGTCACTACACTGACGCTCTCTGAACTGTCCCTACTCTAGCTATACACTAATGTCAAGATTACTTACATGGTCTCACTACACTACACTACACTGAAACTATCTGAGCTGTCCCTACTCTACACTAATGTATGTATAAATTACACGGTCTCACTACACTACAGTGAAACTATCTGAGCTGTCCCTACTCTAGCTGCACACTATGCAAAGCTGAATGATGGTCCTCCTCACTACACTCACACTATCCCTAGACTGACACTAAACTAATATTCTACACTGACACTGACAATTGAAGCAAAATAGCACAGTATAGCACACTAACTAACTAATAGCACTGAACAGAGCCCTGTTCTATCTCTCTCCACGCCAAGATCACACTGAAAATGGCTGCCATTGAAAGAATACTTTTATACTGTGGGGCGGGAATGAGCCATGATTGGATAAAGTCATGATGACAGTGCATAATCATGACTCTAACATAAAGAAACAAATATCAGATGCAGCACAGCCCTCACACACACCACCATCATAACAATAATCAACAAGAAATTTCTTGAATATACTGAAGATAATTAAAGAAAGTTCCCTTATCTTAGGCACTGCAGCTCCCTCTTAAATTCACTGGGTGGCGAACTTGCATCTGAAAATATATAGAAAGGGAGAGAGGAGCGCACACGCCATAGTGTAACACTGTTTATTGTAGAAGTTTGAGATTTAAAAATGAGGAATATTGCACTCACAAACAGGAACTTGTCGATGTGAACGTACAAGTTCCTGTTTGTGAGTGCAATATTCCTAATTTTTAAATCTCAAACTTCTACAATAAACAGTGTTACACTATGGCGCGTGCGCTCCTCTCTCCCTTTCTATATATAATCATGACTCTGACAGTGCTCTGTGCCCTGATTGGCTGAAGCTTTCACTGCTTCAGCCAATCAGGGCTTGCAATGCACTGTTCAGTGCCGCAATGCACTGTGGTCGGTTCGGGGGGAGGCGAACAAACGGTCGAACGACCCAAATGTTTCCTGAATGACCGAACAACGAAAGTTCGGCCCGAACCGTTCACCCATCCCTACTATTGATGTTAAGTCTTTCTTAGTGCCTTGTATCCTTTGTATGACATTGGTAGCAGTTTTGTTCAATATTACTCTATTGTACCATTATTTATTGTGAATGTTATCCCTTGCTGATTCTCAGTAATCTGGCGGCTGCAACCGTGATTCTATACACACTTGTTTCTATTAAAAAACCCAATAAACATATTGAAAAAAAAAAGTATGTATCATGCAAAACATGTTAAATAAGAATGATCAAGGCCCATGTTATACTTATCAGCCCTCACACATGGCTCCTTCACAAAGAGGGGGGGGGGGCAGGCAAGGTAGTTAGAAGCCCGCCTGCTACACTGGCTGTATCAGAGGCAATGTAAGTCAGCATGTGCTCTGCGCCAATTTAAAATGGCTGTCAGATGCCAAAGTCACGTGTGCCATATGCAATGATGTCACCTGTGTCACATGCACAAGTGCGTCATATAGTCACGATGCAAGCAGCACCATGATGTCACACGCACGCATGTGGCCAGCACCATCTTGTGGGATTCTGGCAAAAATATTCATGACATTGTGGGAATAAAGGAGGTGTAAAACATTGGCAACAACTTAATAATAAAGAGGAAAGAAAAAAAAAAACAGAAAAGGAAAATTTTGCCCAAAACAAATGAATTCCTATAATACTTCCCCATTGTCATGACAGTGGACCACAAAAGGCAAATGATGTATCATTTCAAGAGGGCACATACTGAACTCACATATAAAAACCTTGTTCACTTTATTATGGGTGTTATATTGTTACTATGTATTGGTACAATAATTTTAACACATTTCAACTCATAATCAATTTTGAAATTGCAAACTCTAATCCAAATCCCACTGAAGTCAAAATAAAATAAATCTTGGAAATAAATTCTGGCAATTGTCAAGGTTAATAGGCTGTTAGCACCCAGTTATATTATGTACATTTAGGAAAAAATCCAGGCCTTTTTAAAGCAATCTACTGGGCTGGCCTTGAGGGAATCTACTCCACATTGTCACAACTCGTACTGTGAAGAAACCTTTCCATATTTGGAGATGAAATCTCTTTTCCTCCAGACGTAAAGAGTGCCCCCTTGTCCTCTGTGATGACCTTAAAGTGAATAACTTACTACCAAGTTCACTATATGGATTACGTATGTATTTATACATGTTGATCATATCCCCCTTAATCACTTCAGTTCCTCTAATTTATTCTCATAGCTGAGTTCCCCTATGCCTCTCATCAGTTTGATTGCCCTTCTCTGCACTTTCTCCAGTTCCCCGATATCCTTTTTGAGAACTGGTGCCCAAAACTGAACTACATATTCCAGATGAGGTCTTACTAATGATTTGTATAGGGGTCCGTAGATGTCCATACCTGTCCAGCTCTCCTAGAGTAACTGCCTGTCTCTTAAAATCTCCTCCATGCTCTTGAGACTGTGCTGGGAAACACAGCAAACCTTCTGGCAATGACATGTATTGATGTGCCATCCTGGAGGAGTTGGACTGCCTGTGCAACCTCTATAGGGTCCAGGTATCGCCTCATGCTACCAGTAGTGACACTGACCCTAGCCAAATGCAAAACTTGTGAAATACTGTCAGAAAAGATGAGTAGGGAAAAAAAATGCCAGTGGCCTCCACCTGTAAAACCATTCCGATTTGAAGGTTGTCTCATTGTTGCCCATCTAGTGCACCTGCTGTTAATTTCATAAACACCAAAGCAGCTGAAATTGATTACCAACTCCCTCTGCTACTTAACTGACCAGATCAATATCCCAGGAGTTAAATTGACTTGATGCTATATTTTGATTTATACGTTTTCCTTTCATTTTTTAAGCTGTGTATATATATTTATATATATATATATATATATAGGGCTTTTTTTTATTAAAAAATATATAAAAACAGGCATATTGATGAATTTTATATATATATGTGTGTTTTTGTAATAAAATATTACTTTAAAAATATTTATTGATGTTTTAGTTATATTTTGCTGACCATATTTCTATTTTATTTTAGAGCTGTATTGATTTGTTATAGCTCATTACCTCAAAATAATGCTATTGTGCAAACATTTAATTACATTTTACAAATTGTATCTTTGTTATTTCTGCAACTTTATCATAGCATTGTAGTATACAATTTTCAAGTGGAAATATATTAAAAGCAATACTGATCTGTAGTGTAATTATACTGCATAATGCTGACAAAACATACTTAAAGATGAAAAACGTATTCTTGTTGCAGAAGAACAGATAATGCATTCTTTTTTAAAACACCAAAACTACATTTTTGTAAAGTACAGCTAAAGAAGGAGCTTTATCTGCAGAAGCATGAAGATGTAAGAGGTGTTAATTTACCGCTTCAGTGTTTGCTAAAAGTTAAACCTAGGGGTTTTGCCTGATCCGAATATTCCTAAGCCTTTGAAAGCAAGGTTTAACATGAATTAGCTGGTTGACTCATAATTATCCTACAAACCTCTATAGACAACTATCACTAGATTACAGGTGTCAGGTGAGGTTAGTCAATGTCTAGACAGAAATATCACCAAACACAAAATTGGTTATTACTCTTTGTTAGCTAAAAGTGGCTTTTGATATTCACCTCTAAATATATTTGCAATAGTCATCTTTAAATGTGTGACATTGTGAAATATATTTTATTATTTGTAATTTTTTATCTTCTCCATCAATAAAGGAATTCTATTAAAACAAAAGAAAATGGTGTAACAAACTATATTTATGTACTTTTTATACATAAAAGATCATTTAGTGTTCTGGAAATGTTTACTTTTAGGAATAAAGAAACCTATGTTCTTAAAACCACCTTCTAGTCTAAATATTCCAGTACATGTAGTACTTACCCCTGGTAGGAGTGCTGATATGAGTCCCCTGATTTCTAGTGAGAATGACAGTTTCAGCAGTGCCACACCCTCTGACACACCAATGTTGGATAAAGTAATGCTTATTTGGGTGACACACCTGGCAAAGCAACAATAATGGCAACAGTTACAAAATTATATGTTAAACTGAAAAAAATCTATAGACCAAGTATTACTAAACACAACCTCACCGGGTACCCAGATCATGACTCAAGGTGGTAAAACTACGCCATCTAGGTCTTGAACTAAAGGTAAGTCTTAAATATGGGTTATATTCATTCAGAGGTTAAAAGTCTCAGCCCCGCTTTAACCCTTACATTGGCCAGTGGTACACCTAAAGTTATATAGCACTGGGGCCCAAGATGACATTGTAGTACTGTTAACAAAGTGTATTTTCATTCCCAATGGTAATGGGAGGACTCACCTAACAGAATTCCAAACTGGGGTGATGCTGTTCCTTTAAGAGGAGAGTAACAAGATGGTGGCCAGTGGCCTCTCACCACTCAGCAGTGTGCTGTGTGGCTTCCTCCCTTTTGCTATTGTCTGGAAGGTCTGATAGCAATGTCAGCAATTCTGGTCAATGTAGCAATGATCTGATGTGAAACTAGTGGTGCTCTGGTCTTCTCCTTTGACTCACTAAGCTCCTTTTCTTTAGGATACGATCCCTCTGACAACAGGAGTAGTTGCTGGCATACACAATGGATCATTCCCAATCCAATGAGCGGGAGGTAAGACTGGTACTCTGTGTCACTGACCTCAGTAAATTTTACAGGGTCAGCAACACACCTGCAACTGCACAGCACTTATTTGTCTTTCTCTTCCCATGAGTCCCCAGTCCTGGGCTTTCTAGTCCCTTTCCTTTTCTTCTTCAGCAGTACTTCCCCAGGGACTTTTAAATCCACAATGTTCTTTACTGGATCACACTGCCCTCCTGGGAATTACACCTCCCAGCAGAATTCCTTCCTTGGATGGCAGCCAATCACTTCCCTCCTGTTGCTGTTGCTGTTGGTGCACAGGGATAAACATGGCCAAGCAGACAATCAGCTTTAAAGAACCCAGCACAGTGCTACCTACACTTGTTTATAGGCCAATATAAGTATGTGTCTTTGTAGATGGAAAGAATATAGTACTTGCATCTTTGTCAGATTTTGACAGACAATACAATTGGCAGCCATGTTAGCACTACAAGTTCAATGAATATTAACGACACTGCATGTTTACAATAGGTGCGGAGGACTAAAACAGAACACCACTGAAAACATAAAGCACAAAATTACTGGCTCATAAAATAGACCTTCTGTTGGACATGTAAATAAAATAAAAGTGATTGTCGCATCAACGCCGCATTCTGCTCCAGAATTATCAAGGTTGTTTTTCACTTTTTAATCATGAGATCCTCCCATTTAGCTCTAATGATAGACCATTTTAGTTTTCCCGTCTGTCCCAAACATCTATTACCTGGCATTTAGACTTGGACAGTTAACGACCAGTACAATTTATTTATTTTTAAATTGAAGGTCTCTAATCATATGAGAAAGATGAGAACTCTTGCTGAGAAGATATCACTACAGGATTTAAATGTGACAATGGCAACCTTCCTGATATCTGAGTTTCCTTCAAAGTAACAGCTAAATAGTCAATGCCAGCAAAATCAATCCTACAAATAAAATGCAAAATCTATCTGATTATCATTTAAGCGGGACACAAAGTTGGATGTAAAACCTTTGAGACTCATATGAGGTAAAATTTCAAGTGGTTGTAAAGGTTCATTTAAAAAAATAAATAACAAACATGTCATACTTACCTCCACTGTGCAGTTCGTTTTGCACAGAGTGGCCCCGATCCTCCTGTTCTGGGGTCCCACAGCAGCTCTCTCGGCTCCTCCCTGCAATAGCTAACCCCCTCTGGGAAGCTCTCTCCCGAGGGGGTTACCTTTCGGGCGCGCTCCCATCTCATACACTCGACGTCCATAGACACAGAGTGTATGACTCGGTCCCGCCCCCCTGCGGCCTCGTCATTGGATTTGATTGACAGCAGCGGAAGCCAATGGCTGTGCTTCTATCAATCTATCCAATCAACGCTGGGACTCCGTGGAGAAGAGGACTCCGGAGACGAGCCGAGCAAGTGAACGGGCTCAGGTAAGTAAAAAATGGGGCCCGTGATTGCCAGGTGTTTTTTCACCTTAATGCATAGGATGCATTAAGTTGAAAAAACACGAACCTTTACAACCCCTTTAAACTTTTAGAAATAAAAAAGAAAAGATGCACATCATTTTGTTTCCAAAAGGTGCAAAGTTGTTCTTCCATGCTGTGGAAGAGATCTTCACAAGAAACATTTGGAGCAGGAGGTATTTTTAACTCCTTCCTGCCCACCACGGATTCTCTTTAAATAGATCAGAATTCCCGGGGGAGGGGGGAGCAAGGAGAATCAGTCACATAGTCAGAAACCAGTCCCACCAGCTATCAATCATTACCCTGGACTGAAAGCTGTCTTTGCTGATTCATGAACCCTGAGAACTTATGTGCAGATTACCCTGACAGAATTCTTTTAAATGTACTGCATGGCCTTTAAACTATGGCCAAGAGCCAGTAAGAGGGTCTTTTGAATAAGTCAGGTAGGCAGGTGCACATCTATTTTGGAGCAGAGGGTGGATGAAGTTGACATTACTACATCAACACATACAGAAGAATTGGAAACCCTTAAAGATGATTATTTTATTCTGCAAAACCGACTGGAAGATTTTGAAAATAGGGCTAGACGATCAAATTTACGAATACGTGGTATTTCTGAAGATATTGAAGACTTATGCCGCGTACACACGATTGGAAATTCCGACAACAAAACCGTGGATTTTTTTCCGACGGAATGTTGGCTCAAACTTGTGTTGTATACACACAGTCACACAAATCTTGTCGGAAATTCCGACTGTCAAGAACACAGTGACATACAACACGTACAATGGCACTATAAAAGGGAAGTTAATTACCCAGTGTGCCACGCTTTTGGCTCCTTCTGCTAATCTCGTGTTAGTAGAAGTTTGGTGAGAGACAGAAAGGGGGGAATTGGGGAGAAGGGATATGCGGGACTTTAAATGAGACACCCTAGATAAATGTCTCCATCCCTGATCAATGTATACAAAAGGGGGGGGAAAGTTTGGGACTTTCAGTGAGGCACATGGGTGGAACAAATTTTTGAAAAAAGCACATTTTAATTAAATCACATAGGTTATACATATATCTTGGCCGAAAGGGCTCCATATAAAGACATAAGTTAACAAGGATATTTCGAGATATGTAAATCACAACATGTTGTAATGACATAATACAACTTTGGTGAGAGACGATTCGCACTTTTCAGCTTTCGTGCTTTTCAGTCCGTTACTGCTCTTCAGTTTGTGCTTGTGGGTTTGTATCTGTTTTTCAGTGCATGTAGTCAGTTCGTATCTGGTTTTCAGTGCGTTCTTGTCCACTCATTTCTGATTTTCAGCTCGTTCTTCTCAGGCCTTTTTGTTCTTCAGTGCATTCTGTTAGTTCGTTCTGACCAGCTGACCGTTTTCTAGCCATGTTGCGGCTACGTACTCTTTGTAGAGTTCGTGCTGTGCAGGGGCTTGGTGTTGGGGTTATTACTTTGACCCAAGCCCAGTCCATGAACAGGGTGGGGAGGAGTTCATGGACGAAGAATTGGTTGCTCCAGAATGACCAATTCTCTCATATGCCTTTGCTGCGGGAGATCCAGGAGAATAATCCTGATAATTTCAGGAATTATCTTTGAATGACGGACCCCGTTTTTCCCTGTTTGTTGGCTTTGCTGTCCCCTTATTTTTACGAAGCAGGACACCTGCATGCAGCAAACCATCACTCCCAAACAAAGGCTAGTCACCACGTTGCGCTACTTGGCAACAGGGAAAAGTCTGCAGGACATCAAGTTCTCGACAGGCATCTCCCCCCGGGCTCTGGGGATCATTATTCCAGAGACCTGTTCTGCCATCATACAAGTCCTGCAGAAGGACTATATTAAGGTAAGTTTTCTCCTTTAACATCACATTCTATGTATTTAATGTATGCTAATGTATTGTATTACTTTCATCATTCCCTAATTACCATGATTGTAATATGCCGTGAATGTCCCTTTTGTCCTCATGCATGCTGTAAGCTTTTAATGCTCCTTTTTTGGCCTACATGCATATTTGCCTTCACTAAACTCTTCAGAATGCTATCCTGGGCCCATACACACCTAGCCTAGTCACTTAACAATGTATTTTGTCAGCTCCATTGTAGTGCTTTACCCTAAACACCCCCTAAAATGTGTACAAATGTTATTGTTATCATTAACCACTTGCCAACCGCCGCACGCCGATGTACGTCAGCAGAATGGCACGGGCAGGCACATTGGCGTACGTCCCCTTAAATTTGCCACCCTCGTGAGTGCGGGCATGGGTTCCGGGAACTCGATGTTCCCGAGCGGCCCGTGATTGCGGTCGGCAAGGTCAGAACAGGGCAATGCCTTTGTAAACAAGGCATTCCCCTATTCTGCCTAGTGACACTGTCACTGATGACCGTTCCCCGTGATCGGAAATGGTCATCAGTGACATTTTACGTGTAGCCACGCCCCCTAACAGTAAGAATCACTCCCTAGTACTGACTGCCAGTGTAATTTTTACAGTAATCAGTGCATTTTTATAGCACTGATCGCTGTAAAAATGACAATGGTCCCAAAATGGTGTCAAAAGTGTCCGATGTGTCTGCCATAATGTCTCAGTAACAATAAAAATCGCTGGTCGCCGCCATAACTAGTAAAAAAATATATATTAATAAAAATGCCATAAAACAGTCCCATATTTTGTAGAAGCTATAATTTTTGCGCAAACCAATCAATAAACGCTTATTGCGATTTTTTTTTACCAAGAATATGTAGAAGAATACGTATCAGAAAAAATAAATTATATATTTTTTGGGGATATTTATTATAGCAAAAAGTAAAAAATATAAAAATAATTTCAATATTGTCGCTCTTTTTTTGTTTATAGCGCAAAAAAAAAAAAACGCAGAGGTGATCAAATACCACCAAAAGAAAGCCCTATTTGTGGGAAAAAAAGGACGCAAATTTTGTTTGGGAACCACGTCGCACGACCGTGCAATTGTCAGTTAAAGCGACGCAGTGCCGAATCGCAAAAAGTGGCCTGGTCTTTGACCACCAAAATGGTCCGGGGCTGAAGTGGTTAAATTCAGGCAGAGTGCCAGAGGCTTTTTTTTGGGGTCCCAAACTCATTTGGAATCCTCCCCCCCACCCTAAAATTTTTACAATGGGCCATCAGAGGGGGTGAGGAATCTGATAAGTGGACTTTATATTTTTGTCTTTAAATACTCCTTAAAATAAATGTTATACTGATGTTGGCCAAGAATGTTTGAGTCTAATCTGCTTGCAATGTTATGTGCAAAAGTACTACACTTTTTTATGGTTTGACTCCACAGTTTCCTTCAACGCCACAGGAATGGCAGACTGTGGCTTACCAATTTTCCCAGCGGTGGGACTTTCCCAACTGCGGAGGGGAAATCGATGGGAAACATGTCCACATCGTCCCACCCCCCAACTCGGGGTCATACTATTACAACTATAAGGGGTTTCAGAGTATCGTGATGATGGCGGTGGTGTCGGCGACATACGAGTTCTTGTATGTGGACGTGGGGAAGAATGGCCGGATGTCAGATGGTGGAGTCTTCGCCCAGACAGAGTTTTACAGACGGCTCCAGAAGGGTGGCTTGGGATTGCCACCTGCTGAGGATAATGTGGCAGGACTGCCATTTGTCTTCGTCGCTGATGAAGTGTTTGGGCTGGGTGAACACCTGATGAGGCCATTCCCCATGAGGACCCTCATCCCAGAGCAGAGGGTTTTTAATTACTGGCTGGCCAGAGCCAGAAGAGTTGTGGAGAATGTGTTTGGGATAATGGCCAGCCGGTTCCGCTTGTTCCTCACAGCAATAAACAAGGCAGAATATAAACTCAATCACATTGTGCTATCATGCTGCGTACTTCATAATTTTGAAAATGCTCCAAACTAGGTGGCCTCAGTAGGGCCTGAGGCCGTAATTCATGAGCAAAATACTCTGACGGCACTTAAAGCTGGCTGTCCTGGCTTGCCCCCCCCCCAAAGTGCCCGTGAAGTCCGTCAAAAATATCTAGAATATTTTACGGGTAGGGGGGCCATTGATATGCCAGCTAATTTCTGAATCTTTTTAAATAAAATAAAAATTTGATCTGAAAAAATCTTGAATTTGATTTACTGCTTGTGTTTCTTTTAGCTGTCTCCTAGGTTCTCCTAGTGCACTTGTAGTGCCAAGTGGATTTGCCTTTAGTTATTAACCCCCGTTGTCACTGTAAACACCAACTTACTACAAAAACTGGTATTGACAGAAGAAGCGACACATTGTTGAGTAGAAAAACTTTTACTCCGTGCACATTCACATTTACCCAAATTTGGGTAAAAAAACAACATCTTTGTTTAATAAAGTTTGACATTTAATTTTTTATTTTTTTGCATAAACAGGCATGTTTCTTTCAAAGTATTTTATTTTCAAGAAATAAAAAAAAACCATCATACATACATTAGGTAACGTACAAGAAATTAAAATACAAATCAGTATTGACCAATGTCTTCCCGGAGAAAAACTAGAGAAGGATAATAAGGATAATTAGCAAACCAATTACTGATATATTACAGAAGATGAAAGAAAAAGAAGTGATATGTATGTAATAATTTGATTAGTATATCTTAAAAAAGAGCATAACCCAAAATCTACATCGAGAGGCCTCAGTGGAAATGTCCCCTGGAGGGATGGAAGCCCCTGCCCCTCCGAGGCACCCCAAAAGGGATCATGCTGTGCCCGAAGGCAGGACTCCCAATCTCCCACAAGGACTCAAATAAAGACTATCATTGCCTCTTCTTGAGAAGAATGAATAAATAAATTAAAAGATAAAATAATGTATCTAATAGAACTAAATGATACATCTCCAAATTTATTCTATATTGGTTTAACAATGAAAAGGTATTATCCCATACAAAGGATCCAATAACACTTCTCCGGGAAGTCTCGATAAATAATAATAAAAAATAAATAAAGAAGGAGAAAAAGAAAAAGAGAAGGAAAAAGAGGTTAGAGAGAAGGAAGAGCAGGAAAGAGAGGAAGGAAAGTAGTAGAAAGTAAGTACATGCCTAGTTTGATAAGATTAGGGCTAAGTATAATGGAGAAAGGACCTAATAAATTGGAACTCCAACATAGTTAGCCCATGGATCCCATATTTTACCATACTTCACGGTGGTGTTATTAAGAATACTGGCCAGTTTTTCATGAGTCATTATCCAAGACACTTTTCGAATAACATCAGAAAGGAATGGTCTAGGTTTTTTCCAAGCCATGGCGACTGTAATTTTAGCCCCTGTGAGTATAAAATGAATAAGAATTTGAGAAAATTTAGGAATATTGGGGATACGGGCATTTAGCAGAGCAACACACGGGGACCTGGGAACCTTGTATTCAGTAACCTTGGAGATCAAAATAAAAACTTTTTTCCAAAATGAACGAATCCTCGGGCATTCCCACCATATATGGGCCATTGATCCAGAAAGTCGGCATCCTCTAAAGCAGAGAGGATCCAAGGTAGGGTATATGGCGGCTAATTTAGTGGGGGTAAGATACCACCTAGTTAACACCTTAATATTTGCTTCTGTTAAACATATGTTTAGAATACCTTTAAAGGACTTGGAGCAAGCCCTGTGCCAGTTCTCCAGGTCCCAGTTGAACCGAAAGTCCGTTTCCCAAGCTATCATATAGGAGGATTTCTCCATTGAGCGAGAGAGGGACGAATAGACCACTGAAATGCCTCCCCTTGGATCCATATTTTGACCACACCACAATTCGTATTTAGTGAATTGGAGAGGCAACGGTTTGTCCTTCCAAAGAGTAATAAGATATTGAGAGATTTGAGAGAAGTGTAATCCCTCTGAGTCTGGGAGTTTCAATCTAGTAACACAGTAATTAAGAGTGATGGGACTCCCAGAGACCACAAAGTCTCCAATACGGTATAGCCCTTTGTCCGTCCACCATCTGAATTCTTCTACGTTTAAGCCCGGGGGAAAATCCGGGTTATTAAATAAAGGAGTGAGAGGATGGCCTGAAGAGATAAGAGCCAAATGGGACCTGACTCTGTCAGAAACAGAGACAGAAACAGGCATGTTTCAAACGTTAACATACACAACTCTGGAACTTACAAAGTTCAACATCGAAAAGATGAAGGCAATATCAGACATTATAATATGTCAAAAATGTTTTGATCTTGCCTTCATCAGATGGGGTGATGTCACCCCCGTAAAAGCAGAAAAAATAACACCAAAAAAATGTAGAATTTTTATGTGATTTAGATTCTGCCTAAAACATCAATCATGTTCTTCATTTTTTTTCCTACATAATTGATCTTTTCCTTTATCAGGTCTAAATCATGATTGCACACCATTATGTCCCGGATGAGGATGTGTGCACTTGCACTGGTGAAACAAGTTTCTTCTTCCACAACATCCGTATCACCTAAAATAAAAACACACACCATGTATTATAAATATGCAGGTATACATCTATTACCTGAATCTGTGGTCTCAGACACTGACCTGTTGTGGTCACTATTTCACCCACTGTTGTGGGTTGTGGTGTGCTGAGTTCCCCTTCTTTAGGAGGTATGGGGTTCCTGGTGTCCTCAGATGTCCCGAGTCTTTTCTCCCCTATGAGAATGAAACAAAAGGTATACTTAGCACTCAGATATTTGAGGCCAGAAATAGGAATATGAAACATTGCTTGGAATTGTGGAACAATTGTCTGTTTTGGCAGAGTTCCAAGCTGAAGACATGATTTTTTCCCTTACCAAAGCTGGAATACTTACCTTTTTTGGACAAGTTTCACACATGGAGACACCCCAAGTATCCACTGGAGCACCTGTGTGGGACACCCTAAAAAGGTTGTTCTGGTGTCCCACACTAGTGCTCCTGAGTCCAGATGTGTAAACAGCTGCTGAGTGTCCTCTCCTAACACTGAATCAAGTTTGCATTTCATTCTAGTTACAAACACATCTAGACAACAATGTACTAAACTTCTTTTCATACAAATAGGCATGACCAAATGTAGTTAACCTGTATCTGCCAAAAACATTGTATTTAGTGGGCGAACGAACAATGTTTACTACGACCGATTACTGTGCCCACGAACAGTTGCCATTTTAAACTGTACAACAGTAAAGAAAAGCACATGGAGCAACATGCAAGTAATAATAATAATAGAAACACAGGACAAATACGTACTTTTTAGAAGCAGTTTCCTGACCCTTCTGTACTGATCGTGCTCCTTCAATTTCAGGTCTGACCAGCGTTTTCTCAATTGCTCGTTGGATCATCGTACCCCAAAATTCCTGTGCAGACTTCTCACAACTTTAGACACAACTTTAGACATGATCTTGGCCTTTCTCACATTTGGGTTGGGGTACGGTCCATACTTCCCATCATAGTCGGTCATCTTCAAGATGTCCACCATCTCCACCATCTCTACAAAGGACATATTTGAGGCCTTATATCTCCTCCTGGATTGGATCGGGACGTTTCTGGCTCCGGGCTTTCCTCCTTGTTACTACTATTACGCACCTGCTGTGTCTCCGCCATGTCTCTCCCACTGCGCTGAAAGAGAATTGACGGGGAAAATACTAGAAAGAACATCAGGGGCGGGCGACGTGTGCAGAGTTTCACGCATGCGCAGTGTATATAAAGCTAACACGCGTGTATCGCACCTACGATCTGTGAGCGGAGGAAGGAGTAAAGGAAGAGCTGATCGTGAGAACGAAGGTAACATTTTAACTTGGGGCATTAGCGGCCTATACTGCTTCTAGATTTAGGCCTATATTGGGATAAGATTAGGAGAGTTTAGACTGACATTAATGTTTGTGTCTTGTGTTTTGTCTTGCAGAGAAAATAAAACAGTTCAAAGACCCTGATTTCATGACACAGTTTATTGACAAGTACAGGGAGCTGCCCTGTTTGTGGCAGGTTAAACACCCATTATATAAGAACAAACCAGCTAGGAAGGCAAGGATGGAGAAATTGCTGGAATTAGTGAAGATGCAGATCCCCAAGCAGACATCTCCTTTTTGCAAACCAAAATTGGAGGCTTAAGGAGCACATATAATAAGGAGCGGAATAAGGTCCTGGCTTCCCAAACATCAGGAGCAGCAGCAGAAGACATTTATGTCCCCAGTCTGTGGTACTATAACAGACTCCGTTTTGTGTATGACTAGACTGAAATCAGGCCATCACTTTCCACTCTTCATTCCCTCCTTCCTTCAACCCCAGCTGATGCTTCCGACGACCAACCTGGGCCTTCCAACCAGGAAGAAGTGGAGGAGCCCAGCTTGAGCCAGGTATAGTATTGTTCAACATATGTATTTTCCTAAAATTAATGATGTTAACTAGATGTTATTATTGATAACAAATTTATGATTTAAAAAAAAGGGTTTAACATATCAATAGACAGTAGCGGCCAAAAATAATTGGAACAAGAATGAAAATTCTGGGGTCAGAATGAGAGTGAGGAGGGCTGTTTTAAGGCCCCTGAGCTCATGTGAATGTGACAGAATGAGATTTTCAAGCCCCCCAGTTAGTTAATTGGGTCAGCTAGATAGGTGGGCGGGACTTGTTTCCTTCCTAGTAAGGTTATAATAAGGTTGTGAGGTAAAGCTAGGTAACCAATGAAAGGTCATAGGTTAAGTCACATGACCTCATGGAATATTCTGGAAGGGGCAAAGGCTATTTAAGGCAGTGCAACATGCCCGCTTTTTGCCAGTTCCTCAAGACCGCAACCCATGAGTTTCCCTCCCCCCTCCCTTGTCGCGGCCTTATAATATTAGGTGGTTTTTACCACCTTTTTCATAGTAAAAGGGGGATAGTTTATATAAATTGATTTATACTTTATGTCAACCGTCGAGTCGTAGTGTCTGGGTTGCTTACTGTAATGTTGTTTTCAAAGTAAATAAGTTGTTTGTGAATTAATTTGCTAACTATGAATGGGTACATAATAAATAAAATTTAAGACCAATAATAAAGGCCGGTGGCTAAGCTTACTCCACTATATTGTTTGTTGGTAGTTAAAGGTTACCATTTCTGTCTACAGTCCCATGAGAGTCTTTTCTATTTATTAATATTCAATTTGCAACAGTCATGAGCTGAAAATTGTGTGTGATTGATGAACCAAAAACTAAAACTATGTCCCTTTTTATACACAGGAAAGCCTCAGCCAGGACGAGGCTCTGGAATGTGGCAGCCAGGAGGTGGCAGGGGGAAGTGGCAGCCAGGAAGTGGTGGGCGGAAGTGGCATCCAGGAGGTGGCGGGGGTAAGTGGCAGTCAGGAGGTGGCTGGGCCCAGTAGCCTGACACAATCACAGGTGCCTCCCCTCCGCCTTCAAACCAAAAGGCCCAGGAAGGGGAGAAACGTGGTGGAGGCAGCATTCGGCCTCATTCGGGAGGCTAATGCAGCCCTCAGAACCCCCCCAACCTTAAAGAGGCCTATGCCTACATGGCAGCATGTAAAATGTAGGACATGGAGGAGGGCCAATGCCTCTTCTATGAGGAAATCATTTGTATTGCCCTAAATACGGGGTTGAGGGGTGAACTCACCAGAAAAAGCCACATATGTGAGCTTGACCATCCTCCTCCTCCTCCTCCTCCACCTCCTGCCACAACTCCACCACCAGCGCCACAGCCTGGAAGGAAGCGTGGAAGGAAGACAAAAAAGTGATGGCCTGGGTTCAGTCTGGTCTGACAGAAGACGCAGGCTGTTGTAGTACCACAGCCTGGGGTCATATATATCATATGCTGCTGTTCCTGATCTCACGGAGTCCTGGACCAGATTGTGCTCCCTATTATATGGACTCCTCAGGCTACCAATCTTGATTTTCAAATAGTTGATGTCTGCCCCGGGGTCCAAAGGCTTCGCAAATTTAGCAGTTTCTCCAGCGCTGCCTTTCTCTTTATTTTGTTATGACCCCTAATAAATAGATTTATTTTTTCTGCAAATACTTGTGTTTTTCTTAAAAAAGGACAGTTTGTTTATGAGTAGGCAGGTACATTTCAAAAATACAATGTCAAATTAACAAGGGACACCAACACCAACCTCCTTGAGGTTAAAAAATACAAGATAATAATGTTGTTGTGGTAACTTGACACACAAAAATAAAACAACAATTTTGGAGATCAGTAGAAAATAATTTTAAAATAATAAAAAAAAACAGGAGATCTTGATTAAAAGAAAAAAAGGAAAAAAGATGACTATAAAAAAATTCTATAAACATTATTACGGAGATCTGGCTTTAAAAAAGAAAAAGATTTTTCAGGAGATCACAAGAAATAATAATGAAATAAGTTTGTCAGAAGTCTGTGTGAATATCAGCAGCAAAACAACTTCATTATTCTATAAATAAATATATTTTACCAGACCAAGCGCTTCAGTCTCGTACTTGATTCTGAGCATGCATGTTTTTTTGTGCGTCGGAATTGCATACAGATGATCGGAATTTCCGACAAGAACTTTTCTTGTCGGAAAATTTGAGAACCAGCTCTCAAATGTTTGTGGTCGGAAATTCCGACAGCAAATATCTGATGGAGCCTACATACGGTCCAAAAGCTCACATCGAACATTTGTTGTCGGAATTTCCGATCGCGTGTACGCGGCATAACAGTGAAGCATAACAGCACTTTTCCAAGAACTAGCTCCATCTATCCCAATTGAACGTCTAGAAATGGACAGAATCAACAGGGCCCTAACCTCACGTAAAGAAGAGGGCCTGCCTAGAGATATTATACTGAAGATGCACTATTTTCGCACTAAAGAACAATTAATGGAAGCAGCAAGAAATAAAGAATCCCTGATTTTTCAAGGACACAAATATAAAAATTTTCAAGATTTATCTAAATTCACGCTAATTAAACGCAAAGGGATGAAACCGCACCTGCAAGTTCTCAAATACCATTGTATATAATATCGATGGGGGTTCCCCTTCTCCCTGCGCTTCTCTTATAAGGGAACTTACTATACCTGCAAATCGACAAATTAACTTCTTGTCATCATTAGAGAACTCCACCTGTCAGCACCCACAACTACAATAGATGGGCCTAATCATGGAAAGAATTCTTCATCTGCACAACAACCTCAAAAAACAAAAATACTCGGATAGGTCAGACCCTGCTTAGCCCACACAAAAGAGGTAGTTTTACTTCACCTCCACCTGAAGAAGAAGATATTACAGACTGATGCTTTCTAATAGGGGTGATACCTATGTTTCAATTTCCCTAACAACTTCAGCCCCGGATGATTTGGCTGGCCAAAGACCAGGCCACTTTTTGCGATTCGGCACTGCACCGCTTTAACTGACAATTGCACGTCGTGTGACGTGGCTCACAAACAAAATTTACATCCTTTTTTTCCCACAAATAGAACTTTCTTTTGGTGGTATTTGATCACCTCTGCGGTTTTTATTTTTTGCGCTATAATCAAAAATAGACTGACAATTTTGAAAAAAAATGCAATATTTTTTACTTTTTGCTATAATAAATATCCCCCAAAAATATATAAAAAAACTATTTTTTTTCCTCAGTTTAGGCCTATATGTATTCTTCTACATATTTTTGGTAAAAAATTGCAATAAGCGTTTATTGATTGGTTTGCACAAAAGTTATAGCATCTACAAAATAGGGGATAGTTTTATGGCATTTTTATAAAAAATATGTTTTACTAGTAATGGTGGCGATCAGCGATTTTTATCATGACTGCGACATTATGGCGGACACATCGGACAATTTTGACACCATTTTGGGACCATTGTCATTTTTACAGCGATCAAAAATGCACTGATTACTGTAAAAATGACACTGGCAGGGAAGGGGTTAACCTTTAGGGGGCGCTGAAGGGGTTAAGTGTGTCCTAAGGAGTGATTCTAACTGTTAGGGGGCGTGGCTAAGAGTAACACGTCACTGATTGCAATATATTTACCATTTATTTGATAAAATAGGGTCCAAGCAAGGCTTGGACCGCATGCCAGCCACGGGGGAACGCACACTGGTATATCAGCCCCATGAGCACTGCTGGAAAGGCTCTGTGCCAGCCTCCAGGCACTGAAATTTGTGACGGAGAATTTTTTACCCTATTTTATCAAATACATTGTAAATATATTGCGCAATGATGGTTATTTACTTTTATATGAGATCCTGAGATAAGCCAGTACGGATGTTTAAGAAGTGATTATTGGCATACCTATTGGAAAAGTTTCAGATTGATCCTTAGGCCCCTTTCACACTGGGGCATTTTTCATGCGGTTTAGCGCTAATATTAGCGCTATTATACCGCATGAAAAAATCATGCCCTTTAGCCTTCAATGTGAAAGCCCGAAGGCTTTCACACTGAAGCGGTGCGCTAGCAGGACCGCTCCAAAAGTCCTGCTAGCCGCTTCTTTACAGCGGTGAAGGAGCGGTGTGTTCACCGCTCCTTTACCGCGGTCTCCCATTGAAATCAATGGGACAGCGCGGTAATACCGCCCGCAAACCGTGGCAATAGCCGCGGTTTGCGGGTGGTATTAACCCTTTTTCGGCCGCTAGCGGGGGTTAAATTTACCCCCCTAGCGACCGCATACCGCATACCGCGGTAAGAACGACGGTATAGCAGCGCTGAAAATCGCGCTGCTATACCGCTCCTGCCCGCCCCAGTGTGAAAGGGGCCTTATGAGTGGAGTGGATATCCCTGACATAAACCAAAGGTGCATATGTAGCTTGCTTCTGGTGAGTGAGTTAATTATCCCATAATATTGGTGGAAAACACTTAAAGTAACTGCATCAGACTTATAATTTAAAATATGTATAACATATTGACACAAAAACGTTTTTTTTTGCGCCGGTGACACACATATCACATAAAAGCTACTTATGACTTCTGTTGGTCAAAAGAGGTGGTGAAGAATGAGGGCGCCTCAGGGATGCATTTCACATTTAGTCCTCGGCACCGAGGGCTGTCAGAGGGCTGTCAGCTTCAACATACCATCGGCAGTGTATGCATCAAATGGTGGAATATTATCTAAAGGTGAAACTGGGTTTCTGGGTCATGAGAATAGATCATTGGACAGAACTTGCCCAGTATGCAAATGAGCTGCTGGGCTGTCCTGCATCCAGCGTGCTTTCCGAAAGGGCATTCAGTGCTGCTAGAGGTTTTGTGACAGATAAAGGAGCGCATCTGTTTCACAGACTCCGTTGACTGGATGACATTTGTAAAAATTAATTAGTCCTAGATTAGCACCAGCTATCAAGCCCCTGATGTCAATGTCGCTGATTAAGTGTTATCTAAAATCTCTGCAAGACAGTCTAGGCTGCCTAGCTTTGTGGGTGTTGATTTTATCTTGAAGTAAATTTTTGGTATAGGTTTCATGGGCACAATTAACACCCGAGGATCAATTTAAAAATTTTCACAGCAAGGCCAATTCTTGTTTTTATCAAGATTACCTCTAGAATATTAGGGGGTAAAGGCACCAACAACACCCAAAGACCAATTTTTCAGCAACTGTTTGACAGGGGCATCAAGTTTCAATTTTTATACCAAAGCCAATTCTTGCTTTCATCAAGAGTACCTCTAGAGGGTTATGGGGCGAAGTCACCAACAACATCCATAGACCAATTTTTCCACAACTGTGTGACAGGGGCGTCAAATATTTATTTTTTTACAGCAAGGCCAAAGTCCGTGAAAGAGACACCAGATTTTATCCAAAAAAAAAATGTTAATCTTGGCCTGAGTGTACTATAATTTGGCTTCTTCACATAAGGCTTGCTCACTGTGGTGCAAAAATTTGTTATTTTTATCCAAAGTCTGCCAGACACTAGAATTTATACCAAAAAATCTCTTATCTTGTTCTGAGTGCACTAAAATGTGGCCTCATCATACAGACTGGTTCCCCAAGTTGTTGTTTACTAAATAAAGAAAGCTTGCAGGGAAAATCAATTTTAATGTAATTTTTGTTCTTGATAAATATCAGTTTTGCTGCAGCAGCATACATGGTACAGATGCACCACCTTACAGACAGACTAAGGGGACCCCCAGGCACTATATTTTAATGAATTTTTTATTTTTACTGTTTCACTTTAAGCATCAATAAAATCCCTGCTCCTTTAAAAACTGTCTTTTTTATATGTTTTTTTTGCATTGGTACATGTCCCCCAGGGCAGTACCCGGGCCCCCATACCCTTTTTATTGCCAATAACTTGCATATAAGCTTTCAAAATGGGCACTTTTGATTTTTCCTGTTCAGGTCCCATAGACTTAAATAGGGTTCGTTGTTTGGGTCCGAACTTTTGCAATGTTCGAGAGTTCTGACCCGAACCGAACCGAACCGAGGGGTGTTTGGCCCATCTCTATTAATTTGTAAGGATGATGAGTATTGAGTCTGAACAAGTAAAAATATATACAGTACATACAATAAAATATATACTGTATTAGCATTAATACAAAAACGTTTATACCCATAAAAAATGTGATCTTAAACATGTAGTTCTATAAAATATAGATATTGTGAATATAATTATATTAAAAATGTAATCTTGTGTAGCAATAGCCCCACAGGGGCTGGTTTAAGATTTTGGGCCTGCCGTTACCTTACTGTTTACCACGTCCGTCTTAGGGGTCTTCCTTGAAGAGTTGTTCACAAATGTCTGCACCAAACACTTAAGCCCCGTACACACGATCGGTTTGACTGATGAAAACCGTCCGATGGATGGTTTTCATCAGACCAACAGATCGTGTATGGTACCCATCGGTCTTTTTTCCATCGGTTGGAAAAAATAGAACTTGTTTTAAAATTTTCCGATGGATAAAAAACCGATGGTAATTTCCGATCGTCTATGGGCAAGTCCATTGGTTAAAATACCCACGCATGCTCAGACAGAATTAGGAGACGGGAGCGCTCGTTCTGGTAAAACTAGCGTTCCTAATGGTAAGAGCACATTCGTCATTCTGCAAGTTATTGCTTCGTTTAATGCAGCGCATGTTTTGTTGCTTTAGAACGTTCTTTAAAATGTCATTTTGCCAGCAGATCTTTCTCATGAGTTCTGACAAACGTCTGTCTTTCTTCTTTCTTGTGATCTTAGGAATAATTAGTTTAATTCTTCAAGGCCGACCTCACAAATTCCACCTTTTATTTTTGTTTTGTCTAAATTTGTTGTGCATTTTTTGGTGTGTCAATTTCTCAGAACATTTTTTTTTCCTTTCCTCATGGAGGTTGGTGTCCCTTGTTATTAATTACACATTGTATTTCTGTAATGTTATTGCTACTTAAAAAAAAACACATCAGGCATGTATGTTGGCTGAAATCAAATTTTCCTTTATTTCGTAAAAAAAGCAAACAAAAACCGAAGGGCAACTATTCAGAAATTAGCAGAGAATATCAAGTCCTTAGATCCCAAATGCAGACCTGACTATGATCAATAATAAAATCAACAACAGCATGAAATCAGGAGCAGCAGCCGAAGACATACATCATCCCAAGCTGTGGTACTCCTCAACCTTCAACTTCTGTATGAGCAGCTCGAGGCCAGAGAATCACCTCCTGCTCTTCCCTGTAGCCTTCCTTCCACGCCTCTCTGCAGCGTTCTCTCCACGGCCCCGTCCACGCACCCTTGCAGGCTGGGCCACTGTGGGTGGTGATGTGGCAGGAGGAGGAGGAGAAGGAGGAGAGGGATTGGCCTGCTGCGAGATATGGGTGGCCTCAGTCAGCAGCCCCCTTGCCCCCATGTGTACGGCCATATATATGAGGTGCTCACAAAGGGCCCGTTGTCCCGCCTCCATTCTGAGCAACTTATCCGCCAGATAGGTGCTAAACCCCTCCGTAGGGTTGAGGGGGGCCCTCATGATGGCAGCAGCCTCCTGAATCATCTTTAGTGACTCCTCCTCCACTTGTGTCATCCGCCGTTGTTTTGGCGGTCTGACGTGGAGGGGAGCCACTTGGGAGACGGTGCTGCCACTAGGCCTGGGGACCTGCTGAGTCCCACTTGGCCCTGCCTCCTCCTGCCTGCCACATTCCTGACCCTCTTCCTCCTGGCTTGCCTCATCCTGTTTATAAAATAAAATGAAAAATTGTATTATTTGGGGAATCTATCACCCACAATTTGGATATCAGTACTGGTGCATATTTTTTTTTGGGGGGGGGGTGATATCATTTTTGGCTAATCCAAACAGTTCAACACAATATTACTTAGTGGACAATAATTATGATCAAAAATACTATACCTGGCTGAAGATGCTAAGATCTGGCTCTTCTAGCTCGGGAGGCTCCTCCTCCGCCTCTGCAGGGGTGGAGGGAAGGGTGGAAGGAACGCTGGAGGGAAGGGTGGAAGGAAGGGTTGAGGGAAGGCTGGAAATAGATTCCCTGGCCTCGATCTGGTCATCCAGAAATTGAAGATGTCTGTAGTACCACAGCTTGGGCTTTACTACATCGTCGGCTGCTGCTCCTGATCTCTTTGACTGGCGCACTTCCTTGTATTTTGTTTTATAGGAATTACGCAGGTTGTTGATTTTATTATTGATCATAGTGTAGTCTGCATCTGGGATCCATGGCTTCATATCCTCTGCTAATTTGGTAATAGTTGCCCGACGTACATCACTCTTGTGGTACGCTGGGTATTTCAGTTCCCACAGGTTGCGCTGTTCCTTATATTTTTTAATAAAAGTCAGCATCACCTCCGGCTCACGTAGTTTATGCATCTTTTTGGGTCAGCAATTAAAAAAAATATAAAAAAAAATAAAAAGGACCAGATTTGATTCTCCTCAACTTATCACAATATTGCCCTTTACAATCATGAACCATTATAGGTCACTGCAGGCCCGAGTTCCCTTCTTATCTTAGTTCACTTCGTTGGTTCACTTCCGGTCGTCCTTACTCCGCGCATCCCTAATAACTTCTTTCCCCTTTTTATACCCTGCGCATGCGTGTAACTCCGCCCTCGTCGCCCGCCCATGACGGACTTTTTCTGCATTTCCCCGCCCCTTAACGATCGGCGCACCGTGTGAGACGGCGACATGTCGCAGACACAGGTGGCTTCTTTAGTTGAAATTACCGACGAGGAAAGCCCGGAGGCGGAAACGTCCTGATCCTGTAAAAAAAGATACAAGGCGACTACTATGTCTTTTTCGGAGATGGCGGAGATGGTGGACATTCTGCGGAGGAAGGATTACGATGGCAAGCATGGGCCATACGACACCCCTAATCTCCGGAAGTCACAAATTATGGACAAAGTGGCGAAGACTCTCTATAAAAAATATGGGGTCAGGAGATCCAAGGAACAACTCCGTAAAAGGTGGTCAGACCTGAAGCTCAGGGAGCCGGAGCAGTATAGGAAGCTTATAAAAAGCATTGAAAAAAGTAAGTTTATTTTACTGTGTTCTTTCACATTGTAATATGTATTCTTCCATGTTTTGCAACATGTGCTTGGCTTGACTGGTTTCACATTTTAAAATGTCAACTTTTATGTTAAGTGGAGAGTCCACTAATTATGTAAATGTGTGTTTAAAAAAACTTGCTGTTCTTCCCCCAAACATGTTTGGCACATATCCACGTAAACTACATGTGGGCATGCCTCATTTTACTTCAACAATGTTTATCTACACATTGTTGGCAAGATGATGTGTTGTAAGTAAAACTAGAATGTGAAGGAAAGGCTAAACTGTATTCTGGGTAAAGGAGATGACACTCCAGCAGTTGTGTACTCAGCTTTTTTTTCTGGATCAAGATACTATAGTCTGGGCCACATGACCAAATTTAGAAACGGTGTCACACACAGGTGGTCCAGTGGATACCTTGGTGGTTATCCAAGTGTATTTGTGAGTGGCCTCAAAAATAACATGTTGCTTTGTTGATTTTGCAAGATCTCATATGTTCATCTTGAAACTCAGGGCCAAATATCAATTGGACCCCACTTTAAAACATTGAGAATACATTTTCTGCCCGAAAAAGTCTGTGTGCTAAAGGATACATTATTTTTAAATTTCCCATAGGGGAGAGGAGACTGGGAGCACACCATGCTCAGGAGACGAGGAACCCAACACCACAGAAACTCCCCGAAGATCCCAAAGCAGACCAAGATCAGCAGGTTCAGGAAGCGGAGGGGGAGAAAGTGGAGGTGGAGGTGGAGGAAGGAGAGGTGGAGCTTATCAGCACAACAGGTCAGTGTCTGTCACCACAACTTCAAGGTAAATACAGATGTAGGCCTGCATAGTTTAAAAAAAAATCTTTCTTTTTAGGGACTGAACGTGGGGGTGTGTCAGGAAGTCCAAATCCTCCATTCTCGAGTGCCAGCGCAAAAATAATCATTCAGCAAATCATGGAATGCAGTAGCGAAATGGACATTATGAGAAAGAGAATGATTGTGATTGAGCAAAAATATAAAAACATGATAGATATTTTGGGGAGAATATTTGTGAACCCCCCCTTTTTGTGTGTTTTGTTATGCGTCAGAAATTTCCTATGGGATTGCCACCAGCCCAAATGTGAAGATGCACAAACTGACTCAACATGTGCTATCTGCCGTCACAGGATATCTATGTCCCTGTTTTGGGGGTGCAACCTCTTCATCCCTACTCAAGTAGGTGAGAGGAAGGGTTTTCACCCCCAAAGCACGTCCATTGATCCCCCATGATGGCAGATAGCACATGTTTACCTTAGCCATGGGATCATGTTGAAGATACCCATTTGAGCCCCAAAAAGAAAGTGTGGTTCTTAACATTTGGGATGGATCAGGGGTAACATCAGCCCATCTCCTGTTTGTATTTTTCACTGTGTTATTTTATTACTTTTTCAGAAAAAACTATTTGGCTTTTGACCCATGCATGTTTCTGCAAAAAAAGCCGCACAAAAAAAAAAAGGCTAGTATTTTGAAAACCAAACAAAAATGTGGTGCAATCAATAAAAACATTTGGAAAGTCAAAAAAAGGTGTGCCTTGTTCTTTCTATGCTCAAGAGCAGTTCTGAAGATGCAAAAACAGTGTTTTCAACTCAGAGATTTGAGGCTATTTACTAAGAATACACTTGGCACTACTAGAATCTGGGAGACACATAAACCACAAATACAAGAATGACAACACAAGTTTGTAGTAATTCCAATTTATTTTTTTATTTTAAAAAGGTAAAATCAAAGGTCAGATGTGGTCTGGCATTGCGATGGCCCCCCTACCCGTGAAGTACTCTACGTATTTCTGACGTACTTCACGGGCACTTTGGGGGGCCAAGCCAGTACGGGCAGTGCTGAGGCCGGTCAGATTTATCAGTTCAGATGGACCGGCCTCAGGCCCAACTGATGACACATAATTTGTCGAAAATTTGCGCAAAAAATTGTGCAACAAGCAGCAGCATTAGACAATGTTGTTCAGTTTATAATCCGCCAAATTGATAGCTGTCTGGAACAGGCGGAACCGGCTGGCCATTATCCCGAAGGCATTCTCCTCAACTCTCCGGGCTCTGGCCAGCCGGTAATTAAAAACCCTCCTCTCCGGGGTGAGGGTGCCTTGGGGAAACGGCCGCATGAGGTGTGGTCCTAGTCCAAAAGCTTCATCCGCGATGAAAACGAACGGTAGCCCTTCCACGTTCTCTGCATCTGGAGGCAGTGCAAGACCCCCAGCCGGCAGACGGTGAGCGAACTCCGTCCTCTACGAATGCTCCGCCATCGGACATCCGGCCGCTCTTCCCCACGTCCACATACAGGAACTCGTACCGTGCCGACACCACCGCCATTAACACAATACTATTGAAACCTTTATAGTTAAAATAGTATGACCCCGAACGGGGTGGCGGCACTATGTGGACGTGCTTCCCATCAATTGCCCCTCTGCAGTTGGGGAAATCCCCCCGCTGGGCAAATTGGGAGCCACAGTCAGCCATTCCTGTGGTGTGCTAGGGAACTGTGGAGTCAAACAAACAGAATACATTAGTACGGTTTATGTTTACAGTGCAAGCAGATTACACACAAAAACATTGTTGAACCACATCATTCTAACATTATTATTTAAGGGAGTTTTTCCTAACAATAAACAAAGGCCCACTTAGCAGATGCCTCACCCCCGCTGAGTGAACATTCTAAAATAATGTAAGGGGGGGGGGGGGCTAAGGTGATTGTGGGGATCCCAAAAAAGGCTCTACCACTCTGCTGAGCTTGATTGATAACTTAAAATTTTTAAACATCTTTAGGGGGATGGAGGGAGGGTTGTCAAACTACGAGGGCAATGACCACAAAAATAAGAAAAGGAAAATAGAAGGCTAGCTGGATTTGCGCCCACGATAGCATGCTGGAGAGGTTAGTGAAGGGAAATAGGCATGTAGGGCACAAAGAGGGCTTTACAGGTAAAAACATGCATGGGGAAAATGGGGACATTACCAGGATATTACAAACAGGCAAATTTGGGTTAGGAGGAAAAAAAAAGAGAAGATTATAAAACAATAAAAACATATAATGTGAGGTTAAAGGAGCAAAATTACCTTCATTTAGTCCGTCTGCAGGACCTGAATGATGGCCGAACACGTCTCAGGGATAATGATCCCGAGAGCCTGGGGGGAGATGCCTGTTGAGAACTTGAGGTCCTGCAAGCTTCTCCCAGTCGCCAGGTATCTCAACGTGGCAATAAGCCTCTGCTCGGCAGTGATGGCCTGGCGCATCACAGTGTCCTGCCTCGTGATATAGGGGGACAGCAAATCCAAAAGACGGTGAAATACGGGGTCCGTCATCCTGAGATAATTCCTGAAATCATCAGGGTTATTCTCATGGATTTCCCGCAGCAGAGGCATATGAGAGAATTGGTCCCGCTGGAGCAACCAATTCTTAGTCCATGAACTCCTCCTCACCCTGTTCACAGACTGAACTCGGGTTACAGTGTTAACAGCAAAACACAGAGTCCAAAGCCAGCACGAGCTCGAGAATGAGAACGCACTTCAAACATGGTTTTAAACCGATCGGCTGGTCAGAACGCACTCAAACAGAACGCAACGTGGAACAGCAAGGCCTAAGAAGAACGACCTGAAAAACAGTAAACGAACAGCCAAGAAGGCACTGCAAGGCAGTAACGACCTGACTGCACGCACTGAATCACAAATACAAACCCACAAGCACAAACTGAACACCAGGAAATGATCTGCAAAGCACGGAGACTGAAAAGCGCGAATCGGCTCTCACCAAACTTTTACTAACACGCGGTAACACGAAATCAGCAAAAGCAGCCCAAGGGGTGGCGCCATTAGATTTGTTCGGCCCTTTTATAGCGCGTCGTATGTGTTGTGCGTGCCCTCGTTTTCTTGCCGTAGTTTTTTTGACTGATGGTGTGTGGCCAAGACTGATGAAAAACAGTTTCATCGGATTTCCGATGGACAAATCCATCGGACGAAAATCCATAGGTTATCCAATCGTGTGTACAGGGCTTTAGTCTCTTTTTCTCAAGGGTTTTATTAAAGAACTCCAGACAAAGGGATGGAGGGTTGGGGGAGATTCAGGTACCTTACTTTTTTCAGAATCACGGGTACTTTCTTTAATCCAGAGGACAAGCAGCTTCCACACTGGATCTAGCAACCACCGGATAGGCTTCCTTCACTGACCTAGCAGCCGGTGCGAGCTCGTTCAAAAGTCTCTGCCACAGACTTGTGTAATAACATGCTTGGTAAACTTCTGAAAACATAACCCACAGTGCCAGGATCTTTCAGCCAGCCGGCAGCACTGTGAGGCAGATTTTTATCCGGATGCGTCCTCCAATTGAGTCCTCAATTGTTCGGTCCCTTCCCGCAGGCAAGGCGACACAGGACCATCCCTGAATCAGTAGGTCCCAGAAACTCCTCTGCCTACTCTCAGTAACGGAGCCTTGGGGCTGCAGGCCCTGAGGCCGAAAAACTGCTAACACATCCCTGAGGCCAGGAGGGCCATCAGGTCAGGATCGGAAGACCCCGAAAAACGGTGTCTGCTCCTTAAGTACCCTCTCCCAGAATGCACAGCGGGTGACCACTCCCACTGCGCTGTTTCTGGGAAAGGAATACACAATGCACCCAGCCTACTGCATTTCCAACCTTGACCTGTGGTGACAACGACACCTACAGTCAGGTGGAAAATGTGCAACTCAGCTGAACTGGAACAGAGACCAATAATTTGGTACAATTATTCTGAGCTAAACTACAGCTCAGACAACTAAATTTACCACTAGCGCCTACCCGATTGGAGCAGGGTGCTACACTTGTATATAGTATACATACAGTACATACAAGATACTAATGGACAAAAAATCTAAAAAGACCACCCCCAAACGGTGAAACTGAAAAAAATATATACATTGCAAAGAGTATTGTAAATTTAGCGATTATTGTCAAAACAGTTTATGTCCCACTCTATGTTGAGACCAAATGATACTTAAGATTTAAGCATATACAGTATATCCACTGAGCGGGAGATGTCATGTCTAGAGTTAGCACCTCTCCAATGGAGATCATGATTAGCAATAGCCAATAAAATGATGCCCTTAGGGTCCTTATTGTGATGTTGGGCATGATGCTTAGAAACCACTTAAAACCCAATTAATGTTGCCCACATGTTCGTCTAAAATGACGTGTAGGGCACGTGTGGTACGGCCCACATATTGTAGGCCACACAGGCACTGCAACATGTAGACAACATTCCTAGTCACACAGGAGATAAAAGAGCGGATGGGATAGGTGCATAATGTCTGTGGTGATCTAAACTGTAAAACCCTCTGTTTCCTGATAGCATTGATGTGGCAAATAGTACTGTACATCTCCTGCACAAATGAAAACCCTCCATGTTTTGAAAAAGAGGGCCTATTGGGTGGATCAAGTGTAGCGCCCCTTTACTTTCAGGGGTGCTATGTACTTAAATTTAAGGGGTTGGTCTGAGCTAGTAGCCAGGCTCAGACCACTTTGATTTGTTAGTACTCGCTTCTATCTATGTGATGTAGCCTGACGCACAGTTCACTGTGGCCTGTAGGTGGCACTGCCATATCAGGTCAGGGTTGAATGATGGGTGACATTGCTATGCCTTAGGGTGTCCTCTCTCGGCGGCGGTATGGTGGGCATGGTTGGCCTGCTGTGCATGCCGGGAGAGGATACATAAGAAGCAGACGCCATTCTTTTGGGGGAAGTCAGGAAGTCTGGAGTGTGAGTGGTTCACGCCACCCAGCCCTCCAGGCCAGGGGTGCGCGCGTGTATCAGTCTCAGGCACCCTTAGCCTGGGGCTGCAACTCCACTAGTAGGCCCAGCACCTTTAGCTGGGGCCTACCTCCAAACGAAGAATCCCAGGGTGCCCGGGAAAGGGTGGACCCACTCTAAGAAGAGGAGACCAGGGGAGGACCTTTCTGATGGACCGGTGAGAGTTCATGGTGAAAGAGGCCTGGTTACCTTCTGGAGGGATTCAAAGATCCATCACAGGCCTTGCAACGTGCTATCACTGGCACCTGTCCTTGTGTTGCAATAGCTGAGAAGTTTGGGACTTAAAGATTCTGTGGCAGAGGATCTCCCGATCGTATCTCTAGGAAACCTAAAGTGAACGTTCGAGCATCACTCCGGCTGCTAGGATCCGCTCTTACAGGGGACTATCCGGGTGAGCTAAACCTACTTGGGATCGAGTAGCGACTATTGTACCAGTTGTGCCTGGACCTATCTCCCAAACCTTACTGCCCTTTCTCTCATCCACCTTTCCTGTCTGCTGAACTTGATCTTGCTTATAAAATAAACTCAGCGTTATAGTTAAAGTGGTGTGGACATTGGCCTTCCTGGGGAAAAATAGAGACTTGTCCCTATACTCTAAGAGATGAGAACCAGTCTGCTGGGATACCTTGCTGCAGGACCCAAAATTGTTAACACCACTCAACCTCCTCGAAGCGGAAGGTACGGGCATATAGCGCGGTGTGCCTTGACCTGCAAGTGAGCCAAAGGCAGGAAAAGGTCTGTGTGCTGCACAAGTCTATTGGAGGCAATACTATGCCTCAATGAAGAAGCCTCTTTAAATATTGCTGATGTATTATTAGGCAATAAGGTGTCCAAGACTTGATCATTCTTAAATATGGACCAAGCTTTGTTAATAATCCTTTTTATTTTGTAGTGCTGAGTTGAAAAAGTGGTTATAAAGGAAAGGCCATATGTTGAAGTATTAGTAGGGGTTTGGTTGCTCTCACTTCCAGAGTAGTCCTATTCAAATTTTAAACCTTTATGGATAATTCATCAAAAACAGGGACTGCACATCCTTTTTTTCGACAAATCTCTGTTTCATCATATTGGCCTGTTCATAATAATCATTTACATGGGTGCAAACATGCCTTAATTACATAAATTGGCTTTTTGGTACTGGGGAAAGCCAAGAGAGATGGTGACAAGACTCAACAGGTATGAACCCATTACGGTCCATAGTTTTAAAAAGGTAGTCATTTTGATGGAACCTTTAACAACAGAAATATCAAGATCAAGGAAATTAATTCTTATGACCCTCGCCTCATGACTGAGTACAATGCCTTGTCAGTTTTTATTAGGTTCAAAGATATATGCTTCCAAAGATGGCATGTCCCCATCCCAAACAAGGATAATGTCATCTATATCTTTTCCAGAGAATCAATTTAGATCTCTTATTGGCCAAAACTTCATCCGCCTCCCATTTGGTCATAAAATAGATTGACCATGCTGAGCGCAATTGTGGCCCCCATGGCCAGTCCCTTCTTTTGTATATAGTAGCATCAGGGAGAGTGAAATTGCACCACAAAAGTTTTGCACTGCTTCATATCCCAGCTGATGGGAGATGGAAGTATATAAAGAGGCCACATCTGCAGTGACGGGATGTAGCCATCCTTCCATCCCATATCCTGTAAAATGTTCAATACATGTTTGGTGTCCTTTAAAAAACTACCCATCACTAGCAGTTGGGGATAGTGATCCATATATCTACCTGCCCTTGATGTTATATATTCTATCCTGCTGATGGTTGGTCTACCCGGTGGGTTCTCCAGATTCTTATGTTTGGTTTCCTTGGGTAGAAAGTACATAACCGGAATGCTGGGGGCCAAAGGTATCAAGAATGCATTTTCTTTCTTATCTTGCCATCTTTTTGGCCTATATCCACAATTTTCTTCAGACTGTTCTTAAAAGATACAGTAGGCTTATCAGGTAACAAGGCATACGTGTCAACATCAGATAAAATCCTATTCAGTTCTCCATCATATTTATTCTTGTCCATGACTACTAACCCATCCCCCCTGTCCTATTACGTCTCGATCTTCTTTGTGCATTACTCTTTATAATAGCATGGTGGCGACATGTGTCCCTAACCCCTGATGATGTCATATATGATGAAACATGGAGGGTGGAGCTGGGACACACGCCAACCACGCATGCGCAACTGATCGCAAACCATCTTTGTTTCTGGCGGATGGTAATTTTTATCTATTAGAAGTGACATTTTTTTCATTTTCCATGTGGGTACAATTGTCCAATAAATCTATATTTTATCGCTGGTCTTCAATATGGAGAGTATTATTTTCTTCCCTCATATTGTGCTGTAATGTGCAAATGGTCTTGAGGTTTACATGTAAGGGCATTGGCGTTTTTGAGGAGTGACAAATTGTTTGTGATGACATCCCATCCCACTATGATGTCCGCAGTGCTGTGTTGTTTCCTCTGAGCGTTACAAGCATTTTGACTACTATGCTGGATATTTTATAAGTTTTGGTAAGCTCCCATCCACTTTTACTGAAGTGGCGTGAAATGCTTGCTATTTGGGATCTGAAGGCTTTCTATCCTTCACTGATATGGGACTGTGAAGTGATTCCCCTTTCCCTGTTGGGAGCTTGCATTTCTTTGGACTCTGTTTATGGGTTTCCTTAAGGATATTTTTGTATATGTATACATACAGTATATATATATATATATATATATATATATATATATATATACACTGTATATGAAATGTCAATTTATATTTATTTATTAATTTATTTCACTTTCAGTATTTATTGCACATTGCAGTACACATTTTGAGCACTTAGATTTATTTATTATCACCATCTATTGTATTATGTTGCATCATGTGATGTAATGTAAGGTAACTTTTTGTTCAGTAAATTTAGGCCTAGCCTTGCTATTTAAAACTGTCCTGCTGCTGGCCAATTTTATACTGCTGTGTAAACTGTGGTATTTTCTAAATTATTAATAAGAGTTACATAGAAATTGGCCAGCGGCAGAACAATTGTATATCAGAAAGAGAAGGGACAGATTCAGAAAAGTAAAACAGAATTAAAGAGAGACCCCTGAGGATGCACATTGGTTGTAAAACACGAAGGGCAGAGTTGTTTACGTGACATCATGCCACTACACCGGTCTCAGAGGTGGCAGCGTTTTGATGTAAGTGAATGAGCAGCGCTCTTGTATTTTAACTACTTCCTTTGCAAGTTATTGTTTTGCTGCTACATTTGGCTCAATAAAACTGATACACAATGATTGCATGACCAAATGAGCTGCTAAAGTGTTCTCTAAATAAGCCTGGGGAGAGGTTTCCATTAGAGAAGATTGCTGATTGGCTTGTATCCATCTGCTCATTCATCTTGCAAAATGTGCTAGCTGCACTCTCAAGGCAGCACATTTATTTGGCGAGTGTGCACTGCACGAGGGGGGGAAATTTTGGACAACATTTGGAGTCTGGTTTTCATCCACTGCTAAATCTGTCCTGCAAAGTGTGTTAGCTGTAGTTTCTGTAGCGCCCCCCCCCAATATTTGGGGGCACTATGTGGAAATTTAGGGACAGTCTGAGCCAGTAGTTGGGCTCAGACCAATTATAGTTCAAATTGTTTGCTCTGCTCTGGGTGTGATACTGCCCGGTAGTGTTATTCTCCTTTGCCTGCAGGTGGCACTGTCACCGCTGGCACAGGCTGGATCACGGGGTATCACAGCATATTGGGTGTCCTCTCTCGGCAGCCGTGCAGTGGGCGTGGTCTACCCACTGTGCATGCTGGGAGAGGGTACAAAAGGGGCAGACGCCATTTGGCGTGAGGCGATTCCAGGGGGACCCCAAGGCGTTCAGGGGGACCTCTGGTCCAGTGAGCATGCCTCATGGCCCACATGTCACGAGGTGCGCAGGTGTGTTTAGGCCTCGGGCACCTTTAGCCCGAGGTTCTGCTGCTGCATCATAGGCCCAGCAATCTTAACAAGGGCCTACGCTTCAGAGAAGGATCCCAGGCTGCCCATTTGTAAGGGGGCCCATCTTCAGGATTGAAGGCGTTCCAGGGGAATATCAGTCCCGGCGGAGATAGCAACGGTACTGCTGTCTCGGGGAGTGGCCTGGAGGCCTACCTAAAGGGGGATCCATTATCTCTGACATCCGTGCTCCATCCCGGCTGTTAGGACCGATCTCATAGGGACTATCCGGGTGAGCAATACCCACTCAGGCTTGAGTGGCGACGAGTATATATATTTGGGATCTAAGTGTTGCGTGTCTGAACCTTCCCCTACATCTTCAACTTTCCTGCCTTTGCTTTCTTCAAGTTAACTCAAAAGTAACAAAAAGAATAAAGCCTTGCTGATTAGGTTTTACTCGTGTGTGAACATTGGCCTTATTCCTGAATACACTGGTGTACCTAGACAACGGAGCTGAAGGATCCACTCGTGGGAGGTATCTCACTGCAGACCCAAAGGTAATCAAACAGTGGATTTCATACTTAACAAAGTGTGGATCCGGCATAGCCGCAGGGGAAGAGTAAAAAGGGAAGTGCAAAAAACCCACCCTGGGAGCTACACGTGGGGGCTCGAGTCCGGGATTTGTGGCTATCTTTTGCACGAGTGGATTGAAGTTTATGTGTTTGGAAAGTCGGCCATTGGACTATGTTAAAGACTTTGAGTGAAGAAGAAGGGGTTAAGGGGCACAGAACTGTTTCTAACTGCGTAGTTCGTGGGCGTGTCTAAAGAAAAAGAGAAGCCCACGAGCTACGTGGAAAATAAAATAAAGGGGGAGGAGTCCCCGCCACTCGCGAATTACACGTGGGTGGATTGGCGCCAAAGGACAGAGAGAGTTGGATCAAGTGAGGAGAGAGCAACGTATCTGCTTTTCCGCATACTTCAGTTTTGTCTGGGCCCCCAGATGTTCCCAATGCCTTCTTCAATGGACATTACTCCGCTCACCGCCCCACTTACAGATAAGGGGATCCGGCTCAAGCCCCGAGGCCGCTTTGCCTTGTACACCTGCAGGGATGCAGAGGCCCTGGGCATGCTCTGTCCCAAATGCCACGGACTGGCTGTGCAACTGCGCCCCTTCGGGAGATGTTCGACTTGTGGAGAGTTCCTCTTTGAGGTGGAGCAGCCCCGAACTACCCCGGGCCTACCGGGTGAATTGCATCACAGGCGTCGTAACTTCGGAGGAAGATGCCTACACTCCTACAGCCGAGCCCAATCGCATCGCCTCCCCTACCGCCAGTGCCTTGGGGAAGGATGCCCCCGAGCCTATGCAACTTTTGGCGGACACCGCAGTGGATGCTGCCTCTGCCACAACGGAAATCCGTGTTCCGCCAGCAAAGATAAAAGTTGGATATGTTAAAGCCTCCTGCGGCCGCGGTCGAAGCCTGCCCCAACGCCTACCAGAACCGGACATCGAGAGCGGAAGTAAGCCTGAGAAGTCCCCGACAGGTGACGGTAAGGAGGCTGGGAGAAATGTGTCCACATCTACCCACAATTACTTGCCTGCTGAGGAGTATGATACCTCAGACCTGGACTCTTCATCCGATGTGGGGGATGATGCTGAAATAGATGACATCTTCATTAAAAAGGGATGGGACAAGGTAAAAACTGTTGCCCCGGCCCGCAGCCTTGCCGTAGGATCACCCATGAGTTCGGGGAGCACTACGCCCCGTGTGGAAGAGAAAGCGGTATCTGCCACAAGTAGAGAACCCCTACCAGGGCCTGATATGGCTACAGTTGGGAGATCGCCGGACGCCATTGTGCTCGCTGGAAGTGGAGATCGTGCAACTCTTCCCCATCTTGCCCGCTTACAGCAAATTTTGAACAAAAGAGTGGCCAGCGAGTATGGCTGGGAGTACCCCTATGTGCCCAAGGAGCTGCTGTTCGAGATAGAGGCCTATCGAGAAAGGTGGAGCTCCGAAGCTATATGGGACTGTCTCGAAGTGCCTAAGCCATACAGGTACTTTGCTTGCTCGGCCGCTATGACTGACCGTTTTAAGGGTTGTCGTAAAGAGTGGAGCTATGGTCGGCATATCCATGCTGATCGTGTGGGGATCTGTTGTCCAGGGAGAGAGGACACTGTTTATTTTATAGAGACTAGGGTTGAGCTTCGAGTTCGAGTCAAACTCATGTTCGACTCGAACATTGCCTGTTCGCACGCTTGCCGAACAGCGAACAATTTGGGGTGTTCGCGGCAAATTCGAAAAGCCACGGAACACCCTGTAAAAGTCTATGGGAGAAATCTAAAGTGCTAATTTTAAAGGCTCATATGCACGTTATTGTCATAAAAAGTGTTTGGGGACCCGGGTCCTGCCCCAGGGGACATGTATCAATGCAAAAAAAAAGTTTTAAAACGTCAGTTTTTTCGGGAGCAGTGATTTTAATAATGCTTAAAGTGAAACAATAAAAGTGAAAAATTCCTTTAAATTTCATACCTGGGGGGGAGGGGGGGTGTATAGTATGCCTGTAAAGCAGCGCTTGTTTCTCTTGCTTAGAACTGTCCCAGCACAAAGTGTCATTTCTGAAGGAAAAAAAGTCATTTAAAAGCACTCGCGGCTATAATGAATTGTCAGCTCCCAGCAATACAGAGAAAAGTCATCGATAAAAAAAAAAATGCGTGGGCCCATCTTTAGGAAAGGAGTTCCAGGGGAATATCAGTCCCGGCAGAGATATCAACGGTACTGCTGTCTCGGGGAGAGGCCTGGAGGCCTACTTAAAGGGGGATCCATCATCTCTGACGTCCGTGCTCCATCCCAGCTGCTAGGACCGCTCTCATAGGGACTATCCGGGTGAGCAATACCCACTCAAGCTTGAGTGGCGACGAGTGTATATATTTGGGATCTAAGTGTTGCGTGCCTGAACCTTCCCCTACATCTTCAACTTTCCTGCCTTTGCTTTCTCAAAAGTAACAAAAATGATTAGGTTTTACTGGTGTGTGGACATTGGCCTTATTCCTGAATACACTGGTGAACCAAGACAACGGAGCTGAAGGATCCACTCATGGGAGGTAACTCACTGCAGACCCAAAGGTAATCAAACAGTGGATTTCATACTTAACAAAGTGTGGATCCGGCATAGCCGCAGGGGAAGAGTAAAGAGGGAAGTGCAAAAAACCCACCCTGGGAGCTACATTTCTTTGGCAGCACAATGGTTTTGGTGAGTGTGCATTGCATGAGGGGGAGGAATTCTGGATCACAAGCATATACTTACTGATCCTCACTTTCTGCATGGGTGTCTATTTGCATAATTTTTTTCTAAATTACTACAGTCTTTTTTGCCTTTACGGTAACTTGCACGCTGTGGTGCCACCGTATCCTGAGGAGAAGTTTAAAACAGCCAAATACTGGATTCTGATACATAAAGCATGTTTTCTGTTCTCTTGGTTGAGGCAACATTTATATCTGCTGAGTTGCCACTTCTTCTGTTAGATATACATGAAGAATTTTCTACAGAAAATACATTTGAAACGTTTACACTTATTTGGACTTTCACTGTCAGCGGGGATTGTTAAGGATGCAGCATCCGGCTTCCCGACTCGTTCCTTAACCACTTAACGACCGCTCACTGTATATATACGTCGGCAGAATGGCACCGACAGGCACAATCACGTACAGTGTACGTGATCGCATTTGTACAGTTGGGGGGTCCGATTGGACCCCCCTCCTATACAGTGAGCGGCCGTTTATCGTTGGGGAGCGATCAGAGATGAGGGGGTGACCATTCAATTTTGGCCACCCCCTCGCGATCACTCCCAGCGAATGAAAATGCTTCCTCCGCCATGTGATGTAAACACAGGCAGGAGGAAGTGATGTCATCTCCCTCGCGGCGGTCTTTTCGATTCCGGCGCCGAGGAGAGAAGAAGCAGGTTAGTGCACCAACAGTCCACTGACCCTTAGGTACACATAGGCACACATTTCACCCCCCAGTCACCCCCAGATCACCCCCCAGGTCACCCCCCAGCCCCCAATCACAGTGTCACTGATTGCAGTGATCATTTATTTTACTGATCACTGCATTTAGTGTCATCTGTGATAGTAAAAAGTTGCAGGGCAGTTAGGTTTAGGCCCCTTTAGGTCCAGGGTAGCCCCCTAACCCCCCCTAATAAAGGTTTAACCCCTTGATCACCCCCCAGGTAACCCTTTCACCCCCTAACGCCAGCGTCACTAAGCGATCGTATTTTCGATCGCTGTATTTAGTGCCAGTGGTGCCCTAGATAGCCAGTTATTTATTTTTAGTTTAGCCGCAGGTTTTTAGAGCGTCAGGTACCCCCATATATTATTTTAACCCCCTGATTGCCCCTAGAGTTAACCCTTTCACCAGTGATCACCGTATAAGCCTCACTGGTGACACTGGTTACCCAGTTAGTTATTTAGTTATTTAGGTAACCCGTCAGGTTTTTATATAGCGTCGGGTACCCCCATATTTAACCTAATAAAGGTTTTAACCCCCTGATTGCCCCTAGTTAACCCTTTCACCAGTGATCACCATATAAAGGTTGCGGGTGACGCTGGTTGGTTAGTTTGCTTTTTATAGCATCAGGGCACCCGCCGTATATAACCCAATAAAGGTTTAACCCCCTGATCGCCCGGCGGGTGAGATCAATTAGGTTTTAGCGCCACAGAGGGTCTGCGTCGCCCCAGGCAGCGTTAGGTTAGTGCCAGTAACGCTAACACCCACGCGCAAAGCATACACCTCCCTTAGTGGTATAGTATCTGATCAGATCTATACTAGCGTCCCCAGCGGTTTAGGGTTCCCAAAAACGCAGTGTTAGCGGGATCAGCCCAGATACCTGCTAGCACCTGCGTTTAGCCCCGCAGCCCAGCCCAGCCCAGCCCACCCAAGTGCAGTATCGATCGATCACTGTCACTTACCAAACACAAAACACATAACTGCAGCGTTCGCAGAGACAGTCCTGATCCCTGCGACCGCTAACAGTTTTTTTTGTAGCGTTTGATACATTTGCTGACGACAGTCGGGTGCTTTTTTTATCTGTGAATCTTACTAGTGTACCCCTAAATTTAGAGCCCAAAATGGCAAGACGAAGGTACACTAGTAAAGAGGCCTACGAGATTCTGAGCATGACAGATAGTGAAGAGGAGGTCACGCATCTGTCAGATTCAGGCTCAGAATATCTTCCCGTAGAAGACAGTGACATCAGCGGCCCCACGTCAGATAGCTCTGACGACGAAGTTGAGGTCCCTGCTAAGGTCAGGCATACCCGATCCCGATCTTCTGAGGTTGTTGAGGAGCAAGAACCGCAGGGCTCTCGTATCATGGAGCAGAGTAGTACTAGCGCCGCTATTCCTTCTGGTGAATTGGCAAGCACCAGCGGCCTAGTACAGCCTGGGCGTACATCCAGCACTGCAGTATCACTTGGTGACGTGGCGAGTCCCATAAGTGCAGTTCAAGCTGGCGAGGTGGCAAGCACAAGTAGTGTCCCGCTGCCACCAATAAGAAGACATAGGCAGGCCCGTCGTACCCATAGTGCTCTTCCTGCAGAATTCGCCTATCCTGATTGGGTCCCCACCACTTCTGCAGAACCCGTACTTCCCCCATTCACTGCCCAACCCGGTATTCAGGTGGAAACAGCTGATTTTATGCCAATTGATTATTATTCGCTGTTTTTCACGGAAGATCTCTATAGATCTATTGTGGACCAGAGTAATTTATATGCTGGTCAATTCATCGCCGCTAATCCCCAGTTGCCTTTCATTGCCAAAGATTGGAAACCAATTACGGTTTCCGAATTTAAGACCTTTCTGGGCCTTTCCCTCAACATGGGCACACATAAATTCCAGACATTGCGTGCTTATTGGTCCACGCACCCAATTGACCACATGCCCGTGTTCTCTGCCTCCATGCCCAGGAAACAATACGAGCAGATTTTGCGGTTCATGCACTTCAACGACAATGAACTTTGTCGTCCACGTGGGGACCCTGAATACGACCGGCTCTATAAAATTCGGCCCCTCATAAACCACTTCAACGAACGTTTTGCAGCCTTGTTTATTCCCGATCAAGCTGTCTGCGTTGATGAGTCCCTGATTAAATTTTCTGACCGCTTGGCTTTCAAGCAGTACCTTCCCAGCAAGCGTGCCAGATACGGGGTCAAGCTCTATAAGTGCTGTGACAGGGCAACAGGCTATGTATGGAGCTTTATGGTTTATGAGGGAAAAGATAGTCAGGTTGAGCCGGTCAACTGCCCGGATTACATAGGTAGCGCTGGCAAGATAGTGTGGAAATTGGTGTCACCCTTATTCGGAAAGGGGTACCACTTGTATGTGGACAATTATTACACGAGCGTGCCACTGTTTTGTCACTTGTTTGATCATCAGATTGGAGCATGTGGCACCGTGCAACCTAATCGCCGGGGCTTTCCCCAGCGGCTTGTAGATGCCCGTCTTAGGCTGGGGGAGAGAGCCTGCGTAAAGTGTAATAACTTGCTCGCTATGAAGTGGAGGGACAATAAGAATGTTTTCCTTCTTACCTCCTTTCATGCAGACACGACAGTCCAAATTCGTACGGCGACTGGTGTTGTGGAGAAACCCCTCTGTGTCCACGAATATAACAAAAATATGGGAGGGGTGGACCTCAACGACCAGTTGTTGGCGCCGTATTTAATTGACCGTAAGGCGAGACGCTGGTACAAAAAAGTGTCTCTATCCTTATTTCAATTGGCTTTGCTGAACGCTCATGTGCTATACAGAGCTTCAGGCGGGACGTTATCTCTTCTAAAATTCCAGAATGAGATTGTCACAGAACTCCTGTATCCAGGTGGTTCTGCACCTCACCATCCCCTACCAAATGCAGTAAGCCGGCTGCATGAGAGGCATTATACGCATGTCCTCCCGAGTACCCCTACCCAACGAGCCCCCCAAAAAAGATGTTGTGTCTGTAGCAAGCGCGGATTTAGGCGTGACACCCGTCATTATTGTCCACTCTGTCCTGACCAACCTGGTCTTTGCCTTGGTGAATGTTTTGAACGCTACCACTCAAAAGTGAAGTTTTAGCGTAGGGTACAGCATTTCACAGACTAGGACACACTTACACAGGGTCTCCCAAGATGCCATTACATTTTGAGAGACCCGAACCATTACAGTTGTTAAAGTTACAAAAAAAAAGTGTAAAAAAGAAAAAAAAAAAACTTAAAAAACAAAAACACAAAAAAAATATAAAATAAAAAAAACAAAAATAGTTGTCGTTTTATTGTTCTCTCTCTCTCTCTCTATTTTCTCTCTATTGTTCTGCTCTTTTTTACTGTATTCCATTCTGCAATGTTTTATCATGCTTGCTTTTCAGGTATGTAATTTTTTGTTTTCAGGTGCGCCATTCAACTGCAGCGCGGAATTATTTATCTTGACAGCAACAGTGTTTGCTCCCACGATACATAAAGCCGTGACTCCAGTGCTGTAGGAGGTGATTTCACCACCACAGAAAAAAAAAAGAGCATATATGCCGAAGCATGGGGGCAGCAGGGGCGGAGGAGCGATTTTGCTCCTAATGCCACGTACATACGGTCAAAATTCCGACAGAGGCTTGCCCGTGGAAAAGTCCGACCACAACACCAGTCGCCGTACGAATTTGGACTGTCGTGTCTGCATAAAGGGAGGTAAGAAGGAAAACATTCTTATTGTCCCTCCACTTCATAGCGAGCAAGTTATTACACTTCAAGCAGGCTCTCTCCCCCAGCCTAAGACAGGAATCTACCAAGCCTCTGGGGAAAGCCCCGGCGATTAGGTCGCACGGTGCCACATGCTCCAATCTGATGATCAAACAAGTGACTAAACAGTGGCACACTCGTGTAATAATTGTCCACATACAAGTGGTACCCCTTTCCAAATAAGGGTGACACCAAGTTCCACACTATCTTGCCAGCGCTCCCTATGTAATCCGGGCAGTTGACCGGCTCAACCTGACTGTCTTTTCCCTCATAAACCGTAAAGCTCCATACATAGCCTGTTGCCCTGTCACAGAACTTATAGAGCTTGACCCTGTATCTGGCACGCTTGCTGGGAAGGTACTGCTTGAAAGACAAGCGGACAGAAAATTTAATCAGGGACTCATCAACGCAGACAACTTGATCGGGAATAAACAAGGCTTCAAAACGTTCGTTGAAGTGGTTTATGAGGGGCCGAATTTTATAGAGCCGGTCGTATTCAGGGTCTCCACGTGGACGACAAAGTTCATTGTCGTTGAAGTGCATGAACCGCAAAATCTGCTCGTATCGTGTCCTGGGCATGGAGGCAGAGAACACGGGCATGTGGTCAATTGGGTGCGTGGACCAATAAGCACGCAATGACGGGAATTTATGTGTGCCCATGTTGAGGGAAAGGCCCAGAAAGGTCTTAAATTCGGAAACCGTAATTGGTTTCCAATCTTTGGCAATGAAAGGCAACTGGGGATTAGCGGCGATGAATTGACCAGCATATAAATTACTCTGGTCCACAATAGATCTATAGAGATCTTCCGTGAAAAACAGCGAATAAAAATCAATTGGCATAAAATCAGCTGTTTCCACCTGAATACCGGGTTGGGCAGTGAATGGGGGAAGTACGGGTTCTGCAGAAGTGGTGGCGAACCAATCAGGATAGGCGAATTCTGCAGGAAGGGCACGACGGGCACGACGGGCCTGCCTTTGTCTTCTTGGTGGCAGCGGGACACTACTTGTGATTGCCACCTCGCCAGCTTGAACTGCACTTATGGGACTCGCCACGTCACCACGTGATACTGCAGTGCTGGATGTACGCCCAGGCTGTACTAGGCCGCTGGTGCTTGCCAATTCACCAGAAGGAATAGCGGTGCTAGTACTACTCTGCTCCATGATATGAGAGACCTGCGGTTCTTGCTCCTCAACAACCTCAGAAGATCGGGTTCGGGTACGTCTGACCTTAGCAGGGACCTCACCTTCGTCGTCAGAGCTATCTGACGTGGAGCCGCTGACTTCACTGTCTTCTATGGGAAGATATTCTGAGCCTGAATCTGACAGATGCGTGACCTCCTCTTCACTATCTGTCATGCTCAGAATCTCGTAGGCCTCTTTACTAGTGTACCTTCGTCTTGCCATTTTGGGCTCTAAATTTAGGGGTACACTAGTAAGATTCACAGGTAAAAAAAGCACCTGACTGTCAGCAAATGTATCAAACGCTTCCAAAAAAAACTGTTAGCGATCGCAGGGATCAGGACTGTCTCTGCGAACGCTGCAGTTATGTGTGTTGTGTTTGGTAAGTGACAGTGATCAATCGATACTGCACTTGGGTGGGCTGGGCTGGGCTGGGCTGGGCGGAGGGGCTAAACGCAGGTGCTAGCAGGTATCTGGGCTGATCCCACTAACACTGCGTTTTTGGGAACCCTAAACTGCTGGGGACGCTAGTATAGATCTGATCAGATCAGATATTGATCTGTTCAGATACTATACCACTAAGGGAGGTGTATGCTTTGCACGTGGGTGTTAGCGTTACTGGCACTAACCTAACACTGCCTGGGGCGATGCAGACCCTCTCTGGCGCAAAACCTAATTGATATCAGCCGCCGGGCGATCAGGGGGTTAAACCTTTATTGGGTTATATACGGCGGGTGCCCTGATGCTATAAAAAGCAAACTAACCAACCAGCGTCACCCGTAAAACTTATATGGTGATCACTGGTGAAAGGGTTAACTAGGTGCAATCAGGGGGTTAAAACCTTTATTAGGTTATATATGGGGGTACCTGAAGCTATATAAAAACCTGACGGGTAACCTAAATAACTAACTGGCTAACCAGTGTCACCAGTAAAACTTATACGGTGATCACTGGTGAAAGGGTTAACTCTAGGGGCAATCAGGGGGTTAAAATAATATATGGGGGTACCTGACGCTTTAAAAATCTGCGGCGAAACTAAAAATAAATAACTGGCTATCTAGGGCACCACCGGCACTAAATACAGTGATCGGAAATATGATCGCTTAGTGACGCTGGCGTTAGGGGGTGAAAGGGTTACCTGGGGGGTGATCAAGGGGTTAAACCTTTATTAGGGGGGGTAAGGGGGCTACCCTGGACCTAAAGGGGCCTAAACCTAACTGCCCTGCAACTTTTTACTGTCACAAATGACACTGATCAGTAAAAAAATGACCACTGCAAACGGTGCACTGTGACTGGGGATACTGGGGGTGATCTGGGGGGTGATCTGGGGGTGACTGGGGGGTGAAAAGTGTGCCTACGTGTACTGGTGTCAGTGGGCTGTTGGTGCACTTACTGTGAGATGTCTTCTCTCCTCGCGCCGGATTGAAAAGACTGACACGAGGAGAGATGACATCACTTCCTCTGCCTGTGTTTACATTACACAGGCAGAGGAAGGTTTTCATTCGCCGGGAGCGATCGCGAGGGGGTGGCCAGAATCGAACGGCCGCCCCCTCATCCCGGATCGCTCCCGAACAAATAACCACCGCTCACTGTATAGAAGGGGGGTCCGATCGGACCCCCCAACTATACGAAGGCAGTGACGTACCGGTACGTGACTTTGCCTGTCGGTGCCATTCTGCCGACGTATAATTACAGTGGGCGGTCGTTAAGTGGTTAAATTCAAAAGAATGAAAATCCGAAATTCAAAAATTCACTTTATTACTTTTTCACTTTATATTTGTTGGTTAGCGCAATAACTATTCACATTTCAAAAATTCAAAAGACTAAACATCTGAAATTCGAAAATCCCAAAATAAGAACGAAAATTTAAAAGAACGAAATTCTGAAAATAAAAGCAAAAATCTGAAAATCCAAAAACCTGAAAATGTGAAAATCCAAAATAATAACTAACTAACTAACTAACTAACTAACTAACTAACTAATAATATAAAAAGACCGTGCAGCGCTAGAAACAAGTCCATATATCACAGATAAACCAATATGTGATGTCTTCAGTGATGATAATATGGAAAACATGCAGATGACTTTGTGGGAAAAACCTCCACCAATAATAGAAATGGCTGCTCACCTCACAGAATAGACTCTTTGTGCTTTCCCACATTGGGTGTGTTGGTAATCAGCCAAAGACAGAGCAAACAGATCCTAAAGCGTCCCTTCTTGGGTTAGAAATGGCACTTTCCGCTGATGAAGTCCCGCCCATAGGGACGTAACACGGACGGACGGACGGAAGTCACGTGACGTCACCCACGGCCATCGCTGATTTCGTATACACACGCGCTGTAATACCAGGCACTTAGATATAGTGAAATTTTTGTAAGTTTTATTCTGATTTTACTACAATTAAAGTTTTATACCTGCAGAGAGCACTATATATGTTCTTTTTATTTGCATGATTCATGTGACTTTGGAGTTGAGTTTGCTTACATCTGACACATTGAAAGTGGCATTTCTAACCCGAGAAGGGATGCTTTAGGATCTGTTCGCTCTGTCTTTGGCTGATTACCAACACACCCAATGTGGGAAAGTGCATTAGACCCTCTGTAATTAAAGGGTCCATTCTGTGAGGTGAGCAGCCATTTCTATCATTGGTGGAGGTTTTTCCCACGAAGTCACCTGCATGTTTTCCATATTATCATCACTGAAGACATCACATATTGGTTTATCTGTGATATATGGACTTGTTTATAGCACTGCACTGTCTTTTTATATTTACGTTTTAGGGATTTGAACCATTGACCCTTGGTGTTCAGCAGCTTTAAAAGGGGTATTTGTATTGCACTGATTGTTTTTCCTCCATATCTAACTAATAATAACTATTACTAACTATTAAATTAAAGGCATTGGAATTTCCTTTCAAATTTGGCTGTTAGTGAATGTAACAAATACAAATTTATAATAATAATATAAAAAAATGTATTATTATTATTATTATTATTATTTATTATTATTAATTTGTTACGTTCCAGTCATTTGGATGTGGCATTCGTTATTTTGGATAATTCGTAACTTCGGATAAATTTGTATTCATTGGGTTCAATAGCCAAATTTAAAAGGAAATTCCAATACCTTTCATTTAATAGTTAGCAATGGCAGAAGGCCGGCAAGAGCAAACGTCCCAGAGATTCATCCCAGAGATCACCAGATGACTGACTCCCCTGTGGCTTCTACTGATCGCACGCTCTCATCCTGATACAGGGTTTGTTATCTTCATCCGAGTGATCCCCACACTACTAGGGATTAAAAAGAGATTTACTTAACTTTGTTATTGGCGGGCATCGCTGCCCCCTGATTGTTTCCATCCATATTACCTACTCCACAGAGCCTCTTAAGTTCCCCTGCGTGACTTTTAAAATGTGTGGGGGGGTGCTCACCTTCCATGGGTGACTGTGCTTAGAAATTTCTTGGTTATACAAAGTATTTTATTGATGGTTAAATTTTGTCTAGTGATAATTATTATACCCCCACGGTCCCCGGGATCGGGAGACACTCCGTGTGCTTACTACGTTTCCCCCCTCATGACCGATGGTGCTTGAGCAAGCACTGTACCCTATCTGTTTTAGCCTGTTTTATAGCTTAGGAATGTTATGTTCTTAACCTCATGACTCAATGCTGCCACCTCATGGCCTATTGCTTCTCCTTCCCTCTCTGTTTCTCCTGTTGGTTCCCATCTCCTACGGCACTAACTTTACACTCTCCCTCTTTTTGGAGCTGATACTCATCTGTCCTTCCTGCTCTTACTCTTTTCTCCCCCCCTCTGTTCCCCCCCCCCACACCCTGTTGCTCCGTTTCTATTTTCTTCTGGACCCGGCAGACCCTGATGTTAATACAGATTAGATTTGATGTCACCCCCTCTAGATAGTGCAATGATGCCGCTTGATCACATAACCCTATCTTCCTTTAACTGCAGTGGCTTCAATACTCCAGAGAAGCGCAGTCAGATCCTATACCATTTTCACAAGGCCAGAACTAAAATTCTGCTCTTGCAGTAGACTCATTTTCGGGGCTCGGCTATCCCGACCTTTAATAATCCCCATTATCATCAATGGTATCACAGCACGAACCCGCAGGCAAAATCCAAAAGAGTATCCACAGCTTTTCACAAATCTTTCAACCCCAAAGTCTTAAACTCTCTTGTTGATCCCCTAGGCCGGTACTTGTTTCTTAAATTGAAATCGAACTCTTCTGTTTTTACAGTGGCTAACGTGTATGGACCGAACCAAGACCAAGGGGGCTTCCTATCCGTGGTTTTGAACAAGTTACTTTCTTTTGGCGGTCCCTGTTTCATTCTAGGTGGTGACTTCAATGTGGCCCTCTCTCCAGCCATGGACACTTCCTTGGGTAAGTCCTCCATATCCCACACCGCTCTCACACACATAAAATCACTCCTACATTCCGCACAATTGGGGGATGTCTGGAGAGTACAGCACCCTTTTGAGAGAGACTACAGCTGTTATTCCAAGGCCCACAATTCTTACAGTCGCATTGATTATTTCTTAATCTCTCAATCCCTGCTTGACACCCCACTTAAGGCATCCCTAGGCAACATACTTTGGTCTGACCATGCCCCCGCTCACCTTAGCCTAGCTCACCTTCCGACCTCGCGTAGAAGGTTCTTGTGGCGCCTGAACGACAACCTGCTGACAGACACCTTGTGTGTCACGGACGTTGAATTGGCAATCTGGAACTTTATTCAAGATCACCGATCTGACGACACCAACCCTCTCACTAAGTGGGAGGCCCTTAAATGCGTACTTAGAGAGACTCTCATACAGCACGGCTCCCGCCTTAAGAAGGCTAGGACTGCGGACATAGCCCGACTCTTGTCCACTATAAATACGCTTGAGATAGCACACAAACGTAACATAGATCCGGCGACGTACGTTGACCTTTCCAACGCTCGCAGATAATTGCTCCGCCTTTTAGATGCTAACTCCCTCATAGCCAGAGATTGGGGACGCAACCGACACTACATTCTGGCCAACAAATGTGGGCAACACCTGGCGAGGGTCCTTCACCCCCGCCCTCTACGCCGACCCATCCAACATATTTGCACTGCTGACCAGCAAAAAATTAGCAATACGAAGGGTATCTCGGACGCCTTTCGACGTTATTATTCCAACCTATACAACTTGCCCCCACTGACCACACCGGCCCAGACTGGAGACTAGAGAACCCCCTGACAGTAGAGGAATTTCTTACTGCTATTAAAGGCTTGAAATCCGGTAAATGCCCAGGCCCTGACGGGTTTTCCCCTAGGTTCTATAAGTCCTTTGCCCAATCCCTTTTCCCGTTAATGTCCACAGCGTTTAATACAATAGATGATACCCACCTACCTTCCAGTAATCTCCTAGCCGCTAACATCTCAATCATACCCAAGCCTGGCAAAGACCCCTCCCAATGCAGTAGCTATCGATCAATATCACTCCTTAACCTAGATGTTAAACTTTTTGCCAAGGTCTTAGCTAACCGTCTCTCCCCCCTATTACCCTCAATTGTTCATAAAGACCAAGTGGAATTTGTCCCTGGTCGTGAGGCCAGAGACAACACAACCAAAACCATCCACCTCATATCTTACATTCAACGCCACAACCTGAAGGCCTGTCTACTATCGTTTGATGCGAAGAAGGCCTTTGAATGGGTCAACTGATAGTTCCTACGCCTCTCATTGGAACAGCTGGGCCTGGGCCCTACTTTTGTATCCAAGGCTATGGCACTATACTCTCGCCCCTCTGCATCTGTCCGTGTCAATGGCTCCTCCTCCGCACCCTTTCAGATATCTAATGGTACACGCCAGGGCTGCCCCCTATCGCCCCTACTTTTTGTTCTGGTGATAGAACACCTGGCCCAGGCCATTAGACAAAATGCAACGATAATGGGGATCCAGACGCCCTCCGCTGAACATAAACTCTCACTCTACGCGGACGACCTGCTGGTCTACGTCCAACAACCACACACGTTCCTCCCTTCCCTAATGAGTGAATTCCGCAGGTTTGGAGAATTTAGTAACTTTAAACTGAATATGTCCAAAACTGAGGCCCTTAATATATCCCTTCCCCACACGGCCCTCACTCGCGTACAGGCTAACTTCCCCTTCCAGTGGAGCCCCAAGGGCATCTCCTATCTGGACATAATGATTCCCTCCAAACTATCGCAGATTTATGCTCTCAATTATCTTCCTTTATTGAACCAGCTTCAGAAGGAACTGGACGCCTGGAACTCCTCCCCAATACCCTGGTTTGGTCGTATCAATACGTTGAAGATGGACACCCTCCCTAAATTGCTTTATTTGTTCCAAACTGTTCCTATCTCTGTCCCTAAACGTTTTTTACTTCTCTGCGTTCCATGTCCATACGTTTCATTTGGCACCAAGGCATGTCCCGCATCAGTCACACACTACTCACATACCCCAAAATCCGGGGAGGGGTGGGCCTCCCCGACCTTCAACTATACCACAGAGCGGTACTGTTGTCCAGGGTCTTGGAGTGGTTTCCTCGCCCCTTCCCCAAAGCATCTACCATGGTTGAACAGGACCTGCCCGCCCCTGACCTCCGGGCCCTACTCTGGGGATATGGGCAAAACCTACTGTACATTTACTCTCTGATACCTCTCCGTTGACAATCGCTGCCCTACAGCTATGGTACAAGAGGGGACTGCTCTCATTATTGTCCACAGATCCTTCACCACTCACATCATTGTTTGACCACCCTGCCTTACCACAAGGCTTAGGCTCACATTCGGTGGGGCCATACTCCCGCCTGACATGGCCCATAGCGAGTTCATTTGTAGACCCCACCTCAAAGCATCTACCATGGTTGAACAGGACCTGTCCGCCCCTGACCTCCGGGCCCTACTCTGGGGATATGGGCAAAACCTACTGTACATTTACTCTCTGATACCTCTCCGTTGACAATCGCTGCCCTACAGCTATGGTACAAGAGGGGACTCCTTTCATTATTGTCCACAGATCCTTCACTACTCACATCACTGTTTGACCACCCTGCCTTACCACAAGGCTTAGGCTCACATTCGGTGGGGCCATACTCCCACCTCACATGGCCCATAGCGACTTCATTTGTAGACCCCACCTCAGGCGCTCCCGTAGTGCCCAGTAACCGAGGCAACTGGCTCACGGCCCTCCGCATATCCTCTTTTTGTTCTGACCTTTTCTCATCATCCCAAATTCACAGATTCCTGACGGGATACGAACAGCTGTGCTCTCTCTCAGAAACATCAAGACATTTGCTCTCCACCATGTACATGCTACAACATGCACTGATACATGATCAATTTTCCTCTTACACCAGGAAGTGGTCCACGGATCTGGGAAAGGAACTCCACCTGGTGGATTGGCAAAAGTCATACCACTTTACGCACAAATCCTCAATCTCCTCTTATTCCCAGGAGAAAAATGTTAAGCTCCTCTCCCGGTGGTACAGGGACCCTCAATCTCTCCATAAAATGTTCCCGTCTGTACCTCCCTCGTGTTGGAGGTGCGGCTCGGCCGACGGCAGCTACCTCCATATATGGTGGGAGTGTCAGGCTATTCAGCCCCTTTGGTCTCAGGTCTTTGCCATATACAGCAGTCTATATGATCGGCCCCTGACGCCCTCCCCGGAAATAGACTCATTGTCCATGCTCCCTGGCTCCATAGCTTCTCAGAAACGCACCTTACTACGCTTCTTCCTGTCGGCTGCCAGACAGCTTATCCCCCAATTCTGGAAAACTACTACTACCCTCCCTGTCCTTATGACATCATGTGCATGGAGGAGATGCTGGCTCTAGATAATGACACTTATGACAAATTGAAGACCCTGTGGCTCCTATGGATCGACTACTCTACCTCAGACTCCCTGAAGACATTACTGGCACCTCAGAGCAAACCCTGAAGTTCGCCGTGAATCAATTTTGCAGGTTTCACGTGTCATGGTCTGCTCGGTCCACCTTTCTCTCTATCCTCTTTCCCCCTCACCCTTATGAATTTATTTGAAATAACGAAAAAAGCCAATGAAACAAAGACGGAAACAAACAAATTTTTCGGCAGTGCACATATCTAGTCAGCATCTGACGTAGGTTCCCGAAGTCTAACAGCTCCCCCATTTGACAGTTCTTAACTACAGGGCGGGGCCACCCAATTATGTAACCAGGTGACCCCGCCCCCTTGTGACGCCATTGACCCGAATCCGCCGTATCCACCTCAGCCGCGACATCCCTAACAACTGGCTATTCACAGTTTGTTAAGGAAGAAAAAAACGCAAAACTACTGAAAAACGCATGCAAAGATGCAATAAAAATGCAAAATGTGCTGGAAAACCGTATTAACCACAACGGCATAGATGTGAACCTAGCCCTAATGATACATTAAGAGTTTGTGCAAACAGTTTTTTTTTTCAACATATGCAATGCAAAGTAGCCTGATAAAGAGAATAAAGCTTTCCTAGTTCACTTAGCTTTACTGTTCCACTACATTACATAAAAGTCATAATAATGTGATATAATTTTATTCAGCAAGGTTTGTTGAATACGTTTTGTAGTAAATATATAGAAGTGGACAAATTACTTAAACATTGCATTGGGAAACATACATTTTTCTAGCATTTTAACTATATATTCCCAATAAAAGCCAAGAAAATAAAAATGCATGTATCCAAATTTGCAGCTGAATTAAATATGTACCTGGGTGGAGCATAACCTGTGACGCTATCACAGTGAACAGCCAGCTGGTCTGATCCGCAGCTGTTTTAAATCTGTTTTATTTGCTTTGTGCTTCGTGCTTCTTTGGATGTGAAAGCCTGTGTTATCCGTGTGAAAAATAAACCTTTTTTCGGAAAATACTACACCATGAAGCCCTCCTCAGTTCTGTATGTACCAAGATGTTTTAGACACTTTCCAACTAAGAAGCGATTCTTGGAACAAAGCCTCTTATGGCGGTCCGTTTTGGTAGCCGGGGATACATTGCCTCTCGTTAGAAGACTGCAGGTGGATTTCTTCCGTGCTGGCAGGCTGATGCACAAGCGCTTTTGATTTCCACCGAATGAGATACTACAAATCTGGTAAGCAGTTTGTGATACTATATGCTGAAACATCTCACTGATTGAAGATCCTGTGTTTCTTTGGAAGCTGAATACTTCACGATTCACATACAGTATGGACATTTTAGTTTAAATACATAGATATTTTTCACTGAATACAAATAAATTTTTGAATGAACTTATTTATTGGGTTCACCCTCATTGCACATACTGATTTATTTAAATTTTATGTGTTTTTTAGTGTATGCGCGCTCTTCTCCCCCTTTTTCCAAATATGTACCTACCTGTCTAAAAAACAAAGAACAGGGTAGACTACAAATCCTAAAACATGTAATGTGCAGAACAGAGAAATCAGGAAAAATGAATAGAATTTTAAAAAGAACGCTCTGGGACTCCAAGGAATTAGGGAAGAAAAAAGCACGTGGACTCAAGTGGTTGTGTATTTCTGAAAGTAGACCTTTAAGCTTCAATAAAAGATCTGCGCCCTACTGAATAGAACTTTTTAAAGAATTTTTTTTGCATTAGTACATGTCTCTGATGGCATTGCCAGCTACCCATATACGTTTGTTTAACAGTGACTTACAAACTTTAGCCTTGAAAAGACAACAAATAACTAGGTTTTACGTTCACAGCCACTCTTGTCTAAGGATTTACTTACCTCCTCATAAAAAGAAATCAGATTTTCCTGACAACTTGCCTTTCATGAATCCATGCTGTATGTTGCTTAACCACTTGCCGACCGCCTAATACACATATATTGATTACTACCCCAGGGCCAATGTAATCAACGATTATTTAATACACATATACATCGACACAATGGCATGAGCAGGCAAATGGTGTACCTGTACGTCCCTTTAAATTTGACGCCCAGCGGGCACGGCACGCACCGCGTGCCTCGTTAGTGTGCTCGCGTGTCCTGGAAACTCGATGTTCCCAGGCGGCCTGCGATTGCGGTCTGCAAAGGCAGTACAGGGGAATGCCTTTGTAAACAAGTCATTTCCCTGTTCTGCCTAGTGACATGTCACTGATCTACTGTTCCCCGTGATCGGAAACAGTGATCAGTGACGTGTCACTGGTAGCTCCTCCCTCTAACAGTTAGAAGCACTCACTAGGAAACACTTAACCCCCTCAGCGCCACCTAGTGGTTAACCCCTTCACTGCCAGTGTCATTTTCACAGTAATCAGTGCATTTTTATAGCACTGATCGCTGTAAAAAGGACAATGGTCCCAAAATGGTGTCAAAAGTGTTCGATGTGTCCGCCATAATGTTGCAGTCACGATAAAAATCACTGATCGCCGCCATTACTAGTAAAAAAAAAAAATATTAATAAAATAGCCATAAAACTATCCCCTATTTTGTAGACGCTATAACTTTTGCGCAAACCAATCAATAAATGCTTATTGCGATTTTTTTTTACCAAAAATATGTAAAAGAATACGTATCGGCCTAAACTAAGGAAAAACATTTTTTGGGGATATTTATTATAGCAAAAAGTAAAAAATATTGAATTTTTTTCAAAATTGTCGCTCTATTTTTGTTTATAGCGCAAAAAATGAAAAACTGCAGAGGTGATCAAATACCACCAAAAGAAATCTCTATTTGTGGGAAAAAAAGGACGTCATTTATGTTTGGGAGTCACGTCATACGACCACGCAATTGTCAGTTAAAGCAACGCAGTGCCGAATATCAAAAAGTGGCCTGGTCTTTGGCCAGCGAAATGGTCCGGGGCTTAACCACTTAACGTCCGCTCACTGTATATGTACGTCGGCAGAATGGCACTGACAGGCACAATCACGTACAGTGTACGTGATTACCTTTGTACAGTTGGGGGGTCCAATCGGACCCCCCTCCTATTCAGTGAGCGGTCGGTATTCGTTGGGGAGCGATCCAACATGAGGGGGCGGCCATTCAATTCCGGCGAATGAAAATGCTCCCTCTGCTGTGTAATGTTTACATAGGCAGAGGAAGCAGGAGGAAGTGATGTCATCTCTCATGCGGCGCTCACATATACCGAGCGCCGTACAAGAGAAGACACACAGGTCAGTACACTAACACTACACTGACACCAGGACACATAGGCACACAAATCGCCCCCCCCAGGCCCCCCCAGATCACCCCCCAGCCCCCATTCACAGTGTCACTGATTGCAGTGACCATTTATTTACTGATCACTGCAATCAGTGATATTTGTGACTGTAAAAGTGTCACTAAAGTTAGTTTTAGGTCCAGTGTAGCCCACTAACCCCCCCTAATAAAGGTTTAACCCCCTGATCACCCCCCAGATAACCCTTTCACCCCCTAGCACCGCCGTCGCTAAGCGATCATTTTTCTGATCGCTGTCTTAGCGTCGGTGATGCAGATCTATAGCCAGTAATTTTTTTTAGGTTTGCCGCAGGTTTTTATAGCGTCGGGTACCCCCATAAATGATCTAATAAAGGTTTAACCCCCTTGATCGCCCCCCAGGTAACCCTTTCACCCCCTATCACCACTGTCACTAAGCGATCATTTTTCTGATCGTTGTCTTAGCGTCGGTGATGCAGATCGGTAGCTAGTTATTTTTTTTAGGTTCGCCGTAGGTTTTTATAGCGTCGGGTACCCCCATAAATTATCTAATAAAGGTTTAACCCCCTTAATCGCCCCCCAGGTAACCCTTTCACCCCCTATCATGACTGTCGCTAAGCGATCATTTTTCTGATCGCTGTCTTAGCGTCGGTGATGCAGATCGGTAGCCAGTAATTTTTTTTAGGTTCGCCGCAGGTTTTTATAGCGTCAGGTACCCCCATAAATTATCGAATAAAGGTTTAACACCTTGATTGCCCCCCAGGTAACCCTTTCACCCCCTATCACCACTGTCGCTAAGCGATCATTTTTCTGATCGCTGTCTTAGTGTTGGTGATGCAGATCGGTAGCCAGTATTTTTTTTTAGGTTCGCCGCAGGATTTTATAGTGTCAGGTACCCCCATAAATTATCTAATAAAGGTTTAACCCCCTTGATCGCCCCCCAGGTAACCCCTTCACCCCCTATCACCACTGTCGCTAAGCGATCGTTTTTCTGAACGCTGTCTTAGTGTCGGTGATGCAGATCGGTAGCCAGTAATTTTTTTTATGTTTGCCGCAGGTTTTTATAGCGTCAGGTACCCCCATAAATTATCTAATAAAGGTTTAACCCCCTTGATTGCCCCCCAGGTAACCCTTTCACCCCCTATCACCACTGTCGCTAAGCGATCATTTTTCTGATCGCTGTCTTAGCGTCGGTGATGCAGATCAGTAGCCAGTAATGTTTTTTTAGGTTCGCCGCAGGTTTTTATAGCGTCAGGTACCCCCATATATTATCTAATAAAGGTTTTAACCCCCTAATTGCCCCTAGTTAACCCTTTCACCAGTGATCACCATATAAGTGTTACGGGTGACGCTGGTTAGTTAGTTTGCTTTTTATAGTGTCAGGGCACCCGCCGTATATATAACCCAATAAAGGTTTAACCCCCTGATCGCCCGGCGGGTGATATCAATTAGGTTTTAGCATCAGAGAGGGTCTGCGTCACACCCCAGGCAGCGTCAGGTTAGTGCCAGTAACGCTAACACCCACGCGTGAAGCATACACCCCCCTTAGTGGTATAGTATCTGATCAGATCAATATCTGATCTGATCAGATCTATACTAGCGTCCCCAGCAGTTTAGGGTTCCCAAAAACGCAGTATTAGCGGGATCAGCCCAGATACCTGCTAGCACCTGCGTTTTGCCCCTCCGTCCAGCCCAGCCCACCCAAGTGCAGTATTGATCGATCACTGTCACTTACAAAACACAACACACATAACTGCAGCGTTCGCAGAGACAGTCCTGATCCCTGCGACTCCAGTGCTGTAGGAGGTGATTTCACCACCACAGTTAAAAAAAAAAAGCATATATGCCGAAGCATGGGGGCAGCAGGGGCGGAGGAGCGGAGGAGCGATTTTGCTCCTAATGCCGCGTACATACGGTCGAAATTCCGACGGAGGCTTGCCCGTGGAAAAGTCCGACCATGTGTGCGCGGCATAACTTTTTTGCGGGAGGATGCCCCCATGCTTCGGCATATATAAATGGTGCATGTATGCCCATCATTAGAAGTGGGTGGATGAAGGGCGGTATTCTAATGGTGGGCATACCCACCGATCAATCTCTTTTTTCGTTCAGCCAACTGGCTGCATGAAAAAAAAGATTACAATACATGTCCAACAAGGACCAGCAACGTACTGGTAAGTTGCTGGACTTTGAATGTTTATACCAGAATGATGCCTGCGGGTTTAGGTATCATCTTGGTATCATTCTTTTCAGCCAGCGGCCGGCTTTCATGTAAAAGCAATCCTAGTGGCTAATTAGCCTCTGGACTGCTTTTACAAGCAGTGGGAGGAAATGTCCCCCCCCAGATATAAAAAGTGCCATTGGGAAATTGGGAAAGCATTTTATCACTCCGATCTTGGTGTGGTCAGATGCTTTGAGGGCAGAGGAAAGATCTAGGGTCTGGAAGACCCCAGTTTTTTCAAAAAAGAGTACCTGTCACTACCTATTGCTATCATTGGGGATATTTACATTCCCTGAGATAACAATAAAAATGATAAAAAAAAAAAAATATGGCAGGAACAATTTAAAAATAAAATAAAAAAGCAAAATTAATAATAAAAAAAAAAAAAAAAAAAAAGCACCCCTGTCCTGCCTTGCTCTTGCCCAATGGCGAACGCAAGCGTCGGTCTGGCGTCATATGTAAACAGCAATTGCACCATGCATGTGAGGTATCACTGCGAAGGTCAGATCGAGGGCAGTAATTTTAGCAGTAGACCTCCTCTGTAAATCAAACGGGGTAACCTGTAAAGGCTTTTAAAGGCTTTTAAAAATGTATGTAGTTTGACGCCAATGCGCGTTTGTGCGAAATTTTAAAGCATGTCGTGTTTGGTATCTATGTACTCGGCCTAAGATCATCTTTTTTATTTCATCAAACATTTGGGCAATATAGTGTGTTTTAGTGCATTAAAATTTTAAAAAGTGTATTTTTTCCCCAAAAAATGTGTTTGAAAAATCGCTGCGCAAATACTGTGTAGAATAAAAAAATGCAACACCCACCATTTTAATCTGTAGGGCCTTTGCTTTAAAAATATATATAATGTTTGGGGGTTCAACATAATTTTCTTGCAAAAAAAAATATGTTTTCATGTAAACAAAAAGTGTCAAAAAGGGCTTTGTCTTCAAGTGGTTAGAAGAGTGGATGTAAGCTTCCTAATGTTGTGTATAAAATGCCAGAACAGTTCAAAACCCCCCCAAATGACCCCATTTTGGAAAGTAGACACCCCAAGCTATATACTGAGAGGCATGTCGAGTCCATGGAATATTTTATATGTTGACACAAGTTGCGGAAAAAATACAATTTTTTTTTTCCACAAAGTTGTCACTAAATGATATATTGCTCAAACATGCCATGGGCATATGTGGAATTACACCCTAAAATACATTCTGCTGCTTCTCCTGAGTACGGGGATACCACATGTGTGAGACTTTTTGGGAGCCTAGCCGCGTACGGGACCCCAAAAACCAAGCACCGCCTTCAGGCTTTCTAAGGGTGTAAATTTATGATTTCACAGGTTCGGAGGCCATGGAATGCCCAGATGGCACAAAACCCTCCCAAATGACCCAATTTTGGAAAGTAGACACCCCAAGCTATTTGCTGAGAGGTATTGTGAGTATTTTTCAGATCTCGCTTTTTGTCACAAAGTTTTGAAAATTGAAAAAAAATATATATATATTTTCTTTCTTCATTTTCAAAAACAAATGAGAGCTGTAAAATACTCACCATGCCTCTCAGCAAATAGCTTGGGGTGTCTACTTTCCAAAACGGGGTAATTTGGGGGGTTTTGTGTTATTTCGGCATTTTATGGCCTTCGAAACTGTGATAGGTAGTGAGGAGTGAAATCAAAAATTTGTGCCTAGAAATCCTGAAGGCGGTGCTTGTTTTTCGGGGTCCCGTATGCGGCTAGGCTCCTAAAAAGTCCCACACATGTGGTATTCCTGTACTCAGGAGAAGCAGCAAAATGTATTTTGGGGTGTAATTCCACATATAACCATGGCATGTGTGAGCAATATATCATTTAGTGACAACTTTTTGTAATTTTTTATTTTTTTGTCATTATTCAATCACTTGGGACAAAAAAGAAAAATATTCAATGGGCTCAACAGGCCTCTCAGCAATTTCCTTGGGGTGTCTACTTTCTAAAATGGGGTCATTTGGGGGGGTTTTGTGCTATTTTGGCATTTTATGGCCTTCAAAACTGTGATAGGTAGTGAGGAGTGAAATCAAAAATTTGCACCCTTAGAAATCCTGAAGACGGTGCTTGGTTTCCGGGGGCCCGTACGCGGCTAGGCTCCCAAAAAGTCCCACACATGTGGTATCCCCATACTCAGGAGAAGCAGCAAAATGTATTTTGGGGTGCAATTCCACATATAACTATGACATGTGTGAGCAATTTATCATTTAGTGACAACTTTTTGTAATTTTTTTTTTTTTTTTAGTCATTATTCAATCACTTGAGACAAAAAAAAAATATTCAATGGGCTCAACATGCCTCTCAGCAATTTCCAAAATGGGGTCATTTGGGGGGGTTTTGTACTGCCCTGCCATTTTAGCACCTCAAGAAATGAGATAGGCAGTCATAAACTAAAAGCTGTGTAAATTCCAGAAAATGTACCCTAGTTTGTAAACGCTATAACTTTTGCGCAAACCAATAAATATACGCTTATTGACATTTTTTTACTAAAGACATGTGGCTGAATACATTTTGGCCTAAATGTATGACTAAAATTGAGTTTATTCGATTTTTCTTATAACAAAAAGTAGAAAATATCTTTTTTTTTCAAAATTTTCGGTCTATTTCCATTTATATCGCAAAAAATAAAAATCGCAGAGGCAATCAAATACCATTAAAAGAAAGCTCTATTTGTGGGAAGAAAAGGATGCAAATTTCGTTTGGGTACAACATTGCATGTCTGCACATTTTACAGTTAAAGCAGCGCAGTGCAAAATTCTGAAATCACCTCTGGTCCTTTAGCTACAAAATGGTCCGGGGCTTAAGTGGTTAAGTGGTTAAAATATTTTTTTCCAGTAAGAACTAATCTATGTGGTCGTTTATTAACCGCATTCTGCCCGGCCTGCTGGGCGTTGGTTTAAATGTTGTGACTGGGAGTCATATGACATCCTTCACAACATGCCACTCGTGTGCACCCCCGAGGACACACTGACACACAGCATCTCCGATCACAGTAAGGAGACTATAATGTAGGCTCTTTACCATGTGATCAGCGGTGCCCAATTATACGTTGACAGCATGTGAGTAGAGGAGAGCTGATAAGCGACTTTCCTGACAGGGGGATCTGCGCTGATAATCAGTGCATTGATTATCAGTGCAGTCTCATCAGCGATACTTGCCAGTGCCCAGTGCCCACAAGTGATGCCCACCTTTGCTCACCACTGATGCCCACCTGTGACCACCAGTGGTGCAAATCACTGCCCACCAGTTGTGCCAATCAGTGCCCATCAGTGATGCCTGTCAATGTCTCCTCATCAGTCCCCCTATCAGTGCCATATTTCAGTGCCCATCAGTGTGCCCATTAGTGTTGCCCATCAGTGCCACTTATTAGTCCCCATAAGTGCCGCCTATTAGTGCCCATCAGTGCTGCCTTTCAGTGCCCATAAGTGCTGCATATCAGTGCCCCCTATCAGTGCCCATTTTAGTGCCCAACCATTAGTGACCATCAGTGACACCTCATCAGCGCACATCAGTAAAGGAGAAAAATTACTTATTTACAAAATTTTGAAACAGAAACTAAAAAACTTTTTTTTTTAATTGTTGTATTTTTTCATTTGTTTAGCAAAAAAAAAAAAACGGTATTTGTAGATTGAAATCATATCCCCTCTCAAGTGTCTCTTATCCAGAGAGAATAAGTTCAGTGCTCGCAACCATTCCTCATAACTAACATCTTCCAGACCCTTTATTAGCTTTGTTGCCCTTCTTTGTAATCGCTCCATTTCCAGTACATCCTTCCTGAGGACTGGTGCCCAGAATTGGACAGCATACTATAGGTGCAGCCGGACCAGGGTCTTGTAGAGTGGGAGAATTATTATTTTATGTCTGGAGTTGATCCCCTCTTTAATGCATGCCAATATTCTGTTTGCTTTGTTACCAACAGCTTGGCATTGCATGCCATTGCTGAGCCTATCAGCTAATAGGACCCCCAGGTACTTTTCCACCCTAGATTCCCCCAGAGATTCTCCCCCAGTGTATAGATTGCATCCATATCTTTACCACCTAATTTTTTTTTATTTTATTTCTACATTAAACCTCATTTGCCATGTAGTTGCCCACCCCATTAATTTGTTCAGATCTTTTTGCAAGGTTTCCACATCCTGCGGATAAGTTATTGCCCTGCTTAGTTTAGTATTGTCCACAAATACAGAGATTGAACTGTTTACCCCATCCTCCAGGTCGTTTATGAACAAATTAAATAGGATTGGTCCCAGCACAGAACCTTGGGGGACCCCACTACCCACCCCTGACCATTCCGAGTACTCTCCATTTATCATCACCCTCTGAACTTGCCCTTGTAGCCAGTTTTCAATCCATGTACTCACTAGACATGTGCATTCGTTTTCGTCCGAATGCATTTTCGTCCGAATTTCAGGGATTTTCGCGTTCGTTTTAACAAACGATAACGAACACGCAGAAACCGAAATCCGAAAAATCCAACATAAAAAATGCTTAATTTTTGTTTTGTAGCGACAACAGTTTGGTATAGATAAAAGATTTGACATGACGGTGACAATAGCGATCTGTGTCTATCGAACCTGCGGTTGAATGGGCCTAACCTAACTCTATTAGTCCAAGATTATTCAACATAGAGAAAAAAGATTTGACATTATAGAGACATGAAGATTCGACGAAGCAACTAAAAACATCCGATCGCTACGAGCGGACATTTATGCTCAAATGCTTAGCCTATAGGCTATAGAAGAATTCTAATGTTGGTTGACTAGTAATAATACTTAATAAATATAATTATTACTAGTCATACAGCATTAGAATTCTATTATAGCTTGTGGGCGGAGCCTTCGACCAGAAATGTACGATTGTGGCGTCGTACAGTTTAGCTGCTTCGTCAAATCTTCTTGGAACATTCGAGAGACACCATAAGCCTTCAATTGACAGATTCGACCTTAATTCGGATTTTGAGACTAATGCATTTTTTAACGAAACAAAATAAATAAAAACAAATTTTGGGAGTAACTAAATACATTTCTTTTTCGCACGAAAACGAAATTCCGAAACAAAATATTTCAGTGTGCACATGTCTAATACTCACCCTACGGTCCTTGATTTCCTTTTTACATATTATGTTATATTCTTTGTAACATTTAAACAATGATAGTGTTCCTTCATTTTTATATATTTTAAAAGCTCTTTTCCTATTATTTATAGCTTTTTTAACTTTTGTCATGAGCCACATAAGATTTATTTTTAGCCTTTTATTTCCCATTGGCATACATTTTGCAGTGTGTTTACATACAGTCATTTTGAAGAATTCACATTTCTGTCTTGTGTTCACCAATGCCAATATTTCTTCTCAGTTTAAGACTTGGAGAGCGTCCCTCATCCTTGGAAAGATTGCTCTCTTAAATTTAAGTGTTTTTATCTTTCCAGTATATGTTTGTTGCTTACAGCTAGCATTAAATTAAATTAAGTTCTGGTGATTGCTACCCAGATGTTCTTTTATATGAACATTAGTAATATGTTCTGCATGGTTTGAGATTTCCAAGTCCAGCAGAGCAACATTCCGAGTTGGGGCCTCTATGAAATGGACCATAAAACTGTTTTGTAATAGTTTTATACATTTTTGCCCTTTAAATATGCAATGCCATTACTTAATTTCCAGGTAGTTAAAATCCCCCAATAATATTCACTGATTCAACCCTTGCAGACATTTCTGTTTGTGCAAGGAGCTGAGTCTCCACCTCCTCATTAACAGTGGGTGACCTATAACAAACTCCAATGATTACCTGTGTAGTAAGCACTCCCATGTGCAGTTCCACCCATAATGCTTTGGCCTCATTACACTCCCCATCAACTAGGTCCTCTTTCACACTCGCTTTGAGATCTCTTATCACATAAAGACAGACACCACCACCTTCCTTTTTACCCAGTCTCCCTGAAGGAGAGCATAATCAGGAATATTAATAGCCCAGTAATGTAAACAATGAAGCAATACCAATTAGATCATAGTTCTCTTTGTGCACCAAAGCTTCCAATTTACCTTTTTTCTTGGCAGACCTTTGGCATTGATGAAAAAATGCTTTAACCACTTAAGCCCCGGACCAATTGGTAGCTAAAGGACCAGAGGTGAATTCAGAATTTTGCACTGCGCTGCTTTAACTGTATATTGTGCGGACATGCAATGTTGTACCCAAACGAAATTTGCGTCCTTTTCTTCCCACAAATAGAGCTTTCTTTTAATGGTATTTGATTGCCTCTGTGATTTTTATTTTTTGCGATATAAACGGAAAAAGACCGAAAATTTTGAAAAAAAATGATATTTTCTACTTTTTGTTATAAGAAAAATTGAATAAACTCAATTTTAGTCATACATTTAGGCCAAAATGTATTCAGCCACATGTCTTTAGTAAAAAAAATGTCAATAAGTGTATATTTATTGGTTTGCGCAAAAGTTATAGCGTTTACAAACTAGGGTACATTTTCTGGAATTTACACAGCTTTAAATTTATGACTGCCTATCTCATTTCTTGAGGTGCTAAAATGGCAGGGCAGTACAAAACCCCCCCCAAATGACCCCATTTTGGAAAGTAGACACCCCAAGGAAATTGCTGAGAGGCATGTTGAGCCCATTGAATATTTTTTTTTTTTTGTCCCAAGTGATTGAATAATGACAAAAAAAAAAAAAAGTTGTCACTAAATGATATATTGCTCACACATGCCATGGTTATATGTGGAATTGCACCCCAAAATACATTCTGCTGCTTCTCCTGAGTACGGGGATGCCACATGTGTGGGACTTTTTAGGAGCCTAGCCACGTACGGGACCCCGGAAACCAAGCACCGCCTTCAGGATTTCTAAGGGCGCAAATTTTTGATTTCACTCCTCACTACCTATCACAGTTTTGAAGGCCATAAAATACCAAAATAGCACAAAACCCCCCCAAATGACCCCATTTTGGAAAGTAGACACCCCAAGCTATTTGCTGAGAGGCATGGTGAGTATTTTACAGCTCTCATTTGTTTTTGAAAATGAAGAAAGAAAATATATATATTTTTTTTTTCAATTTTCAAAACTTTGTGACAAAAAGCGAGATCTGCAAAATACTCACAATACCTCTCAGCAAATAGCTTGGGGTGTCTACTTTCCAAAATGGGGTCATTTGGGGGGGTTTGTGCCATCTGGGCATTCCATGGCCTCTGAAACTGTGATAGGCAGTGAGAAGTGAAATCAAAAATTTACACCCTTAGAAAGCCTGAAGGCGGTGATTGGTTTTTGGGGTCCCGTACGCGGCTAGGCTCCCAAAAAGTCTCACACATGTGGTATCCCCGTACTCAGGAGAAGCAACAGAATGTATTTTGGGGTGTAATTCCACATATGCCCATGGCATGTTTGAGCAATATATCATTTATAGTGTTGAGCAAACCCGAACTGTAAAGTTCGGGTCCAAACCGAACTTTAGCTTTTTCCCGAACCCGAACCCAAACCCGGACTTTGCCCAAAAGTCCGGGTTCGGGTTCGGGTTTGGCAATCTAACAACGCATTTAGAAATGCTTCAGGGGCCAGCCAATCACCTTTTGATTAGCTGGTGTGCCCTTAGAAGCCATCATAGCCATGCCTACTAATGGCATGGCTGTGATTGGTCAGTGCAACATGTGACCCAGCTTCTATATAAGCTAGAGGCACACAGCACACATGACACTCTGCTTCAGAATAGATAGGGAGAGGATCTAGTCTGCTGCTGCTGCTTTTAGGGAGAGATAGAAAGATAGAAGAGGTAGTCCTGATTCTACAATCTGAGGGAAAAGATAGAGAGATAGTGTAGTGTAGGGCCAGGTTCCTGTATTGGTGCTTTCAGGGAGAGAGAATATTATATAGGAGTCCAGATTCAGAGATTAAAATCAGCGATCTGCATAGGTCTACCTATTTGTGTTGCAGTGCAGTCTTTTTACACTGCCATGAGCCCAGTGTCAGAGAAAATCGAACTTTTAGGGGAAAAAAAAGGCACTTTATTGTTCTCTTTTCCAAAAGACGCATAGGGCAAAAAAAAAAAAAAAGCATTTTATTTTGCTCGTGCAAAAAAAGACCCGTTTAGGGCCAAAAAAAAAAAAAAATTTGCACTTTAATGTACTCTTGCAAAAAACGCCGTTTAGGGGCACAAAAAAAGTTTGCAGTGTGTTATACATATTTTGAGGTGTGTGAAATAAACAATTTCTATATAGTTTTCTCCTACTGTGCTATACTAAAAAAACAAAAATTTTTTTGAATAGCATTTTCTGCAGTTCTGTAGCTGTGCGATTCAGCGGTTACGTACTGTGGGTGTGTTCTGCTCTTCCAAAAAACGCAGTTTAGTGGCACCAAAAAAAGTTTGCAGTGTGTTATACATATTTTGAGGTGTTTGAAATAAACAATTTCTTTATAGTTTTCTCCTACTTTGCTATACTAAAAAAACAACATTTTTTTTGAATAGCATTTTCTGCAGTTCTGTAGCTGTGCGATTCAGCGGTTACATACTGTGGGTGTGTTCTGCTCTTCCAAAAAACGCCGTTTAGTGGCACCAAAAAAAGGTTGCAGTGTGTTATACATATTTTGAGGTGTGTGAAATAAACAATTTCTATATAGTTTTCTCCTACTGTGCTATACTAAAAAAACAATTTTTTTTTTTGAATAGCATTTTCTGCAGTTCTGTAGCTGTGCGATTCAGCGGTTACGTACTGTGGGTGTGTTCTGCTCTTCCAAAAAACGCCGTTTAGTGGCACCAAAAAAAGTTTGCAGTGTGTTATACATATTTTGAGGTGTTTGAAATAAACAATTTCTTTATAGTTTTCTCCTACCTTGCTATACTAAAAAAACAACATTTTTTTGAATAGCATTTTCTGCAGTTCTGTAGCTGTGCGATTCAGCGGTTACGTACTGTGGGTGTGTTATGCTCTTCCAAAAAACGCCGTTTAGTGGCACCAAAAAAAGGTTGCAGTGTGTTATACATATTTTGAAGTGTGTGAAATAAACAATTTCTAGATAGTTTTCTCCTACTGTGCTATACTAAAAAAACAAAATTTTTTTTGAATAGCATTTTCTGCAGTTCTGTAGCTGTGCGATTCAGCGGTTACGTACTGTGGGTGTGTTCTGCTCTTCCAAAAAACGCCGTTTAGTGGCACCAAAAAAAGGTTGCAGTGTGTTATACATATTTTGAGGTGTGTGAAATAAACAATTTCTATATAGTTTTCTCCTACTGTGCTATACTAAAAAAACAAAAATTTTTTGAATTGAATTTTCTGCAGTTCTGTAGCTGTGCGAGTCAGCGGTTACGTACTGTGGGTGTGTTCTGCGCTTCCAAAAACACCCATTTAGGGCAAGATCCTAAATTTTGAAAATATGAGCAGAAGGTCAAAGGGACGTGGTGGCCCCGGTCGTGGTGCTGCTGGTGGAGCTCCTGTTGCAGGGAGAGGACGTGGTGGATCTGTGCCAGATACACGCACAAGTGAAACACCTTCCTCAGGTGCGAGTAGGCGACCGAGCCTGCGGCGGTATTTTGTCGCGCCTAATGAGGCTGTACGAATGTTTAGGCCAGGACAAGTACAGGCGATAGTAGATTGGGTTGCTGACAGTGCCTCGGGTTCCTTCACATTGTCTCCCACCCACTCTTCTGATGAAAGAACAGAGTTGGCACCTGAAACCCATGTCCATCAGTCTTTCACCTCACCCCCTTGCAAATCAGCCAAGCAGTCTGAGCCCCAAATCATGCAGCAGTCTCTTCTGCTTTTCGATGACTCTGTTAGCAGGGTTTCCCAGGGCCATCCACCTACTCCTGCCCCAGAAGTGGAAGAGATTGAGTGCACCGATGCCCAACCACTTATGTTTCATGATGAGTACATGGGAGGACCATCGCAGTACGTCTCGGATGATGACGAAACACAGGTGCCAACTGCTGCTGCTTTCGCAATTGTGCAGACAGACAAGGAGGGCAGGGGTGAAGACTGGGTGAAAGATGATGTGGAGGACGATGAGGTCCTCGACCCCACATGGAATCAATGTTATGCAGGTGACCAGTGTAGTTTGGAGGAAGAGGCGGTGGTCGCACAGAGCCACCAGCACAGCAGAAGAGGGAGCAAGGTGCAAAAGCGGAGCGTCTGTCAGCTAGACAGTATGTCTGCTACTGCCCAACTTAGCAAGGGACCGAGCACACCAAAGCCAGGTCAAAGGAGTTCCCCAGCGTGGCAGTTCTTCACACAATGTGCTGATGACAAGACACGAGTGGTTTGCACGCTGTGCAATCAGAGCCTGAAGCGAGGCATAAACGTTCTCAACCTGAGCACAACCTGCATGACCAGGCATCTAAGTTCAAAGCACGAGCTGCAGTGGAGTAGACACCTCAAAAACCAAGAAAGGTCTCTGGCTCCTCCTGCTTCCTCTTCTGCTGCAGTCTCGGCCTCTTCATCCACCTCTGTAGTGACAGTGGCACCTGCCACCCCGCAAACAGAGCATCTGCCAGCAACACTACCACCTGGGTCACCAACCATCTCCACAATGTCCCATGGAAGCGTTCAGCTCTCTATCTCCCAAACATTGGAGCGGAAGAGGAAGTACCCCCCTAGCCACCCGCGATCCCTGGCCCTGAATGCCAGCATTTCAAAACTCCTGGCCTTTGAAATGCTGTCATTCCGTCTGGTGGAGACGCAGAGTTTTAAAAGCCTGATGGCATTGGCTGTCCCACAGTACGTCGTGCCCAGCTGCCACTATTTTTCCAGGCGAGCCATCCCTTCCCTGCACAACCAAGTGGGGGACAAAATCAGGTGTGCACTGCGCAACGCCATCTGTGGCAAGGTCCACCTAACTACGGATGCGTGGACCAGTAAGCACGGTCAGGGACGTTATATCTCCCTAACAGCACACTGGGTAAATGCAGTGGTGGCTGGGCCTGAGGCAGATAGCAGTTTGGCGCATGTCCTTCCACCACCGAGGATTGCAGGGCGCTTCAGTTTGCCTCCTGTTGCTAACTCCTCCTACTCCGCTTCCTCATCCTCTACCGCCTCCTCATCCGGTCAGCGTAACACCTTCACCACCAACTTCAGCACAGCCAGGGGTAAACGACAGCAGGCAGTTTTAAAACTTTCCTGTTTGGGGGAAAAACCCCACACCGCGCAGGAGTTGTGGAGGGACATGGAACAACAGACCAATGAGTGGTTGCTGTCAGTGAGCCTCAAGCCCGGCCTGGTGGTGTGCGATAATGGGCGAAATCTCGTAGCAGCTCTGGGCCTAGCCGGTTTGACGCACATCCCTTGCCTGGCGCATGTGCTGAACTTGGTGGTCCAGAGGTTCCTTAAAAATTACCCCAATATGCCAGAGCTGCTGCAGAAAGTGCGGGCTGTGTGTGCGCACTTTCGGCGTTCTCACCCTGCTGCTGCTCGCCTGTCAGCGCTGCAGCGTAACTTCGGCCTTCCCGCTCACCGCCTCATATGTGACGTGCCCACAAGGTGGAACTCCACCTTGCACATGCTGGCCAGACTGTGCGAGCAGCAGCAGGCGATAGTGGAGTTTCAGCTGCAGCAATCACGCGTGAGTTGCTCTGCGGAACAGCACCACTTCACCACCAATAACTGGGCCTCCATGCGAGACCTGTGTGCCTTGTTGCGCTGTTTCGAGTACTCCACCAACATGTCCAGTGCCAATGACGCCGTTCTTAGCGTTACTATCCCAGTTCTATGCCTCCTTGAAAAAACGCTTCGGGCGATGATGGAAGAGGATGTGGCACAGGAGGATGAGGAGGAGGAGGAGGAGGAAGCGGGATCATTTCAAAGACTTTCAGGGCAGTCTTTCACAAGTGGCTACGAGGGTGGGTTCCTGCACCAACAAAAACGCCAGGTACACAATTGTCCAGCGGATAGGGAACAGTTCTGGAGGATGACGAGGTGGAGGAGGAGATGGAGGAGGAGGAGGAGGAGGAGGCATTTTCACAGCAGGGTGGCACACAGACCAGCTCGTGGCCATCACTGGTGCGTGGCTGGGGGGATACAGAGGACACAGACAATACACCTCCCACAGAGGACAGCTTTTCTTTGCCTCTGGGCAGCCTGGCACACATGAGCGATTACATGCTGCAGTGTTTCCGCAATGACCGCCGTGTTGCCTACATTTTAACTGGTGCTGATTACTGGGTGGCCACCCTGCTGGATCCCTGTTACAAGGACAACGTACCGTCCTTAATTCCCTCACTGGAGTAGGGATCGTAAGATGTGCGAGTACAAGCGCACGCTGGTAGACGCGCTGCTGGTGGCATTCCCACCTGACAGCGGGCATACGGTGGAAGCACAAGGCGAAGGCAGAGGAGGAGGAAGAGGTCGCCAACGCAGCCGGGGCACCGGCAGCACCTCAGAAGGCAGGGTTAGCATGGCTGAAATGTGGAAAAGCTTTGTCAGCACGCCACAACAACCAGCACCACCAGCTGAGATGGAACGTCTTAGCAGGAGGCAGCATTTCACCAACATGGTTGAGCAGTATGTGTCCACAGGCCTACACGTACTGGATGATGGGTCTGCCCCCTTTAACTTCTGGGTCTCCAAATTGGGCACATGGCCTGAGCTTGCCCTTTATGCCTTGGAGGTGCTGGCCTGCCCTGCAGCCAGTGTATTATCTGAACGTGTATTTAGCACGGCAGGGGGCATTATCACAGACAAGCGCAGCCGCCTGTCCAGAGCCAATGTGGACAAGCTCACGTTCATTAAAATGAACCAGGCATGGATCCCACAGGACTTGTCCGTACCTTGTGCAGAATAGACATGTATACCGGTGTTGTGACAAAAACTGTCCGGCCATCGGATTGTGTCCGGCCCATACTGCGAAGGTGCAGCGCTTGCGCAGTACAGAGGACAAGGAGATTCACAAAATCTCCGAAGATGAACGGCGCCTGCGCTGTGAGTGCAGGTTCAAGCCCCACCATCCAAGTGGACATACGGTAGCACATAGTAACAGGGCCCCTCACGGGCTCGGTTCGATCGCTACGCTTCGGGCACGGCCTCACTTGGCTCGTCTTGAACCACGGATGGTGTGGCCTTCACCTGAACTCACCACGCAGGCGCCGTTCGTCTTGGGAGATTTTCGAAATCCCCTTGTCCTACATACTGAGCAAGCGCAGTACAGGGTGGACACTATTTGACGGGGGACCGAATTCGACACACCACCGGCATTACACAGCCATTGTTGTATTTTTGAATCAGTGTTGGCTACCTCGTCCTTCTCCACCGCCGCTTCCACCTACACAGCCACATCCACCGCCACTTCAACCTCCTACTCCATATGGACCTCGTCCTCCTAGGTCAAGATTATTATTTTTTTTTATTTATTTTTTTATGTAGTTATTTCCCTATCCACATTTGTTTGCAGAGCACTTGCCATGCTCTTAACAACATTTTGCTGCCATTTGCAGCCCTCTAGACCTTTCCATGACCTTTTTAGAGCCTTTTTAGTCCTTAGAAGTCCGGGTCCCCATTGTCTTCAATGGGGTTCGGGTTCGGGTCTGGGTTCGGGTTAAAGTTCGGTCCCGAACCCGAACTTTTTTCCGAAGTTCGGTCGAACCCGTCGAACCCGAACATCCAGGTGTCCGCTCAACTCTAATCATTTAGTGACAACTTTGTGCAAAAAAAAAAAAAAATTGTCTTTTTTCCGCAACTTGTGTCAACATATAAAATATTCCATGGACTCAACATGCCTCTCAGTATATAGCTTGGGGTGTCTACTTTCCAAAATGGGGTCATTTGGGGGGGTTTTGAACTGTTCTGGCATTTTATACACAAAATTAGGAAGCTTACATCCACTCTTCTAACCACTTGAAGACAAAGCCCTTTTTGACACTTTTTGTTTACATAAAAATATATTTTTTTTTGCAGGAAAATTATGTTGAACCCCCAAACATTATAAATATTTTTAAAGCAAAGGCCCTACAGAATAAAATGGTGGGTGTTGCATTTTTTTTTCTACACAGTATTTGCGCAGCGATTTTTCAAACGCATTTTTTGGGGAAAAAATACACTTTTTTTAATTTTAATGCACTAAAACACACTATATTGCCCAAATGTTTGATGAAATAAAAAAGATGATCTTAGGCCGAGTACATAGATACCAAACACGACATGCTTTAAAATTTCGCACAAACGCGCATTGGCGACAAACTACATACATTTTTAAAAGCCTTTAAAAGCCTTTACAGGTTACCCCGTTAGATTTACAGAGGAGGTCTACTGCTAAAATTACTGCTCTAGATCTGACCTTCGCGGTGATACCTCACATGCATGGTGCAATTGCTGTTTACATATGATGCCAGACCGACGCTTGCGTTCGCCATTGGGCAAGAGCAGGGCAGGACAGGGGTGCTTTTTTTTTTTTTTTTTTATTATTAATTTTGCTTTTTTATTTTATTTTTAAATTGTTCCTTCCATATTTTATTTTTTTATCATTTTTATTGTTATCTCAGGGAATGTAAATATCCCCTATGATAGCAATAGGTAGTGACAGGTACTCTTTTTTTAAAAAAACTGGGGTCTAGACCCTAGATCTTTCCTCTGCCCTCAAAGCATCTGACCACACCAAGATCGGTGTGATAAAATGCTTTCCCAATTTCCCAATGGCGCTTTTTATATCCGGGGGGGACATTCCCTCCCACTGCTTGTAAAAGCAGTCCAGAGGCTAATTAGCCACTAGGATTGCTTTTACATGAAAGCCGGCCGCTGGCTGAAAAGAATGATACCAAGATGATACCTAAACCCGCAGGCATCAATCTGGTATAACCATTCAAATCCAGCAACATACCAGTACGTTGCTGGTCCTTGTTGGACATATATTGTAATCTTTTTTTTTCATGCAGCCAGGTGGCTGAACGAAAAAAAAGATTGATCGGTGGGTATGCCCACCATTAGAATACCGCCCTTCATCCACCCACTTCTAATGATGGGCATACATGCACCATTTATATATGCCGAAGCATGGGGGCATCCTCCCGCAAAAAAGTTATGCCGCACACACATGGTCGGACTTTTCCACGGGCAAGCATTCGTCGGAATTTCGACCGTATGTACGCGGCATTAGGAGCAAAATCACTCCTCCGCCCCTGCTGCCCCAATGCTTCGGCATATTTGCTTTTTTTTTTAGCTGTGGTGGTGAAATCACCTCCTACAGCACTGGAGTCGCAGGGATCAGGCCTGTCTCTGCGAACGCTGCAGTTATGTGTGTTGTGTTTTGTAAGTGACAGTGATCGATCGATACTGCACTTGGGTGGACTGGGCTGGACGGAGGGGCAAAACGCAGGTGCTAGCTGGTATCTGGGCTGATCCCGCTAACACTGCGTTTTTGGGAACCCTAAACTGCTGGGGACGCTAGTATAGATCTGATCAGATCAGATATTGATCTGTTCAGATACTATACCACTAAGGGAGGTGTATGCTTCACACGTGGGTGTTAGCATTACTGGCACTAACCTGACGCTGCTTGGGGTGTGACGCAGACCCTCTCTGACGCTAAAACCTAATTGATATCACCCGCCGGGCGATCAGGGGGTTAAACCTTTATTGGGTTATATACGGCGGGTGCCCTGACACTATAAAAAGCAAACTAACTAACCAGCGTCACCCGTAACACTTATATGATGATCACTGGTGAAAGGGTTAACTAGGGGCAATTAGGGGGTTAAAACCTTTATTAGATAATATATGGGGGTACCTGACGCTATAAAAACCTGCGGCGAACCTAAAAAAAATGACTGGCTACCGATCTGCATCACCGACGCTAAGACAGCGATCAGAAAAATAATCGCTTAGCGACAGTGGTGATAGGGGGTGAAAGGGTTACCTGGGGGGCGATCAAGGGGGTTAAACCTTTATTAGATAATTTATGGGGGTACCTGAAGCTATAAAAACCTGCGGCGAACCTAAAAAAAATTACTGGCTACCGATCTACATCACCGACACTAAGACAGCGATCAGAAAAATGATCGCTTAGCGACAGTGGTGATAGGGGGTGAAAGGGTTACCTGGGGGGCGATCAAGGGGGTTAAACCTTTATTAGATAATTTATGGGGGTACCTGACGCTATAAAAACCTGCGGCGAACCTAAAAAAAAATACTGGCTACTGATCTGCATCACCGACGCTAAGACAGCGATCAGAAAAATTATCGCTTAGCGACAGTGGTGATAGGGGGTGAAAGGGTTACCTGGGGGGCGATCAAGGGGGTTAAACCTTTATTAGATAATTTATGGGGGTACCCGACGCTATAAAAACCTGCGGCGAACCTAAAAAAAATTACTGGCTACCGATCTGCTTCACCGACGCTAAGACAGCGATCAGAAAAATGATTGCTTAGCGACAGTGGTGATAGGGGGTGAAAGGGTTACCTGGGGGGCGATCAAGGGGGTTAAACCTTTATTAGATAATTTATGGGGGTACCCGACGCTATAAAAACCTGCGGCAAACCTAAAAAAAAAATACTGGCTACCGATCTGCATCACCGACGCTAAGACATCGATCAGAAAAATGATCGCTTAGCGACAGTGGTGATAGGGGGTGAAAGGGTTACCTGGGGGGCGATCAAGGGGGTTAAACCTTTATTAGATAATTTATGGGGGTACCTGACGCTATAAAAACCTGCGGCGAACCTAAAAAAAAATACTGGGTACTGATCTGCATCACCGAGGCTAAGACAGCGATCAGAAAAATTATCGCTTAGCGACAGTGGTGATAGGGGGTGAAAGGGTTACCTGGGGGGCGATCAAGGGGGTTAAACCTTTATTAGATAATTTATGGGGGTACCTGACGCTATAAAAACCTGCGGCGAACCTAAAAAAAATTACTGGCTACCGATCTGCATCACCGACGCTAAGACAGCGATCAGAAAAATGATCGCTTAGCGACAGTGGTGATAGGGGTGAAAGGGTTACCTGGGGGGCGATCAAGGGGGTTAAACCTTTATTAGATAATTTATGGGGGTACCCGACGCTATAAAAACCTGCGGCACACCTAAAAAAAAAATACTGGCTACCGATCTGCATCACCGACGCTAAGACATCGATCAGAAAAATGATCGCTTAGCGACAGTGGTGATAGGGGGTGAAAGGGTTACCTGGGGGGCGATCAAGGGGGTTAAACCTTTATTAGATAATTTATGGGGGTACCTGACGCTATAAAAACCTGCGGCGAACCTAAAAAAAATTACTGCCTACCGATCTGCATCACCGACGCTAAGACAGCGATCAGAAAAATGATCGCTTAGCGACAGTGGTGATAGGGGGTGAAAGGGTTACCTGGGGGGCGATCAAGGGGGTTAAACCTTTATTAGATAATTTATGGGGGTACCCGACGCTATAAAAACCTGCGGCGAACCTAAAAAAAATTACTGGGTACCGATCTGCATCACCGACGCTAAGACAGCGATCAGAAAAATGATCGCTTAGCGACGGCGGTGCTAGGGGGTGAAAGGGTTATCTGGGGGGTGATCAAGGGGTTAAACCTTTATTAGGGGGGTTAGGGGGCTACACTGGACCTAAAACTAAATGTAGTGACACTTTTACAGTCACAAATGTCACTGATTGCAGTGATCAGTAAATAAATGGTCACTGCAATCAGTGACACTGTGACTGGGGGCTGGTCCGATTGGACCCCCCAACTGTACAAAGGCAATCACGTATGCTCTACGTGATTGTGCCTGTCGGTGCCATTGTGCCGACTTGTATATATACAGTGAGCGGTCGTTAAGTGGTTAATTCATTGTCACATTTTGCAGATTTTTTTATTGTAGTAAAAATGTACCATTTTTAATGCATATTTGTAACATGGGAACCTTCTTATCACCTGCCATAGCCCTCCCCATCTTTTCAATTCCACCCATCAATAGGGACTTACCCCAGTGTGTATGCTCAGGTAATGCATAGTAAAAACAGAAAAGCGCCTCTAAGTGTAGTATTTGACATAAAATGGCAGAAAATTACAAACTGGACACTTACATGAAGGATATGATAAAAAAAAATCTCATCTGTAAAAAGAAGATCCCGTCCAGGTTTGCAGGGGCCGCGGTGTGACAGGGAGAGAAGCCAGCTAAAATCAATGTTGTTTTGGATATGGGTGGTGGAAAGCAGCGTGGAGTGCAGCACCGTGGATGGCGTGACATTACCGGGAAGCGGGGCACACAATGCGTTTCAAAGCATGCGCGAGGCTCGTATTGAGCATGCGCGCTCCTTTGTCAAGTGTGAAGAAATGTCTGTGTCAGTACACCAAGGAGGATTATAAGGAGGATTTGGATTTTGTGTGAATTTTAGAGACCTGGTTCAACAGCTCTCATGATTGGCTGGCAACCATTCAAGGTTATGCCCTTTATCGCAGGGATAAAGAGGGTAAAAAAGGGGGAGGGGTATGCCTATATATCAAGAACAATGTACAAGTGAATGTGAGGAGGTGGAATCCTTATGTGTAGAGCTCCATAGGGATGAAGCTAAGGGGAAAATAATACTGGGAGTATGCTATAGGCCCCCTAACCTGAGGGAGGAGGGGGAGACATATCTCCTATCACAAACCTGGGGGAAAACCGAGAACCTGCTCGGTAGCTTTTTCCCCCTAGACACGGCCGGGTTTCCCGGCAGGAAAACTGCCATGAAAGCTTTGGTCGGGAAACCCAGCCGCGTGTATGCTCCACCGCAGTGTTTCCCATAGGTAAACTGCCGGCTTAAAAACCGCTGTGTATCGCAGCAAGAAAAAAGAGAACATGTTCTCATTTTTCCCACTGGAAATCCCGGCGGTTTTCCTGTCGGGAAAATTGCGATGGAGCATACACACGGCCGGGATTTCCGACCAAAAGCTCTCATGGCAGTTTTCCTGCCGGAAAAAACGGTCGTGTGTACGAGGCATTAGGCTCGCCAGCTCCTAAATGTCTTGCAGGACAATTTTTTGGGTCAGATGGTAGACGCACCGACTAGAAATAAAGCGTTACTGGATCTACTGATTACCAACAATACAGACCTGATCACGGATGTGGAAATAAGGGGCAATTTAGGTAACAGCGATCACAGGTCAATTGGCTTCAGTATAAATCACACAAATAGGAAACTAAGGGGAATACAAAGACACTGAATTTCAAAAGAGCCAACTTCCCTAAACTATGAACCTTGCTAGAAGGCATAAATTGGGATAAAATCTTAGGAACAAAGAACACGGAGGAGAGATGGGTTTGTTTTAAGAGCATATTAAATAAGGGCATTAGCCAATGCATCCCATTAGGTAATAAATTTAAAAGAGCGAGCAAAAGTCCTGGATGGCTTAACTCCAATGTAAAAATGCATATAAAAGCCAAAGAGAGAGCCTTCAAAAAATACAAGGTTGAGGGATCATCATCAGCATTCAGACTTTATAATGAATGCAACAAGAAATGTAAGGGTGCAATTAAGGCGGCTAAGATAGAACATGAAGGACACATAGCGGAGGAGAGCAAAATAAATCCCAAGAAATTCTTTAAGTATGTAAACAGTAAAAAAGGGAGGACAGACCATATTGGCTCCATAAAGAATGAGGAAGGACATCTGGTTACAAAGGATGGGGAGATGGCGAAGGGAATTTAATGTATTCTTCTCCTCAGTCTTCACGAGGGAATCGGGGGGCTTCAGTAACCAAAACTGCAGTGTCTATCCTCATGGCACATCACAGGAAGCACCTCCATAGTTAACAGAGGACAGAATTAAAATTAGACTTGGGAAACTTAGCATTAATAAATGACCGGGACCAGGTAGCTTGCACCCGAGGTTACTTAGGGAACACAGTCAAGTAATTGCCAGACCATTGTTCCTAATTTTTACTGACAGTCTACTGACTGGAATGGTACCAGCTGATTTGAGAAAAGCCAATGTAGCACCAATATTTAAAAAGGGCCCAAAATACATCCCTGGGAATTACAGACTAGTTAGCCTAACATCAATAGTATGTAAGCTCTTGGAGGGGATGATAAGGGACTATATACAAGATTTTAGTAATGAGAACGGTATCATTAGCAGTAATCAGCATGGATTCATGAAGAATTGTTCTTGCAAAACCTATTCTAATTCTAATCTATTAACCTTCTATGAGGAGGTGAGTTGCCATCTAGATAAAGGAAGGCCCGTAGATGTGGTGTATCTGGATTTTGCAAAAGCATTTCACACAATTCCCCATAAACATTTACTGTACAAAAAAAGGTCCGTTGGCATTGACTATAGGGTGAGTACATGTATTGAAAACTGGCTACAAGGTTGAGTTAAGAGGGTGGTGATAAATGGGAAGTACTCGGAATGGTCAGGGGTGGGTAGTGAGGTTCTGTGCTGGGACCAATCCTGTTTAATTTGTTCATAAACGACCTGCAGAATGGGGTAAAAAGTGGAATCTCTGTATTTGTGAACGATACTAAGCTAAGCAGGGCAATAACTCCTCAGCAGGATGTGGAAACCTTGCAAAAAGATCTGAACAAATTAATGGGGTGGGCAAATACATAGCAATTGAGGTTCAATGTAGAAAAATGTAAAATAATGCATTTGGGTGGGTTAGCTGCTGCTAACAAAGCAAACAGAATATTGGCATGCATTAAAAAGGGGATTACCTCCAGAAATAAAACGATTATTCTTCTGCTCTGCAAGACTCTGGTCCGTCCGCACCTGGAGTATGCTGTCCAATTCTGGGCACCTGTCCTCAGGAAGGATGTACTGGAAATGGAGTGCAAAGAAGGGCAACAAAGCTAATAAAGGGTCTGGAGGATATTAGTTATGAGGAAAGGTTGCAAGCACTGAACTTATTCTCTCTGGAGAAGAGACGCTTGAGAGGGGAATTGATTTCAATTTACAAATACCATACTGGTGACCCCACAATAGGGATAAAACTTTTTCGCGGAAGGGAGATTAACAAGACACGTGGCCACTCATTAAATTTAGAAGAAAAGAGGTTTAACTTTAAACGATGTGGAGGGTTCTTTACTATAAGAACGGCAAAGATGTGGTATTCCCTTCCACAGGTGGTGCTCTCAGCGGGGGGCATCAATGGTTTCAAGAAACTATTAGATAAGCACCTGAATGACCACAACATTCAGGGATATACAAGGTAATACTGACATATAATCACACACATAGGTTGGACTTGATGGACTTGTGTCTTTTTTCAAACTAACTTACTATGTAACTATGTAACTATAAGGATTCCTCAAAAGGGTCTAAAGCTTTATCCTGTGGTCACATGATAAATAAACAGCAACGTTTCAGAGCCACGCAGGGCCCCTTCGTCAGGCAAGTGTAACGTTTCTCAAGTGTAATGAAGACAGAGAGGAGCCAGGTTTAAGTAGTCTGGATGACAATTCCAGCTTAAGTGCACATGTGGATGTTATACAAGAAATTGAACATTATACTATATATATATATATATATATATATATATATATATATATATATAATACAGCAAATAGTGATATTAGCATTATAAGCAATATTCAAAATATACTGTATAAGTAAAAATATAAATTAAATAAAATGAGGAATAAAATACAATTAAAATAAGGTAAACAATGTATATATATATGTGTGTATATATAAAATGCTGGCATATAATGTTTCCTACATATGTGTGCGTTTCTAGGACCATGAGGGAATTGATATGAACTCATATGCATGTGGACAATCTTGGGCTTTATAATAGGCGAGTCAAACATATCTAGTTGTTGGAAGGCATATTAACGGCTGTATCTAGAATGCTTTTATTTTAATGGGATACACGTTTGTATAGTTATAGGATATAAACAAAATACATATCAAAAGGTGGAGGTGTGGCATTTATGATATACTAATCACATATTATAATGTAAAGTGATCTATACACAAGAACACATAGGTATATTGTTAAAATAACTAGATGTTTCTAAACTGCTTATACCAATACTTACAGAAGATGGTCTTGATAGGGTAAGAGGGTCTATATATACTATGTGAGATATATATACACAGAGATAATAAGAGGTCACAAATTACTGTAGGAAACGAAAAAGGTAAATTTTGAGAAACGTAAAAGATATGGCATTACACTATGGTGCTAATTTCTAATTCATCATTTAAACCTTTGGGCACAAGAGTATCTAAGGTGTACAGTATATCCAGAATGTTTCACGCTGGCATAATTTAGAGAAATGTTTGGCTTGAGAGAGGTTCCTAGGTATGGATTAATATATTTAAAACTTTTAGTCCAGCGGTGAACTTGTTGTGAACCTCTAGGAAGTGTCTTGGTACACTGTGTTGGTCACAAACCTCTTCAACACTGCAACAGTGTTTACTGAAGTGTTGTCTTAGGGGTCTAATAATGCCACCAACATACAGTATTTTGCATGGGCATGTGAGGCAATACACCACATAATCTGTGGCGCAATTATAAAAATTCTCCAAATTATATGTTTTGCCTTTGTGCGTGAAGTTTTTTTGTCCATGTTGGATGAAATCACAGGTTTTACACAATGCTTTATGACAGCTGTACATCCCTTCCAAGGAGAACAAACACAATAAATTTGTTTTGTCTCTAGTGTTCTTTAATTTACTAGGTGCTATTTTATTTTTTGAGAGTTGGTGCTCTCCTATAAGTGACCTTGGGTTTGTCACAAATAACTGGATTTAGGTGTGGATCCTGCTAAAGAACAGTCCAATGTTTATATAGTATCTTTTCCATTTTTTTATATTGGCAATGGTACCTGGTGATAAATCGGAGAGGTGGATCCTACGGTGATGGTTTTACTTTGGGTTGTTTACCAGGAAGGAAGGTAATATAGGCCTGATCTATTAAGTCTTTGGGTTATCCTTTATACAAAAAATCATTGTTTAAATGCCTGCTTTGAGAGATGTAATCACAATCTCTTATACAGTTCTGTCATAGTCAACAAAATTGGCCCTTTGGTATATTTTTAACCCACTGTGGGTGATGACAGCAGTTATAGTGTAAATAGGAATTGCATGCAGTGGGTTTGGTGTAATTACGTGCAAAGATAATTCCTTGGTCATGACCAAGTACCGGGTCTAGAAACGCCAGAGTATCTTTGTCCCAAACAGAGGTGAAAGAGAGACCTAATTGATTGTCATTACAATGTGTGACAAACTGATCTATGAGAGTTGAGTTGAGTTGAGAGGTATCTTAATATAGCGCGGTCTTACCCCGAAGGGTCCCGACGTGCATAGCAGAATTTCTGAGAAAAGAGGACCCAGGAACCAGAAGCAGCACAGAGTGGCAGAAAGGGTGGAAGAGAGAGGCTACGCAGGGAAGGCTTGCGTGAAAAGCCAAGTCTTCAGTAACCCGCGGAAGACCGGAATAGTAGGGGCCTCCTGGAGCTCGACAGGGAGGCTATTCCACAAAATGGCACCCTGGTGGGAGAAGGCCCGACCTCCACGCCAGATCTTCTTAGGCACCGAGATGTGGAGGAGATCTCTGCCGGTAGATCTGAGTGATCTAACAAAAGCTTGTTTATGAAAACGAGAGCAGAGATAGCTTGGGGCCAGGCCTCTCATTATCTTAAACATAATACATCCGGCCTTAAATAAGGTGCAATGGTGGACTGGCATCCCAGAAAATGATGATATCATCAATGTACCTACCAATGGCAAATGGGTTATTATTCCAAATGAACAGGTTTTCCTAGTACCCTATATTTAGATTTGCATATGTGGGCAATTACTGTTTACATTATAACAGCTGTATTCACCCCTAAGGGGAATCCCATGCCAAAATGCTGTAGGGTCCCCCCCAAAATCAATACCAGAACCTTATTCAAGAATACAGCCTGGCAGGTCAGGAAATGGGAGGATGAGCGAGCACCCCCCCTCCTGAACCATACCAAGCCACATGCCCTCAACATGGGGGGGCTGATGGCGGCTGATGTGGGACAGGGGGGCCTGGTATGGAATGGGAGGACCCCACACTGTTTTTTTTTTATTCTTCTATCGACGACATTCTTTTTTTAACATTTAAACTGTTAGTGAGGAAGCCCGCTGACAGCTGATGAGTCATCGGTTGTTAAGGGTGTGGTGGCCAGCTTCCCGGCCCCCTCAACAACTAGCTATTCTTCACACAGAATTCAAATTGGTCTATAATTTTTCGACTGATCTGAATTTGAGTCGTTCAGAAAATTTGGAATTCATTTGAAAATTTATAAACAAAACACATTTCAATGAATTTCGATGTAAAAACAAATTTATATTCTGAAACGTATTGCACATGTAAATCACCCTCCTCCCTCAATCCTAGTTGAAATACTCCTCCAGCCTTTCCATAAACCACTCCCCAGCACAGTAGACCCCCTTAAATTTCAGAGCAAACTATCTGTGCATATAGGTTGTACCTCAATGAAAAGCCAGCCCAGTGCTGTAGAAACTCCTTCCCTCTTACACCAGGTCTTTAGCCATGCATTCAGTTCTCTAACCTCCACTTGTCTCAATATCATTAAGCTCAAACCTCTCCTTTTTCCAATATATACTCTGTAACAATAATAATATCATGATTAAAAATACTAATTTGCAATGACAAAGGGAGGTATTTTTAGATACTACCTTGTTAATATTGCTCTATGATGTGATTGAAATCATATTTCATTTTAATGACTGCAAAACCGACCTGGATTAGCCACTTGTTTGTTTCCATAAAATCATTTGGTGTTGTTGTTTATGTCTGGCTTCATTTTATAGACTGACCAGGCATCATAGCACTGAGGATGTGTTTTACATGGAAGCCAGTATTCCTGTGGTAAAACTCTGTTATGTCTAATTGATCTTTTGGTCACAGACCTCCCAAGTGTCAACAGTAAAATGTTACAATATAAAATACTAGTTTCTACTACTCGCGGTTCAGTGTAAAAGCTTTCACACTTTTTCACATATTTGAAATTGTACATGCTGTTTTTCAAAATGAAATTTTTCCCTTTTAAAAGAAAATATATTGCTTCTTTAGCAATTCAACTTTCCAAAAGTACATACCGGTGTATATTTTTTTGGCTGTAGCTTTAATTTAAAGAGGATGAAGGGAACAACTGCTAACTAACAATAAATAGAAGGTTGCTGAATTAACAAGAACAGTATATGGATTAAGTGATGGAATGTACTAGGTGCAATCAGTGTAATGGTTATTCTGCTAAGTAGAAGCACAGCTAAATCCAATGATTACAAAACGTATATAGGTCAAGTTGTAATGCAGCTTTAACATGATTCAAAATTACACATCAGTTGATCTTAAATTAACTTTGGTTGCTGTGGTTGTCTTAGTAATGTTATATTTAAACCCCATAGGTCAAAAGTTGCCCAGTTATGAACTATGTATGCTTTATACAAGAAATCCACTTTGAATATTTAATACAAATCAATACATTTTATCTCTTTTTGTACAATACATAACCCATTGCTCAGCTATATGAATATTGATTATGTTGCAGGAAAGCCAGATATACTTAGCAAAGTTAAGAAATGCTGACACAGGTGGGAGCCATATCGATTTTGAAAGAAAAAAAATAGATAAGATACATGATTTGAAAAATAGGAGAGTTGTTTGGATTACAGATCACAACAAACTAATAGCAACTTATTATACAAATGAGAAAGATGGTTAATATGTACTAAGATCTTCAGATGTAAGGGCATTGAGGGTAAGCAGGCTTAACCCTAGATGGTTATGCAATCCATCAGATTTTTTTTACTTTTTCCTTAAAAAGTGAAAAAAATAAGAATTTCCCTTATTGATACCAGCCCTAATATTTGCGAGTATTATGGTGATGTTTTAGGAGGTAGACGCCCCAAAAAAGCCCCATTACCGATAGCTAATTTTGTTATCTCTTAGACCAGTGATGTTTATTTTGATGCGTGCAATGTAAATGTTTAAAAAAAAAACAACAACAAGGTACTTAAAAAAGTACCAGAGCTGCAAGATTAAGGCTGCATTCACATACAATGGACAGCTGCCATTGTGGTAAACCGTAGCAGTTTCCTATCCAGCAGCTGTCCATTCTGGCTGTGGTAGAGGGCGGTGTGGTTCACAATTCAGGGCATCACACAGATTCCTTTTTTTCTCACTGAACTTTATTTGAAGTGTACAAAAGTACACTTCATTCATCTCAGTGTACGGAAGCACAATTTGCTGCGCTGCTGTTCAGTGACATGCAATCCTGTAACAGTGTGCTATGACAAAACGTAGCAGGCTGCATTGCAGTATGAAAGGGACATGCAGAGAATAATTGTTTTCTATGTGTCCTTGCAGTGAGCAGTGTTTTACAACGGAGACAAGTTGGGCCAGTCTGAGGTACTACTATGAAAAAGGAATCATGCAGAAAGTTGCTGGTGACCGTTACGTCTACAAGTTCGAGTGTGAACCCGAGGCTCTGTTTTCTCTGGTTTTTCCTGAAAATTAACGTCCTTCCCTAATTATAAAGGAGGTGAGCAAAACCTTAGGCAGAGTGGTGGCTGTGGACGTGGTATATTTACATATATAGCAAAAGCGTTTGACAAAGTTCCCCACACATGGTTAATGTGTAGGGTAAAGTCTACAGGCTTGGAAAAATCAGTTTATAAATGAATAGAAAACTGTCTAAAAGATCAATTTCAGGGAGTAGTGGTTAATGATTCATACTCTGAATGGTCTAAGGTTATTAGTGGTGTACCCCAAGGACAGTGTTGAGACCATTACTTTTTAATAGATTTAGAAATGATATAGGGTCTGGGATTAAAAGTACCATTTCAGGGTTTGCGGATGACACCAAGCTATGCAGTGGAATAACATCCTTACAGGATGTCTTCAACTTACAAGCCAACCTCAATGCACTTTTTTATTGGGCAACTGTGTGGCAAATGAGGTTTAATGTTAATAAATTTAAAGTTATGCACTTGGGGGCTAGAAACATGCATGCATCTTACATACTAGGAGGAGAACAGCTTGGCGAAGGATCTGGGTGTTCTGGTAGATCATAAGCTTTATAATGGCATGCAATACCAAGCTGTGGTTTCCAAAACAAGCAAAATCCCTTCTTGTATTAAGAGATGCGTGGATTGCAGATAGAGAGATATAATTTTCCCCCTGTACAAATCATTAGTAAGACCTCATCTGGAATATGCAGTACAGTTTTGGACACCAGTTCAGAAAAAGGATATTGGGGAACTGGAGAAAGTGCAGAGAAAAGAAACTGAACTGATATGAGGCATGGAGGCGCTCAGCTATGAGGAAAGATTAGCTGTACTGAATGAACATGTATAAATACATAAGTGGTCCATATAGCGAACTTGGTGTAGTTATTCACTTTAAGGTCATCACAGAGAACAAGGGGGCACACTTTACGTCTGAAGGAAAAGAGATTTCATCTCCACATACGGAAAGGCTTCATAAACAGTAAAAGCTGTGGAATAGACTCCCTCAACAGTTGGTTCTGGCTAGCTCAGTAGATTGTTTTAATCACTTGCCGACTGGCTCACGCCGATATACGGCAGCAAAGTGGTTCGTTATCGTGAATCGCCGTATGGGTACGTCTGTACCCTTAAGAGCGAAAGCAGGTGCGCGCCCGCTGCACGGCAGGAAATCCGATGCATGTGGTTTTTGGGCGCGATCGGCGTCGGCCACACACGATCGGATGCACAAGAGCAGGAACAGAGATTTGTGCGTGTAAACACACAAATCCCTGTTCTGTCAGGAGAGAAGAGACATATCATTTGTTCGTACTAAGTAGGAACAACGATCTGTCTACTCCTCTAGTCAGTCCTATCCCCTCACAGTTAGAACACACCTAGGGAACACACATTTAACCCCTTGATCGCCCCCTAGTGTTAACCCCTTCCCTGTCAGTGACATTTACACAGTAATCAGTGCATTTTTATAGCTCTGATCGCTGTATAAATGTCAATGGTCCCAAAAATGTGTCAATAGTGTCCAATCTGTCCGCCGCAATGTCGCAGTACCGCTAAAAATCTCGCAGATCAACGCCATTACTATTAAAAAAAATAAAAATAAGAATTGAAAATGCCATAAAAATGCCATAATTTTTTTACATAGTTTGTAGACTCTATAACTTTTGCATTGCACAAACCAATCAATATACATTTATTGCAATTTTGTTTACCAAAAATGTGTAGAAGAATATATATTGGCATAAACTGAGGAAGAAATGTGCTTTTTAAAAACATTTTTGGGGATATTTATTATAGCAAAAAAATAAAATTATTGTTTTTTTTTCAAAATTGGCCCTCTTTTTTTGTTTAAAGCGCAAAAAAGAAAAATTGCAGAAGTGATCAAAAGAAATCTCTATTTGTGGGAAAAAAAGGACGTCAATTTTGTTTGGGTACAGTGTCACACAACCACGCAATTGTCAGTTAAAGAGACGCAGCGCCGTATCGCTAAAAATGGCCTGGTCATTAAGCAGCCAAATCTTCCGGTCTGTAAGTGGTTAAGAAAGGCCTGGATTTTTTCCTAAATACACATAGTATAACTGGATACTAATATTTATAGGTAAAGTTGATCCAGGGAATATCCGATTGCCTCTTGGGGGATCAGGAAGGAATTTTTTTCCCTGCTGGAAAAAATTGGATCATGCTTTATTGGGGTTTTCTTTTTGCCTTCCTCTGGACCATATGTGGGTATAGGATTTTATATATAGGATTTTTTATATATATATATATATATAGTGATTCATAAAGAAGTATTCAGTTTTACGCACTTTAAAACAAAAACATTGTAAGATATTTTATGTTACTTATAATAGAATTGTAGTGGAATATTTCAAGTTTTTAAGAGACAGTCACAGTTTGTCTATGTGTGCACCCTTAGTCCCAGGATACACATTGAGCCAGTAATCCATTTCTGCCCAAACGCTTGTTAATATATCTGAATCAAGTGCAGTGATAGTGGCTGAGATACGCTGTTTCAGCTCCGCTAGATCAACAGGAAGGGGAGGGGTGAATACCTTGTCCTTTACGCACCCCCACACAGGAAAAAGTCAGGACTTCTGGGTGGCCACAGGGTCAGTGGCATGTTGTAGTCTGCAGCTCATCCAATCCATTAGTGAGGAAGATGTTCATCAAGGTAATCTTGCATGTCGCCTGACCAGTGTGGTGGTGCACCAGTCAATTGGGGAATAATGTTATCACTGTCGTCCTGCAACTGTGGCATCAACCAAAGACTTAACATATAGATTTTCTGGCTGGAGGATCCTTTCTGTTGCACAACAGTTACAGATTCCGTTTTGCTCAATTTAAGAACACAAAACACCTTCTCCACTGCAGATGTTGCCATTTTTTAGTCACGTGACACACATTACCTACGTCACTTCCCTCAGTAGCAGGACACAAACTTTATGAGTACATATACCTAATGGTTCACAGATGTGGTCCATGTCTTTAACTGTTACTGTATGCTTTATGAATTACTATATATATATATATATATATATATATATATATATATATATATGTAGCGGGTATGTACTTTCCCGGGTGTAAATTTAACTGCCAGAGACACCAGTGATGTGTAATTCCCTGCAGCCCAGCAGGTGGCGCTGTCGCCATGGGCTGGGGGTTGAGCCATTGCTATGTGCCGGGCCTCCTTTTTGTCCTCTCTCGGCAGCGGTATAGTGGGGCGGGGAACCCGCCGTGCTTGCTGGGAGAGGGTATAAAGGGGCCGGCCATCTTTGTTACGGGGTCGAGTCCCAGGCACCTTCAGCCTGTGGGCGGTGGTTCGTGTCAGTCCTCTAGGCGGCCTAGGCCGCCTAGAGTACAGCCGGAGGTAGTGTTCCATCTCAGGCACCTTTAGCCTGGGGTGAGGTACTCGAGAGGATGGACTGGAGCTCAGTGCCCAACACTGAGTTCCGCGAGGGAAGGAGGTCCTATGGAACCCAGGGATTGGGTACCCAAATCGGGAAGGCAAAATGGACCGGGGGGAGCTCCTCACTTGAAGACCGGGTGCAGTAGATTGCCAGTGACAGGTGAGCCTCCCACCGGAGACCGCCTGGAAGGAAATTCCCCCTCGCTCAGAGACCGCAACCCACTTTCAGGAAGGAAAGTGGAGAGTTCATTGTGTCTGGGCCTACTCGCATCCACACCTCCTTTTCTGTTCTGTTTTCTAAGGGAGTCTAACTGATTATGCTGTTCACTCGAGAAGAATAAAGGAGTGTTGGACTTTAATGGTGTGGGGCTCTTTTCTGGTGGACATTGTTCAAGGTAATCTCACGTGGAGGTCTTAGGTGCACAACACTGACCCGAAGGTATAGAAAGAACTTTGCTTACACCGCACTGACACCTGTGGTGAAGGTCAGGCGTGGTGTCCCCGCTCTCTCCCCTCTGAGGTACCCCTAGACAAGAAGAGAAACGAGCTGATGCAAAGAGGGGAGTGAGGAGGGCGCTACATATATATATATACAGTATCTCTCAAAAATAAATTATAGGTTGGACTTGATGGACTTGTGTCTTTTTTCAACCTCACTACTATGTAAAAAAAATTTAGTGCACTCTACATTTTTGTAAATATTTTATTAAATCTTTTCATGTGACAACACTGAAGAAATGACACTTTGCTACAATGTAAAGTAGTGAGTGTACATCTTGTATAACAGTGTAAATTTGCTGTCCCCTCAAAATAACTCAACACACAGCCCATTAATGTCTAAACCGCTGATAACAAAAGTGAGTACACCCCTAAGTGAAAATGTCCAAATTGGGCCCAATTAGCCATTTTCCCTCCCCGTTTCATGTGACTTGTTAGTGTTACAAGGTCTCAGGTGTAAATGGGGAGCAGGTGTGTTAAAATTGGTGTTATCGCTCTCACTCTCTCATACTGGTCACTGGAAGTTCAACATGGCACCTCATGGCAAAGAACTCTCTGAGGATCTGAAAAAAAGAATTGTTGCTCTACATAAAGATGGCATAGGCTGTAATAAGATTGCCAAGACCCTGAAACGAAGCTGCAGCATGGTGGCCAAGACCATACAGAGGTTTAACAGGACAGGTTGCATTCAGAACAGGCCTTGCCATTGTCATCTAAAGAAGTTTGGTGCACAGGCTCAGCGTTATATCCAGAGGTTGTCTTTGGGAAATAGACGTATGAGTGCTGCCAACATTGCTGCAGAGGTTGAAGGGGTGGGGGGAAGCCTGTCGGTGCTCAGTCTATACGCTGCACACTGCATCAAATTGGTCTGCATGGCTCTCATCCCAGAAGGAAGCCTCTTCTAAAGATGATGCACAAGAAAGCCTACAAACAGTTTGCTGAAGACAAGCAGACTAAGGACATAAATTACTGGAACCATATCTTGTGGTCTGATGAGACCAAGATAAACTTATTTGGTTCAGGTGGTGTCAAGCATGTGTGGCGGCAACCAGGTGAGGAGTACAAACACAAGTGTGTCTTGCCTACAGTCAAGCATGGTGGTGGGAGTGTCATGGTCTGGGGCTGCATGAGTGCTGCCGGCACTGGGGAGCTACAATTCATTGAGGGGACCATGAATGCTAACATGTACTGTGACATACTGAAGCAGAGCATGATCCTCTGCCTTCAGAGACTGGGTGGGCTGCAGGGCAGGGCAGTATTCCAACATGATATCAACCCCAAACACACATCCAAGAAGACCACTGCCTTGCTAAAGAAGCTGAGGGTGAAGTTGATGGACTTGCCAATCATGTCTCCAGACCGGAACCCTATTGAGCATGTGTGGGGCATCTTCAAACGGAAGGTGGAGGAGCGCAAGGTCTCTTACATCCACCAGCCCTGTGATGTCGTCATGGAGGAGTGGAAGAGGACTCCAGTGGCAACCTGTGAAAATATGGTAAACTTTATGCCCAAGAGGGTTAAGGTAGTGCTGGAAAATAATGGTGTCCACACAAAATATTGACACTTTGGGCCCAATTTGGACATTTTCACTTAGGGGTGTAAACACTTTTGCTGCCAGCGTTTTAGACATTAACGGCTGTGTGTTGAGTTATTTTTAGGGGACAAATTTACACTCACTACTAGGGTTGAGCGGACCCGAACTGTAAAGTTCGGGTCCGTACCGATCTTTTGGGTTTTTGGGTCAATTGACTGTATGTTCGAGGTTCGGGTCCGGTGTTCGGCAATATGCATGTAAAGTCGCGCTTGTTTCCCGTGCTTAGAACTGTCCCTGCACAAAGTGTCATTTCTGAAGGAAAAAAAGTCATTTAAAACTCACTCGCGGCTATAATGAATTGTCGGCTCCCGGCAATACATAGAAAAGTCATTGATTAAAAAAATAAATAAAAAAAAGGGGGTTCCCCAAATTTAATTACCAGGCCCTTCAGGTCTGGTATGGATATTAAGGGAAACCCTGCCGCAAATTAAAAAAAAAATACGTGCGGTTCCCCCAAATATCCATACCAGGCCCTTCAGGTCTGGTATGGATTTTAAGGCGAACTCCACCCCAAATTTAAAAAAAAAATGGCGTGGAGTACCCCCAAAAATCCAGACCAGACCCTTTATCTGAGCACGCAACCTGGCAGGCCGCAGGAAAAGTGGGGGGGACGAGAGAGCACCCCCCCTCCTGAACGTACCAGGCCACATGCCCTCAACATGGGGAAGGATGTCCCCATGTTGATGCGGACAAGGGCCTCATCCCCACAACCCTTGCCCCGTGGTTGTGGGGGTCTGCGGGCGGGGGGCTTATCGGAATCTGGAAGACCCCTTTAACAAAGGGGACCCCCAGATCCCGGCCCCCCATGTGAATTGGTAATGGGGTACATTGTTCCCCTACCATTTCACAAAGAAAGTGTAAAAAATTGTAAAAAAAATGCACAGACACCGTTGGGAAAGTCCTTTATTAAAAAAACAAAAAACATTCCAGCGATGAAATCCAGTGTCCCACGGCGATCCGATGTCCGGCGCTGTCCACACAAAATGTCATTGGCTGAGCCTGAGCGGACCTGATGGGGAACTTCCTCCGCAGTGTAATAAATGAATAGACCCGCCCCTTCTAAAGTTCCCCATCAGGTCCGCTCAGCCAATGACGTAGGTGTAAGGCTGAGGACCTGATGCGGAACGTGAGAAGGGGTGGGTCTATTCATTTATTATACTGCAGAGGAAGTTCCCCATCAGGTCCGCTCATCCAATGACGTAGTCGGGGTCTGACATATGAGGGGGCGGACCTGATGGGGAACTTCCTCTACAGTTTAATACATGAATAGACCCGCCCCTTCTCACGTTCCACATCAGGTCCTCAGCCTTACACCTACGTCATTGGCTGAGCGGACCTGATAGGGAACTATAGAAGGGGCGGGTGTATTCATTTATTACTAATAAATGAATACACCCGCCCCTCCTAAAGTTCCCCATCAGGTCCGCTCAGCCAATGACGTAGGTGTAAGGCTGAGGACCTGATGCGGAACGTGAGAAGGGGTGGGTCTATTCATGTATTAAACTGTGGAGGAAGTTCCCCATCAGGTCCTCCCCCTCGTATGTCAGACCCCGCCTACGTCATTGGATGAGCGGACCTGATGGGGAACTTCCTCTGCAGAAGGGGCGGGTCTATTCATGTATTACACTGTGGAGAAAGTTCCCCATCAGGTCCGCCCCCTCGTATGTCAGACCCCGCCTATGTCATTGGATGAGCGGACCTGATGGGGAACTTCCTCCAGTATAATAAATTAATAGACCCGCTGTAAGAAAAGGTTCCATCCGCTGGTAATATTTATCATCTGGCGTGCAGTACTGAGGTCCGCCAGCAGGTGTCTCCTGGCAGTTTTGAACTGACAGGGGAACTTCTCTCTGCTGGTGTTATGTCATCCTTGGGCCGCAGTACTGGCGTCCACCAGCGGATGGATCCTGGCAGTGTGGTGCAGATGTTACTTCCTGCAATCAGGGGTCACCTGGGCCTGTTAGCAGGTATAATATAAATACCCGGCAAGTGCACACACACACACTGCCCTGGTATCGTCCTCGTGCCCTGATCTGTTCCTGCTGCCTGTTTACCTGAACCTGTTTCTGTATCTGCTACCTGAGTTCCTGATCCTGTCTCCCTGTCCTGACCCATCCATCCTTCCTCTCCCTGACCTGTGTTCCTTACCCCATCTGCTGATCTCTCTGTGTATGACCTTGGCCTGGCTAACGTTTATGTTTCTGGAATATCCCTTTGTCCATCTGCCTACCTGCTGTGTATGACCCTGGCCTGGCTATTGTATATGATTCTGGCATTTCTCATTTATTGCACATATCTGTTGTTATTTGTGAGTCTCTGTCTGTTGGTTGGTTTGCTGCACTGTATCATATTGGAGGTGGTTATACTTATATTATTCACTCACCTAAATAAATCTTTATATTTTCACTTATTTGTGTTTGGTGTTCCTCTGTTGCTAGCCACACAGTTCTGGTCACACCCGGTACATGACCGTATACCAGGGCCAGCTCTGACCAGAAGTGACTACACAGAGGAACCATCTTGGTTCAGGTTGCTTTGCTGAAATGAATTTGGATGTGATTCGTTATTATGCTCTGCTGGCGTCTGAGAGTAGTGAATATCTCCGCCAGACACTGAAAGAGTGGACCAGTGATCAGCTGCTAGAAATCATTCGTTTACCTCACTCCTGGGTTGATCAGAGCTGTATGCTGTTTGTGGATGTTCAGCCTTTAATCCAAATCTGCACAGAGCTGGCTTTGTCTTGCATCCCAGAGGGCCATGATGATTTTTCTCCCCCTTTCAGTATTAATCAGGTCACATCACTGGTATGGCTTCTGGAAGATGACTCCCCTTACTTTTTTGAACATTACACAGCTTGTTCCCAGCAGTTGATAATAGAATGTGTTGATTCTGTACAATCCCTTGTCAGACAGGCAGTATGTACCCGCAGTTTGTGCAACCACTGCTCTTAGCATGGTCTGATATTTTGCAATCAGCCCCAGCCAGCCTCCAACAAACCACCTCTGCCATCAGACACCAACCTACCCAAATGTGTGTTTCTCCATCACCCAAGAACAAGATGGAGGAAGAAACCCGAATGGAGAAAAGAAGAAGATGGAAGAAGAAGATGGAAGAAAAGAGAAGACATTAATAAAGGAATTGTCAAAAACCGGCTCTTGTCATTTTTTACATTTTTGACACTTTCTTTGTGAAATGGTAGGGGTACATTTGTACCCCATTACCATTTCACACGGGGGGGCGGGATCTGGGGGTCCCCTTTGTTAAAGGGGTCTTCCAGATTCCGATAAGCCCCCCGCCCGCAGACCCCCACAACCACGGGGCAAGGGTTGTGGGGATGAGGCCCTTGTCCCCATCAACATGGGGACATCCTCCTCATGTTGAGGGCATGTGGCCTGGTACGGTTCAGGAGGGGGGGGCGCTCTCTCGTCCCCCTCTTTTCCTGCGGCCTGCCAGGTTGCGTGCTCGGATAAGGGTCTGGTGTGGATTTTTAGGGGGACTCCACGCCATTTTTTTTTAATTTGGGGTGGAGTTCCCCTTAAAATCCATGCCAGATCTGAAGGGCCTGGTATGGATATTTGGGGGAACCGCACGCATTTTTTTTAAATTTGTGGCAGAGTTCCCCTTAATATCCATTCCAGACCTGAAGGGCCTGGTAATTGAATTTGGGGGGACTCGCACGCTTTTTTTTTTTTGTTATCAATGACTTTTCTCTATATTGCTGGGAGCTGACAATTCATTACAGCCGCGGGTGCTTTTAAATGCCTTTCTTTTTACTTTAGAAATGTCATTTTGCAGGCGCACTGGGAAGTTCAGAGCTGCGCCTGTTCAACCTATGCAAATTGGTTTACGTGACTTGACATTTACTAAGATTTTGCCAGCGCAGTGTCTTGGCGCAAGAAAACAAGGAAAATTGCCGCGCTGAGCTCCAAAAAACCTCCCGCAGCTCGAATCGTACTTGCCGGCGCAGCGGCGTGGTTTTGAAAAAGTTACTTTCTCACTCTATTTTGGGCATATTAGTTATTTGGGCAGGTGTCACTACACTTCCTCACATCACCCCACATCACCCCCATTATATTCTCACTTCCAGCTTCTTTATATTTAGATTTTAACATGCTGTGCGCCAGGTCCATAGTGGCGCACTGAGCGCCTCCTCCCGTCCGCCGACAACACTATAGTAAATGGGAAATAGGGCTGCGCTACCGGCGCTAATGTTTTGTAAATACCAAAACAGCTATTGCGCGCGCAGATGTGCCAATACTCATGGCGCAAACGTTTTGTAAATCAGCCCCAATACGTTTTTCCATTTTTTTGTGGTAAAATTAGGTGCCTCGGCTTATATTCGGGTTAGCTTATACTCGAGTATATACGGTTTTCCTATGACAATTTTACAAGTTTATTTAGAGTTATGGACACAGGCTAATTTATAGTTAGGCAGGCCATACATTATGCAATGTTCTTACCTTCAGCCCAAAATTGCTTGATTCCCCCATCAACACAGAACCTGCAGCTGCCATCAGGTGTCTTATGTTGATTAATGAATTCAACTTAATCTGGGTGGATTAAGTATGGCATAAATGAATGGAGCTGGTTGGCTAGCAATTTAGCATATATTTTAATATCAGCATTTAGTAATAGAAATAGGTGTGAAGTTAGCTGGATCAGTGGGGGTCTGCCAGATTCAGATATTATGATAGTAAGTGCTTCAAAAGTTCCTTCTGAATAAACCAGTCACGCTTAACACAGGTGGTCAGACACTACAGCTAGCTTCTGTTTTCTTCACCTTTAGAAGCCCCCTATGCCCACCACCCTGGGGCAGGCGTGAACTGAGCAAAGCAAACAGGTACTTGCTGTTGGCAGACAGGTAGAGTGGTTCAATGACAGTCCAGGTACAAGGTAGGCAAGGTTCAGAATAACCAGGGTCAATTCATAGTCAAAAGGCAGACAGTCAATATCCGATCTGAGGTCGTCAACAAGGAAATCCAATCTAGCAGAGCAGGGTAGACAAACAGGGAACCTGGAAAACATATTGCACACACTATCACAAGCATGAGACTGCAGGCTTGGCTGGCCTAAATTAGGTTTGGTCCCCATCCAGAAACTGACCACATCAATCACCTTGCAGATGGACAGAAAAACAAGGAGAATACCAGAACCAAAATCAGGATGCTGGAACCAGCAGCTATGATGGATCAGGTGCGCACACACTGCCTGATTTGATATGTTGCTTAGATAAGGAGAGAGAGAATAGACATAATGGTCTTGTAATATTTGTTTGTGAATCTGTCTCGACCAGGTAATTTATGAGGCAGGAGAGTATGAATTACTTTTTCTAATTCAGTGGCTGTAAAAGGCTCAGATAGTAGAGCTAGTTGGTCATGAGTAAGTTGAGGAAGGTTTATGGATCCTAAGAAGTCATTAATTTGAGTATCAGTAAATAGGATGAAGTCAGCAGAGTCTTTGAGATTGTAAAGATTAGCATAGAAACTGCTAAAAGAGTTGGCTATATTCAAAAGGGTTAGTAATGCCGTGTACACACGATCGGTTTTACCGATGAAAACAGTCCGATGGACTTTTCTCATCGGACAAACCGATCGTGTATGTGCCCTATCGGTCTTTTTTCCATCGGTGAGAAAAAATAGAACATGTATTAAATTTATCCGATGGGAAAAAAACTATAGCAAATTTCAATCGTCTGTGTGGAACTCCATCGGACAAAAAACCCACGCTTGCTCAGAATCAAGTCGACGCATGCTCAGAAGCATTGAATTTAATTTTTCTCAGCTTGTCGGAGTGTTTTACGTCACGGCGTTTGGGACGGTCGGATTTTTGACTGATTGTGTGTAGGCAAGACTGATGGAAGTCAGCTTCATCGGATTTCCGATGCAAAAATCTATCGTATTAGAATCCATCGGAAATCTGATTGCATGTACAGGGCTTTAGTCTCCTATCAGTGGATCCAATAGGAATGCAATTTTGGATTTTAGTTGTTGTTGTTTAAACTGCCTTGTCAAAAAAGGTCCAGCTTTGTTAGCTTGAGTATAACATGTGTTTTTTTTTTGTTTTTTTTAAGCCTTTTAGGCATGAAATAATATTGTTCAATAACAAAACATCTCAATTTATTTTGCAACTCACAAAGTTTTTCAGACATTTGAGTATTTAGGTTGTGTTTCAAAAGACCCTAATTTAATCAGAATTTGTCTTAGATAATTTTTATGTGTGTTCCATAATACAAAAAACCTCAATAATTCCTGTTTGAGTCAATCTCTCTACAGCAAATTTGTAAGCAAAGCTGAGTTGAGTCTCCACGTGGTTGTATTCTTGCAAAATGGTGTGCAAAATATTTCCATGATAAATAAAGCATGATCAAACCAAGTGATGGATCCAGTCTCTGACTGATACAAGCTTAAAGGTATGCTCATCAACCAGGAATAAATTGATCATTGAATTGGAATGTTGTGATGGGGAGAAGAAAGTGAAGTATTTTTGATCCCTGTGAGGACATCTCCAAGAATCATACACTGTAAATCTTCCAAGATCAAAAAAGAATGGAGGTTGGAAAAATGTTTGCGGGATAGGATGGAAGAATCAAGAGATTTTTTTTAGTTTTGTTGAACTCTCCACGTAGCATAAGATGGACATGCCTATATTGCTAAAATTTAGTATAGAGACCTCTAAAGAAAAAGTTTTTGTGTACATCAAGAGCATATACATTGACACAAATCAGTGGCTTTTTGTTAATTGATTTTAAAATAAAAAAAATTTCAGTGGGATCAGAGTAGGAAGAATAGAGACAAAAATTTACTGAATTCTTAATCTTGACTCCACAAGACAAAACATTATTAAAGCTGTGATGTTTGCACAGGGGAGGGTTGGAATTTTTAATATGTGACTTCTAGACACAGAGGATGTCACAGCATAATTTTAACACTTTAAAGCAAAAAAAATAAAAATAATAATAAAGTGTATATATGTCTTCTTCCATCTAATACATACCAATAAACAAATAATACAAGATGTATACAGTACAGTAAAACCTTTTTTTTTATTAAAACATTATTATTGAGTGTCCTGTGTCCATTGTATTACTGTGCTCTTTTTTTTTCAGTAAACAATGTGCATATATATATAGTCTTTGCTACTACTACTACTACTACTACTACTACTACTACTACTACTACTACTACTACTACTAATAATAATAATAATAATAATACTCAAGGGTTTCTTGTATTTGTAGTGCTATTATCCCACCAGCAGTGTACCACTCTCACCTCACCTAATATATATCAGGTCAAACACAATTTTCCCCTTAATTATAGGATTATTGTATTCCTTTGTATGCTTCCTTCCTGGTCAGTTTGGATATTAATCCGTTGCCATCCTGGGTCATCTCAGCTTTATCTCACATATAGGACCCAAAAGAGAATGATACTTATAGTGTTCACTGTTTTTCTAACTTTATTTTTGATAAGGATAAAGAAATTTGCTAACATAATATAATACATAAAATTGTCTGTGTGTATCTCAGTGGATGTAGCCTCTGTGTACCTCTATTCACCTCCAACAAAATGGCACTCTGCTTACTTCCGGATACAGTGTGGCATCACCAGCTCCTCTATGTGTTACGTCACCATACCACGTGACTTTGTCAGGGTATTTTCAGGACTGGATAAAGCATTAGCTAAAAAATCACACAAATTAAGTGCTAGGAAGTTCAACGCAGTTGTATGTGAGGCATGTGGATCCAGATCGCTTCTTTTGCGAAGAGCAGTTACCAGAAAGCCCCAGGATGTAAGATATTTGATTTCATGATTTGGAGTCAATATCAGGACCATTTTCTTTTGGTAGCTAACTAGATAATTGGTGGGGCACCTCCATTTATTTTTAATTTTGCGTGAATCTGTGATGTTTTTAAATTGCACAGTAGAGGGCGAAATACCAGGAAACAGCAATATTTGTGTACAGTTCTGGAAGGGAGTTAAGTTGTCTAGTAGCGAACATAAGAGCATCATTAAGATGATAAAAAATGTATTCTTGCAATAACATCCCTAGAAATAGTGGCTGTGAGATAGCTCAGCGCTAAGTCTGTGCTCTCTGTCTATAAAGAGATCCTGTGGTGCCTGGGCACACCCTAATCACCCCTTGCACTAGTGCATCCAGTGTATCATCCAGTGTACAAAAGTATGCGGAGCACACGCACATGAGGGAAGGGGGACCCACAGGGGGGACCCACTGTGCCCTGTCACTAGGGATGAGCCGAACATCCCCCGGTTCGGTTCACACCAGAACATGCGAACAGGCAAAACATTTGTTCGAACACGCGAACACCGTTAAAGTCTATGGGACATGAAAAATCTAAAGTGCTAATTTTAAAGGTTAATATGAAAGTTATTGTCATAGAAAGTGTTTGGGGACCCGGGTCCTGCCCCAGGGGACATGTATCAATGCAAAAAAAAGTTTTAAAAACTGCAGTTTTTTCAGGAGCAGTGTTTTTAATAATGCTTAAAGTGTAACAATAAAAGTGAAATATTCCTTTAAATTCCGTACCTGGGGGATGTCTAAAGTATGCCTGTAAAGCAGCACATGTTTCCCGTGTTTAGAATTGTCCATGCACAAAATGTCATTTCTGAAGGAAAAAAAGTAATGTAAAACTACTCGCGGCTATAATACATCCCCAGGTCCCCGGCAATACAGAGAAAAGTCATTGAAAAAAACGGCAGGGGTCCCCCCCCAGATCATTACCAGGCCCTTTGGGTCTGGTATGAATATTAAGGGGAACCCCTGCCATTTTTTCAATGATTTTTTATCTGTATTGCCGGACCCGACAATTCATTAATAGATGCAGTAGTTTTAAATGACTTTTTTCCTTCAAAAATGACATTTTGAGCAGGGAACCAAAATGAAAAAATTTTTTTGTGGGGGTTGCCCCAAAATTCCATTACCAGGCCCTTCAGGTCTGGTATGGATATTAAGGGGAACCCCGCACCAAAATAAAAAAAAATGGCGTGGAGTCCCCCCAAAAATCCATATCAGACCCTTATCCGGGCATGCAACCTGGCAGGCTGCAGGAAAAGAGGGGGCGAGAGAGCGCCCTCCCCCTCCTGAACCGCACCAGGCCACATGCCTTCAACATGGGGAGGATGTCCCCATATTGATGGGGACAAGGGCCTCATCCCCACAACCCTTGCCCGGTGGTTGTGGGGGTCTGCGGGCGGGGGGCTTATCGGAATCCGGAAGCCCCTTTAACAAAGGGGTCCCCCAGATTCCGCCCCCCTATGTGAATTGGTAACAGGTACATTGTACCCCTACCATTTCACAAAGAAAGTGTAAAAATTTTTAAAAAAAACGCACAGACACAGTTGGGATAAGTCCTTTAATAAAAATAAAAAAATAAAAAAAAACATTCCAGCGATGTAATCCAGTCTGTCCAGCGTTGTTCTCTATGTCCCGCGGGGATCCGATGTCCAGCGATGCTGCAGTCTCCTCCAGTCTCCACTCCACACGAAACCCCCATGACGTACGAGGGGGCGGGGTCACCTGTCACATCATAGGGTAAGCCCCGGGGCTTTCCCTGCTTGCCGGGGAATAGCCAATGACGTAGGCAGGGTCCCGCCTACGTCATTGGCTATTCCCCAGCAAGCGGGGAAAGCTGGGGCTTACCCTATGATGTGACGTATGTAAAAAAAGAGGGGGGTGGAGGCGCCAACTGTATAAATCCTACTGTTATAAATAATGTAAGTATAGTCTATCCACTTACAGGTTCACTTTGCAATGATGTCCATCAAGGATGGTGGTGTCCTAGGGTCTGTAGATGCCACTCTGCAGGTGTACCCCTCGGCTGTAAGGTGTAGGAGATGTTTAAATTTCATGTCACAGGCTTCTCAGCGGTGTCACATGATAGGAAGCTCCACACTGTCCAGTCTGGAACACGGAAGCGGCGGTGACATCACACGGCAGGGCAGGCAGTCAGACGTAGCGTGGGGAGTGTCATAGGCTACGCGTTTGGGGCTCACAGCTCCTTCTACTGGCCTGTTTGCTCTCAGGAGGAGAGCAGCTTAAATACATGGACAGGAAGTGGGAAGTCCGCAGCTGTGGAACCATAACAGCCAGCGGACCCACACTATAAAAACAACCTTTTGTGATTAAAAACTATTATTTAATAAAAAGATAAAAACGTGAATAAGTGTGGTTGAAAAATGAAATAACATTGGGGGGAAAAACAAGGGGGGACATTAAAAAGAAAAAAGCGTATGGGGGGGGAGAAAAAGAAAAAAATGCACTGTACACAAAAAAAGAGAAAAAATGAAAAAATATAATAATAAGCAATGGAACATTAGGTTTGAGGGTGAGATTTGAATAAGATCTATATAACACAACAATTAATAGAATGGGGGGGAAGGAAAAAGGGGGGGGAGAACGAAAGCGGGGGTATATATTATATGTGTAAAATAACAGTGGATGAGGGTAAAGATGGAAAACTTAAATGTGAAATGGATGATGGAAATGGAAATGAAAGTGAGAAATAAATAATAATAACAAAAAAAAATAACAAATAAAAATGACAAATAAAAATTAAGCAAGAAAAATAATTTGGGGAGATGAACAAAAATAAATAAATACAAAATGAAAAATGTATTCCATTAAAAGGTGTTTGGACAGGTAGCCACTTACTATACATGTGACAGGGTACCGTCCTCAGATTGCAAGTGACCTGGTATCCATGGCAGAGCAATGTAAAATCTTTTGCTGCAAAAAAGAAAACATGGGAGTCATGAGAAAAAGGATGGATAAGGAAGGAGGACTACAATAAGGAATGTGTCTCTATTTCCTCCTTGAGTCACCCCGGCGAAAGAGTGTTCAATTAATATATCCAGTAGGTCTCCTGCTGACATAAGCGTTTGAAGCGTTCTGCAGCAGGAAGATCTCTTTATGTTCGACTCGAACATAAAGCTCATCCCTACCTGTCACGCACTACACACCTCGAGTAATCCATTGTATTTATCTGAAGCACTGGATCCATTGCATCCCTTGCTGGCCAGGAGGGGGAAGAGTGCACTGTGCAGTGCCCATCTGATCAGCAGTGCCCAGTACAGTGTATATAAACAGGACAGAGGAGGCTGAATATGCTTGGCCTCCCAAGCTATCCCTACTGATCTGCCCCGCACCACACTCCACCCCGTGAATTGCGCACACTGCTATGAAAGGGCTTTTAATGAATGTGGCAGATTTAAATGTAGAGGACACAGCAGCTGTAGATCCTCTCACTCACCCCCTTTCTCTCACCCCCTCTTTCCCCCCTCTCTCTCATCCCCTCTCTCTCTCTCTCACCCTCTTGCTCTTACCCCCCTCTATCTCACCCCCTCTCCCTCCCTCTCTCTATCACCCCCGCTCACCCCCTCTCTCTCACTCCTACTCTCATCCACCTCTTTCTCACCCCCCTCTCTTTGACCCTCTCTCTCCCAGCCCCTCTATCTCTGTCACCCCCTCTCTCACCTCTCTCTCTCTCACTACTCTGTCTTCCCTCTCTCATTCACACCCCTCTCTCACCCCTATCTCTTTCTCTGACCCCCTCACTCTCACACCTCTCTCTCTCTCTCTATCTCTCTCTCACTCCCTTTCTCTCTCTCACCCCCTCTCTTCCCTCTCTCTATCACCCCCTCTCTCACTTCTCTCTCTCTCACCTCCCCCTCTCTCTCTCACTCCCCTCACATGTGTGTTTGAATTTTGGGGTGCACACACTAATGCAATAGGCTGTGCACACCTATGGAAGGCACTAACAGTAAAAGTGCTTTAAGTAGTTGTAGAAGATAGGCAGGTAGTTCATAGAGTATGACAGGCATGGGAACATCCCTGAATTGTACATTATTGCTTTGTGATCTAGCTTCTAAGTCTGTGACATTTAGGTTTCAGCATCTCTTGTGCCTGTTCCTGATAAACATCCACTAACTTGTTATGTGCAGAGACATATCCCCCATTTTCTTATTTTTTTCAATTTTTTATTTAAGGATGTGCAGCAGATATAGTAAGAGGGTAACTTCGCAAAAACATACAATCAGTAGTAAACATCATTAGCACAACCAATACTCCAAGATTTACCGCGGAAGAGTAAAGCATATGCATGTTGCAACAAGAAAGAAATAATGCTTATAAAAGAATGCCGTGACCCTTTCAACCAGTCTGTGTTAGAGGCAGTCTCTTTCTCTTTTCCGAAGAAAAAGAGAGTTCCGCAAGGTCACTGTGGGAAGTCTAATGGTGTGTACTACTAGGTTCTGCGCACACCATAAAATCAGATAGAGATCAGGAGATAGACAGAGGGGAGAGACAGAATACTAGAAGGAAAGAGAGAGAGATAGAGGGAGAGAGAGAGGGGAGAGAAAAAAAGGGGGGTTTTCAAGGAGGTGGGAGATGTGTCATCTCCCGGGAGCCAGGGTCATAAGGACCAGTCAGACAGTAGAATTCAAATATAAAGAGTCCTGTGAGCCTTCATTAATCCAAACTGCCTTAATTATCAAAAATAAGCTGCAAGCGTTAAACATGCCTCATATATCATGCAAATGTGGATAAATTATTATATACGCTGCGCTTTCCAAAGTCATACACTATAGTCATACACAATACCAGTGTAAAAAGAAACATATAAAAACCTCCAATAGTGAAAAAAACTTCTTTCATAACAGTGGAAAGTGACAATGGTGCACTAAATGAACACATATATTAAATATAAAAAATAAATATATAACAGATGTATATATAAAAGCATAAACAATGATGATAATTAATAAAAAGTGCTACTGTGCAAAGAAGTGCAATTCCCACTTGTATGATCCTGTATAGATTATCAGTGACCCACTGATGCATAAAAAAGTGCTCCTGGGCATCCAGTATTATATAGTTCATCAATATTGCATTGCTGGGTTGTTCAAAGAAGTGCTCCTGTGCACGTGTATGGTATCAAAAAGAGTCTATCCAGGTGTAATAAAGTTCATGCAATTATAAAACTGCTAGGTGCAATAAAGTTCCTGCGATTATAAAATTGCTAGGTGATCCAGAACATGCCGTGGTGTTCCTCACTCTGGCGCTCCCCTTAGGTATTTAATGCTCACCCCAGAGCGTGTGACTTTGCAATTAAGCGCAGTCACGCATATGAACCACCTTTGGGCTCTTGTAGTTACACCGGAATCCTGGACTCATCAGTATGGTACCTCGGTAAGTTTGTGAAATATAGACTTGATAGTGTAATAGAGTTTTAACGGTTTATTAAACAGAAAGCAAAAAAAAAAACCAACTGGGGTACTCACACAGATTAGGTGCTCCAGTGCACCGCTCTATATCAGGTAGAACAATGGTAAATATCGGACTGGTATCGGGATGGTATGTTGTTCCTCTCTGACAGATCACCTGTGCACACGTGCCGTCCTGTCCCCTTCCCCTACGCATCTCGATACAGGGGTTTCCGCATCTTCTTAAGGGGGAAATCTGATTTCCCCCTCTCCCATCTCCCCTCTCCTATTTTACCAGGAACGGGGGATCCTCAGCGGCATGGAGTTCCAACAAAGATTTGTAGGATATAGAAAGGGAACCCCGGATTGGTCCCTCCCCCAAACATAGTTCCTCAAAAGAGTAAAGTTTTCAGATGAAAAGTGCTGGTTTAGGCAATGTGCCAAGAAAGTGTGAGAACTGAATAATCCTCCAGTGATCTAATATTAGAGGAGCTCGTTCAGAGAGCACAGTCTCTGCAGGGAACCGGGTGAGCTACCCATAATTTAATGTCGCCATGCTGGCACCAGCCAACAACCCTGGCCAAATGTGTCGCAGTGTAATACAGAGCAGGATCCGGGAATCCAAGACAGCCTCTGAGATTAGGTTTTAACAACAACGTTCTGCCGAGGCATAGATGTTTACCTCGCCAGATGAATTTAATAAATGCTGATCGAACTGCGTGAAAATAAGACTGGGGTATTTTGATAGACAGTGTTTGTAATAAGTACAAGAATCTGGGTATCGCATTCATCTTAAGGACATTACATTGACCGAACCAAAACATGGCCAAGGAGTCCCACTTTTTAAGATCCGCGGTTAACGTCGACAAAAAAAGCTGGTAGTTGAAAGGAAAAATATTGCTCCGATTTGTGGAAATTTTTATTCCCAAGTATTGAATCGAGTGGACAGCCCATTTGAATGGAAAAAAGGGACGTAGGCTCGCCACGGTAGAGTCCGACAGGGAGACATTCAAGGCCTCAGATTTTTGTAGGTTGCTCTTAAACTTAGTGCACCATAACATCTAAACTCCTGTAGCAAGGATGTCAAGAAGGTGAGAGGTTCAGTGGTGTAGAATAAGAGGTCATCAGCATAAGCTGCCACTTTGTGTTGGTGTGGGCTGGCTTGAATGCCCCTAATAGATAGGTTACCTCTGATGTGGTGTAGGAAAGGCTCCAGGGAAAGAACAAACAGCAAAGGGGACAGGGGCAGCCCTGTCTAGTGCCGTTTAAGATTGAGAAAGGGGCGGAGTTGTAGCCATTTACCCGTACCGTTGCTGTAGGATTTTTGTAGAGGACTGCACTCCAGGACAGGATGGGGTCAGGCATTCCAACAAATTTAAGTGTTTCCCGGAGAAAGACCCAGTCCACCCTGTCAAAAGCCAAGTGTAGAATCGGAATGCGGGATCTTTTTGCTTTTGCTATAATGTCCAGAGTCTGAATAGTGTTGTCCCTGGCTTCTCTGGTCTGGATAAAGCCGACTTTGTCTGCAGCAACTACATGTTGCAGCAAGACATTCAATCTAGAAGCTAAAATTTTGTTTAAGAGTTTCATGTCACAATTCAGGAGGGAGATAGGCCTATAACTGCCACATAACAATGGGTCCTTACCCAGGTTGGGTAGCACTGAAATAGAGGCACACAGCATATCAGTTGGCAAACTGTGTCCATCTAAAATAGGTGATGATACATTTTGTAGTAGGGGAGGTTGAATCCGTCGGGTCCAGGCGCCTTGCCAGACTGGGTGTCAGTTATGGCAGTTGCGAATTCCTCAGCAATAATGGGCTGGGATAGAGCCTCCCTCTCTTCAACTGTCAGTGTGGGCAGATTGGTTTCCTCAAGATAATCTCAGATGTCTGAGGGGGGTATGGGATGTTGAGTCAGAAGTAGAATCTAAGTTGTACAGTTTAGAGTAGAAGTCGCGGAACATCTCCACCAGGTCGAGAGAGGTATGGACTTTAGAGCCTGACAAGGAAAGTAAAGCCGGAACGTATGTCTGAGAGCGTTTAGTTCGTAGTGCGATGGCCAATAAACAGACACATTTATTGCCATACTCATAAAAGGAGCGATGAGCCTTTAATAGTATGTGTTTTGCCTTGTACAGAGAGTGTTTCCTTATTGCCTCCCGGAGTCGGACAAATTCTGCTTCCGATGTACGGTCTGGTTCTAAGATATAACGTTGCGTTAATAGATCGGACAAGGTTTTAATGCAAAGTTGTTTGGCCGCATGCCCGTGTTTGATTATAATTCCCCTGATATAGCACTTATGTGCTGACCACACAGAGATCGGGTTCTCGACTGAGCCAGTGTTGGTAGAGAAATAGGAGGTAAGTTCTTTACGGATATCAGTGGCAATTTCGGGGTTCTTAAGGAGCGCTTCATTAAGCTGCCATGTGGAGGTCCTAGAGGACGCTTGCTATAGAATAAGCTCCAGTACAATTGGAGCGTGGTCAGAGAGTGTAATGTGACCGATATCTGTTTTAGTGACCAGGGGTAACGCTGAGTGCTTCAATAAGAAAAAGTTGATTCTAGAGTAAGAACCATGAACAGAAGAATAGAAGGTATAATCCCGCTCTTGCGGATGGAATATTCTCCAGATATCAACTAATTGATGGGCGTGTAGAAGGTCTATGAGGCGAAGGCGGGTTCCCCGGGGTAGGGAAGAGGAGTTGGAGGAGGAGTCCCGGTGAGGATCCAAAGTCAAGTTGAAGTCCCCTCCTAGTATAAGGGTTCCTTCAAGGAAAGAGTCGAGGGTGAACAAAAAGGTTTCAAGAATAGGAAGTTGATTAGAATTAGGAAGGTAAATGTTCGCAAGAGTGAAGGTCTGAGAATACATTTTCCCTTTTAATAGCAGGAACCTGCCCTCCTGATCGTGGTACTCATCAAGGAAGGGAAGGGATATGAGGATACTCGTCCCTTTAGATTTAGAGGTTGATGACTGGCTGTGATAAGACGTTGGAAAATATTTGTTTGAGAGTTTGGGTATCTTGTCTGCTCTAAAATGAGTCTCTTGGAGAAAGGCAATGTTAACCCTGTGTCTCCAAAGCTTGGCTAGACAGCTAGTGCGCTTCTCCGGGGAATTCAACCCCTTGACATTCCAAGATAGGACCTTTAAAGTCATATTGCCAGAGATATAGCATTGATCACTGTCTGCTCCCAGAGTGTGGGATGGGGGGGGGGGGGGGGTTTGGGAGGAGGGAGAAGTAAAGGGAAAAAAAAAGAAGGGGGGGAGGAAGAAGGGAAAACTTTACGCAACACCACAGAGAAAGTAAAGGAATATAGGATACAAAAGATAGAATAGAAATAAAAATGTACCGTATATACTCGAGTATAAGCCGACCCGAATATAAAACAAGGCACCTAATCTTACCACAAATAACTGGGAAAACGTATTTACTCGAGTATAAGCCTAGGGTGAGAATGCAGCAGCTACTGTAAGCGGAAAAAAGGGTCAACAATGACCATTTGCAGCCTCACTGTGCCCATTGCATGCCTCACTGTGCCCATTGATGCCTCACTGTGTCCATTGCATGCATCACTGTGCCCATTGCATGCATCACTGTGCCCATTGCATGCCCCACTGTGCCCATTGCAGCCTCACTGTGCCCATTGCATGCCTCAATGTGCCCATTGATGCCTCACTGTGCCCGTTGCATGCCTCTCTGTGCCCATTGATGCCTCACTGTGCCCATTGCAGCAAGTGACAACAAGTCACCAGTGCTAAAAACATGGAAAAAAAGTGTGGAAGCAATTGGGGATCGCTATCAGCAATGTGGAAATAACGCCCAGTGCAGCTGGACATAAACCATAACTGGAGAGTATGGATTAAACAGTAAAAAACAAACTGAGTGTTCCCCTATCCCCATTCCTTATTTGCTTTCTCACAGGAGTGGTGTTTTATGATTTATAGCTAATAAACTGTCAGCATATTTCATGTCCAATTGCAAGCTGTCTGCTTTTATAACCCATTGAGCGCAGGACTATCTTGTTTGTTTTTTGCTATGCCCATTGCAGCCTCACTGTGCCACACCTGATAAGCCGTGTTATGCATTTCAGTCAGACGGCGGCCATCCATTCCAGTAAGTGTACAAAAGCTGCGCCTCCTCCTCGTTCTCATCCGTGATAGGGGAACACTCAGTTTCCCAGCAGTGAATCAGTGTTCAGTGTAAATTTACACGGGCCTATAAGACACTCATATAGCATTCTGGGTACGCCCCCCTAAATGAGGAAAAGGATAGTCAGTTCATGCAAGTTTAATCTGGAACAAAAGGATGTTGAGTCGCAGATACACTGAATGGCCGTACAGGTAGGATCAACAGGCTGTCTCCTCGTTCAAAACTTGATGCCGGGAGTTTCCTGCTGAGTGAGCCTGTGAGAGACCCCCACGATAGCGACAATTGTTTTGAGCCCTCTGCGGTCTGCCCAGGGAGGCCTGATGTTGAGGATCCCTGGGGACGATCACTGTGAGCCAATTGGGAATTGGAACTGGGTCCATTTCTGTAAAGGCAAACAGGTCTGGAAGAGCTGATGGATGGCGTAGGGGGAAGGTATCTGGTCCCTTGCGAACTATGAGATGGAATGGGTGCCCCCATTTGTAAGTGAGCACCTTCTCACCAAGACCATCCAGAAGAGGTTTAAGTGACCGCCGCATCAGAAGAGTCTTTCTGGAAATGTCCAGAAGAAGGTGGATCGTAGCACCATCAAATTCCAAGACACCCACTTGCCATGCTCATCGTAATATCTCCTCTTTGAGGATAAAAGAGTGCAAACAGCAGAGAACGTCTCTGGGTCTGTCAGAAGGACCAGATCTAGGGCCCATGGTTCTGTACACTCTATCAATAATTATTTCTGTATCTGGCGTGCGGTCCAGGTAATGGTTAAAGATGTTAGTCACTGTTGTGCTTAACTCTTATTCTGGGATCCCTCTCACCCTGATGTTTTGTCGTCGGCTGCGATTCTCTAAATCGTCAAGATGCAGTTGTAGTTGTATCATTTGGTCATTGAGGTCAGAATTAGAGGACTGTAAGGCCTGAACAGTCTGTTTCACTGCTGTTCCTGTTCAAGGACAGTAACACGAGAGTCCAGAACAGACACCTATTGCTTGAGGTTTTGCACTTCCGCTTTAAGGCTGTCTCCATTGTATGGACCATTGTCTCTAGATCATCCCTTGTGGGCAGCTGTTGTAGAAATGCCTACAGCTTTTGCACTGAGTCAGTATTTAGGGGGTTACCCTGTGACTGGGGTGAGTTAGGGGTGTTACTTACTGTGCCTTGGTGTGATTAAATCATTCCCCGTTCATCTGGGTTGTGCTCTGGGCTATAACACAGGACACCATGGGGTGTAGGAGCCGTGGGAGAGACAGAGAGCTCAGGGCTACACAGGTCATCCATTGCTGCTGTGGACACTGTTAGCAATCTGGGAAGGCAGGGGGAGAGATCACTTGGGGGTGTGAAGGGTGGCATAGTGTGCTCATCCACCTGCTGCAGTGATGGACCCGGCTCTGCGATGTTCTCCGTTGTGACTGTGTGGTGGGCCGGCACCATCTTGGAAATCATGGGCTTGGATGCCGCAGGTAATAATGATCCATGCTGTATGGGGTAGCGGTCTGGCTTCCTGGACATTTAAGGGTCCGATGGGCACCTGTAGTATGCTGTAATTTGGCTCAGTTAAGCTGCAGGAGAGCCGCTGGCCGGGAGCTCTGTGAGAGAATGTCCTCATGCCTAGACCATGCCCCTATCCTCCATTTTCTGATTGTTGCAAATCTTTATTCAAAGAAAGCAACATTTGTTTAAGCATGGAAGCAGAGGCAGGAGAATCAGAGGCTGGGTGTTCTGCCAGCAAAGTATTACATTCAGTAAGCTCAGGAATAACAGTACAGGATATAGTAGATTGTTTTTTACCCACTGGATCTTCGCCATATGGATACAGGTATTTTTGACAGCTCTTTTACAGTGGTGGTAGCATCAGTGATATTCTTATCAGAGGCAGAGGGAGAGATAGGTCTCTCTGTGTTTTGTGTCTCCAAGCACCCGCTGATCCCATCTTGGCTACATGCAGTGTCGGGCCAGGAGAATTCTGTCAGTCTCTATGGCCCTTTAGGGATTCCTTTCCCTTTAGTCATCCCGATAACAACCCATCTCCAAACGACTCCTAACTAACCCACAAGATATTGCAAATGTCTTTAGCAAGTTTTACTCTGTGCTATACAATCTAAAAAATGACTTTTTCACTTCTCAACCATTGGACTCCCACATTCAAGAATTCCTAGACTCAGTAACCTTTTCCACTATTTCAGCCTCCCAACTTGAGTCTTTGTCACAGCCCTTCTTTATGGAGGAAATTTTCAGTTTCATTAAAGACCTACCCTTGCATAAGTTACCTGGAGAGGATGGGTTCCCAAATCAATTTTATAAACATTTTAGTGATATCCTTGCACCTAAGCTAATGATCCTCTTCAACTCTGCTGGGTCATCTGGTTCTCTACCAATTACCATGTTACGGTTGACTGTTACAACTATCCCAAAGCCTGACCCCTCCTCAACTGCCGATATCACTCCTGAACATGGACATAACATTGTTAACTAAAGTCCTTGCCAAAAAATTACTGACACCCCCCATCATTAGTGCACCCAGACCAGGTCATGTTTTCCCAGGCTGGCAGGCACCAGATGCTACAAGAAGGGTACTGAACCTTATCCACCATGCCACTCAAACACAAACGTCTTCTCTTCTTCTTTCTCTAGATGCAGAGAAGGAATTTGATAGAGTCCATTGAGGCTTTCTGAAAGCAGTCCTCACCAAATTTGGTATCACTGGTTGGTATCAAAACGCTATACTCTCCCTCTAATCTAATACCTCAGCTAGAGTGCTCACATGAGGAGCTCTATCTACCCCATTCCCCATAACCAACAGCACACATCAGGGATGTCCCTTCTCCCCACTTATCTTACCAACCCATCCCAATCCTTGCAGGTGATACAGGAACTTATTCAATAATTCAGCAAGCTCAATGTAGGTGTCGTTCCATTTACATGGGCAAAAAATTCCATCCCTTATTTGGGAATACACCTAAAACACATATTCACACTAAACTACCAAGCCTTTCTCCAACAACTCCCCCAATTCTTATGCTTGTTGCGCTAAACAGGCCTTTCGAAGATGAGTAGGGTCGCTTCCCTTAAAATGATAGTGCTACCAAAGCTCCTCTATCTATTCCGCACATTGATAATACCTGTCCCCCAATTCTTCTTAGCCTCCATCCAGAGGCATCTATCAAAATTTATATGGAAAGTGAGCCCTCCCAGATGTGCTAATTATATCCTAACCAGACCGCACAATAGTGGTGGGGTTGGTCTACCCCACATCAGTAGCTACTATCATGCCTCCATTTTAGACCAAATATACTACTGGTGGCACCTGACATCCCCAAAAAATCTGGTAAAAACTGGTGAAACCTCATTTCCCTAGACTAAACACCCTACAGACTCCCTTCTCCTTACCACAGCAGGCTGTCCTCCACCTACCGCCAACTCCTACCTGTCAATCAAAGCATCCCTACTGACATGGAAAAAATTCTTACCCAATAAGATCTCTAGATCTCCAACCTGCTCCATACTGATCACTATAAGGGTTTTATCCAAACATTTTCCAGACCTCAAAGTCTCTTCATGAAATAGCCATGGTATCACAAATGTTCTCGATCTCGTCAAAAGCCATTTGCTAAAACACTAAAATCTCCAACATGAATTTGGCATCCCAAACTCAGAATTCTATACTTACGCAAAGATCTTCCACTTTCTCAACTCTTCTAAATGACCCTCCACAGTCAGGCTGCCTGAACCACTTTTTCAATTCTACCCACGCTTCCCTTACCCCAAAAAAAGGAATATCCTTATTCTACTCCTTACTAAGCGATGACCATCCCTACTCGCATATTGCTACCCTAACTAAATGGGCCAACGAGTTAAACGTCCACATCACCCCCGACATGTGGCAACAAGCTTTAAGGTCTATCTATGCTGCCTCCCACTGTTCCAACCACTGGGAAACATATAAAAAAACTACATAGGTGGTATTTAACGCTTTACCAACTCTCAAAAATATACCCGGGAAGCCCAGCAAGCTGCTGGAGGAATTGTGGTAGCATAGGCTCCATTGCCCACATCTTATGGTACTGTAAATCCCACACCTCATATCGGAGACAAGTATTTACACCGATTTCCTCCATCTCTGGCATACATACTACCCCTACCCCCTCCCTGGCACTGTTTCATGTAGGTTTAGAAAAATACCCCCCAACTCTAGACCCATCATAAAACACCTATTGCTTGTGGCTAAGCTGAATATTACTAAGTTATGAACAACCTCAGAAACCCCCTCTATATCTAGATCAATTGCTGACCTTAACCCACAATGTGAGTGTGCCAAGGTTGGTGTCTGGGAGACCTCCGGCCGGGGAGAACGGATTTTTCAAAGCCGGGCACTCCTTCCATAGATTCCCATGTTAAACATCAGTCTAGTCATGGGCACAGTGAAGCATGGGCACAGTGAGGCATGGGCACAGTGAGGAATGCAGATGGACACCCTAGGCTTATACTCGAGTCAATGCGTTTTCCCAGTTTTTTTTGGTAAAATTAGGTGCCTCGGCTTATATTCGGGTCGGCTTATACTCGAGTATATACAGTACTTGTTCTGCGGCTGCCGCTGCCTCTCTGAGTCTCTCAGTTTCTCACATCAGCCGATCAGCGGCGCCGAGAGAGAGACTGATCTAATGTAGTTATGCAGCGCACTGACACGATACCAGGAGCGGAGGAGGAGGTGGGTGGAGCCTCTTCCCTGCACTCATTGCTAACGCCTGGGCCGCTTGGCATCTAGCAACGAGTGACGTCAGTGAGTCACGTCGGGCCACTCTGCGGGCAGGTGCGATAGCGTGCGGCTCCACAGACGGGTAAGAAAGCAGGCAGCTCCACTTGCGGCGCAGTTTGTGGGCGGGCGGCGTGGTTCGTGGGCAGACCGTGCTGCTCAGTGTGTTGACAGCGCAGGAGAGAGTGAGAGAGCAGGCTCATCTCTCACTGCCTGTGCCTGCCCTACATTCCTGCAGTGACTTCCGCCCTCACTGTGCAGGCAGCAGAGAGATTACATTATCTCTCTGCTGCCTGACTCTGGGAGTCTGGGACACAGCAAGAGACAACCAAAACTACACCTTAGCAGGCAAGTTAGTGACAATCCGCAAATTGTGTCAGGTGACGTGGCAAATGACAATCTGCATCTGGTGGCAGGCAAGTGACAATCAGCAAGGTGTGGCAGGTGAGTGGCAAGTGACAATCCGCAAGGTGTAGCTAGTGACAATCCGCAAGGTGTGGCAGGTGATGTGGCAAGTGACAATCCACAAGGTGTGGCAAGTGACAATCCACAAGATGTGACAGGTGACGTGGCAAGTGACAATCCGCAACGTGTGGCAAGTGACACACTCAGGGCTCCCACTAATTGCAGGCGACGGTGGCAAGTGTCACACTGGGGGCTCCCACTGATTCTGCATTGAACTATTTAATTTTATATTACAATGTAACAATAGAAATAATGCGCTTCAATCATCCTGACACCATAACAACCATGGTGCCGGGATGATTGAAGCGCCGACACCAGCCATTTCCCCGATAAATTTCCAAAAAAACAATATATTTTTTGGCAGTGCCCCTCCCGAGAAAAGACTCTGAGTCTGCTGCAGTCAAAAGCTTCCTGGACAAAGAGCCTCAGCTGCCCTCAGCATTCAGATGATCCATCTAGTGAATGGATCATCTGAATGCTGACTAGGTGCAAGCAAGCTCTCCTGGGACACAAAGAAAGCTCTCTGGCCTGCCCTGATGCTTGAAGTTAATACTGTGTGAAAATATCACTATTCCATTTAAAGATGAATATTGGAGATATGATCTTGGGTTTCCATTATATGCCTATTCCTTTCAGACATCTGGTAAGCAGATTGGATTTCCACGTGGTGCCGTGTGCTGTCATATACACATTGAAGTTGGTGACGGGTGTATTAACTCTCCCTCCTTGGATGTATCCTATATTTGAGCGCCACGTGTGAACTCTTAAATATCACGACAAGAAAACTCTATTTGTGGGAACAAAATGATAACAATTTTGGGTACAGTGTAGCACAGTGTACCGCGCAATTGTCATTTAAAAAGTGAAAGTGCTGAAAGCTTAAAAATTGGCCTGGGCAGGAAGGGTGGAAAGTGCCTGGTATTGAAGTGGCTAAATATAAGAAAAAAAAAAAAAACACCAAAATGAATTAACCACTTCCCGCCCGGCCGTCTTTTTGCTATAGGCCGGGCGGGTAATTCAATTATCCTGACTGGGCGTCATATGACGTCCAGCGGGACACACCACAACACTGAACTCGGTAAAGAGCCTCTGACGGAGGCTCTTTACCATGTGATCAGCCGTGTCCAATCACGGCTGATCACAGTGTAAACAGGAAGAGCCATTTATTGTCTTTTCCTCACTTGGGTCTGACATCTCCTGATACGAGGGTCTGTGCTGATTGTATATCAGTGTAGCCTCCCGCGCGGATTCCCACCCAGGACCACCAGGGATGCTGCCAGGACCACCAGGGATGCCCACAAATGACGCCCACCAGGTATGCCACCCTGGATCACCAGGGATATGCCAATTAGTGCCCAGGCAGATGCCAATCAGTGCCCATCAGCAATGCCTGCCAGTGCCATCAGTGATGCCTATCCGTGTCATCTATCAGTGCTGCCTTTCAGTGCCCATCAGTGCTGCCTTTCAGTGCCCATCAGTGCCCATCAGTGCTGCCTATCAGTGCCCATCAGTGCCGCCTATCAGTGACACTCATAAGTACCCATCAGTGTCACCTATCAGTGCCCATCAATGCCGACCAGTGGCACCTATGAGTGCCCGTTAGTGCCACCTAGCAATGCCCATCAGTGCTGCATATCAGTGCCACCTATCAGTATTGCCTTACAGTGCCCGTCATTGCAGCCTCATCAGTGCCTATCAATGAAGGAGAAACCTTACTTATTTACAAAATTTTATAACAGAAACAAAGAAAAACTAGATTTTTCCCAAATTTTCTGTATTTTATTACAAATAAAAACCACAGGGGTGATCCAATACCACCAAAAGAAAGCTCTATTTGTGGGAACAAAGGGATAAAAAAATTGTTTGGGTACAGTGTAGCATGACCACGCAATTGTCATTTAAAAAGTGACAGCGCTAAAAGCTGAAAATTGGCTTGAGCAGGAAGGGGGGAAGTGCCCAATATTGAAGTGGTTAAATGCTAGTATAAAATGCTTTTATACGTATGTGAACTGTGCAAAAAGTGAAATCAAACTATAACTATCTAACTGCAATAATATCAATGCCCACAAATCATAATAAGTAAATATATATGAACTGTTCAGAAGTGAAACAAACATGGATCAATATTTATCCAGTTGCATTAATCACATATCCAGATATTAGCCCTTTCACTGCCAAGTCTGTACCCCGTACGGACCTACAGAAGTACTTGCAGGTGTCTAGGTCCGTATGCCATACAGACCTAATTTCTCCCTCCCATATAAGCTCATGGTCACTTCAATGACCATAAAGTTATAGCTTAATTGTTCAGCAGACTCTTCTGAACAATTCTATAACTCTGATCAGCAGATTACAACCCGCTGATCAGAGTTATTAATCTCAAATGTGACCACCATCTCTCCCCGCATCCCATGCTGCCACTCAATACCACCAAAAGAAAGCTCTATTTGTGGGAACAAAAGGATAAAAAATTTGTTTGGGTACAGTGTAGCATGACCACGCAATTGTCATTTAAAAAAGTTTTTGTCCACAAAACCCTCAATAGGAAAATGCTATTTTATAGTATCATCCTGCAATTTATTTTTAGAAAGGAAGAGGAGGCATTTTGTATAATGAAGGGATGTACTATTCTCATATTCTGTCACAGACATGAAAACTGACCACTATGCAAATTGCAATGCAAGGCTGTTTGCCTCCTAGTATATATGATGCATGTATGTTTTTAGCCCCCAAGTGCTATCAACATTAAACCTCATTTGCCACATAGTTGCCCAATTAAATAATGCAATGAGGTTGGCTTTTAAGTTGGTAATTCCACTGCATAGCTTGTTACCTTGGGGTACACCACTAATTATCTTAGACCATTCAGACTATGAATCATTAATCACTACTCTCTGAATGCGTTTTTTTTATCCAATTTTCTATCCATTTACAAATTAAAATTTCTAAGGCTTCCAGACTTTAATATACACATTAGCTGCATGTGGGGAATCGTGTAAAACATTTTGGCAAGATCTAAGTATACTATGTCCATCCTTTGTCTATGTTTTTGCTTACCTCCTTATAAAAAGAAATCAGATTTGTTTGACAACTTTGGTCCTTCGTGAATACAAGCTTTTCTAGCAAAAACTCTGATCTTTTATTAAACTCTCGAGTACAAGTTGTATCTTCCCAACTATAGAAGTTAAACTAACCAGTCTGTAGTTACTTGGTAAAGACTTTGATAAATTTTTATATAGAGGCACCACATTGGCCTTATGCCAATCCAGTGATATCATGCTAATCATCAAGGAGTCTCTAAACAATCTTTTCTTATTATTTATAGTCATTTTAACTTTGGATGTGAGCCACTTAGAACTTATATTTAGCCTTTTACATAGTTACATAGTAGGTGAGGTTGAAAAAGACACAAGTCCATCAAGTCCAATCTATGTGTGTGATTATATGTCAGTATTTAAATTGTATATCCCTGTATGTTGTGGTCATTCGGGTGCTTATCTAATAGTTTCTTGAAACCATCGATGCCCTCCGCTGAGACCACTGCCTGTGGAAGGGAATTCCACATCCTTTCCGCTCTTACAGTAAAGAACCCTCTACGTAGTTTAAGGTTAAACCTCTTTTCTTCTAATTCTAATGAGTGTCTTGTTAAACTTCCATCGCAAAAAAGTTTTATACCTATTGTGGGGTCACCAGTATGGTATTTGTAAATTGGAATCATTTCCATTCTCAAGCGTCTCTTCTCCAGAGAAAATAAGTTCAGTGCTCACAACCTTTCCTCATAACTAATACCCTCCAGACCCTTTGTTAGCTTTGTTGCCCTTCTTTCTACTCGCTCCATTTCCAGTACATCCTTCCTGAGGACTGGTGCCCAGAACTGGACAGCATACTCCAGGTGCGGCCGGACCAGAGTCTTGTAGAGCGGGAGAATTATCATTTTATCTCTGGAATTAATCCCCTTTTTAATGCATGCCAATATTCGGTTTGCTTTGTTAGCAGCAGCTTGGCATTGCATGCCATTGCTGAGCCTATCATCTAATAGGACCCCCAGGTCCTTTTCCATCCTAGATTCCTCCAGAGGTTCTCCCCCCAGTGTATAGATTGTATTAGTATTTTTGCCACTCAAATGCATTATTTTACATTTTTCTACATTGAACCTCATTTGCCTCATTTAAAACATATTGCTCATGGGAATATATTTTGCAGTGTGTCTATAGTTGACTTGAAACATTCCAATTTCTGTACTTTCATGACAACATTCTCTCCCAGTCTATATCTTGGAAAACAGCTCTCAGCCTTGGAAAATTTGCTCTTTTAAAATTAAGTGTTTTTATCTTTCCAGTATGTGTTTGTTGTTTACAACAGTAACGGAAATCATTTTATGGTCACTGATTCTCAGATGTTCCCTTATATGGACACTAGTAATAAACCCCACATGGTTTGAGATTAACAGATCCAGAAGATCATCATTTCTAGTATGTGTATGTTAGTTGTTGTTTGTACCTGTAGTAGGGCTCAGAAACAGTAGTGCACATTTTGCATTTTTTTTTTATCCTGCCTAAAACACATTGACAATAACACTAAGTAACACTGATACAAAATGATATTATTATTTTTTTTGCAATTCTACACAAAATATGCAGGCCATGACCTTTGATCCCAACATAGAGACCTTTGACCCTTACCTTGACCCTAACACTAACCCCGGCAAACCTTCATATAGCTATATTTTTTTTTTGTTTATTTTTAATGACATATCATTTATTTTTTTACTAACATTTTTTTGTTTATATCTTTCTCTCCTGCGGGAAGAGAAAGTTACAATGGGGTTGCTTTCCTAAAACTGGAGATTGCAAAATCTGATGCTGCTGTGCTGTACCTGGAAGTGCATGGCAATTGTTAATAAGATAACGCATAAAGAGTTTTTTTTTTCTTGTCACATGACTGCAACAGTGCCAATCAGTGCTGTGCTGGCACTTGAAAGATTTACAGGCTTTCTGGTATGACGTATCTTGCTTGCTCCTCCTCCAGATGTTTTACTGTGGCTGGAGGCATGTAAAGGCATGAAAAATCACTTTACCACAGTATAAGGGATCCAAAAAAAGAGATAATTGGGAGACTTCCCAAGAACTAGAATTGGTAACTAGCAACTACATGTGCATTTGGGATAATATATATACACAGTTGTTAATGTAAGGCTGAAAATACATTATACAATATTCTTTCCTTCAACCAAGAGTTGAAGGAAACAAAATTGATCAACACTGTCTGTGTTGATGGGGGAATCTCTCCCACTGCGCTATTGTATTCTGACAGCAGGAGCCTTTCCTGCCATCAAAATACAATGATCACTGCTGCTGGCTACAGCCGGTGGAAGTGATCACATGAAAAAAAATGACAGGCTGATTCTAAAGTAAATCATTAGATCAACCTCAGTATGACCAGCCTGCCCACAGATGGATAGAAATCCCCCTGGTCCCTGCTTAACCAGGCAATTCATCTATGAAAGCTTAAAGTGATACTAAAGTCTCATTTTTTTGTTTAAAAATTAAAAACATGTTATGCTTACCTGCTCTGTGCAATGGTTTTACAAAGAGCAGCCCTGATCCTCCACTTCTCGGGTCCCCCACTGTCTCTAATAGCCCATGACTCCTGCCAAGCTCCCCCACAGCAAGCAGCTTGCCATGGGGACACTTAAGCTGAACCACTGCTCTGTGTGTCCATTCAGACACAATGCCATGGCTCAGACCTGCTCCCTCTCTCTCCTCATTGGCTCACTGACTTTGATTGACAGCTGCGGGAGCCAATGGCAACATTGTGCAACATCGCTGCATGGAGATGGAGCTCAGGTCAGTATAAGGAGGGCTGAGGGGAGCTGCTGCACAAAGAAGGTTTTTTATCTTAACAACTTCAGCCCTGGAAGGAATTAACCCTTAATGACCAGGCATTTTTTTTTTGTGATACAGCAATGCATCACTTTAACTGACGATTGCATGGTCATGCGACATTGTACCCTAACAAAATTGATGTCCTTTTTTTACCCCACAAATAGAGCTTTCTTTTTGTGGTATTTGATCCCTTCTGCGGTTTAATTTTTTTTTTGTGCTATAAACAAAAAAAGACTGACAATTTTGAAGAAAAAAACTATATTACTCTTTCGTCCATGGACCGACACAGCTTCTCTATTGACAAAGTGGGTATTATCCGTTAATTAGGAGTGACTAGGCAGAAAAACTTGTAAAAAGTGTTGCATCACACCTTCTACAGTACCGCCCAGGGGGTATACCCTCTGGGTATACCCTCTCAGTCTGCACATCGCAGATCAGTTTTTTTCTGTCTAGCAAGGAGTAGGACATGGCTCCCTTCGGGCCCATTGGTCCGGGGAAAAAAGATATATATATATATATTTTTTTTATTTTTTTTGCTACATTTGTTGTTTCCTGCGATCTTCGATCAACTGCCGACTGGGTGACAGGCTGGATCCTCGATCCTTGTAGTCTCCCCAGTTTCGGCCATCGAGCGTGTGCCGACCCTAGCTACGCGCTGGGTTTTCCACGACATGCCCGTCGCTCCACGGGTGGCCAGTGAGCCTACGCTCCGGGGCCTGCATCGGACCGCTCAGCTTCGGCTGACCTTACGGCCGAGTCGCAGCAGCCTGGCCGGTGAGCTTACGCTCCAAGGCTTGCATCGGACCGCTCAGCTTCGGCTGACCTTACGGCCGAGTCGCAGCAGCCTGTCCGGTGAGCGTCATGCTCCAGGGCATACATATGATCGTCCCTTCTGGGTCCAATCACAGCATGCCTGGCCAACAGTCACCTTCCGTGCGCGGACGATGATCTGTTTGGAATGTCTTCCAGCAGAATACATGCAGGATAGGTAAGTAAAACTCCCCTGCCTCGGCTGGGTGATTTAGCTGGACATTCCTGGAGAGATCAAGTAAGTGGTTGTGGCCCCTTTCTTCCCTCTCTCCCTGCCTTTCCCTCCTCCCTGGGCTTCTAGCTAAAGGTTGCTGGGTGCTGGGGGTCACCTAGGGGGTCCCACTGGAGCGGGGCTGGCTGTAACTAACATTTAAAAGAAATGTCATTTTTTGCTTACCTGTGTTTCTGTGTCTCCATGCTGTCGGCGGCCATTTTGAGGTGGTCCATGCCAAGTTTGGCCTCTTGTAACTGCCTGGCGGCCATCTTCCTGTGGTTCGGCCACACCCACTGGCCCCTATCAGGTGATCGGCGGCCATGTTTGTCCACCCTGTATGCAGATATTGCCGTTCGGCGGCCATCTTTTTGTGGGCTATGGCTGCCTGACCTCTATCTTCTGTCGGCGGCCATTTTCTTAGAGCCCACATTATCTTCCATACAGACGTTTTTGGCAACCATTTTGCGAGAGCCTCCGGCCTCTAGGGTGCATTACACTGGCGCGAAAATTCACACAGGAAGTGCTGATAAAAGAAGCAGACTGACACAGCAGCAAGGGGACAGCATCACAGGCGCAGCATAGCAGTACCTATCCAGGGTGGTGAGTCCTCTGGGTAACCCAGCATCTCTGCAGCACAGGAGGGTGGCCTATTGATATCTTGCCTGGAGCCCTGTGAGTGTCAGCGTGTGGTCAGCATGGCATCTGAGCCAGAGGTCTTCTCCCCTGAAACACCAGATTTAGCAGCTGGTGTCCCTGAGGTGTCTATGGACGCTATGTCGGCAATCCTAGAGGCGTTTGCTGCCAGGGTGGAAGCAGCACACGGGAATACAGGGGTTAATAAATGCCCCCGTCCCCTGCAATCTTCTGGGGATATTTCTGATGCAGAACCAGGTCCAGCTACGGCTCATGGCCCAGATTCTGATGCATCAGAGACTGCAGACCGTGACCGATCGGACAGTGAGGAGGACTCCAAGTCCAGGTCAGTACGCGAGACGGCTTTGGTATCTGACCTTATTACTGCAGTGCGGGATACACTAAAGTTGGAAAGGACTGAAGAAGTAGCAGATACTCCAGTCCCCTTTGGGTTTCGTAAACCTGCCCGCACTGCTAAGGTGTTCCTTGTGTGTCTTTTTTTGACAAACTCTTATACAAGGAATGGGAGAACCCACTGAGGGTCTTTACAGCCCCAAAGAGGTTTGCAGTACGGTACCCCTTTGAGGAGAGTTTTCTGAAGATATGGACCTCTCCCCCTATAGTGGACCCTTCGGTGTCCAGACTTAATAGAGCCACCACTATTCCAGTAGAAGGGGCTCCTGTTTTCAAGGACCCTGTGGATAAGAAGGCTGAAGCACTCGCTCGCTACCTATACTCAGTGGTAGGCTCGGCAGTACGCCCGGCATTGGCGGGGGCCCTAGTGTCTCAGACACTTACTGAATGGGCAAAATTGCTACTCCAGGGGTTAAAGGAGCGAGATGCTCTTCCTAATGAGATAACTTTGGCCGACCAGTTGGTCCAGGGCCTTAAGTTTGTCTGCGAGTCAGACATGGACACTATTCCCCTGCTGTCAAGAGCTTCTGTTTATGCAGTAGCAATACGCCACCTGATCTGGCTAAAGGGCTGGTCTGCGGACCAGACTTCCAAGAAAGCCCTATTGGATCTGCCTTTTAAGGGCGACAGACTTTTTGGGGCTTCTCTGGATGACATCATCAAGGATGCCACAGGAGGTAAAAGCACTTTGCTTCCCCAAACTAGCAAGGGTAAGGGACCACGCCAAGGGCAAGGGCCCTCCTTTACTGCACGTAAGCGTTTTTTTCGCCCCCTTAAGGCGACAGGGAAAAGACCCCAGGCCGATAAAGCGCCTGCCCAAGGACAAAAGCGTCCTTGGTCCCGCAGACCCAACAAGCCTGCGGACAAATCTGCGTCCACATGAAGGTCCGCCCCCACCCAGCTCTCGGGTGGGGGGACGTCTTCGCAAATTCGCGACTCAGTGGACTGCTCTAGTCTCCGACAGGTGGGTTTGCGAAGTAATCTCCTCAGGCTACAAGATAGAATTTCTCTCTTGTCCACCAGACAGATTCATCACCTCCAATCTCCAGCTACTACCGACCCGTCGGGAGGCCCTGTATGGGGCGGTCCAGGGTCTACTGGAACGCGGGGTAGTTATTCCAGTTCCAGAACAGGAACGGGGTCAGGGTTTTTACTCAAATCTGTTCATTGTGCCAAAGAAGGAGGGGGTTCATCCAATCTTGGATCTCAGAGCCCTCAATTGCTTTGTGAAGGTACAAAGATTTCGGATGGAGTCGGTTCGATCCGTAGTCACGGCTCTCCATCCGGGGGACTTTCTGGCCTCCTTGGACATCAAGGACGCATACCTGCATGTCCCCATATACTCCAGACACCAGAGGTTTCTGCGATTTGCTATCGGGAAGAACCACTACCAGTTTGTGGCCCTCCCGTTTGGCCTTGCCTCAGCACCCAGGACGTTCACCAAGGTGCTCGCTACGATTCTGGCACTTCTAAGACAGCGGGGTATCGCTATCACAGGTTACTTGGACGACCTTCTGCTGAAGGCCACTTCAAGCTCAGAATTAGAGGTAAGCGTGTCCATTACCTGTCAGACTCTTCGAGACTGTGGTTGGATACTAAACACGCAAAAGTCAGTATTGGTGCCCACTCAACGCCTAGTGTACCTGGGGTTGATTCTGGATTCCTCAGAGGCAAAGGTATTCCTCCCGGTGGAGAAGTTGCAGACCCTCCGGGCTGCAGTACGGCAGCTGACTTCCAGGAATTGGTCGTCACTCCGTTTTTGCATGCGAGTGTTGGGCCTCATGGTAGCCTCCTTCGAGGCGGTCCCATATGCTCAATACCACACTCGAGTGTTACAGAAGGAAGTTCTGTCCAGATGGAACAGATGCCCTTCATCTCTGGATTATCAAATCCGAGTGAGCCACCTAGTCAGGAGATCCCTGGTATGGTGGCTGACAGCACCAGCTCTAATGGCCGGGAAGTCATTTCTTCCGGTTTACTGGATAGTGATCACGACGGACGCCAGCCTTACAGGTTGGGGGGGGAGTCTGGGGTGTCCAGTCGGCGCAAGGTCGCTGGACCCCAGAGGAAGCCCTCCTGCCGATCAATGTCCTGGAGATCTGGGCGATCAAGCTGTGCCTCTTCAAATGGTCTCAGAGACTGCAAGGGCGTCCAGTCAGGATCCAGTCAGACAACGCCACAGCAGTGGCATATGTAAATCATCAAGGAGGAACAAGAAGCTCAGCTGCAGCATCGGAGATCGCTCGCATCCTGAAGTGGGCAGAGAGGAGCGTACCGGCACTGTCGGCCGTGTACATTCCGGGTGTGGAAAACTGGCAGGCGGACTACCTGAGCCGCCAGATGCTGGACCAGGGAGAATGGTCCTTACACCCGGAGGTGTTCCAACTCCTCTGCCAAAGATGGGGCACACCAGACGTAGATCTTCTGGCTTCCCGACTCAATCGGAAGGTATTGAGGTTTGTGACCCGGTCAAGAGACCCATGGGCAGACGCAACGGACGCGTTGGTAGCATCGTGGGGTCAGTATCGGCTAATCTATGCCTTCCCTCCCTTAAGGCTTCTTCCTCTTCTGCTCCGCAGAGTGGAGGCAGAGGGAATTCCAATGATCCTAATCGCTCCAGATTGGCCTCAGCGTCCTTGGTACGCCGATCTAGTACGTCTGGTAGCAGACGTCCCCTGGCGCCTACCACTACGGAAGGACCTGCTATCGCAAAGTCCCATATTCCATCCTGCTTTCCAGTCATTGGCTTTAACGGCATGGCTTTTGAGAACCAGGTACTGAGAGATCGGGGCCTGTCAGACTCAGTAATCTCTACTATGAGAAGTGCTCGGAAACCGTCCTCTAGGAAGGTCTATCACCGCACTTGGAGGGCCTACATCTCCATGTGTGAGGAAATGAAATGGCATCCACGTACCTATTTGGTTTCCAGAATCCTGCTGTTTTTACAGCATGGGGTAGACCAAAGGCTTGCCCTAAGTACGATTAAGGGACAGATATCTGCCCTGGCTGTCTTTTTTCAGCGCCCCCTGGCGACTCACTCTCTCGTGAGTACATTTGTGCAGGGGGTTCGACATGTGGCCCCTCCGGTCCGGCCCCCGTTACCTCCGTGGGACTTGTACCTGGTCCTCTCGGTGCTTCAGAAGGCACCGTTTGAGAATATTAGAGATATTCCCCTGTTGACACTTTCTCAGAAGGTGGTCTTTTTGGTGGCTGTTACGTCAGTTAGACGAGTCTCTGAGCTGGCAGCCCTGTCCTGCAAGGCTCCCTATTTGATTTTCCACAAGGATAAGGTGGTGCTGCGGCCGCAGCCTTCCTTTCTTCCGAAAGTCGTTTCGGCTTTTCATCTCAACGAAGACATTGTACTTCCATCCTTGTGTCCTCAGCCGTCGAATCCTAAGGAGTCGGCGTTGCATTCCTTGGACGTTGTCCGAGCTTTGAGAGTATACATATCTGCTACTTCCCTGTTCCGGAAGTCAGACTCACTGTTTGTTTCGGTGGCTGGTCCCAAGAAGGGCCAAGCAGTCTCATCGGCCACCATCTCTAGGTGGATCCGACAGATAGTAATCCAGGCTTACGCCTTAAAGGGTCAGGCGCCCCCCTTTCCTGTCACGGCGCATTCGACCAGGGCAATAGGTGCCTCTTGTGCTTTCCGACATCAAGCGTCTGTTTCCCAACTATGTAAAGCGGCGACTTGGTCTTCCGCTCACACTTTCACAAAATTCTACAAAGTTGATGTAGGTGCATCTTCGGATGCCTCTTTCGGCCGCAAGGTTTTGCAAGCGGCTGTTTAGAGTTGCAACTCCTCCGTTGGAGGAGTGCTGTTTTGTGTTTGGGGTGAAGTTTATTTTTATGCTGTTACCACCCCTCGTTTTTTCTCTGACACTGCTTTGGGACGTCCCACTTTGTCAATAGAGAAGCTGTGTCGGTCCATGGACGAAAGAGTAAATAGGATTTTTTACTCACCGTAAAATCCTTTTCTCTGAGTCCATGGACCGACACAGCACCCACCCCTCCTTTTAAGTTTGTACTGCTTTTTGACGAACTGATCTGCGATGTGCAGACTGAGAGGGTATACCCAGAGGGTCCGCCCCCTGGGCGGTACTGTAGAAGGTGTGATGCAACACTTTTTACAAGTTTTTCTGCCTAGTCACTCCTAATTAACGGATAATACCCACTTTGTCAATAGAGAAGCTGTGTCGGTCCATGGACTCAGAGAAAAGGATTTTACGGTGAGTAAAAAATCCTATTTTTTTACTTTCTGCTATAATACAAATCCCCCAAAAATATATATAAAAAAAAGTATTCATCAGTTTAGGCCAATATGTATTCTGCTACATATTTTTGGTAAAAATTGCAATAAGCGTATATTGATTGGTTTGCGCAAAAGTTATACCGTCTACAAAATAGGGGAAAGATTTAGGGACTTATTATTTTTTTTTAATGCTTTTACTAGTAATGGCAGCAATCTGCGATTTTTAGCAGGACTGCGACATTGCGGCGGACAAATCTGACCCTAAGTGACACTTTTTGGTGACAAGTGACACCAATACAGTGATCAGTGTTATAAAAATTCACTGATCACTGTATAGATGGCACTGGCAGGGAAGGGGTTAACACTAGTGGTGATTAAAGGGTTAAGAATTCCCTAGACACTTCAATACCAGGCATTTTCACCCCCTTCCTGCCCAGGCCAATTTTCAGCTTCCAGCACTGTCACACTTTGAATGACAATTGCGCGGTCGTGCGACGTGGCTCCCAAACAAAATTGACGTCCTTTTTTCCCACAAATAGAGCTTTCTTTTGGTGGTATTTGATCATATCTGCGTTTTTTTATTTTTTGCGCTATAAACAAAAAAAATTACAACTTTGAAAAAAAACACAATATTTTTTACTTTTTGCTATAATAAATATCCCAATTTTTTTTAAAAAAAAGTTTTTTTTCTCAGTTTAGGCCGATATGTATTCTTCTACATATTTTTGGTACAAAAAAATCACAATAAGCGTATAGTGATTGGTTTGCGCTAAAGTTATAGCGCCTAAAAAATAGGGGATAGATTTATGACATTTTTTTTTTTTTTACTAGTAATGGCGGTTATCTGCAATTTTTGGCAGGACTGCGATATTGTGGCGGACAGTTCAGACACTTTTGACACTATAAATATGCACTGATTACTGTATAAATGTGACTGGCAGGGAAGGGGGCGATCAAGGGGTTAAATGTGTTCCCTAGGGAGTGATTCTAACTGTGGGGGGAGGGGACTGACTGGGGGAGGTGACCGATCGGTGTCCCTATGTACAAGGGACACACCATCGGTTTCCTCTCCCTGACAGGACGTGGATCTCTGTGTTTACATACAGAGATCCACGTCCCTGGCTCCGTAACTGGCGATCGAGGGTACCTGGCGGACATCGCAGCCACCAGGCATGCGCATCGTCACCCGCGTGCGCGCCCTCTAGCGACCAGGAGGCACGAGGAGGTCATATAATGTCCACGCAGGATGGCAGAGCCACCTTGTGGACGTCATATGACAATACGCCAGTATTGAAGTGGCTAGGGAGGGGCTTTCTAACTGTCAGGGGGATAGACTGACTGGGAGTAGAGAGAGATCACTGTTCCTGATCACTAGTAACAGCTGATCTCTCTCTAATCCCATATCAGAATGGGGATCCCCCTTGTTTACATAGGCAGATCCCCGTTTTGCCTCTCTTCACCGTGATTGCGGGTGGCCAGTGGATATCGAGTCTGCCGGACCCACGGGCGAGCTCCCGCGGTGTGCGATGGGCACGTGCCTGCTGAACCTAGTGCACGAATTGCCACACTGGTGTAGTGATTCACGCAGCCGAGCCACCTTGCCGCAGTATAACTGCGGCGGTTGGTCAGCAAGTGGTTAATGTATAGAATGCATTAATATAAAAAACCTTTTGCCTTTAGAACCACTTTAAGTTTAAGATCACTTTAACAAACTTATGGTTCTGGATTGTGAACTACAAACTATTCTGCTCCTGGTATGTAAATTATCCTTTTCATTCCTGATTGTTAACATGGACCCGGTCTAAGTATTAATATTAGATTAGACATTTAGTTCCAAATTGAAATTGGGACACATTTTTTGTTATTCGGAAATTCTGATGTATCTTATTTACAATAGTAACAAATTTAAATGAATCCAAAATAACTAATTACAATTTTGGATGATTTAAAATTTCTTAGGAAAATTAAATAGAATAGTAAATAGTGGAATAGAATAGAAAAGAATACACTAGAATAGAAAATAAAAGAACAGAATAAAATAGAATAGAAAATAAAGGAATTATAATAGAATAAAAAATAGAATATAATAGAAAGAATATAACTATCTTCTGAAATTAGAATGTTGAATAGAATACATTTGAATTTGAATAGAATAGAAAATAATAGCATTGAATAGAAAAGAATAGAATAGCAATTAAAATAATATAATAGAAAAGAATATAATAGAATAAATAACAGAAAAAAATGTAATAGAATAGAAAGAATGTAATTTTCCGAAATTCACATTTTGAATTGAATAAGTTTGAATTCAAATAAAATAGAAAATAATAGAATATAATAGAAAGGAAAATAATAGAATAGAAAATAAAATAATAGAATAGACAAAAACTATAGAATAGAATGGAATAGAAAGAATATAACCATCTTCCGAAATTCAAATTTCAAATAGAATAAATTTGATTCCAAATGGAATTAGATTAAAATACAATTTGAATGGAATTTGAATATAATGCAATTTGCATTTGAATGGATTTCCAAAAATTTTAATCTATTCGAATAAGCAAAACAAATTCTGAAAACAAATAAAACAAATTTAACGAATTTAACTAAACAAATTTATGTAAATAATGAATCAAAACAAAACTAAACACATTTTTTAGTTCTGCACATGTCTAAATAAAATAATATACAGATGTATAATCTGTGGGATTATATAATATATTTGGACTGTGTCAAACAGGCCCTACTTTGCGAATTTGCCTGAATATAATTGTACAAACTTAGCAGAGTACACAAAACAAAATTTCTCTTATCGACCATGGACTGACACAGCTCTAATACTGAAATACGTGGGTATATGTCCCTGCTAGCAGGAGAAGATCTAGGCAGAATGTTAGATGTTAGAAACATACATTCTAGAAAAAAACAGCCAGTCTCCTGGAAGATTTTATTTTTATTCCTTTGGGAATTTTATTATTTTATTTTTGAGACCTTCAATCAACTGTCGGCTGGGCAACAGGTTGGGTACACTGGTATCCTCGTAGTCTTCCCTGTCCGACCATCTAGCGTGCTGATCCTCGCCTTGTGTGCGTGAGACTCAGTTCACGACATGCCCCATGACTCCAGGGGTGGCCGGGTGGCTTTTATGCTCCCGCGGTCCTCACAAGATTGAACAGTACAATAACTTGCATATTAGCCTTTAAAATTAGCACTTTTGATTTCGAATGTTTGAGTCCCATAGACTTTAATAGGGTTCTAAAGTTTGCGCGAACACCGGGGTGTGTTCGGCTCATCCCTACTAAGGAGTGTATAATGCACATATTGCAGGGGTCAGAAGTGCAGGAGTGTACTGTTTAATGCACAGAGCACCGGGATTGGGAGTATGTAATGCACAGAGCACTGAGAAAAGGAGGGAATAACACACAAATTGCAGGGCTCATGAGTACATAACATGCAGGGCACAGGGCTCAGGAGTACAGAACACACAGAGCACCGGGCTCAGGAGTGGAAAATGCACAGAGCATAAGTTTCAAAAGTGTAAAAAAGCACAGAGTGCAGGTCTCAAGAGTACATTATTCTCACTCTGCAATAGGGATGAGCTTTGAGTTCGAGTCAAATGTAAATAGGACTCGAACATTGGGTGTTCGCCTGTTCACTGAGCAAAAAATGTTATGGGGTGTTTGCAGCAAATTTGAGCAAGACCACTGTCACGTACCTTATGATGGGAGCCCAACGTGCAGGGAGCGGCCTCTCGTAATCCCCTGGCTCGAGAGCCCCTGATAGAGCAGACAGAGGCTCAGGAGGACAGGGGGCACAAGTGCCTGGCAGGTAAGCAGGATATTGGGTAGTTGCGGCAGCAGATGGTGCACGGCAAAACTGGAACAGTCCAAAGATAGCTGGGAGGTGCACAGTAGGTCTAATCAGAATGCAGACAACAGGCAGATGTATAAAAGTCCCAGATCAGACTGCAGAAACAAGGTGGTGTATTGTAGTACAGGCTGAGGTGTACTGTAGCTCAGGCACAGGTGCAGGGTGGTTCAGGCAGAGATGCGCTATGATTCAGGCAGAGATGCACGGTGGCTTCAGGCACGATGCACTGTAGTTCAGGTGGAGGTGCCTTATAGTTCGAACAGACCGATGGGTCGGACCAGCAGGCGACCAGGTACAGGGATGACCAAGAGAGTTGTCAGAGCAAGCCGAAGTCGGGGCGGGCAGCAATCGGGGTTAAACAGAGACAAGCCGGATCAGATAACAGGTGTACAGGAATCAGAAGTCAATAGCAGGGGTCTCGGGAACGCTGTAGACCAGACAGCAAGGAGCAAGGTATGCAGATAGTTTAAATACCTTGTTTGGCGCCAAATGCTGTCACCGCGCGCGCTCCCGTGAACGCGCGTGTGCACGCGCACGCCGATCGCGCTATTGTGCATGCGCATGCGCGGAATGGACCTATGGAGTATAGACGATCTCCTGGCGGCACTGTTGCCAGGCAGATTGTAAAAACACCTTTCCTGACATTGCCCCCCCAAGGGGCAGCCTCCGGATGCCCAACTGGGCCACTTTGTCTGGGTGAGATTTCTCAAAGTCCTTGATTAGCCTTTCCGCGTGGACATTCACCTCTGGCTCCCATGAGTTTTCTTCTGGGCCGTAACCCTTCCATTTCACCAGGTATTGGATCTGGTTTCGTCTTCGTCTACAACCCAGAATGGACTCAACCTCAAATTCCTCTTCTCCATCGATAAGCACGGGTTCGGGAGGATTGGTGTCCCGATCCGTAAAGGGATCAGGAACCGTGGGCCTAAGCAGGGCTACATGAAAAACTGGGTGAATCCGGAAGGACTCAGGCAGTTTCAATTCGTAAGCTACCTCGTTAATCTTCCTTGTTATAGGGAAGGGACCCACGAATTTAGGGCCCAACTTCTTGGATGGGCATGCCAATTTTAGATTCAGGGTAGAGAGCCAAACTTGGTCCCCAGGTGCCAGGTTGAGCTCCCCTCTCCTCTTTCTGTCGAAAATTTCCTTGTTGTAGCTTTGTGCCTTAGTCATGGTCTCCTGGAGAAGTTTATTGTTGGTGGAGAAGAAATTTAGAGTTTCCTGGGCGGCTGTTACCGGACATTCGGGCATGTTGTTAGATAGAAATAATGGGTGAAACCCATAGTTTGCGAAAAATGGGGATTGCTTGATGGCAGAATGAACAGAGTTGTTGTAGGCAAACTCAGCAAGAGGCAAAAGAGGGGCCCAATCATTCTGGGAGAAGCTTGAAAAGCAGCGCAGGTACTGCTCCAGCGTTTGATTGGTGCGCTCTGTTTGGCCATTGGTTTGGGGATGGTACGCTGAGGAAAAGAACAGATCGATCTTCAGTGATTTACATAGTGCCCTCCAAAATCTTGATGTAAACTGTACCCCCCGGTCAGATGTAATGTTAGCAGGTACACCGTGCAACCTTACTATTTCCCTGATGAAGATTTTTGCAGTCTCAGAGGCCGAGGGGACGCCCCTCATGGGTAGGAAATGGGCCATCTTGGAGAGTCTATCCACCACCACAAAGATGGTCGTAAACTCTTCTGATGGAGGTAGTTCAACTAGAAAGTCCATTGAGATCATCCTCCATGGCCTCTCCGGGACGGGTAGTGGCTTTAGTAACCCCCAGGCTCTGGTTTTGCTGTTTTTGTTCTGGATGCAGGTGGTACAAGATTCCACATAGCGCTTGCAATCTTGGGATAATCGTGGCCACCAGAATGTCCGCTGGAGAAGTTCGGAAGTTTTGTACACACCGAAGTGGCCGGCTAACTGGTGGTCATGACAGGATTTCAAGACGGCCACCCGAAGTTGTTGAGGTACAAAAATCTTGTCCTTGTTCCACAGCAGACCGTCTTTAGACTGTAGGGCAAGGCCAGAAAATGGGCATGGTCCCGAGGAGGCCTGTCTGATTTGGGACAGGAGGTCCTCTTGTAACAGGAGGAAGTTACCGGGAGGTAGAATGGTATCCGGGGGGGAAAGGACCTTAGGTTCGGCAAACATCTGGGAAAGGGCGTCCGGTTTGGTGTTCTTTGATCCGGGTCGGTACGTGATGTGAAACGAAAATCGGGTAAAAAAGAGTGCCCACCTGGCCTGGCGTGGTCTCAGTCTCTTGGCAATCTTTAAGTATTCCAGGTTTTTATGGTCGGTATAGATCAGGATAGGATGTGCTGCTCCTTCCAGGAGGTAGCGCCATTCCTCAAGTGCAGACTTTATTGCCAGAAGTTCCCTGTCCCCGACGTCGTAGTTTTTCTCGGCCTCCGTTAGTTTACGGGAGAAGAAGGCTACTGGGTGCAATGCAGCCTTTGGGCCTTGTCTCTGGGAAAGTATTGCTCCAACTGCCACTTCAGAGGCATCCACCTCCAAGATGTAAGGTAAGGCCAAGTTGGGGTGCTTTAGGACAGAGGCCGAGATGAACAGATTCTTAAGGTTAGCGAAGGCGGCCTGAGCTTCGGGGGACCAGTGAAACCGGTTACCTTGTTTAGTTAAGTTGGTAATGGGGGCAATGATAGAGGAGAATCCTTTAATGAATTTCCGGTAGAAGTTCGCAAAGCCCACGAAGCGTTGGATCCCCTTCTTATCGCTGGGGGCTGGCCAATCCAGAATGGCCGTGACCTTCTGAGGGTCCATCTTAATACCCTCTACCGAAATGATTAGCCCTAGGAACTGAATATCTTGTTGTTCGAATGCACATTTCTCGGGCTTGGCGTACAAACCATGTTGGCGAAGTCGGGCCAAGACCTTCCGGACGTGTTCACGATGGTCGGATAAGGAGGAAGAGAAGACCAGGATATCGTCTAGGTAGACGATGACGAATAGATCTAGGTAGTCTCTAAAAATATCGTTTATGAAATGTTGGAACGTGGCAGGGGCATTACATAGCCCGAAGGGCATGACCAGGTATTCAAAGTGCCCGAATCTGGTGCGAAACGCTGTTTTCCATTCATCACCGCTACAAATGCGGACTAAGTTGTAGGCCCCGCGGAGGTCCAATTTAGTGAAAATGGCTGCTGTCCCAAGTCTTTGAAAAAGTTTGGGTACTAATGGCAGGGGATACCTATTTTTAATAGTTACTTTATTCAGGGCTCTGTAATCCACACAGGGGCGTAGGGAGTGGTCCTTCTTTTCTACAAAGAATATACCGGCTCCTGCAGGAGAGGTGGAGGGACGTATGAATCCCTTCTCTAAGTTGTCATCCAGATACGTCTTGAGAGTTCCAAGCTCTAGTTCAGATAAGGGGAAAATTCTTCCAAAAGGGACCTCTGCCCCCGGAAGAAGGTCAATAGGGCAATCGTAGGGCCTGTGCGGAGGTAGAGTCTCCGCGCCCTTTTTGCTAAAGACATCTAGAAAGTTGTGATAGGCCTCCGGGACCAGCCGACGGTTCTCCATATCACTCCCCAGACAAAGTAATGGGGACGAGGTGTCGGATGGCGCTGGAAAACAGTGTTCACAGCAATAGAGAGATGGAAAGTGGACCTCTCCAGTGTTCCAGTCGATCTGAGGATTATGAGCTTTTAGCCATGGTATCCCCAAGATAATTGGGAAGAGAGGGGATTCTATAATGTCCAAGCACAATAGTTCTTGATGCTTGTCCGCAGTGGTTGTGCGCAGGGGAATTGTCTGCTGCGTCACTGGTCCTGATCTGATGGCCGATCCGTCGGCAAGATGGACCGTGAGTTCTTTAGGTCTGGGCCTCAAAGGGACTTGATGTTTCAAGGCAAAGGAAAGGTCCATGAAGCCGCTGCAAGCACCGGAGTCAATAATGGCGGGAGTCCGGATGTTCCTTCCTGGGAGCTGTAGAGAGATGGAAACGGTCAGGTGAGCGGAATGGTTAAGCAGAACAGGCGAGACAGTAGAGGAGAGGTGGCACTTACTCAATTTAGCGGGGCACATCCTCACGTAGTGTCCTGACTCCCCGCAGTAGAGGCAGAGGTTGTGAACCCGGCGTCGCTGGCGCTCCTCAGGAGTAAGCGAGGGTCGGATCAACCCCAGTTGCATGGGTTCAGAGGCATCGGTAGCAGAGCGTGGGGAGGTCGAAGAAGCGGAATGAGGAGGATAGGGTACCCGTGGCAGCATCCATACTGGGCGGGATGGTCCCGCTGACCTTCAGCTCTACGCTCCCTTAGTCGCCTGTCGATCTGAATAGCTTGAAGGATCAAGACATCGAGCGTGTTCGGTATACCGCCCCGGGCCAGCTCGTCCTTCAAGGGCTCTGATAGTCCCAGCCGGAATTGGTGTCGCAGGGCGGCGTCGTTCCAGCTGGTATCGGCGCTCCAGCGCCTAAAGTCTGATACGTAATCTTCAGCGGCTCTGCGACCCTGCTGGAGAGAGCATAATGCTGCTTCGGCAGTAGCGGCCAGTTGAGGGTCCTCATAGAGGAGGTCCATGGCCTGGAGGAAGGTACTTAGTTGGTCAAGGCAGGTGTTTTTCTGTTCCAGGAGGCGGTGTGCCCAGGCCTGAGGTTCGCCGGACAATAGGGCTATGACAAAGCCCACCTTGGTAGATTCAAGGGAGAAGGTCCTGGGCTGTAGCGCAAAGAAAAGTTCGCAGGCGTTACGAAAGGCCCTGTACTTGCCGCGGTCCCCAGAGAACCTCTCCGGAGTAGGGACCCTGGGTTCAGGTGGCAACATGACAACCGACGGTGCAGGTGAAGCGCCTGATGCGACAGGTGCTGAGGTAGCCAGGGTCTGGACACGCTCCTCTAGCCGGGTATATCCCTCTTGCAAACTCCTGACTGCAGCAGTAAGTCCGTCCAGGTGGCGGCATAGTTCCTCCATGGGAGAGGCCCCCTGCGTAGGCTCCGACATGGCTGTCTGGTACTGTCACGTACCTTATGATGGGAGCCCAACGTGCAGGGAGCGGCCTCTCGTAATCCCCTGGCTCGAGAGCCCCTGATAGAGCAGACAGAGGCTCAGGAGGACAGGGGGCACAAGTGCCTGGCAGGTAAGCAGGATATTGGGTAGTTGCGGCAGCAGATGGTGCACGGCAAAACTGGAACAGTCCAAAGATAGCTGGGAGGTGCACAGTAGGTCTAATCAGAATGCAGACAACAGGCAGATGTATAAAAGTCCCAGATCAGACTGCAGAAACAAGGTGGTGTATTGTAGTACAGGCTGAGGTGTACTGTAGCTCAGGCACAGGTGCAGGGTGGTTCAGGCAGAGATGCGCTATGATTCAGGCAGAGATGCACGGTGGCTTCAGGCAGGATGCACTGTAGTTCAGGTGGAGGTGCCTTATAGTTCGAACAGACCGATGGGTCGGACCAGCAGGCGACCAGGTACAGGGATGACCAAGAGAGTTGTCAGAGCAAGCCGAAGTCAGGGCGGGCAGCAATCGGGGTTAAACAGAGACAAGCCGGATCAGATAACAGGTGTACAGGAATCAGAAGTCAATAGCAGGGGTCTCGGGAACGCTGTAGACCAGACAGCAAGGAGCAAGGTATGCAGATAGTTTAAATACCTTGTTTGGCGCCAAATGCTGTCACCGCGCGCTCCCATGAACGCGCGCGCGCCCGCGCACGCCGATCGCGCTATTGTGCACGCGCATGCGCGGAATGGACCTATGGAGTATAGACGATCTCCTGGCGGCACTGTTGCCAGGCAGATTGTAAAAACGCCTTTCCTGACAACCACAGTGCATTGCTGTATGATGATTGGCCAAAGCATACACCTGATCTGCATGTTTTGGCCATTAACAGCTCGCTCCTCAGCGAGAGCCATGGGACCAAGTCCACACCCCACACTATATAAGGCTGCTTACACAGTGCCCGTATAGTGTGTTATAGTGGAGGGAGATAGAGAGATTGAGCTAAATTGGGCAGGCAGGTTAGTTAGTTAGTGGCAGTGTATTTTTATATATATATATATATATATATATACTCTGCATTCAGCGTAGCATATGTATACAGTTCATTTGGTGGTTTACAGTAGATAATACAGTGCAGGCGATGTACACAGTATATAATACAGTGTGTACAGTTTCAAATACACTTTAGGCGGTGTACACAGTATATAATACAGTGTAGTGTGGTGTTAAAAAAAAATACCCATCATGTCCGGAAGGCCTCCAAGGAGAGGCAGACGCTCACAAGCCACTAAAAGAGGGCAAGCAGCCTCTGAAATACTATTTAACAGCAGGAACCGTTCCTGCACCCAACAAGAGTAACTGTGAGGAGTTGCAGTGTTCTGGCACCACCAAACCCTAAGGCACAATGTTTCTGCCCCTGTTTAACAGGGGCATGTATATAATTTTTTTAATATTATTTAACAGCAGGTACCGTTCCTGTGCCCAACAAGAGTAACTGTGAGGGGTTACAGTATTGTGGCACCACCACCACCACCACCACCCAAGGCCTTATAGTATACAGTATATACTGCAGTTCAGAGTATATAGTGCAGTCCGTATAGTATATATACTGCAGTTCAGAGTATATAGTGCCCTCAGTGTAGTATATATAATAAAGTGCAGAGTATATAGTGCAGTGTACAATATATAATATAATGTACTGAAGTGGTTAAGGGGAGCCCTATGACAGAATTAAGAAAAAGACGGCATGTTTGGATCTGGAATGGATTTGGGGGGGGGGGGGCCCACGCTGTATTTTTATGTAGCGGCCTCACCCCCCGTCCCCTTGTTAATAAAACAGCTGGCTTGTCTAGGGGTATGCCGGAGGAGGATGAGGTTCACTACGGCCTATGTCCTCTAATGTGCAGAGGTGAAAGCCAACACTTATTTTACCTTCGGGCCTGTGTTCTGGATGGAGCCTCTGCTTCTCCTGTGGAAGTTTGACTGTCAGTAATAGAGCCCCACACCATAAAAAGTCCAACACTCCTTTATTCTTCTTGACAAGTGAACAGCATCAGTTGAACTTTTGAATAATCAGACAGGGTGTGGATACGAGTAGGTCCAGGCACTATGAACTCTCCTATTCCTTCTAGCGCAAATAGGCTTGGCGCACGGTCTCTGCCACCGACCGTGAGATTGGTTGATGCCACCGACCGGGTGAACTGTTGAGGCCCCTGCCACAGGCCTGAGAGCAGGTCTCTGCCACCGACCTGAGTGAATTAGATGGACCGCTGCCACCGGCCTTAGAACATGAACCACCTTCCTCGATGAATTGGCCCTTGTTGGGAAAAGACATCCATCCGGACGGTCTCCAGAGGTCCACCCGGCACTGGCAATATGCTGTACCAGCTCTTTGGGAGGATCACCTCTCTGGTCCCTTACACCCTGGATTCAGGCGCCCAACACCCGGGGCACCTTAGGACAATCCCTCCCTCGCGGGACCCAGTGGAAAGTACTGGGCCCCAGGCCTCCGGTTGAGTACCTCACCCCAGACTGAAGGTGTCTGGGATGGAACATGAACTCCACGTGTACAGGCCAAGGGTGCCTGCACACCGATCACGGACAGCAGCCCTCAGGCTAAAGGTGCCTGGGACTCGGACCTTGTGGTGAAGATGTCTGACCCCTTTATACCCTCTCCCAGCAAGCCCAGCGGGTTCCCCGCCCCGCCGTACAGCTGCTGCGAGAGGTCACAAAGGGTACGGCACTGCAGTGGTGGTTCAACCCCGGCCCAAAGCGACAGCACCACCTACCGAGTCGCAGGGAACTGAACACCACTGATGTCCTCACGCGATTAGAACACAGCCCTACTCTAACATTTAGTGCATCTGGGTCATACTACCACCCAGATGCTGCCCCTAAATAGTACATACCCGCTACACTCTCCCCCCAGTAATTTGACACTGGTCCCCAGTGTCTGGAACAAGCCATTGCCCCAACGGGAGCCAACATAACCCGATCCAGAGACTAACTAAGGGAAATTCAAAATCAACAAACATTTTTGAAAGAGAAAAAAAACCCTGACACTGTGCCTGAACCTGACATGGAAGGGAAGGGAAACAAACACATGACAAATTATCAACACATCAACCTTATTGACAATTTTTTTTTCCCACATCACTAACTAAGACCCGCCCCATTCTCAGCGGTCTTGATGGACGTTCTCCTGCAAAGGGGAAACAAAAAAGATTAAACACACAAATCCCTAACACATATGTTCGTGTGGGAATGGAAAAAAAACTCCTCCTAAGAGAAATTCTTTCCTTCCCTGAAGTGTGTGTGAAAAGTGAATGTTGTTGCGCAACACTGCCACCTGGTGACAGTGCCGCGGTAAAAGCACTTGTCGAATCCTGAGACAAAACTTCTCTGTGTCTTGGCCCCAACTACCCCAAAGTCCATGATTACTTTGCGGGATGGAAGAAAGGAGAACAAACAACTGAAACAGTTTCCATTCCTCCGAAGAGCACAAACACCCCTTTAACTAGGGCACAGTCACTGATTTTCCGGGAAGAAAAAAACACAAACCCCGGAAAGTTCACCAACTTGGAAAAAGGACAAAGGAAAGGAGTCTTTTTCTCCTACAGATAGAACCTGGGATGCGGCAGGACAAAGGGTTTCAAGTGTTGATCCATGGTCTCGATCTGATACTCAGCGTCCTCCTTATCTTTCCGGCGGATCAGTACCTTATCTGCGTGGATGTGCCGACCCAGCATCCATTCTGCCTTGCAGTCCTTGAACCGTTGTGATGCCTTGGGAGAGCAGGCGAGGTACCTGCATGCGTGTGGCACTTTGATATGTGTCCACGCAAAGTCATTGAACCAACGCTCCTGGTAGACTTCGACCTCATACAGCAGTTCTTTTTGCAAGTATGGGTATTCCCACCCATACTCATTGGCAACCTTCTGGCAGAATAAGCGTTGGAGCCTGGCCAAGGGAGGCATAGTAGCTTTGTTCCCCACGCCCGGCAAGACAATACAATCCGGATGGCGAGCTGCCTTGACCACCTCCATATTGGGCATAGGCGCCCGCAGTGACAGTCTCTGGCCCCCGGTTTCTGATGCAGGTGGCACCGGGGATCGAAGGGCAGACTGGGGATGGGACCCCTCCTCAGGTGCTGGTGCCTCCACCCGGGATGTACTATCCCCTGCAGACATAGGTGAGTCCCTTTTTGTACGGGACGAGGACAGAGGTATCTTGTCCCAGCCCTTCTGGCAGAAAATCTTGTCGATCTCTGCATCATCTCCAATGTCGGAGAGCGACTCCAGGTCGGAGGGGTCATACATTTCATCAGGCAGGTAACCCCTTGTAGACTCGGAGTCACCCCCCTCAGCGGGCTCCACCAACTGTGGACTCCCGACACCTCCAACCACACCAACAGTCCCAACCCCTGGCTCACCTGGGCCTGTAGTAGTGTCACGATGTCCAGGGCTCTTCCCTCCGGATCCATCCAGGCCAGGCAAGCAGCGGGGCGAAGCTCCTCCACGGCCACAGGAAGCCTTGACCAGGCCGACCTTCTGTTTCAACGGTGGGAGCAAGGCCCCTGCGGTGACCGAGGCAGCATCCTCGGATTTCTCTTCTTTGATGGAGACCTCCTCCAGGGTCCCGGCAGTGCGCGCGGGGACGGCTGTCCAAGCAGTGATTCCTCCCACTTAAGTAGTGGCGCCTGTGCGGTCGAGGTAGATGGCTCTTGGCTTTTCAAGGACGGTTCCACCTCGAATGTGAACTCTCCGCAGGCTTCGCAGCGCCCGAATGGCTTCAGCTGCACCACCAGTCCCGAACAGCCGGGACAAACCATACCCAGGGCCTCAACGTCTCTGTAGGAATACAGGGCAAATCTTCCCCGGGGCTTGAGCCGGATCCCCGTATCCGGAGCATTAGTCAAAGCCATCCTCGTGGTGGTTGAAACTGGAACCCACGAGGCATTTCCGAACATGGTCACGGCTTGTTGCTCCATCGCGCACTGCGTAGTTCGCACCACAGTCCCCACTTGATCCTCCTCACATGGCCGGACTCCTCCCAGTTGGCGTATTAATTTGCGGGCATTCTCCGAGTCATGCCCACGAACTGTGCATGGAGGGTGTGCCTCGTGGCGGAACTCAATTGGGCAGACACGCTCAAACTCCATCAGCTCCGGCTCCATAACACGATCCCAGACTCGAGACCCCACATGAAGCGGCCTCACCCCCTGTCCCCTTGTTAATAAAACGGCTGGCTTGTCTAGGGGTATGCCGGAGGAGGATGAGGTTCACTACGGCCTATGTCCTCTAATGTGCAGAGGTGAAAGCCAACACTTATTTTACCTTCGGGCCTGTGTTCTGGATGGAGCCTCTGCTTCTCCTGTGGAAGTTTGACTGTCAGTAATAGAGCCCCACACCATAAAAAGTCCAACACTCCTTTATTCTTCTTGACAAGTGAACAGCATCAGTTGAACTTTTGAATAATCAGACAGGGTGTGGATACGAGTAGGTCCAGGCACAATGAACTCTCCTATTCCTTCTAGCGCAAATAGGCTTGGCGCACGGTCTCTGCCACCGACCGTGAGATTGGTCGATGCCACCGACCGGGTGAACTGTTGAGGCCCCTGCCACAGGCCTGAGAGCAGGTCTCTGCCACCGACCTGAGTGAATTAGATGGACCGCTGCCACCGGCCTTAGAACATGAACCACCTTCCTCGATGAATTGGCCCTTGTTGGGAAAAGACATCCATCCGGACGGTCTCCAGAGGTCCACCCGGCACTGGCAATATGCTGTACCAGCTCTTTGGGAGGCTCACCTCTCTGGTCCCTTATGCCCTGGATTCAGGCGCCCAACACCCGGGGCACCTTAGGACAATCCCTCCCTCGCGGGACCCAGTGGAAGGTACTGGGCCCCAGGCCTCCGGTTGAGTACCTCACCCCAGACTGAAGGTGTCTGGGATGGAACACCAACTCCACGTGTACAGCCCAAGGGCGCCTGCACACCGATCACGGACAGCAGCCCTCAGGCTAAAGGTGCCTGGGACTCGGACCTCGTGGTGAAGATGTCTGCCCCCTTTATACCCTCTCCCAGCAAGCCCAGCGGGTTCCCCGCCCCACTGTACAGCTGCTGCGAGAGGTCACAAAGGGTACGGCACTGCAGTGGTGGTTCAACCCCGGCCCAAAGCGACAGCGCCACCTACTGAGCCGCAGGGAACTGAACACCACTGATGTCCTCACACGATTAGAACACAGCCCTTCTCTACCAATTAATGCATCTGGGTCATACTACCACCCAGATGCTGCCCCTAAATAGTACATACCCGCTACACTTAAATTATTTTTTTTTGTATATTGCCGGGATCTGGCAATACATTACAGCCGTGAGCAATTTTAAATGAAATTTTTTGCTTTAGAAATGTCATTTTGCTGCAGTACTTTACTAAACATGGGAAAAATGTGCTACTTTACAGGCAGACTAAGGGGACCCCCAGGCACAATATTTAAAGGAATATTTCATTTTCATTTTTCACTTTAAGCATTCTTAAAATCACTGCTCCTAAAAAAAACTGACATTTTAAAAACTTTATTTTGCTTTGATACATGTCCCCTGTACCTGGGTCCCCAAACACTTTTTATAGCAATAACATGCATATATCGTATATTTTCAGAGGCATAGTTGTAGAGCAGGGATGAGCCGAACACCCCCCTGTTCGGTTCGCACCAGAACCTGCGAACAGACAAAATGTTCGTGTAAACTTTAGAACCCTATTAAATACAATGGACTCGAACGTTCGAAATCTAAAGTGTTAATTATAAAGGCTAATATGCAAGTTATTGTCCTAAAAAGTGTTTGGGGACCCCAGGGGACATGTATCAATGCAAAAAGAAGTTTTAAAAACGGCCGTTTTTTCGGGAGCAGTGATTTTAATAATGCTTAAAATGAAAAAATAAAAGTGAAATATTCCTTTAAATTTCGTACCTGGGGGGTGTGTATGATATGCATGTAAAGTGGCGCATGTTTCCCGTGCTTAGAACTGTCCCTGCAAAAAATGTCATTTTTGAAAGAAAAAAATGCATTTAAAACTGACTCGCGGCTATTAATGAATTGTCGGCTCCTCCTGAACCGTACCAAGCCACATGCCCTCAACATGGGGAGGATGTCCCCATGTTGATGGGGACAAGGGCCTCATCCCCACAACCCTTGCCCGGTGGTTGTGGGGGTCTGCGGGCGGGGGGCTTATCGGAATCTGGAAGACCCCTTTAACAAAGGGGACCCCCAGATCCCGGCCCCCCCTATGTGAATTGGTAAGGGGTACATTGTACCCCTACCATTTCACGAAGAAGGCGTAAAAAAATGTTTAAAAAAGACACACAAACACCTTGAAAAAGTCCTTTATTAAAAAAAAAAACATTCCAGCGGTGAAATCCAGTGTCCCGCGGCGATCCCGATGTCCAGCGCTGTCCTTCATTGGTTGTGCCTGAGCGGACCTGATGGGGAACTCCCTCTCAGTATTTTAAATGTATAGACCCGCCCCTTCTAAAGTTCCCCATCAGGTCCGCTCAGCGGACCAGATGCGGAACATGAGAAGGGGCGGGTCTATACATGTATTACCAAAGTGAGAGCAGTTCCCCATCAGGTCCGCCAGGTCCCCAAACACTTTTTAGGACAATAACTTGCATTTAAGCCTTTATAATTAGCACTTTAGATTTCTCCCATAGATTTTTCGAATTTGCCGCAAACACCCCAATTTGTTCGTTGTTCGGCGAACGGGCGAACAGGCAATGTTCGAGTCGAACATGAGTTCGACTCGAACTCGAAGCTCATCCCTATTGTAGAGTCACACCTACACATTTTTTTTCTCACTTTATTATTCTCACCTTATCAACTCACTTAACCAGGCCACTGGGCTTGCACCGTTCACCTTAGTGGCAGTGAATGAATTTTCATATACATATCAGGTGTTAGATGCCACTGGCTTGAGGTTATTTTTAACATTAATACATCTCTCAGCTAGAGCAGCGCATTTTCATTTATTTCTTGGTCCTGATCAGGATTCAAATAGGGGGGCAGCAGAATTCTATTAACCATTTTGCGCGGATATCTTTATCTATCCTATACCGTATATACTCGAGTATAGGCCGAGTTTTTCAGCACATTTTTTTGTGCTGAAAATGCCCCCCTCGGCTTATACTCGAGTCTGTCCATATTCAACTTTGTGCACCTGATCCCGGCCAGCCGTAGGTCCCTTGGACTCCAAACTTGGCAAACATGTAGCCCCACTCTTCCTCTACAAGTTTGCAAAGTTTGTTGTCCGAGGGATCTATGGCCAGGAAGCACCGATTTTTTAAAAGCCGGGCACCCCTGCCATAGACTCCCATGTTAAACGGTAATCTGTCCGGTGATTTTGGGGACCCGGTGCCTTCCATAGACTCCCATGTTAAACGTCAGTCTAGTCACACAGTGCCGGAGATCAGGTAGGGAGATTGGGCACAGTGAGGCATAGACACAGTGAGGCATGGGCACAGTGACAGTGAGGCATGGGCACAGTGAGGCATGGGCACAGTGAGGCATGGGCACAGTGACAGTGAGGCATGGGAACAGTGAGGCATGGGCACAGTGAGGTATGGGCACAGTAAGGCATGGACACACTGAGGCATGGACACAGTGAGGCATGGGCACAGTAAGGCACAGTGAGGCATGGACACAGTGAGGCACAGTGAGGCATGCACATGGACACAGTGAGGCAAAGTGAGCCACAGTGAGGCATGCAGATGGACACCCTAGGCTTATACTCGAGTCGATAAGTTTTTACCATTTTTTTGTGGTAAAATTAGGTGCCTCAGCTTATATTCGAGTCGGCTTATACTCGAGTATATACGGTAAGCCTTTAAAATTAGCACTTTTGATTTTTCACGGTCGTTTCCCATAGAATTTAACGGTGTTTGCATGCTCGCACAAATTTTTGGTCTATTCGCGAACCGAACCGGGGAGTGTTCGGCTCATCCCTACTCTGCAGTTGTCAGGAGTGCAGACATACAAAGCACATAGCTCATAAGTATGTAACACACAGGACACTAAAAACAGTGCAACCACAAATTACCTTCCAGTAAAAATCCCCACCAGTTCAGATCCTCTCACACCTTCCCTAAAGTCCACTCACCAGCTCTGAGATACTGAGTCAGTGGACAGTGAAGTCCTCCCCATTGTCTGTATCATGTGACATGTGACTCCACTATATCAGAGAGGAGGAAGAGCTTACGGGAGGCTCCCTGGCTCTAAACTGACATGGTCTCCAAGGTCTGACAGATGGAACAGGCCAGCGGCTGAAGTGCAAGTGGCACTGCAACACTGAAACTTAAAAACAATTCTTAAGGTGTCAGCATACCAAGACATTTTGAACAATTTCATGCTCCAACTTTGTGGGAACAGTTTGGGGATGGCCCCTTCCTGCTCCAACCAGTGCACAAAGCAAGGTCCGTAAAGACATGGATGAGAAAGTTTTGGGTGGACAAAATTGACTGGCCTGCACAGAGTCCTGACCTCAACATGATAGAACACATTTAGGATGAATAAGAGCGTAGACTGTGAGCCAGGCCTTCTTGTCCAACATCAGTGTCTGACCATACAAATGCGCTTCTGGGAGAATGGTCAAACATTCCCATAGACACGCTCCTAAACATTGTAGACAGCCCTCCCAGAAGAGTTGAAGCTGTTATAGCTGCAAAGGGTGAGCCAACTCAATATTGAACCCTACAGACTAAGACTGGGATGCCATTAAAGTTCATGTGTGTGTAAAGGCAGGTGTCCCAATACTTTTGGTAATATAGTGTATATAAAAAACTTTTTTTTTTTTTACAAAAAAAAAAATGCAAATCCCAGTGTTTCCTTTTTATTGTGCTCATGTTTTAAACTGTGTAGGAACCTAAACTTACTCAAGTAATTTCTTGTAGGGAAATAGAACCTAAACAGCCATAGGCAAAGCTCTGCTGTGACATAGACGTGGAGACTGAAGAAAACAAGGACAAAGTCAAATACAATTTAATAGGTGATAGGAATGCGTGGAAAAGAGCCAGGCCCAAAAGTAAGGGAAACACACAAAATTTGAAATCCATAGGATCAAATCTGACTCAAATTTGTGAGTGTATGTAGGCAAAGGATAAACTATGGCTTTCCATTAGGATTTCTGCTGTTATACAGTATAAGCAGCTCTCCTGCCTTGCAGTAGCGAACAACAGTTCTTTCACTTCTGATGCTTGACCTATAACTTACTAACTTTGTTAAAATCCACTCTCCACTCCAGATACTCAAAACCCTTTAAAAGTAAAACAAAGTGACAAATACATTATACACTATGGCACTATATTGGACACAATAAATCTTTCATCGTATAATAAAGTTACAGTTACGTTTATGGTAAGACTCCTGCTAACAAGTATGGCTATTTGTATTTTTGAACTAGTCCAGTTTGCCATTTAGATGATCTCTTGCCTACTATCTGAACTTCTTTTGTAAAACGTATTGAGTTTGTGTCAGGAGGTATCATCAACCCAAGATTCTTTTCGCCAAACATGTGAACGGATTAGAGCTGAGAATTCTGTATTACATGGCAGGTTTACCATCTATCCTTGATATGAATCGTTTTATCCCCACTACCACCAGTGACAACTACCACAAGATTATTTGAAACATATTCCTGCCTGCTGCAGAATCCAAATCTATGTTATCTCAAAAAGATCTATATTGGGAAAATCTGATTACAGATGATTTTTCATGCCATCAAATGTATACAAATAGTGAATCAGGCAAGACCTAACCAGATTTTAAAACATACAGCCCTGGCCAAAAGTTTTGAGAATGACACAAATATTAGTTTTCACAAAGTCTGCCGCTTTGGTGTTTTTAGATCTTTTTGTCAGATGTTATTATGGTATACATACAAGTATAATTACAAGCATTTCTTAAGTGTCAATGGCTTTTATTGACAATTACATTACCTTTTTGCAAAGTGTCAATATTTGCAGTGTTGACCCTTTCTTTTCTTTTTTTTTTTTTTCAATATGTTTATTGAGATTTTCAATTCAAATATAAAAATAACATTATAGACAATACCCCCTCCTACAAGCCAACATAGCCTGTGGAGAGAGATATACATGTATAGGTTAGATATTCAACAATAAATGCTTGAAAATAGCTGTGTATACATTTCTATGCAGAACTCAGTAATTGCACATGAGCTATTAGTATAATGATTTGCATTAATATCTCATTGTTCCTGGTAAAGAAATAAAATGGGGGAAATCCAGGGGAAGCGATGAAGACATCCCAGGCCCACTCAACCCCAGAGAGCCCCCACAGGCCACCCCAAAGGGATCACGCTGTGGCCTGTGCGGCACCTCCAAAGGCCGACCAGGTACCCCGAACCTGCTCCCCCCCACCCCCTGTCAACTGTTACAGAGATAGATCATAATATACATCCCTATATCTCTAAAGCGCATTGATTGCCTATTTTGGGTTGAAATTCCCTACCATGAATAATCTCCCACTATATTCAATAATTCAAGAATATGAACATGAAGTATAACCTAGCAATACAATAAGGTATTACATCTGAAGGGGCAATGTGGAACAGGATTGAGAGAGGTGAAAAAAGAGAAGAAGGAATAGCGGTGGAGAATCGAGGAAGAGAAGAAGTAAAGAAGAGCAAGGCATCCAGCAGAGTTTGCTTAGGGGGTTATAGGACCCAGTTATAGGGGGACTTTAATATACAACGCCCAGGGCTCCCAAATTGCTTCAAACTTAGGTACTTTGTCTAAAAGTTTTGCTGCCAATTGTTCTTGGGACATGATCCAAGAGATTTTGCACTTTGTTGTTAGTATTGAGACCCTGGGCTTCTTGCAAGCCCCGCTAAGGAAATTTTGGCTCCCAAAAGCATAAAGAATATCAGGGTTTGAGTATGTTTAAGAGTTTTGTCTATTCTGTGGTTCAAAAGAGCAATTGTGGGGTCCTGGGGAACTGCTATACTAGTGACTTTCCTCACTAAATGAAAGAATTTGTCCCAGAAGCTTCTAATGTGTAGGCAGGTCCACCAAATGTGGTACATAAAGCCCGCCTGATTACAACCCCTAAAACACAAGGGGGAGGCATCTGGATAAATTCTTGCTCGTCTGGTGGGGACATAGTACCATCTAGTGAGTATTTTAACTTTTGCTTCAATTAGACCAATATTTATAATACCTTTGTAGGAACATAGGAAGGAGAGAAACCTTTTTTCAGGATCCAGTTGGAGTTCCAGTTCAGACTCCCAAGCTTGAGCATAGAAAGGTGTGTTTGTCGTGTCCGCCAAAGAGGTGTATATATTTGAAATGCCACCTCTCTGATCCATGAGGTTGGAGCACCATTGTTCAAAGACAGTGGGTTTGGGAGGTTCAGGTTTATCTGTCCATAAGGTGTGTAGGAAATGCGTAATCTGGGAAAATCTGAACTTCTCAGCGTTAGGCATCTCCAGTTTGTTGGAACAATAACCCAGTGTCAGTGGGCCAGAGGAGGTGAAGAAGTGACCTATTCTAAATAATCTGTTGTTTAACCACCACTGAAACGCCAGAATGTTCATCCCTGGCTTAAAGTTTGGGTTATGGAATAGATGGGTGAGGGGTTTTATGGTAGAGAGTGACCATTTTGTGAAGTACATCACAAAGTGTCAGAGAGTGTGAAAGGGTAAGAGCTAAGATGGGGGTCTCTGTTTTGAATGGTTCTCATTAGGAAGTCAATTGCGTGGTGAGGGGCTGCCTGTCTCTCTATAGCTATCCAGTCTGATTTGGGGCCCTTTGAGTACACTGTGGAGATCTGGGCCAGTTGAGTAAGGATGGGCCGAACACCCCCCGGTTCGGTTCGCACCAGAACTTGCCGAACAGGCAAAAAATTTGTTCGAACAAGCGAACATTGTTAAAGTCTATGGGACACGAACATGAAAAATCAAAAGTGCTAATTTTAAAAGCTTCAATGCAAGTTATTGTCATAAAAAGTGTTTGGGGACCTGGGTCCTGCCCCAGGGGACATGTATCAATGCAAAAAAAAGTTTTAAAAACGGCAGTTTTTTCGGGAGTAGTGATTTTAATAATGCTTAAAGTGCAACAATAAAAGTAAAAATTTCCTTTAAATTTCTTACCTGGGGGTGTCTATAGTATGCCTGTAAAGTGGTGCATTTTCCCCATGTTTAGAACAGTCCCTGCAGCAAAATGACATTTCTAAAGGAAAAAAAGTTATTTTAAACTACTCGCGGCTATAATGAGTTGTCGGGTCCCACAATACAGATAAAAGTCATTGAAAAAAGCGGCATGGGTTCCCCCCCCCCCGAGTCCATTACCAGGCCCTTTGGGTCTGGTATGAATATTAAGGGGAACTCCAAACCAAAAATAAAAAAAAAAATTGCGTGGGGGGTCCCCCCAAACATTTTTTTTGTCCTTTACGATTAAATTCATTCCTATTGAATAACATGTCAACCATCGTGAGCTCCGTCATATTATGATAGGGCAGACATTTATATTCTATTTTATTTTTGGTCAAAGTTTTTCCAAAGATGTCAGTTTATTGATTCATACTGTAACATGTCTGTACTTGTCTAATGATTTTTCTCTTTTTATTCCCATGGATGTCATTCAGTCTCTGAATGTGTGGGTCTTCCCTGTGGCCGTGCTGCCGGTGTCCTCAGCAATCTGGTCTAACCCTTGGTAGCAGTGATGTGGGGCTTTGATTCCATCTCTATGCCTCACGGCAGGCAGGGGGGCTATCCTTCCGAGCACACGTCTTGGTTCTTTGCCTGTGCTCCTCGTGGTCATATTCCCTTTGGCCACCAGGGGGAGCGTCCAGTCTGCCGGCGGCGTCCCACGATCACTGCGCGCGGCATGTGCGGGGCGTGGTGACGTCACGCCGTCTTCCAACGCCGACATTGATGGCAGTTGCCGGGGACCTCGGGCCTTCCGGAACGCCGGGGAGGCCGTGCGACGGCCGCTGTTTGTGGGTGGGTGGTGGGGTTTGGGGGAGTGTGGCGATGGGCTGAGGTTCGGGCGGTTCCTGGTTGGTGGGGGGGTGAGGCGGAGCCCCCAGGTACGTCCACCTTATCGTTTGTCTGGCCCCTATATAATGCACAGCCCCAGGGGATGGGCTCATTCAGAGCTCCCATGGTGGCTTGGACGGAGGTACACGCATACTGCTGGCCCAGAACTGTAAATAACAGCATGACCTTAGATATGGCTTCTTAACATGGACCCATACCCATGTCTTATAACTAATCTGCTTATTTTCTTTATATTTAGTATGCAGATTCCTGTGTTTGCAGGCATTCTTGAACTGCATCTTTACTTAATGGGAACCTTTTTTGAATCCCCACATACTATTCAATTACCCCGTTGAGTTGTAAATGCTTTCCCTTCGATAGTTCAGGTAAACTCCCTTCTTTATTTCACTTTTTCTTTTGTACATTCCTTGATGCCCCCCTAACATATTCTTTTTCCTTTTCACTTATATTTTTATTTTTCTCATTATATTCCTCTTTTAATTTTTCTCATCCCTGGCACTTATCCACATCACCTTCATGCTTAATCACCTACACGTTTTGTTCATCACATACATATCTCTCGTCATATCACATTTTCATTTACTATACACTTATATTTTCACACTTTCATGTAACAAATTCTCCCCTTTTTTTGCTTGTGTTTTTGTTTCTTCTCTTTTCACCCCACACACCATTCCTTCCCTTCTCACATAGGCCCCAACCAGTTCACATGTTCCACGTACACGTGCATATCTTGCCTCACATCGTTTCCTTTTCTCACTTTGTCCTTTCCTCACCGTCCCCTTTCACTTCCCCCTTCTATGGGGTGTGAGGGGGTTAGCTCGGCAGCGGGTGTGTGTGACCCCCGGGATGGGCTCCCCACACAAAAACAGGCCCAGCAGACGGAGGTTGTGGTTTTCAAAATCAAAAAGGTGCGGTTTATTTTCTATTTACAGTGACAAAAACACAGCAAAGCAAAAGAAACATAAACAAAATAAATCCTGGTCAATTTGACCTCTGACTAAACATACAGGTTTCCTAACTAACAACTGGGATCAGCCTAGTGCTGTCCTAGTCCCTAAGTCCCTGGTTTTAAATGTCCAAGCAAATAGCCACACAGGCTTTGTCTCACCGCACAAGGGTTCACTCTCTCCAGGAAGTCCACACAGGTCTGCTTCCAGGCATGAGCTAACCCCTAATGAAGCTGGGAGTTCTTATAGAGGCCTAAATGAGCTGACAAGCTTCAGCTGGTCTCATCAACTCCCTGTCTGCACGACGCCCCACACTCTCCCTAGAGGTATGAGTCATCCATGAGCCCACTATCCTCAGCTGGGCTTATACAACTCTCCACCTAGTTGTATAAGTCGGCGTAAAGCCTGAATCTGGGCGAAATATATCTACCCCCCTGGATGCAACCAGGTGACTTTACCTTCCTGCTGTCACATACCCCCCCCTCTTGTTTTAACCTCGGGGTTGGAACACCAGCAATCAGGCATTCATGTACTCGAGACAAAGCATCCACATTCCCCATTTGAACGCCAGGGCGATGCTTTACTGTGAAGTTGAATTCCTGGAGGGCCAGGAACCACCTATTCACTCTTCTATTTGTTTCCTTGTTTTGAGCCATCCACTTTAACGGAACGTGATCCGTAACCATGTCAAAGTGCCTACCTAGCAGGTAGTACCGAAGGGAATCTAGAGCCCACTTCACCGCTAAACACTCCTTTTCAACGGTGGCGTAATTTACCTCATGGGACTTCAACTTCCTGCTGAGGTAAATGACTGGGTGCTCTTCCCCGTTCCAGACCTGGGACAATACTGCTCCTAACCCCACATCTGACGCATCACTTTGTACGACAAAGTCTTTAGAGAAGTCGGGTGAGTACAACACTGGCTGGCTACATAAGGCTTGTTTCAAGAATTGGAATGCTGCCTCAGCCTCGGGGGTCCATTTAATCATGACCGACCCTTTCCCCTTCGTCAGGTTGGTTAGGGGCACAGTCTTAGAAGCAAAGTGGGGAATGAATCGCCGATAATACCCAGCGATTCCCAGAAAGGCTCGTACCTGCTTCTTGCTGTTGGGACGTGGCCAACTCTGGATGGCCTCGACTTTGTTGAGTTGGGGTTTTATTACTCCCCTCCCAATGGTGTACCCAAGATATTTGGCCTCCTCCTGCCCAATGGTACACTTCTTGGGGTTAGCCGTAAACCCCGCTTCCCGAACAGAGTCCAGGACTGCTTGCACTTTTGGCAGATGTGAGGCCCAATCTGTGCTATGGACAATTACGTCATCCAGGTAAGCCGCAGCATACTTCCGATGGGGCCTCAGCATCTGGTCCATTTTCCGCTGGAATGTGGCCGGCGCATTCTGTAACCCGAACGGCATTCTTTTATATTGGAACGCCCCGTCTGGGGTTACAAATGCGGTTTTCTCTTTGGCCGACTTGGCCAGGGGGATTTGCCAATACCCTTTTGTGAGGTCAAGAGTCGTCATGTATCGGGCTGTTCCCAGCCGGTCGATCAACTCATCTATACGTGGCATGGGGTAGGTGTCAAATTTTGTAACTTTGTTCAACTGACGAAAATCGTTACAAAATCGCCAGCTCCCATCCGGTTTAGGCACCAACACAATGGGACTAGACCAATCACTTTGGGACTCCTCTATCACCCCTAAGTTCAGCATTTTCTGTACTTCCTCCCGTATTGCCTCCCGTCGGGCCTCTGGGATCCGATACGGTTTTAACTTCACCCTTTCACCGGGCGGGGTAATAATGTCATGCTCTACCCCAGATGTTTGTCCCGGCAGCTCAGAGAATACCTCCTTGTTGCGAAGCACAAACTCCTTAACCTCCTGTTGTTGGGGTTGTGACAAGGTGGCTGCGATTCCAACCTCAGGAATCACGCAACCAGTTTGAGCTGGTGACCAAGTGTCTGCGACTAGGGACTCTCTATCCCTCCAGGCTTTCAACAGATTAACGTGATAGATCTGTTCGGGCTTTCGCCTTCCTGGTTGTCTGACCTTGTAATTCACTTCGCTCACTTTTTCCATTATCTCGTAGGGGCCTTGCCATTTGGCAAGGAATTTACTTTCAACCGTAGGGACCAGTACCAGTATCCTATCCCCCGGGGAAAAGGTACGGGTCTTGGCTCCACGGTTGTACACTCTCTGCTGTGCTAACTGCGCTTGGGCCAAATGTTCCTTCACGATGGGCATTACCTGTGCAATTCGGTCTTGCATCAGGGCGACATGCTCAATCACACTCCTGTGGGGAGAACTCTCACTTTCCCAAGTTTCCTTGGCAATATCCAACAGCCCTCTTGGGTGTCTCCCATACAGTAACTCAAAGGGGGAGAATCCCGTAGAGGATTGGGGCACCTCCCTAATAGCAAACATCAGATAAGGAAGTAGACAGTCCCAATCCTTTCCATCTCTATCCACCACTTTCTTCAACATTTGTTTTAGGGTTTTGTTGAATCTTTCAACCAGCCCATCGGTTTGGGGGTGATACACAGATGTACGTAATTGCGTCACTTTGAACAATTTACATAGCTCCTTCATAACCCGGGACATAAAGGGTGTACCTTGGTCCGTAAGCAGTTCTTTACAAATACCCACCCGGCTAAACACAAGAGATAGCTCTTTGGCTATGGTTTTGGCCGAGGTATTTCGGAGAGGGATCGCTTCTGGATAACGGGTGGCATAGTCCATTATAACTAATATGTACTGGTGCCCCCTAGCGGACTTGATTATAGGACCTACCAAATCCATGGCGATCCTCTCAAACGGGACCTCAATGATGGGTAGAGGGACCAGCGGGCTACGGAAATGTGGCATCGGGGCCGACCTCTGACACACAGGGCAGGAGGAACAATAATTTTCTATGTCCTTCATCACCCCCGGCCAATAGAATCTCTGTAATACCCTCTCTCGGGTTTTCTCTGTCCCCAGATGACCTCCAAGAATGTGCCCATGGGCCAACTCCAACACCAACTTCCTGTACGGTTTGGGCACCACAAGCTGCTCAACGGTTTCTTCTGCCCTTTTTGCCACCCGATACAGTAGGTCCTTCTCTACGCTGAAGTATGGGTAAGTGCAGGTATTATCTGGGTTCACTAACTCGCCATCTATTTTCACTACGTTTTCCCGTGCCTTTATTAGGGCGGGGTCTTTCAACTGTTCTGTGGCAAAGTTTTCCCTGTGAACCTCAAGATCAGAAAACTCCACAGACGGTAGGTTTTCGTCTGAGGAGGTGGGCTCCTCTCCAGTTTCTTGAGTCTCCCCTGCCAATACTGACAAGGGAAATTCCGGAGAGTCCTCACCACTCTCAGGGGAGTTCTGGCTATCACATTCCTGGTACATAGGGGCACCAGTGGGGGGCTCAGGATCATCCCACAGTTCCCAGAACTTCGGAAAATCCCTTCCCACAATGGCGTCATGCGGTAACTGAGATACTAGGCCCACTGGATGAGAGAGGGTACCTTTGGGGGTCTCGAAACACACTGTAGTCACTGGATACTCTCGGGTGTCCCCATGCACACAAATAACAGCTACCTTGCTATTCCCAGAGACCTCTGTTTTAACTAACTCAGCCTTTATCAGGGTCACAAGGCTACCTGAATCCAGCAATACCACAACATTTCTACCATTAACACACATTTTGCATAAATGTTTCTCAGTTCCTCGAATGGCAGTGCATGCGACTGTCGCACACAGCGACTGACGTCTGCCCGTCAGAAAGTCACACTGCATGGGTTCCTCCACAACCGGGCAATTTGCTGCAATATGTCCCGCTTGCCGGCAGCGGTAGCAAACGATCCTTCTTGTCGCCTCTTGAGCCGCTGATTTCCCAGGCTGTTCTCGCCAAACTTGGGGTAGAGCTCCCACCCTCTCACTCTCTCCACCCTTACCCCTTGGAATCATCTTATCCGCCCCTGGGGATGGTCTGGTCTTAGGGTGGAAAGTCTGAGTGTCTCTGGAAGAGACCGTCAGGTTCTCTGTAGCCAAGTATTTCTCCACACGATCCACAAGACCATCGGCCGTCTCTGGGTCTCCATGGCTTACCCACTTTTGGATGGCAGTAGGAAGAGCTCTCAAAAACCGATCCATTACAACACGTTCCACAATCTTTGGTGCGGACAAAGTCTCTGGCTGTAGCCACTTTCTGCTCAGGTGAATGAGATCATACATTTGAGACCTGGGGGGTTTTCCAAGCTGGAAAGTCCAGTTATGCACACGCTGAGCCCGGACAGCCAGGGTGACACCCAGCCTTGCCAATATTTCAGCTTTTAGCATCACATAGTCTTTTGCTTGGTTAGGCTCTAGGTCATAGTAAGCTTTCTGCGATTCACCAGTTAACAGAGGAGCCACTAGTCCAGCCCACTGCTCCTCAGGCAACTTTTCTCTTTCAGCGGTCCTTTCAAATGTGGTCAAAAATACCTCTGGATCATCCTCTCCAGTCATTTTTGTCAATAAACGTCTCACCCCAAAGGACGCGGTATTAGTGGGACGGCTTTCCTCACTGGTCTGCGGACGTTGCTGCATTACTGCTTCCATCTGTTGTTGTAGTCTCTGCTCTTGCTTCTGCAACAGGTCTATGAAGCGGGCCTCAGATTGCTGCTGGGCTTGTTGCTGAGCCTCCAGACTCTGTTGCAAAGTTGCGTTTGTCTGCTGCTGGGCTGCAAGGTTCTGTTGATGAGCTTGCTGCTGGGCTACGAAGTTCTGTTGTTGAGCTGCAAGGCTCTGTTGATGAGCTGCAAGGCTCTTTTGCAAACCTGCATTTGTCTGCTGTTGATTGGCATTTGCTAGAGCCAGCTGTTTCAGTATCTCCTCCATGCTGGCTTAAAAAAAAACTGCCACTGGTTCTCCACCAACTGTGAGGGGGTTAGCTCAGCAGCGGGTGTGTGTGACCCCCGGGATGGGCTCCCCACACAAAAACAGGCCCAGCAGACGGAGGTTGTGGTTTTCAAAATCAAAAAGGTGCGGTTTATTTTCTATTTACAGTGACAAAAACACAGCAAAGCAAAAGAAACATAAACAAAATAAATCCTGGTCAATTTGACCTCTGACTAAACATACAGGTTTCCTAACTAACAACTGGGATCAGCCTAGTGCTGTCCTAGTCCCTAAGTCCCTGGTTTTAAATGTCCAAGCAAATAGCCACACAGGCTTTGTCTCACCGCACAAGGGTTCACTCTCTCCAGGAAGTCCACACAGGTCTGCTTCCAGGCATGAGCTAACCCCTAATGAAGCTGGGAGTTCTTATAGAGGCCTAAATGAGCTGACAAGCTTCAGCTGGTCTCATCAACTCCCTGTCTGCACGACGCCCCACACTCTCCCTAGAGGTATGAGTCATCCATGAGCCCACTATCCTCAGCTGGGCTTATACAACTCTCCACCTAGTTGTATAAGTCGGCGTAAAGCCTGAATCTGGGCGAAATATATCTACCCCCCTGGATGCAACCAGGTGACTTTACCTTCCTGCTGTCACAGGGGTTACCCTTATCATGTAGATGACTTTCTTTTTAGATTATAATATTTTTACTATATACATTTTTAATATTTTTGATATTTTCCACAGGGTCACTCACTCTTTGTTTGGTGCGCCTCCCTTCGGCTGGCCCGGTCCCTCCGTTCTTCCTTTCTTCTCCTCATTTTCCTGTATCTGCCCGCTCTGGGCTGCCCCCTCCCTCTCCCCTCCCCCCTGCCTGCGCCTCCCCTCCCCCCTGCCTTCTCAGTGGTGCGGGGTCGTGGGTTGCGACCTCTCGTAGGCCTTGGGGTGGTCTCCTCTTTTGCTCCGCAACCTGGTCCATGATACCATCCTGACCTCCTCCGTTTGCTATCTCTGGAGAGGTTTGCTCCTGGCGGCAGGGCCACTGGCTGACCATTAGTCCCGGCTGTTGACATCCATTTGGGTATGTATTTTACAATTCATCATTTATGTCAAATGTATCCAATATGCTAATATTACACACACACACATATAGGCACCTATGTTCACGGGTGTATATGTGTTGTTTTTTGTTGGTTGTTTTTTGTAACAATTTTTCATTGACATGTATATATTTCATTATAGAATCTATGTCCGCAAAGCTTTTTTTCCCCCTGAAGAAGACCGCCATTACTACTAAGGTCGAAACGCGTTGGGGCTTTTGCGCCCATAGTAAATATTCATAATGTTGTATAACTTTCTACTGGCTGTTTTTAGACATATGTGTTAGCTTCTATTGATGTTCTTTGAAGCTCATGTCCTGATTCCTATTGTATTTTTATGTGATTTTTTCTACTGAATAAAAATGTATACGTTTTCATATAAAAAACATTTTCATCAATATTTTCATTCATCGCTGCAACTCAGAGCCACTAGGGGTACCTTTTTCACAAGTTCTATCAGGGGTGTGCAGCACTTCTATCCACAACTGGTATCGCTTTCCCTTTGCAAACAAATTCCATACCAGGCCCTTCAGGGGAACCCTGTGCCATAATTAAAAAAAAAAATGGCGTAGAGTTCCCCCCAAAAATCCATAACAGACTCTTATCTGAGCACGCAACCTGGCAGGCTGCAGGAAAAGAAGGGGGTAAGAGAGCGCCCTCCCCCTGAACCGTACCAGGCCACATGCCCTCAACATAGGGAGGATGCTTTGGGGTCCAAAGCACCATGTCCCCATGTTGATGGGGACAAGGACCTCATCCCCACAACCCTTGCCCGTGGTTGTGGGGGTCTGCGGGCGGAGGGGTTATCGGAATCTGAAAGCCCCCTTTAGCAAGGGGAACCCCAGATCCCGCCCCCCCTTGTGAATTGGTAACGGGTACATTGTACCCCTACCATTTCACAAAAAAGTGTCAAAAATGTTAAAAAAACACAAGTGACAGCTTGGGACAAGTCCTTTATTAAAAAATAAAAAAAAATTCAGCGATGTACATCCATCTCGACCCGAGGATACCAAAAATTTTTATAAAACGCTGCCACTGATGTCTCCATGGGAGGTTCCCATCGAGTGACGCTACTCCCGCTGTGAGAGCTCTTATATAGCTGAGGGTGGGGTCACTCGTGTACGTCACGGGTGACCCCACCCTCCTCTGATGCCACGGGGGTTTCCTGCGGTTTCCCCTTGGCATCAGAGGGGAAACCGCAGGAAACCCCTGTGGCGTCAGAGGGGGCGGGGCCACCCGTGACGTACACGAGTGACCCTGCCCCCCTCTGACACCACGGGTAAACCGCCGGAAACCCCGTGGCGTCAGAAGGGGGACGGGGTCACCCGTGATGTACATGAGTGACCCCGCCCTCAGCTATATAAGAGCTGTCACAGCGGAAGTAGCGTCACACGATGAGAACCTCCCATGGAGGCATCAGTAGCAGCGTTTTATTTTATTTTTTTTGGTATCCTCGGGTCGAGATGGATGTACATCGCTGGAATTTTTTTTCTCTTTTTAATAAAGGACTTGTCCCAAGCTGTCTCTTGTGTTTTTTAAAAAAATAAATAAAAAAATTGTGAAATGATAGGGGTACAATGTACCCCATTACCAATTCACATAGGGGGGCCGGGATCTGGGGTTCCCCTTGTTAAAAGGGGGCTTCCAGATTATGATAATCCCCCTGACCGCAGATCCCCACAACCACCAGGCAAGGGTTGTGGGGATGAGGCCCTTGTCCCCATCAACATGGGGACATGGTGCTTTGGACCCCAAAGCATCCTCCCCATGTTAAGGGCATGTGGCCTGGTATGGTTCAGGCACCCCCTCTTTTCCTGCGGCCTGCCAGATTGTGTGCTCGGATAAGGGTCTGGTATGGATTTTTGGGGGGAACCCTACGCCATTTTTTTATTATTTTGGCACGGGATTCCCCTTAAAATCCCTACCAGACCTGAAGGGTCTGTAAGGGATTTTGAGGGGGACCCCTACGCCATTTTTTTTTAAATGGCGCAGGGTTCCCCTTAATATCCATACCAGACCTGAAGGGCCTGGTATGGAAATTAGGGGGACCCCCACGCATTTTTTTTTCAATTTTGGTTCAGGGTTCCTCTTAATATTCATACCAGACCAAAAGGGCCTGGTAATGGACTGGGGGGGGGAACCCATGCCCTTTTTTTTCAATGACCTTTATCTGTATTACGGGACCTGATAATTAATTATAACAGCGAGTAGTTTTAAATTTCCTTTTTTTCCTTTAGAAATTTCATTTTGCTGCAGGGACTGTTCTAAACACGGGAAAAATGCACCACTTTACAGGCATACTATAGACACCCCCCAGGTACAAAATTTAAAGGAATATTTCACTTTTATTGTTTCACTTTAAGCATTATTAAAATCACTGCTCCTGAAACGCCCGTTTTTTGGTAAACTTTTGGTAAACTTTGGTAAACTTTTTTTTGCATTGATACATGTCCCCTGGGGCAGGACCCAAGTCCCCAAACACTTTTTATGACAATAACTTGCATATAAGCCTTTAAAATTAGCACTTTTGACTTTTCATGTTCGTGTCCCATAGACTTTAACGGAGTTCCGCGGATTTCGAATTTTCCCTGAACTCAGCATATTGTTCGGTGTTCGCCAGAACATCCGAACAACCAAAGTTCGGCCCGAACTTATGCTCGGGCCAAACCGTTCGCCCATCCCTACAGTTGAGCCGCCTGATAATACCACCATAAGTTTGGGAGTCCTAGCCCTCCCTGAGTTTTAAGCCGGAAGAGAATGTCTTTCGAAAAAAAATGGTGTCCCTTTTTCCCCCAGACAAAACCTGAGCTTGTCGTTGTGCCATACTCACATGGGTACTCATTGACGGCCCTCTGCTGCATGTGCAGCTGCTGCAGCATTGCTAAAGTTGAGTTCCACCTGGTGGGCATGTCAAAATCCGGCGGTTTATGGGCAGGTGTATGATCTTCTGAAATGGCTACAGACTCTTCTGAGGATAAAACACAGACGCCACTCTAAGTGCAGTATAAAAGTAAAATTGATTCACAAACGGGTATAGGTACTCACAAGAGAGAGGTAGTAACAGGCATTAGGCACAAATTGCAGAGTGTCCATGAAGGGAATACATCCGTGGAGCTGCTTGCTAGTGGCTCAGAGAGGACTGTGCCAGTGGTCACCGACACTTCCTGGATCTGGAACGCACAGGGAGCCGTGAGATGAGGTCACTTCCGGAATATGAAGAACCAATAGGTGACGCGTTTACGGAGCATGCGCTCCATCTTCAGGCCTAACGGGGGCCATGTTGGGGGCCATGTTGGTTGAGTGTTTTTAAGCACTGGAGCCGCTGCTGCTGGGTCCTAGAATCCCACTCCTTTTGGATATATACACATTGCTAGCTATAATGATGCAAATGGGAATATACAGCTAAGCAGATGGGAATATAGAATTACCTAACGGATTGGGCATAACAGACAATAAACTCGATAAAAGCATTATAAGTAGGGTTGAGCTGACACCTGGATGTTCGGGTTCGACAGGTTCGGCCCAACTTCGGAAAAAAGTTTGCGTTCGGGACCCGAACTTGACCCCGAACCCGAACCCCATTGAAGTCAATGGGGACCTGAACTTTTGAAGACTAAAATGGCTCTAAAATACTAATGGAAAGGGCTAGAGGGCTGCAAATGGCAGCAAAATGTTGTTAAGAGCATGGCAAATGTTCTGCAAACAAATGTGGATAGGGAAATAATAACTTAAAATAACATAAAATACATAAAAATAAAAAATAATAATCTTGACCTAGGAGGACGACGTCCATATGGAGTAGGAGGTTGAGGTGGCGGTGGATGTGGCAGACTAGGTGGAAGCGGCGGTGGAGGAGGACGAGGTAGCCAACGCTGGTTTTTGTTTTAATTTTTTTTTTTTTAATTAGGGTACACCCCAAAAAAAGTGAGAGAGATCAAAAATACAACAATGGCTGGGTAAGGCCGGTATACATGTCTAATCTGCACAAGGTACGGACAAGTCCTTCTGGGATCCATGCCTGGTTCATTTTAATGAACGTGAGCTTGTCCACATTGGATCTGGACAGGCGGCTGTGCTTGTCTGTGATAACGCCCCCTGCCGTGTTAAATACACGTTCAGATAATACACTGGCTGCAGGGCAGGCCAGCACCTCCAAGGCGTAAAGGGCAAGCTCAGGCCATGTGCCCAATTTGGAGACCCAGAAGTTGAAGGGGGCAGACCCGTCATTCAGTGCGTGTAGGCGTGTGCACACATACTGCTCCACCATGTTGGTGAAATGCTGCCTCCTGCTAAGACGTTCCATGTCAGCTGGTGGTGCTGGTTGTTGTGGCGTGCTGACAAAGCTTTTCCACATTTCGGCCATGCTAACCCTGCCTTCTGAGGTGCTGGCAGTGCCCTGGCTGCGTTGGTGACCTCTTCCTCCTCCTCTGCCTTCGCCTTGTGCTTCCACTGTGCCCCCGCTGTCAGGTGGGAATGCCACCAGCAGCGCGTCTACCAGCGTACACTTGTACTCGCACATCTTACAATCACGCTCCAGTGAGGGAATTAAGGACGGTGCGTTGTCCTTGTAATGGGGATCCAGCAGCGTGGCCACCCAGTAATCAGCACCTGTTAGAATGTGGGCAACTCAGTGGTCGTTGCGAAGACACTGCAGCATGTAATCGCTCATGTGTGCCAGGCTGCCCAGAGGCAACAAAAAGCTGTCCTCTGTGGGAGGTGTATCGTCTGTGTCCTCTGTATCCCCCCAGCCATGCACCAGTGATGGCCATGAGCTGGTCTGGGTGCCATCCTGCTGTGAACATGGTTCCTCCTCCTCATCCTCCACCTCGTCATCCTCCAGAACTGTGCTCTTGCTGGACAATTGTGTACCTGGCATTTGTTGGTGCAGGAACCCACCCTCGGAGCCACTTGTGAATGACTGCCCTGAAAGCCTTGGAAATGATCCCTCTTCCTCCTCCACCTCCTCATGTGCCACATCCTCTTCCATCATCGCCCGAAGCGTTTTTTCAAGGAGGCATAGAACTGGGATAGTAACGCTGAGAACGGCATCATCGGCACTGGCCATGTTGGTGGAGTACTCGAAACAGCGCAACAAGGCACACAGGTCTCGCATGGAGGCCCAGTTATTGGTGGTGAAGTGGTGCTGTTCCGCAGAGCGACTCACGCGTGCGTGCTGCAGCTGAAACTCCACTATCGCCTGCTGCTGCTCTCACAGTCTGGTCAGCATGTGCAAGGTGGAGTTCCACCTTGTGGGCACATCACATATGAGGCGGTGAGCGGGAAGGCCGAAGTTATGCTGCAGCGCTGACAGGCGAGCAGCAGCAGGGTGAGAACGCCGAAAGTGCGCACAGACGGCCCGCACTTTCTGCAGCAGCTCTGGCATATCGGGGTAATTTTTAAGGAACCCCTGCACCACCAAATTCAGCACATGTGCCAGGCAAGGGATGTGGTCAAACCGGCTAGGCCCAGAGCTGCTACGAGATTTCGCCCATTATCGCACACCACCAGGCCGGGCTTGAGGCTCACTGCCACCAACCACTCATTGGTCTGTTGTTCCATGTCCCTCCACAACTCCTGCGCGGTGTGGGGTTTTTCCCCCAAACAGGAAAGTTTTAAAACTGCCTGCTGTCGTTTACCCCTGGCTGTGCTGAAGTTGGTGGTGAAGATGTTACGCTGACCGGATGAGGAGGCGGTAGAGGATGAGAAAGCGGAGTAGGAGGAGTTAGCAACAGGAGGCAAACTGGAGCGCCCTGCAATCCTCGGTGGTGGAAGGACATGCGCCAAACTGCTATCCGCCTCAGGCCCAGCCGCCACTGCATTTACCCAGTGTGCTGTTAGGGAGATATAATGTCCCTGACCGTGCTTACTGGTCCACGTATCCGTAGTTAGGTGGACCTTGCCACAGATGGCATTGCGCAGTGCACACCTGATTTTGTCCCCCACTTGTTTGTGCAGGGAAGGGATGGCTCACCTGGAAAAGTAGTGGTGGCTGGGCACGACGCACTGTGGGACAGCCAATGCCATCAGGCTTTTAAAACTCTGCGTCTCCACCAGACGGAATGACAGCATTTCAAAGGCCAGGAATTTTGCAATGCTGGCATTCAGGGCCAGGGATCGCGGGTGAGTAGGGGGGTACTTCCTCTTCCGCTCCAGTGTTTGGGAGATAGAGAGCTGAACGCTTCCATGGGACATTGTGGAGATGGTTGGTGACCCAGGTGGTAGTGTTGCTGGCAGATCCTGTGTTTGCGGGGTGGCAGGTGCCACTGTCAATACAGAGGTGGATGAAGAGGCCGAGATTGCAGCAGAAGAGGAAGCAGGAGGAGCCAGAGACCTTTCTTTGTTTTTGAGGTGTCTACTCCACTGCAGCTCGTGCTTTGCACTTAGATGTCTGGTCATGCAGGTTGTGCTCAGGTTGAGAACGTTTATGCCTCGCTTCAGGCTCTGATTGCACAGCGTGCAAACCACTCGTGTCTTGTCATCAGCACATTGTCTGAAGAATTGCCACGCTAGGGAACTCCTTGGACCTGGCTTTGGTGTACTCGGTCCCTTGCTGCGTTGGGCAGTAGCAGGCGTACTGTCTAGAGGACGGACGCTCTGCTTTTGCACCCTGCTCCCTCTTCTGCTGTGCTGGTGGCTCTGTGCGACCACCGCCTCTTTCTCCGAACTACACAGGTCACCTGCATGACCTTGATTCCATGTGGGGTCGAGGACCTCATCGTCCTCCACATCATCTTCCACCCAGTCTTCACCCCTGCCCTCCTTGACGGTCTGCACAATTGCGAAAGCAGCAGCAGCAGTTGGCACCTGTGTTTCTTCATCATCCGAGACGTGCTGCGATGGTCCTCCCATGTACTTATCTTGAAACATAAGTGGTTGGGCATTGGTGCACTCAATCTCTTCCACTTCTGGGGCAGGGCTAGGTGGATGGCCCTGGGAAACCCTGCTAACAGAGTCATCAAAAAGCAGAAGAGACTGCTGCATGACTTGGGGCTCAGACTGCTTGGCTGATTTGCAAGGAGGTGAGGTGAAAGACTGATGGACATTGGCTGCAGGTGCCAACTCTGATCTTTGAGCAGTAGACTGGGTGGGAGACAATGTGAAGGAACTGGAGGCACTGTCAGCAACCCAATCTACTATCGCCTGTACTTGTCCTGGGCCTGGCCTCAACATTCGTAGAGCCGCATTAGGCCCGACCAAATACCGTTGCAGGCTCTGTCGCCTACTCGCACCTGAGGAAGGTGTTTCACTTGTGCGTGTAGCTGGCACAGATCGACCACTTCCTCTCCCTGCAACAGGAGCTCCACCAGCAGCACCACGACTGGGGCCACGTCCCTTATTTGACGGTCTCCTCATATTTCTCAAATTTAGGATCTTGCCCTAAATGGGTGTTTTTTGAATTGCAGAATAGAGCAACAGTATCTAAAGGGTGTATCTCACAGGTACAGATATGCAGAAAACGCACCAAAAAATTTTTTTGCCCTAAATTATAATTTTTTTGAAGATCAGAATAGGAGAACAGTATCTAAAGTGTGTATCTCACACGTGCAGATATGCAGAAAATGCACCAAAAAACGTTTTTTGGACAGAAAACGCACCAAAAAATAAATTTTTGCCCTAAATTATTATATTTTTTGAAGATCAGAATAGGAGAACAGTATCTAAAGTGTGTATCTCACACGTACAGATATGCAGAAAATGCACCAAAAAATGTTTTTTTGGCCGAAAACGCACCAAAAAATTTTTTTTTGCCCTAAATTATTATATTTTTTGAAGATCAGAATAGGAGAACAGTATCTAAAGTGTGTATCTCACACGTGCAGATATGCAGAAAATGCACCAAAAAACGTTTTTTGGACAGAAAACGCACCAAAAAATAAATTTTTGCCCTAAATTATTATATTTTTTGAAGATCAGAATAGGAGAACAGTATCTAAAGTGTGTATCTCACACGTACAGATATGCAGAAAATGCACCAAAAAATGTTTTTTTGGCCGAAAACGCACCAAAAAATTTTTTTTTGCCCTAAATTATTATATTTTTTGAAGATCAGAATAGGAGAACAGTATCTAAAGTGTGTATCTCACACGTACAGATATGCAGAAAATGCACCAAAATACATTTTTATGGCAGAAAACGCACCAATTTTTTTTTTTACCCTAAATTATTATATTTTTTGAAGATCAGAATAGGAGAACAGTATCTAAAGTGTGTATCTCACACATACAGATATGCAGAAAATGCAGCAAAAACATTTTTGGGGCAGAAAATGCAACACAAATGTTTTTTTGGGCAGAAAACGCAGCAAAACATTTTTTTTGCCCTAAATTATTATATTTTTTGAAGATCAGAATAGGAGAACAGTATCTAAAGTGTGTACCTCACACGTACAGATATGCAGGAAATGCACCAAAAAAAGCTTTTGGGCAGAAAACGCACCAAAAAAAAATTTTTCGTCCTAAATTATTACTTTTTTTGAAGAGCAGAATAGGAGAACAGTATCTAAAGTGTGTATCTCACACGTACAGATATGCAGAAAATGCACCAAAAAAAGCTTTTGGGCAGAAAACGCACCAAAAATTTTTTTAGGTCCTAAATTATTAATTTTTTGAAGAGCAGAATAGGAGAACAGTATCTAAAGTGTGTATCTCACACGTACAGATATGCAGAAAATGCACCAAAACAAGTTTTTGGGGCAGAAAACGCATCAATTTTTTTTTTTTTTTTGCCCTAAATCATTCTCTTTTTGAAGAGCAGAATAGGAGAACAGTATCTAAAGTGTCTATCTCACACGTACAGATATGCAGAAAATGCACCAAAAAATTTTTTTTTGCCCTAAATTATTATATTTTTGAATAGCAGAATAGGAGAACAGTATCTAAAGGTTGTATCTCAAGCTAAGCACTAAGCTAAGCTTGCATAAAATGCCTGCCAAAGCCAACCTAACTAACAGACGGATAAAAGTTATCTTTTCTCTGGCACTGGGTTCAGGGCAGGATATAAAGATTGTGCACTGCACCCACACTACAAAAGCAAGGTAGATCGCTGAGTAATTTGATTTCTGAATCAGGACAGGACTCCTATCTAATTCTCTCCCTCAAAGCAGCAGCAGCAGCAACCTTTCCCTACACTAACTGAAGCAGAGTGACGTGCTGTGCTATGTGCCTCTAGCTTATATAGAGGCTTGGTCACATGCTGCACTGGCCAATCACAGCAATGCCATTAGTAGGCATGTCTGTGATGGCTTCTAAGGGCACACAAGTTAAACAAATGTTGATTGGCTGCCCTGCAGCTTTTTAAAATGCGCCATTACATTGCCAAACACCGAACCCGAACATACAGTAAATTGTTCGGTTCGGGTCCGGGTACCAAAAACCCAAAAGTCCGGTATGAACCCAAACTTTACAGTTCGGGTTCGCTCAACCCTAATTATAAGAACAGCATTATAAAACAGCATAGTAAACAGCACATTACAGGAGAACACACACACATTGAAAGACCACATTACGAATACTTGTAAAACAAGAGATTGACCGTACAACGTATAGATTGCTGGAAAATTATGTGTAATATATGGTGGTGGTGGTGGGGGGATAATGAATTACTGGTAATTATACTTGAAAAATAATAATAATACTTGAAAAAATATATAATATAATAATAATAAACAAAAAATAAATAAAAACAAATGTAAAAAATATAAAAATAATAATTTAATGCTGTGTATTTCATTGCGTTACTGCACGTTTACCCTGGGTACCTATTTAGGAAACGCTGCACCACCAAATTGAGGACATGTGCCAGGCATGGCACATGTGTCAACTTTCCCTGTCTAAGGGAGGACACCACCATTCCTGGCTCCAGCTGGCATCGCGTGGAACACCTCTGGGCCTGTCCCTGCAGAGCTGCAAGAATCTCTGTTCTGGTGTGGTTCGTGACCCCTAGACACACCAGCTGAAGTACTGCACATCACCTTTTAGCCTGACTCATTGAATAGCAAGTAGAATGCTTAGGGGGTATTTGAGGTTCATAGGACAATTCAGCAGAGTAGAACATTGAGGAGGAGAAGGAGGGGGTAGAGCTGACAAATCTTGCATCATCACCAGCTGTATGGAGACATGGAGGCACAACAAGCTGAAGTACTGAGCCCTGTCCTGCATCCTTCTGAGTTGCAAGCAGTTACCCAGTGTGCTGTGAACTAAATATATCGTCCCTTCCCATGCTTACTGGAGCACATGTCAGTAGTAACGTGGATTTTGCGGCTGACTGCCTTGAACAACGATGCCACAACATTGCCTTCCACGTGATGTTAGAGAGATGGAATGGCCTTACGTGAAAAGAGATAGCGGCTGGGAATCTACCATTGTGGTACAGCACATTCTGCAAATTCACGGAAGGGGGCAGAATCCACCAGGCGGAAAGACAGAAGTTGTAGAGCCAGCAGCTTTGACGAGCTTGCATTTAGACGCTGGGCATGTGGGTGGCAGGGACTAATTTTTTTCTGCTGCAGCAGATGGGGCAGAGACATTTTCTGGCTATAGTCTACAGCTGGTGGTAAGCTGCTAGTAGATGTGCTGCAAGGACCTAGGACACCTTGCACTATACCATCATCCCTGTCAGTGGAGGCTGCTGAGAGGTCATGAGTAGGGATGAGCCGAACACCCCCCAGAACATGCGAACAGGCAAAAAATTTGTTTGAACACGCGAACACCGTTAAAGTCTATGGGACACGAACATGACACGAACAGGACACGAATATGAAAATTCAATAGTGCTAATTTTAAAGGTTAATATGCAAGTTATTGACATAAAAAGTGTTTGGGGACCCTGGTCCTGCCCCAGGGGACATGTATCAATACAAAAAAAAGTTTTAAAAACGTCAGTGTTTTCAGGAGCAGTGATTTTAATAATGCTTAAAGTGAAACAATAAAAGTAAAATATTCCTTTAAATTTTGTACCTGGGGGGTGTCTAAAGTATGCCTGTAAAGTCGCGCATGTTTCCCGTGTTTAGAATTGTCCCTGCACAAAATGTCATTTCTGAAGGAAAAAAAGTTATTTAAAACCACTTGCGGCTATAATGAATTGTCGGGTCCCTGGCAATACAGATCAAAGTCATTGAAAAAAATGGCAGGGGTCCCCCCCGCAGTCCATTACCAGGCCCTTTGGGTCTGGTATGAATATTAAGGGGAATCCTGAACCAAAAAAAAGCGTGCCCCCCCCCCCCAAATTTCATATCAGGCCCTTCAGGTCTGGTATGGATATTAAGGAGAACCCCACACCAAAATGTAAAAAAAAAATGGCGTGGGGCCCCCCCCAAAAATCCATACCAGACCCTTCAGGTCTAGAATGGGTTTTAAGGGGAACCCTGCACCAAAAGTAAAAAAAAAAATGGCATGGGGTCCCCCCAAAAATCCATACCAGACCCTTATCCGAGCACGCAACCTGGCAGGCCGCAGGAAAAGAGGGGGGACGAGAGAGCGCCCCTCCCTCCTGAACCGTACCAGGCCACATGCCCTCAACATGGGGGGGATGTCCCCATGTTGATGGGGACAAGGCCTCATCCCCACAACCCTTGCCTGGTGGTTGTGGGGGCCTGCAGGCGGGGGGCTTATCGGAATCTGGAAGCCCCCTTTAACAAAGGGGACCCCCAGATTCCGCCCCCCTATGTGAATTGGTAACGGGGTACATTGTACCCCTACCATTTCACAAAGAAAGTGTAAAAAATTGTAAAAAAACACACAGACACAGTTGGGATAAGTCCTTTATTAAAAATGAAAAAAAATAAGAAAACCATTCCAGCGATGTAATCCAGTCTGTCCAGCATTGTTCTCTACGTAAGAGTGGGCGGGGAATACCCTATGACGTCGGCGGATGACCCCGCCCCATGACGTCACACCATTGGGTATTTCCCGCTTGCCGGGGAAAGCCGGGGCTTACCCTATGACGTCATGGGGGTTTCGTGTGGAGTGGAGACTGAGACTGCAGCATCGCTGGACATCGGATTACCGCGGGACAGAGATCACCGATGTCCAGCGATACATAGTACGTAGTGCTATAGTATAGTACTAGATCACCGATGTCCAGCGATGCTGCAGTCTCAGTCTCCACTCCACACGAAACCCCCATGACGTAAGAGGGGGCAGGGTCACCGTCATAGGGTAAGCCCCGGCTTTCCCCAGCAAGCGGGGAATACCCAATGATGTGACATCACGGGGCGGGGTCACCCGCCGACGTCATAGTGTATTACCCGTCAAACGGGGAAAGCCGGGCTTACCCTGTTATATTATGGACGGGTGACCCCGCCCCCTCTTACGTCATGAGGGTTTCGTGTGGAGTGGAGACTGAGACTTCAGCATCGCTGGACATTGGATCACGCGGGACATAGAGAACAACGCTGGACAGACTGGATTACATCGCTGGAATGGTTTTCTGATTTTTTATTTTTTCATTTTTAATAAAGGACTTATTCCAACTGTGTCTGTGTAGTTTTTTACATTTTTTACACTTTCTTTGTGAAATAGTAGGGGTACAGTGTACCCCGTTACCAATTCAAATGGGGAGGCGGAATCTGGAGGTCCCCTTTGTCCCCATGTTGAGGGCATGTGGCCTGGTACGGTTTAGGAGGGGGGGCACCCTCTCGTCCCCCCTCTTTTCCTGCGGCCTGCCAGGTTGCGTGCTCGGATAAGGGTCTGGTATGGATTTTTGGGGGGACCCCACGTCATTTTTTTTTTACATTTTGGTGCGAGGTTCCCCTTAAAATCCATACCAGACCTGAAGTGCCTGATATGGAATTTGGGAGGGGACCCCCACACTTTTTATTTTATTTTTTTGGTTCGGGGTTCCCCTTAATATTCATACCAGACCCAAAGGGCCTGGTAATGGACTGTGGGGGGACCCCTGATGTTTTTTTCAATGACTTTGATCTGTATTGCCGGGGACCCGACAATTAATTATAGCCGCAAGTGATTTTAAATGACTTTTTTTCCTTCAGAAATGAAATTTTATGCAGGGACAATTCTAAAAACGGGAAACATGCGCGACTTTACAGGCATACCTTAGACACCCCCCAAGGTACGAAATTTAAAGGAATATTTCACTTTTATTGTTTCACTTTAAGCAGTATTAAAATCACTGCTTCCGAAAAAACTGCCTTTTTTAAAACTTTTTTTTTGCATTGATACATGTCCCCTGGGGCAGGACCCAGGCCCCAAACACTTTTTATGACAATAACTTGCATATTAACCTTTAAAATTAGCACTTTAGATTTCTCTCATAGACTTTTAAAAGGTGTTCTGCGGCTTTTCGAATTTGCCACAGACACCCCCAAATTGTTCGCTGTTCGCCGAACGGGTGAACAGCCAATGTTCGAGTCAGACTCATGTTCGACTCGAACATAAAGCTCATCCCTAGTCATGAGGTATAGCAGGGACAGACTGAGGTGAGTAAGGAGGAAGAGGGACATATTTGTGCTCCTTTTGTGTGGCTTTTAGGTGCTCCAATGGGCTGAGTGGTGGGAGGTTTAATGCCTTGTCAAGCATGTAGTACCCAAATGGTTGGTATTTTTGCCATGCTTGATGTGCGTGAGACAAAGTTTTCAAATAGCAACAGTGCGATTGGCTGCACATGTACTAAGAGAAGGCCCAGACAGCTGAGCTGTGGGAAGTGGGCCTGGAGATAACAGCTTCACAATGTGATGGAATAGGGTGGCTGCTCTCTACTCTTCAATGATGGCTGCCTCGTTGGAGTAGTGCCTTACCCTCACTTTCCTCCTCTACTCTATCTGGCCCCCAAGTCGAGTCAGTGACTTCATCATCATCATCATCTCCTCCATCCTCATTACTACTGGAGACGACTTGGCAATATGCTGCGGCTGGGGGAACATGAATGCCAATTTGTGTACCAGTGCTTTCCCCTCTGTAGGCTCATGTTCCTGCCTTCCTCAACCTCAGAACCAACATCTGAATCGAGTAATGACTGTGCATCGTCAAGGAGCAAATGTCTAATGCTCTGTTAAAATAACTCTGCTGCTTGATGCTGGGGCTATGGCAGGAACAACTGTGGACAAGGAGGCAGGTTTAGCCACTATGGCAGCTGCAGGGGACTGCACATTAGTCTCTGCTTGGGTGACGGAGGATGAGGATGGTTTAGTAAGCCGGTCCACCACCTCCTCTGCATGCTGTGGCTGGATAGCATTGGCAATATAACTAGAAAGAGGAAATGATGCCCTTCCTGAGGACTGACCACGTCCACCTTTGCCTGTGGACCCATACGCTGCTGACCCCCTTACAGTGCAATGGGAACGTCTGCCTCTCCTTGCTGTCCTCCCAGACATGATGACGAAGCGGGGGGGGGGGGGGGTTGGGAGTGCTTATTAACAAAATGTAATAAAGATGTGTAAATGTATACGTGGATGCACTTTAATCAATGGAAAGTGGTGTTTGGTGCACTTTAATTTGAGTATTCACCACACAGACACTCCACGGATACACTATAATATACTGCAATATACTGTCAAATGTGCAGTAACGCTCAGAACTATGTAAAATAAAGAAAAGGTTTGTGGGACTTTAAATGAGGCTAGAACCAAAGGGGTAATGCCTCCATCCCGGGTATCATTGTTTGAAAAGGGGGAAGGGGAAGTGGATGAAGGTGGGACTTTAAATGAAGCACACAGCAGTGCAATATAAGAATAGAAAGTCAAGCGACTGGTAGAATCATGTATTTTATTTGAACCACATTCAAACAACATTTATGGGCATATAGCCTCTAAATAAATGGATACATATGTAGCAAAAATTACATACAAATACACAATTAGTAATAAACAATATTATCAGTAAAAAAACACTTGGTAACTCAAGACAATGTATATTTAACCAAAGTGTAACAAGCACCTGATTGGTCTAGGAAATCCTTGCATAAATGGAGATGGGGGAGGGAAGGAAGAAAATATATATATATATATACCACAGTGGTACATATAGAAGCAATTGGACACATTAATGATTGATAAAAATTAATCCATGGTGTATGGTGATGGTCAGAGTTTGGTGGCTCTACGCGTTTTGCGGTCTAGTAACCGCTTATCAGGAGCAATAAGCCATGGAGTTTGTCTAGAGAGAAAAGATGTACACTTAACTGGGTATTTGCCAATGATTATGATGGGATATAAAAGGGAGGGGGCGACAAAATATATTATAATAAAATTCAAACAATTGTATGGAGGGTTTTTGCATCCAACTTACATCAGCAGCTGCGCAGCCGCAGCACGCAACCAAGAATCGCCAGCACCCAGTGGGGCCTCACCTCCAGGCGCCGAGGTGGCTTGGTGAGACAGCAACATCCAACACAGGCAGGTGAAAGGCAGGTGAGTGTGAGTATCCTAAAAAGGATATATGTGATAATCCCTGAATGGGGACCTATGTGAAAAAAACATAAGAACGTAATGAAAATAGGTGTGAATGATGATGTTAGAGGTGTGTAAAAAAGGGTAAAGAAGAAATAGGAGAAGGAGAGGTGATAGCAGATGTGAGGTAGGAGAAGTGAGGGGGAGGGAAGGAAAAAGCAGAGGAAAAGAAAAGGAATAAAATGAAAGAGAAAAATTGTGAAGAAGGAATAAAAGGGAAATGCACAAGATGGACAAAAAGTGAAGGACTGTGTGTACCTATGGTCAAATCAGAAACAGAATTCCAAGAGCGTGGAGTGAACCTGGTAAGAAATGTTAGAGGTCATATGTGTGTGTCTGCCAAGTGCTGCCTAAATAGGTGTGCCGCCAAGACCAACCCACTCACGTCACGCAGGCAATCACTAAATGGAAAGTGGTGTTTGGTGCACTTTAATTTGAGTATTCACCACACAGACACTCCACGGATACACTATAATATACTGCAATATACTGTGTCAAATGTGCAGTAATGCTCAGCACTAAATGGTGCTAAAATTGCAATAACGCAATGAAATATACAGCATTAAATTTGCAGTATGGCACAGAACTATATGCCGTTAAACTTGCAGTAGCGCAATTAAATATATGGCATTAAACTTGCAGTACCGCAATGAAATATACAGCGTTAAACTTGCAGTAATGCACAGAACTACTGCATATGGTGTTAAACTTACAGTAACGCAAAGAAATGTACAGCGGTAAACTTGCAGTAACGCAATGAAATACACAACATTAAACTTGAAGTAACGCACAGAACTACGGTATACAATGTTAAACTTGCAGTAAAGCACAGAATTATACGCCATTAAACTTGCAGTAATGCAATAAAATATATGGCGTTAAAATTGCAGTAATGCACAGAACTATATGGTGTTAAACTTGCAGTACCGCAATGAAATATACAGCATTAAACTTGCAGTAACGCACCGAGCTGTGTGGCGTCAAACTTGCTGTAACGCAATGAAATATACAGCATTAAACTTGCAGTAACGCACAGAACGATATGGCATTAAACTTAGAGTAACAAAAAAAACAAACAGGAACTGCTGTTGCTAGATGAATGGCGGTACGCTCAGTTAAAAAAATTCTTGAAAAGCTACCTCGGCCTAAGAGATCTATAGAAACTCTATGGCCCTTAGAGAGATTATGTGAGGAGAAGGTTAAGAAGGGAGTAATCTCTAAGATTTATAAAATATTAGGTAATACAAAAAACTGGGCATACCGCCATTCATCAAAAAGTGGGAGGAGGAGTTGGGGTCACAGGTCAACGACCTCGAGATTAGGCAAATTATAGAGAGAGTGCACTCCACAGCAGTAAACCATAACGAAATGGAATTAAATTATAAATGTCTAGTCCGCTGGTATTTAACCCCCGATAAGGTACACAAATGTTCAAACGAAAATGCAAAGTTTTGTTGGAGGGGGTGTAAGGAAATAGGGACTATGGCTCATATTTGGTGGATGTGCCCTAAAATTCAAATATACTGGGGAGAGATCAGACAAACCATTAAAGATATAACCAAGTTCAAAGTCCCTGATGAGCCTTGGGGCTGTATATTACATGGGATTCGAATCCCAACTAAACAGTATATGATAACACTAACTCCACAACTTTTAAATGCTGCAAAGTACCAAATTGCTACACATTGGCAAGAACCGGAACGACCTAGCTTAAAGGGATGGTGCCATAAAATCGATGATATCTACAGATTGGAACGTGTGAAGTTCAGGGAGGGGGAGGAAATGGAGCAGTTCAAAAAAAAATGGCGGGAATGGGTAACTTATAAACATACTACGGGATATGCAGAGTTGCTGGGAGCATAATGGGTATATATGTGTGTATGCGTAGACGCATATTGTGTCATATGGGTATACATATATATAGAGATACGTGGATATATAAATTCGTATAGTTTATATAAATTATATAAATCATATAACAAAAATTTAACACAGAAATGATATCTATTCTACATGAGAGAGAGGCTAGATTAGGAGAAGAAAATGAAAAGAAAAGGTTAAAGAAGGAGCAATAGAAGGGTGGGTAATAGGGATGAGCTTCGTGTTCGAGTCGAACGTACGTTCGACTCGAACATCGGCTGTTCGATCGTTCGACGAAGATCGAACGATTTGGGCCGTTCGCGCCAAATTTGAGTGACCCGAACGGCCCACAATGCACTACGCCATCGCAGTGTCATCCAGGCGCTGTGATTGGCCAAGCATGCACTGTGACCCCGCATGCTTGGCCAATCACAGCGCCGGCAGCGAGGAGAGCAATGATTGGCCACAGGCAGGATGCCTGTGGCCAATTATTGCTGATGGGGTTTAGTACACGCCCCACACTATAAAAGGCCGCCGGCGCGGCGGCCTTGTGTAGTGTGTTCCGGAGCAGGGAAAGAGAAGCATAGGCAGGGACAGTGTCATTTTTTTTCCCTTTACTAATCCTGGATTCCTTGTGTTTAGGGACAAATAAGGATAGGTAGGGAGAGTGTCAGTGACAGTGTGCTATTCTGTGCTAATCCTTGTTTGTAGGGACAGAGAGGTACAGTGAGGGAAACTGACAGTGTGCTATTCTGTTCTAAAACTATTTTGCTGAACCATATTTTCAATCCTTGAGTTGAGGGACAGAGAGGTACAGTGAGGGAAAGTGTCAGTGTGCTATTGTGTTCTAAAACTATTTTGCTGAACCATATTTTCAATCCTTGAGTTGAGGGACAAAGAGGTACAGTGAGTGAAACTGACAGTGTGCTATTCTGTTCTAAAGCAATTTTGCTGTTCCATATTTTCAATCCTTGAGTTGAGGGACAGAGAGGTACAGTGAGGGAACGTGTCAGTGTGCTATTGTGTTCTAAAACTATTTTGCTGAACCATATTTTCAATCCTTGAGTTGAGGGACAGAGAGGTACAGTGAGTGAAACTGACAGTGTGCTATTCTGTTCTAAAGCAATTTTGCTGTTCCATATTTTCAATCCTTGAGTTGAGGGACAGAGAGGTACAGTGAGGGAAACTGACAGTGTGCTATTCTGTTCTAAAACTATTTTGCTGAACCATATTTTCAATCCTTGAGTTGAGGGACAGAGAGGTACAGTGAGTGAAACTGACAGTGTGCTATTCTGTTCTAAACCAATTTTGCTGTTCCATATTTTCAATCCTTGAGTTGAGGGACAGAGAAGGACACTCGTAGAAATTATCAGTGTGCTATTCTGTGCTAAATCTTGTTTGTAGGGAGGGACAGAGTAGGACAGTGAGTGAAACTGACAGTGTGCTATTCTGTTCTAAACCAATTTTGCTGTTCCATATTTTCAATCCTTGAGTTGAGGGACAGAGAAGGACACTCGTAGAAATTATCAGTGTGCTATTCTGTGCTAAATCTTGTTTGTAGGGAGGGACAGAGTAGGACAGTGAGTGAAACTGACAGTGTGCTATTCTGTTCTAAACCAATTTTGCTGTTCCATATTTTCAATCCTTGAGTTGAGGGACAGAGAAGGACACTCGTAGAAATTATCAGTGTGCTATTCTGTGCTAAATCTTGTTTGTAGGGAGGGACAGAGTAGGACAGTGAGGGAAAGTGTCAGTGTGCTATTCTGTTCTAAAACTTTTTTGCTGAACCATATTTTCAATCCTTGTGTTTAGGGACAGAGAAGGATAGGCAGGGGACAGTGTCAGTGTCATTGTTGCTAAGCCTCCTGCACAATATACACCTGAAGGTAGCCCTTATTGCTGTTTTTCCCATCTCCCTGCAGGCCATCCATTAAAATGTCTGGAAGGCAAACAAGGAGAGGCAGACAGTCAGGAGGCAAAAAAAGAGGGCAAGCAGGCTCTGTGTCTGGGGGCAACAGTGCTGGTCGTGTACGCGGTGCATTGTCATCAGCACATGGCCATGGGACACGCTTGTCCTTGTTTTCGGCAGCTGGACATGTTGAGCCACATCATGCCGAAGACTTGGTAGAGTGGATGACCAAGCCCACCTCATCCTCCTCATCCTCTCTCACCCAGGCTCAGGGTAGTGGCAAAGCAGCTGCCAAAGCGTCCTCTTCTCTGGTATCATTATCTTCATTAGTCAATCCTTCCCTAGACCCACCATGCCCTCCTCCTGAGGAGTCCCCCGAACTGTTTGAGCACAGTGTTGGGTACATGCTCCAGGAGGATGCCCAGCGTTTGGAAGGATCTGATGATGATACCCAGCTAGAGGAAGGCAGCAGCGTGAGAGCAGAGAGAGGGGATGCTCAAGAAGGACACCAATCTGGCAGTCATGTTCCAGCAGCTGCAGCATACTGCCAGATTGGCTCCAGTGATGAGGAGGGAGGGGATGATGAGGTCACTGACTCCACGTGGGTGCCTAATAGGAGAGAGGAGGAGGAGGAGGATGAGGAGGAGGCACATCTCCAACGAGGCAGGATGCCCTTGAGTGGCCAGCGTATGGGCAGCACACCGACGGAATCACACCGCAGAGCTCCGCCTGTGCAGGGCGCTGCCTCTGCCCGTCATTCAAAAAGTTCTTTGGTGTGGGCCTTTTTTGAGGCGAGTGCATTAGATCGCACAGCTGCTGTTTGCAACATGTCTCAAGCGTATATCGCGTGGCCAAAACATCAGCCGCTTGGGCACCACATGCTTGATCAGACATATGTTGACCTGCCATGCAGCTCGTTGGCAAGCCTACCTTAAAGACCCACACCAAAGAACAAAGCTGACCTCTTCTTGCACCGCATCAGCTGGGATCTCCAACCCCACTATACCTTCACTCCTCTCTGAAACCTGCTCTGAGAGGAATGAAGGTGTAGAATTAGGTGTGTCACAGGCAAGTACTTGCGGGCACTCTGCTAGCAGTACACCAACGTCCGATTCTAGCAGGCAAATTTCCCTGCCCCAGCTGCTGGACCGTCGAAAGAAGTTCACTCCCAGCCATCCATATGCCCAGCGGTTGAATGCTAGCTTGGCTAAATTGCTAGCGCTTCAACTGCTGCCTTTTCAGTTGGTAGACTCGGCCCCCTTCCGTGAGTTTGTGCAATGTGCGGTTCCTCAGTGGCAGGTTCCCAAACGACACTTTTTCGCACGGAAGGCTATTCCGGCTCTCTACAGGCATGTGGAAGGCAATGTCTTGGCCTCGCTGGACAGGGCGGTCAGCGGTAAGGTGCATATTACCGCTGACTCATGGTCCAGCAGGCATGGACAGGGACGTTACCTTTCTTTCACGGCCCATTGGGTCACTCTTTTGGCAGCTGGGAAGGATGCAGGACAAGGTGCAGTGGTGTTGGAGGTTGTTCCACCGCCACGCCTCCAAAATGCTACTACTGGTTGTGACACACCTCTCTCCTCCACCCCCTCCTCTTCTTCTTCCTCCATGGCCTCTTCCTGTGGTTTGTCCTCGGAACCAGCGGTGCTTCGTAGGCGTTCAAGGGGCTACGCAAGTACGCAGGCAAAAAGATGCCATGCCGTGCTTGCGCTGGTGTGTTTGGGGGACAGGAGCCACACTGGGGCAGACGTCCTGTCTGCTCTGCAGGGGCAGGCCGAGAGGTGGTTGATGCCACGCCAGCTTAAGCCAGGAATGGTGGTTTGCGACAATGGCACCAACCTCCTCTCCGCCCTCCAACAGGGACAACTGACCCATGTGCCCTGTATGGCTCACGTCCTTAACCTGGTGGTGCAGCGGTTCTTGGGCAGGTACCCGGGCTTACAGGATGTCCTGAGGCAGGCCAGGAAAGTCTGTGTGCATTTCCGCAGATCTTATAATGCCAGTGCTCGCCTGGCTGAGCTTCAAAAGGAGTTGAACCTGCCCAAGAACCGCCTTATATGTGACATGCCCACCAGGTGGAACTCAACGTTGGCCATGCTGCAGCGGCTGCACACGCAGCAGAGGGCCATCAATGAGTACCTGTGCGACTACGGCACCAGGACAGGGTCAGGGGAGCTCAGGTTTTTTTTCACCACGCCAGTGGGGCATGATCAGGGATGCATGCACTGTCCTGGCACCATTTGAGGAGGCCACGAGGATGGTGAGCAGTGACAGTGCATGCATCAGTGACACTGTACCTCTTGTCCACCTGTTGGAGCACACGCTGCGTGGAATAATGGACAGGGCACTTGAGGCAGAACAGAGGCAGGAAGAGGAGGACTTCCTTGCCTCTCAAGGCCCCCTTTACCCAGACAGTGTTCCTTCTGTCCCACCCATCGCACAGGAAGAGGAGGAGGAGGAGGAGGAGGAGGATTGTGTCAGCATGGAGGTGGAGGCTGGCACTCAGCATCATCAGCAGCAGTCTTTTAGGGATGATTTACAGTCTCAAGAAACCAGTGGACTTGTACGTGGCTGGGAGGAGGTGGCTGCGGATCATGTCGTCCTTAGTGACCCAGAGGACTCCGGACTGAATGCCTCAGCTAACCTACGCTGCATGGCCTCCCTGATCCTGCAAAGTCTGCGGAAGGATCCTCGTATTCTTCGGATCAAGGAGAGGGACCATTACTGGCTGGCCACTCTCCTTGATCCACGGTACAAGGGTAAGGTTGCGGACCTTATCGTACCGTCGCAGAGGGAGCAGAGGATGAGACAACTCTGGGAGGCCTTGCAGAAAGGTCTGTGCAACGCGTTCCCAGAGACTGGGAGGTTACAAACTCCTGGTCCTGGACAACGAGTTGCTGAGGCTTCGGGCAGTCAAAGAAGGAGCGGTGGGGAAGGTGGCCGTCTGACCGATGCGTTCAGACAATTCTTTAGTACGCAGCCCCAAAGTATGATCGGTTCCAGCAACCATCGCCAGCGTCTGATATACATGGTGCAGGAATACCTAGGGGCAAGGTCAGACTTGGACACCTTCCCCACCGAAAATCCTCTGGCTTACTGGGTCTTGAGGATGGATCACTGGCCAGAGCTTGCACAGTATGCAATTGAGCTACTGGCCTGTCCTGCATCCAGCGTTCTTTCAGAACGCACATTCAGTGCTGCTGGAGGATTTGTCACGGATCACAGGGTGCGCCTGTCCACCGACTCGGTTGATCGACTGACTTTCATCAAGATGAACCAGTCTTGGATCACCACCAGCTACCACACACCAGATGCTGATATAACAGACTAATTGATTTTAAAATGTCACATCCCTTCAAGACTGATGCTGATGCTGAGTGCCTGTGCTGTTATGTTGTCTGGCTATCCTCCTCCTCCTCCTCAATGATACGATTAACGATGATAGCTTGGAAGATCATTTTGGTTTATGGGTGATGCCCCCAGTGGCTGAGGCCCAATTTTTCAGCCCCTGTTTAACAGGGGCGTGTAATTAAAATTTTTGATGCAATACTTTGCAACAGGCCTCATTGCTGTGCTCCAAGTACAGTATCTGTGAGGGGTTGCAGTGTTGTGCCACCAGTGCCTAAGGCCCAATTTTTCAGCCCCTGTTCAACAGGGGCATGCAATTATAATTATTGATCTAATAATTCACAGCAGGGCCCATTGCTGCGCCCACCAAGAGTAACTGTCAGGCCTTACAGTGTTGTGGCACCAGCACCACCATCACCACCACCACCACCACCAAAGGCCCAATTTTTCAGCCCCTGTTCAACAGGGGCATGCAATTATAATTATTGATCTAATAATTCACAGCAGGGCCCATTGCTGCGCCCACCAAGAGTAACTGTCAGGCCTTACAGTGTTGTGGCACCAGCACCACCATCACCACCACCACCACCACCAAAGGCCCAATTTTTCAGCCCCTGTTCAACAGGGGCATGCAATTATAATTATTGATCTAATAATTCACAGCAGGGCCCATTGCTGCGCCCACCAAGAGTAACTGTCAGGCCTTACAGTGTTGTGGCACCAGCACCACCACCACCACCAAAGGCCCAATTTTTCAGCCCCTGTTCAACAGGGGCATGCAATTATAATTATTGATCTAATAATTCACAGCAGGGCCCATTGCTGCGCCCACCAAGAGTAATTGTCAGGCCTTACAGTGTTGTGGCACCAGCACCACCATCACCACCACCACCACCACCAAAGGCCCAATTTTTCAGCCCCTGTTCAACAGGGGCATGCAATTATAATTATTGATCTAATAATTCACAGCAGGGACCATTGCTGCACCCACCAAGAGTAACTGTCAGGCCTTACAGTGTTGTGGCACCAGCACCACCATCAAAGGCCCAATTTTTACTACCACTGATCAACAATTATATGTTATTACAATTCCTGATATTATACTTGACAGCAGGGCGTTCCAGCACCCACCAAGAATAACTGTGAGTGCTTTCAGTGTTGTGCCAACACCAACACCTAAGGGGACAATTTCTGCAGAGTATATACGGAAGGTCCCTACTTTCAAACATCTAACTTACAAACTACTACTACTTGCAAACGGAAGAAGACAACAGGAAGTGAGAGGAAATCTACCCCTTGGAAGGAAAATTCTCTCCTGTAAGAATTAATATGGGAGAAAGGTGTCTCCTCTCTACTGATGCTTTATCACCAATCCTTGTTTCAATAAAAACACCACATTTCAAAAACAGTTGTCATTGGGACGCAAAGTGAGGTGAAATGTTCTGAACAGGGGCACAGACAGCAAAAAAAATGTGACAGGGGTGATAACCGTTCCCTATGTTTTACAAAAAGCTAAAAAAAAGGAATTTGCCATGGAGCTCCACTTAAACAATGCAGCTGTTCAAAATTATAAACAGATTCTACATAAGAACAAACCTACAGTCCCTGTCTTGTATGCACCGCCTGTATACGGCTGTTTAGAGTATATAGGTCCTTTTTTATTTTGTGTGCGGGGTTCCCCTTAATATCCATACAAGACCCAAAGGGGCTGGTAATGGGCTGGGGTAGGGGGGGGGGGTTGATGGGGTAGCTATGCCATTTTTCCTAAAGATTTTCATCCATATTACCGGGATCAGACATTGCATTAAAGCCGCAAGCAGTTTTAAATGACTTTTTTCCCTTTAGAAATGTTATTTTGTGCAGGGACAGTTCTAAACACGGGAAACACGTGGCACTTCACAGGCATACTTTAGACACCCCCCAGGTGCAATATTTAAAGGAATATTTGACTTTTTTTTTCACTTTATGCATTATTAAAATGACTGCTCCCGGAAAACGTCCGTTTTTAAAACTTCTTTTTGCATTGATACATGTCCCCTGGTGCAGAAGCCGGGTTCCCAAACTCTGTTTCGGACAATAACATGGATAATAGTCATTATAATTAGCACTTTAGAATCCGAACGTTCGCATCCATTGTATTTAATAGGGTTCTAATGTTCGCGCAAACTTTCGGTCCGTTCGCGGGTTCTGGTGCGAACCGAACCCGGGGGTGTTTGGCTCATCACTAGTGGGTGACCATAGAGGGGAGATTCGGGGAGGGGGGCGGGGTTGGGAGTAATATTTTATTATCTCTCTGTGAAATATAAGTCTATTGTATATTTTGATATTATGTTATGAGATATGAAAATTTATAAAAAAATAAAATAAAAATAAATAAAAATAAACTTACAGTAACACACAGAACTATATGGCATTAAACTTGCAGTAACGCACAAAACTATATGGCGTTAAACTTGCAGTAACACAATGAAATCTATGGCGTTAAACTTGCAGTAATGCACAGAACTATATGGCGTTAAACTTGCAGTAACACAATGAAATATATGGTGTTAAACTTGCAGTGACACAATTAAATATATGGCATTAAACTTGCAGTAACGCAATGAAACATGCATTGTTAAACTTGCAGTAATGCACAGAACTATTGTCAGAGACCTGCTGGTACTGAACGAAGTGCATGCATTAAACTTGCAGTAATGCACAGAACGATATGGCATTAAACTTACAGTAACACACAGAACTATATGGCATTAAACTTGCAGTAAAGCACAAAACTTTGCAGAGTTAAACTTGTAGTAATGCACAAAACTATATGGCGTTAAACTTGCAGTGATGTAATTAAATATACAGCGTTAAACTTGCAGTAATGCACAGAACTATATGACGTTAAACTTGCAGTAATGCACAGAACTATATGGCGTTAAATTTGCAGTAATTCACAGAACTATATGGCGTTAATCTTGCAATAACGCACAGAACTATATGGCGTTAAACTTGCAGTAAGGCAATGAAATATATGGCAATAAACTTCCAGTAACGCAATGAAATATACAGCGTTAAACTTGCAGTAATGCACAAAACTATTGTATTTGGTGTTAAACTTGCAGTAACGCAAAGAAATATACAGCTTTAAACTTGCAGTAACGCACAGATCTATATGGCATTAAACTTGCAGTAACGCAATGAAATATACAGCATTAAACTTGCAGTAATGCACAGAACTATATGGCATTAAACTTGCAGTAACGCACAGAACTATATGGCATTAAACTTGCAGTAATGCAATGAAATATACAGTGTTAAACTTGCAGTAATGCACAGAACTATATGGCGCTAAACTTGCAGTAACACAATGCATTGTTCTTGAATATGAGATCTGGAGTCAAAAAAAACTCAGAAATCATATTTACACTAAAATTAAATTTAAAAAAATGCTGTTTAATTAAAAAACAAAAACAAATGTCTCTTTAAGAGCTATGGGCGGAAGTGATGTTTTGAGGTCGCTTCCACCTTGCAATGGTATGGAGACAGATGGGGTCCATCTTCCCCTCACTCGTCTCCATACTTAACAGGAGAAAGGACCCGATCGCCCTTCAGCCGCTGCCGGCAGCTCCGGTAAGCAACGGAGGGCACCGGAGCGTGGCGGGAGGGGGGCTCGATAAAAGTGATCTTGCGGCGAATCCACCGCAGAGACCACTTTTATATGAAAGCGGGCCGCCCGCTGAAGAACTGGATACTGAGGTTATGGTAGCCATAACAACGATATCCCTCTTCAAATGTATAACGATGGCGGGTGGTCCGTAAGTGGTTAAATATTATGCCTGGGGATCCCCTTAGTCTGCCTGAAAAGTAGCACATCTGGCTGATGTGTTTTACAGTCCCGCAGCAAAATTTAATTTCTAAAGGAATACATGTCATTGAAACTTTCTTGCGGCTGTAATGTATTGCCGGCTCCCAGCAATATAGATAAAAATAAAGGAAAAAATGGCATCTGCCCCCCCCCCAGTCCATACCAGGCCCTTTGGGTCTGGTATGGATATTAAGGGGAACTCCACGACAAAATAAAAATAAAAAATTGCCGTGAGCGCCCCCACTCCTGAACCATACCAGACCACATGCCCTCAAGCACCTTGCCCCATGTTGATGGGGACAAGGGCCTCACCCCCACAACCCTTGCCCGGTGGTTTTGGGAGTCTGTGGGCGGGGGGCTTATTGTAATCTAGAAGTCCCCTTTACCAAGGGAGGCTTTAGATCCCCCCCATGTGAATGTGCATCGGGGACATTGTACCCCTACCCATTCACCAAAAAGTGTTAAAAAGTTAAAACCACAATAGACAGTTTTTGACAACTTATGCCTTGTACACACGGTCGGATTTTCCATCGGAATAAACTCAGACTGTTTTTTTCAATGGAATTCCGTTCAAGCTGTCTTGCATACACACTTTCACACCAAATTCTGTTTGTCAAGAACGCAGTGACATACAACACTACGACGAGCCGAGAAAAATTAAGTTCAATGCTTCCGAGCATGCGTCGACATGATTCTGAGCATGCATGTTTTTTTCTCCATCAGAGTTCCATACAGACGAATGGAATTTCCGTTTCCGAACATGTTCTCTTTCTAACTCTGTCGGAGTTTCCGACGGAAAAAGTCAGATGGGGCATACACACGGTCGGAATATCCACTGAAAAAATTCCATCTGACTTTTTTCCTCGGAAATTCCGACCGTGTGTACGTGGCATAAGAAAACAAATGGCATGGGGTCCCCCCGAAAATCCATGCAAAGCCTCTTGGGTCTGGTATATATTTTAAGGGGAACGGCATACCGAAATTTAAAAAAAAAACAAAGTGGGGGTCCCCCCTCAAAATCCGTACCAGGCCATTTGGGTCTGGCATAGATTTTAAGGGGAACTAAAAAAAAAAACAATCATTGTGTTTATTACCATAAAAGACAGTAAAAGAGCCTTGAATACAATAATTGATGACCAGGGACGTTATATCATCCTTATATGCAAAATAAACAACATGACTTATACGATTGTCAACATGTGCTCCCAACACCAAGTAAATTTCCTTTCTACATAAGGTATGGAAAAAGGTACAGAAACAAAAACAAGGCCACATTCTCATATGTGGAGACTTTAGTTTAGTGCCCGATGCCTCTGTAAACATTAAGGGCCCTACAACAAAAAGAACTTGCACATAAGCCTTGTCCAATTTTCTTCTTTCAACTAATTTATACAACATTTGGAGGTGTCAACATTCACTAGAAAGGGACTACTCCTTTTTCTCCAAACCCCATTGCACATACTCACGGATCGTTTTTTTTGTGGTGGACAAACAGCTTCTACAAGATGTTTATACCTCTGACATTCATACCATCACATGGTCAGACCATGCACCCGTTAAATCGCAAACCAACATGTGGTGCAACGACCCCTTGCTGATGTCATCTGCCTCAAACACTAAGCTTATACAAGAACACCTGAAAGACTTCTTCGAACTTAACAACTCCTCAGTCGATGACCCCTTCCTTGTATGGGCCGCCCACAAGACCTGCATACGGGAATCCTGCTTCAAATGAGTTCAAGAGCTAAGCGACAGAGAACACAGCAGCTCGATAACCTATTAGCTAAGATAACAAAATATGAGCAAGAGGAAAAAAAAACGTCACTAGTAATTAGTAACCAATTATTTCAAGCCAGAAATGACCTCCATGCGCATCTATCAGCGCAGCATGCTAAATCCCTTGGCAAACTACGAGCCACTTTCTATGCCTCAGGAAGTAAGGCAGGTAAGCTCTTTGCGGCACAAGTTAAGCAACGAGCAGCTAAACAAAAAATACCTTATATCCTTCACCCTACAAATGGAGGAAAACTATACAACCCCAAGCATAAAGCAAATGCCTTCTGCTCTTACTACAATTCCCTCTACAATCTAGCAGACAAGACACAGAATTTGAAATATCCAAATTTCTAGAGTCTTTGAACCTACCTACCCTATCCGGCTCTCAGCTGGACACTCTCAATGCCCCTATCAGTGACCGGGAGATCAAAACAACCATCTCCTTACTCCCAAACAATAAGGCACCAGGGCATGACAGCTTCTCAGCTGAATATTATAAATTACTTTCCCACACCCTAACCCCTCATCTTAACCAAATGTTTAACACTGCTGTGTCCTATGGCAAATTCCCAGATGAAATGCTTACCGCAAATATCATAACTCTCCCGAAACCAGGGAAGAAGTCGGTATCTCCTCAGAACTTCGGTCCAATTTCCCTACTAAACACGGACTTGAAAATGTACGCTAAAATTATGGCAAACAGGTTGGCCCCCCTTATGCCACAATTGGTACATGAAGATGGCTTCACAATGGGGAGACAGGCACCCGATGCCACTTGGAAAAAAATCTAGTTAATGCGTCATTCTGAACCTGCGAAAACCAAAGCCGTATTCTTAGCATTTGATGCAGAGAAAGCTTTCGACCGCATTCACTGGGGCTATTTGAATCACACACTAATACAATTTGGATTTAGTGGTAACATACTCTCTGCAATTATGGCCCTATATTCATCGCCATCAGCTCAGGTTTTCATGGACAGAATACTCTGAGATAAGTTTCCCATAGCAAATGGTACAAGGCAAGGGTGTCCCCTCTCCCCAATAATATTCACCCTCTTGATGGACCCGCTAGCACAAAAGATAAGGGATTACAGTTCAATCACAGGTATAAAAATATCAGACAAAGAATATTAAGTCACTCTATTTGCAGACAATGTTGTTCTAACTGATACGGATTCTTCCCTGCCGAGAGTGTATGAGGTGTTAACCTCCTTTAATGCTATATCGTATTACAAGATTAACAAATCCAAATCAAATGTTCTTAGCATAAACATAAGTGAACCCACCAAAAAGCTAGATTTCCTTTCCAATGGGTCTCCACATCCATGACATACAGTACCTTGGCCTTTCCCTGACTCCCTCTACTAAAAACCTATACTTCGCCAACTATGTCCCTTTTCTTCATACATGTAAGCAAGAGCTAGCTAAACTTAGTATACATTTCCTTTCCTGGGCAGGTAGAACGTCTGCCTTAAAAATGCCCAAACTATTAGATACAGTGGGTACGGAAAGTATTCAGACCCCCTTAAATTTTTCACTCTTTGTTATATTGCAGCCATTTGCTAAAATCATTTAAGTAAATTTTTTCCTCATTAATGTACACACAGCACCCCATATTGAAAGAAAAACACAGAATTGTTGACATTTTTGCAGATTTATTAAAAAAGAAAAACTGAAATATCACATGGTCCTAAGTATTCAGACCCTTTGCTCAGTATTTAGTATTTGCCCCCTTTTGATGAGTATTTTTGGGAAAGATGCAACAAGTTTTTCACACCTGGATTTGGGGATCCTCTGCCATTCCTCCTTGCAGATCCTCTCCAGTTCTGTCAGGTTGGATGGTAAACGTTGGTGGACGGACATTTTTAGGTCTCTCCAGAGATGCTCAATTGGGTTTAAGTCAGGGCTCTGGCTGGGTCATTCAAGAACAGTCACGGAGTTGTTGTGAAGCCACTCCTTCGATATTTTAGCTGTGTGCTTAGGGTCATGGTCTTGTTGGAAGGTAAACCGTCGGCCCAGTCTGAGGTCCTGAGCACTCTGGAGAAGGTTTTATTCCAGGATATCCCTGTACTTGGCCGCATTCATCTTTCCCTCGATTGCAACCAGTCGTCCTGTCCCTGAAGCTGAAAAACACCCCCACAGCACGATGCTGCCACCACCATGCTTCACTGTTGGGACAGTATTGGACAGGTGATGAGCAGTGCCTGGTTTTCTCCACACATACCGCTTAGAATTAAGGCCAAAAACTTCTATCTTGGTCTCATCAGACCAGAGAATCTTATTTCTCACCATCTTGGAGTCCTTCAGGTGTTTTTTAGCAAACTCCATGCGGGCTTTCATGTGTCTTGCACTGAGAAGAAGCTTCCGTCTGGCCACTCTGCCATAAAGCCCAGACTGGTGGAGCGCTGCAGTGATGGTTGACTTTCTACAACTTTCTCCCATCTCCCGACTGCATCTCTGGAGCTCAGCCACAGTGAACGTTGAGTTCTTCTTTACCTCTCTCACCAAGTCTCTTCTCCCCCGATAGCTCAGTTTGGCCAGACGACGGCCAGCTCTAGGAAAGGTTCTGGGCATCCCAAACGTCTTCCATTTAAGGATTATGGAGGCCACTGTGTTCTTAGGAACCTTAAGTGCAGCAGAAAACTTTTTGTAACCTTGGCCAGATCTGTGCCTTGCCACAATTCTGTCTCTGAGTTCTTCAGGCAGTTCCTTTGACCTCATGATGCTCATTTGCTCTGACATGCACTGTGAGCTGTAAGGTCTTATATAGACAGGTGTGTGGCTTTCCTAATCAAGTCCAATCAGTATAATCAAACACAGCTGGACTCAAATGAAGGTGTAGAACAGGGATATGCAATTAGCGGACCTCCAGCTGTTGCAAAACTACAAGTCCCATCATGCCTCTGCCTCTGGGTGTCATGCTTGCTGCTGTCAGAGTCTCGCTATGCCTCATAGGACTTGTAGTTTGGCAACAGCTGGAGGTCCGCTAATTGCATATCCCTGGTGTAGAACCATCTCAAGGATGATCAGAAGAAATGGACAGCACTTGAGTTATATATATGAGTGTCACAGCAAAGGGTCTGAATACTTAGGACCATGTGATATTTCAGTTTTTCTTTTTTAATAATTCTGCAGAAATGTCAACAATTCTGTGTTTTTCTGTCACTATGGGGTGCTGTGTGTACATTAATGAGGAAAAAAATGAACTTAAATGATTTTAGCAAATGGCTGCAATTTAACAAAGAGTTAAAAACTTAAGGGGGTCTGAATACTTTCCGTACCCACTGTATATCCAGAGCTTTACCAATTCAAATACCATCCACGTTCTTCACTGATGCAAAACGGCTATTGAGTAACTATGACTGGAAAGGTAAAAGCCCATGGTGCCCTTATACAACCCTAATCAGACATAAACGGCAGGAGGCATGGGACTCCCCGTCATTAGCTCCGGACCATTTGGCAGCCTAAAGACCAGAGGACTTTTTACAATTTGGCACTGCGCTGTTTTAACTTGTAATTGCGCGGTCATGCAATGTTGTAGCCAAGCAAAATTTGCGTCCTTTTTTCCCCACAAATAGAGCTTTCTTTTGATGGTATTTGATTGTCTCTGCAATTTTTATTTTTTGCAATATAAATGGAAAAAGACCGAAAATTTTTAAATAAAATTATATTTTCTAATTTTTGTTATAAGAAAAATCCAATAAACTCAATTTTAGTCATACAATTAGGCCAAAATGTATTCAGCCACATGTCTTTGGTAAAAAAAATGTCAATAAGCGTATATTTATTGGTTTGCGCAAAAGTTATAGCGTCTACAAACTAGTTTACATTTTCTGGAATTTACACAGCTTTTAGTTTATGACTGCCTATCTCATTTCTTGAGGTGCTAAAATGGCAAAATAGCACACACCCCCCAAATTACCCCATTTTGGAAAGTAGACACCCCAAGGAAATTGCTGAGAGGCATGTTGAGCCCATTGAATGTTGAATTTTTTTGTCCCAAGCGATTGAATTTGTTTTACAAAATGTTGTCACTAAATGATATATTGCTCAAACATGCCATGGTTATATGTGGAATTAAACTCCAAAATACATTCTGCTGCTTCTCCTGAGTACGGGGATACCACATGTGTGGGACTTTTTGGGAGCCTAGCCACGTACGGGGCCCGAAAACCAAGCACCGCCTTCAGCCTTTCTAAGGGCGTAAATTTTTGATTTCACTCCTCACACTACCTATCACAGTTTCGAAGGCCATAAAATGCCAAGATAGCACAAAACCCCTGAAATGACCCCATTTTGGAAAGTAGACACCCAAGCTATTTTCTGAGAGGCATGATGAGTATTTTGCAGCTCTCATTTGTTTTTGAGAATTAAGAAAGTAATTTTTTTTTCCATTTTTCAATTTCAAAACTTTGTAACAAAAAACAAGATCTATAAAACACTCACCATACCTCTCAGCAAATAGCTTGGGGTGTCTACTTTCCAAAATGGGGTCATTTGGGGGGGGGGGGTTGTTCCATCTGGGCATTCCATGGCCTCTGAAACTGTGATAGGCAGTGAGTAGTGAAATCAATAATTTACATCCTTAGAAAGCCTGAAGGCGGTGCTTGGTTTTCGGGGTCCCATACGTGGCTAGTAGGGATGAGCCGAACACCCCCGGTTCGGTTCGCACCAGAACTTGCGAACGGACCGAAAGTTTGCGCGAACGTTAGAACCCTATTAAATACAATGGACGTGAACGTTCGAAATCTAAAGTGCTAATTATAACGGCTAATATGCATGTTATTGTCCTAAAAAGGGTTTGGGGACCCGGGTTCTGCCCCAGGGGACATGTATCAATGCAAAAATAAGTTTTAAAAACTGCAGTTTTTTCGGGAGCAGTCATTTTAATGATGCATAAAGTGAAAAAAAAAAGTGAAATATTCCTTTAAATATCGTACCTGGGGGGTGTCTAAAGTATGCCTGTGAAGTGGCATGTGTTTCCCGTGTTTAGAACTGTCCCTGCACAAAATGACATTTCTAAAGGAAAAAAAGCCATTTAAAACTTTAATGTAGTGTCTGGTCCCGGTAATATGGATGAAAATCTTTGAGAAAAATGGCATGGCTACCCCATCACCCCCCCCCCCCCACCCCAGCCCATTACCAGCCCCTTTGGGTCTTGTATGGATATTAAGGGGAACCCCGCACCCAAAATAAAAAAAGGCCCTATATACTCTGAACAGCAGTATACAGGCGGTGCAAACAAGACAGGGACTGTAGGTTTTTTCTTAAGTAGAATCTGTTTGTAATTTTGAACAGGTACATTGTTTAAGTGTAGCTCCAGACAAAAAAAATCAATTTTTAAGCTTTTTGGAAAACATGGGGAAAAGTTATCACCCCTGTAACATTTGTTTTGCTGTCTGTGCACCTGTTCAGAAGATTTCACCTCACTTTCCCAATGACAAATGTTTTTGGAAAAGTGGGTTTTTTATTGAAACAAGGATTGGTGATAAAGCATCAGTAGAGAGGAGACACCTTTTTCCCATATTAACTCTTACAGGAGAGAATTTCCCTTCCTAGGGGTAGATTTCCTCTCACTTCCTTTTGTCTCCTTCGGTTTGCAAGTAGGAGTCGTTTGTAAGTTGGATGTTTGAAAGTAGGGGCCTGCCGTATATACTCTTCTGAAATTTGCCCCTTAGATGTTGGTGTTGCCACAACACTGTGAGCCCTCACAGTTACTCTTGGTAGGCGCTGGAATGCCCTGCTGTGAACTATTATATCAGGAATTGTAATTACATGCCATTGTTGAACAGTGGTAGGAAAAATTGGGCCTTTGGTGGTGGTGCTGGTGCTACAACACTGTCAGCCCTCACAGTTACTCTTGGTGGGTGCATTAATGGGCCCTACTGTTAATTATTAGATCAAGATTTGTAATTGCATGCCCCTGTTGAAGAGGGGCAGAAAAATTGGGCCTTTGGTGGTGGTGGTGGTGGTGGTGTTGCCACAACACTGTAAGCCCTCACAGTTACTCTTGGTGGGGGCAGGGATGGGCCCTGCTGTGAATTATTAGATCAAGAATCGTAATTACATGCCCCTGTTGAACAGGGGCAGAAAAATTGGACCTTAGGCACTGGTGCCACAACACTGCAACCCCTCACAGATGCTGTACTTGGAGCACAGCAATGAGCCCTGTTGCAAAGTATTGCATCAAAAATTTTAATTACACGCCCCTGTTAAACAGGGGCTGAAAAATTGGGCCTTAGGCACTGGTGCTGGTGCCACAAGACTGCAACCTCTCCCAGATACTCTAGTTGGAGTGCAGGAATGAGCCCTGCTGCAAAGTATTGCATCAAAATTTTTAATTACACGCCCCTGTTAAACAGGGGCTGAAAAATTGGGCCTAAGGCACTGGTGCTGGTACCACGATACTGCAACCTCTCCCAGATACTCTAGTTGGAGTGCAGGAATGAGCCCTGCTGCAAAGCATTGCATACAAAATTGTAATTACATGCCCCTGTTAAACAGGAACTGAAAAATTGGACCTTAGCCACTGGTGGCGGCACCCAGAAACAAAAATGTTCTTCCAAGCTATCATCAGGAATCGGATCATTGAGGAGGAGGAGGATAGTCAGTCAACATAACAGGACAGTCACTCAGCATCAGCATAGGCAGTCTTGAAGGGATGTGACATTTCAAAATAAATTATTCTGTTATATCAGCTTCAGGTGCTTGGTAGCTGGTGGTGATCCAAGACTGGTTCATCTTTATGAAGGTCAGTCGATCAACCGAGTCGGTGGACAGGCGCACCCTGTGATCCGTGACAAAGCCTCCAGCAGCACTGAATGTGCGTTCCGAAAGAACGCTGGATGCAGGACAGGCCAGTAGCTCAATTGCATACTGTACAAGCTCTGGCCAGTGATCCTACCTCAAGACCCAGTAAGCAAGAGGATTTTCGGTGGGAAAGGTGTCCAAGTCTGACCTTGCCCCTAGGTGTTCCTGCACCATGTATATCAGATGCTGGTGATGGTTGCTGGAACCGTTCATACTTTGGGGCTGCGGACTAAAAAATTGTCTGAACGCATGGGTCAGACGGCCACCTTCCCCACCGCTCCTTCTTTGACTGACCAAAGTTTGTAACCTCCCAGTCTCTGGGAACGCGTTGCACAGACCTTTCTGCAAGGCCTCCCGGAGATGTCTCATCCTCTGCTCCCTCTGCGACGGTAAGATAAGGTCCGCAACCTTACCCTTGTACCGTGGATCAAGGAGAGTGGCCAGCCAGTAATGGTCCCTCTCCTTGATCCGAAGAATACGAGGATCCTTCCGCAGACTTTGCAGGATCAAGGAGGCCATGCAGCGTAGGTTAGCTGAGGCATTCGGTCCGGAGTCCTCTGGCTCACTAAGGACGACATGATCCGAAGCCACCTCCTCCCAGCCACGTACAAGTCCACGGGTTTCTTGGGACTGTAAATCATCCCTAAAAGACTGCTTCTGTTGATGCTGAGTGCCAGGCTCCACCTCCATGCTGACACAATCCTCCTCCTCCTCCTCTTCCTCGTCCTCTTCCTGTGCGATGGGTGGGACAGAAGGAACACTGTCTGGGTAAAGGGGGCCTTGAGAGGCAAGGAAGTCCTCCTCTTCCTGCCTCTGTTCTGCCTCAAGTGCCCTGTCCATTATTCCATGCAGCGTATGCTCCAACAGGTGGACAAGAGGTACAGTGTCACTGATGCATGCACTGTCACTGCTCACCATCCTTGTGGCCTCCTCAAATGGTGCCAGGACAGTGCATGCATCCCTGATCATGCCCCACTGGCGTGGTGAAAAAAAACGAGCTCCCCTAACCCTGTCCTGGTGCCGTAGTCACACAGGTACTCATTGATGGCCCTCTGCTGCGTGTGCAGCCGCTGCAGCATGGCCAACGTTGAGTTCCACCTGGTGGGCATGTCACATATAAGGCGGTTCTTGGGCAGGTTCAACTCCTTTTGCAGCTCAGCCAACCGAGCACTGGCATTATATGATCTGCGGAAATGCACACAGACTTTCCTGGCCTGCCTCAGGACATCCTGTAAGCCCGGATACCTGCCCAAGAACCGCTGCACCACCAGGTTAAGGACGTGAGCCACACAGGGCACATGGGTCAGTTGTCCCTGTTGGAGGGCGGAGAGGAGGTTGGTGCCATTGTCGCAAACCACCATTCCTGGATTAAGCTGGTGTGGCATCAACCACCTCTCGGCCTGCCCCTGCAGAGCTGACAGAACCTCTGCCCCAGTGTGGCTCCTGTCCCCCAAACACACCAGCGCAAGCACAGCATGGCATCTTTTTGCCTGCGTACTTGCGTAGCCCCTTGAACGCCTACGGAGCACCGCTGGTTCCGAGGACAAAGCACAGGAATAGGCCATGGAGGAAGAAGAAGAGGAGGGGGTGGAGGTGGAGGAGAGAGGTGTGTCACAACCAGTAGTAGCATTTTGGAGGTGTGGCGGCGGAACAACTTCCAACACTACTGCACCTTGTCCTGCATCCTTCCCAGCTGCCAAAAGAGTGACCCAATGGGCCGTGAAAGAAAGGTATCGTCCCTGTCCATGCCTGCTGGACCATGAGTCAGCGGTAATATGCACCTTACTGCTGACTGCCCTGTCCAGCGAGGCATGGACATTGCCTTCCACATGCCGATAGAGAGCCGGAATCGCCTTCCGTGAGAAAAAGGGGGCCGAGTCTACCAACTGAAAAGGCAGCAGTTGAAGTGCTAGCAATTTAGCCAAGCTAGGATTCAACCGCTGGGCATGTGGATGGCTGGGTGTGAACTTCTTTCGACGGTCCAGCAGCTGGGGCAGGGAAATTTGCCTGCTACTATCGGACGTCAGTGTACTGCTAGCAGAGTGCCCGCAAGTACTTGGCTGTGACACACCTAATTCTACACCTTCATTCCTCTCAGTGCAGGTTTCAGAGAGGACTGAAGTTATAGTGGGGATGGAGATCCCAGCTGATGAGGAGCAAGGAGAGGTCCGCTTTGTTCTTTGGTGTGGGTCTTTAAGGTACGCTTTCCAACGAGCTGCATGGCAGGTCAACATATGTCTGGTCAAGCATGTGGTGCCCAAGCGGCTGATGTTTTGGCCACGCGAGATACACTTGAGACATATGTTGCAAATAGCAGCGGTGCGATCTGATGCACTTGACTCAAAAAAGGGCCACACCAAAGAACTTTTGGAATAACGAGCAGAGGCAGCGCCCTGCACAGGCGGAGCTCTGCGGTGTGATTCAGTCGGTGTGCTGCCCTTACGCTGGCTCCCGGAGGGCATCCTGCCTCGTTGGAGATGTGCCTCCTCCTCATCCTCCTCCTCTCTCCTATCAGGCACCCACGTGGAGTCAGTGACCTCATCATCCCCTCCCTCCTCATCACTGGAGCCAATCTGGCAGTATGCTGCAGCTGCTGGAACATGACTGCCAGATTGCTGTCCTTCTTGAGCATCCCCTCTCTCTGCGCTCACGCTACTGCCTTCCTCTAGCTGGGTATCATCATCAGACCCTTCAAAACGCTGGGCATCCTCCTGGAGCATGTACCCAACACTGTGCTCAAACAGTTCGGGGGACTCCTCAGGAGGACATGGTGGGTCTAGGGAAGGAGTGACTGATGATGACATTGATACAAGGGAAGAGGACGCTTTGGCAGCTGCTTTGCCAGTACCCTGAGCCTGGGTGAGAGAGGATGAGGAGGATGAGGAGGATGAGGAGGGCTTGGTCATCCACTCTACCAAGTCTTCGGCATGATGCAGCTCAACACGTCCAGCTGCCGAAAATAAGGACAAGCGTGTCCCATGGCCACGTGCTGATGACGATGCACCGCGTCCACGACCAGCACTGTTGTCTCTAGACACAGAGCCTGCTTTCCCTCTTTTATTGGCTCCTGACTGTCTGCCTCTTCTTGTTGGCCTTCCAGACATAGTAATGGACTGCAGGGAGTAGTGTATATTGTGCTGGAGGCACACAACACCCACTAACTCCTGCAGATGCCTTTATTATGGAACACCAGCAATAAAGGGTATATACAGGTGTATACTGTGCTGTGCTGGAGGGACACAACACCCACTAACTCCTGCAGATGCATTTATTAGAGAACACCAGCAATAAAGGGTAGATACAGGTGTATACTGTGCTGTGCTGGAGGGACACAACACCCACTAACTCCTGCAAATGCCTTTATTAGAGAACACCAGCAATAAAGGGTAGATACAGGTGTATACTGTGCTATGCTGGAGGTACATAACACCCACTAACTCCTGCAGATGCCTTTATTAGAGAACACCAGCAATAAAGGGTAGATACAGGTGTATACTGTGCTGTGCTGGAGGGACACAACACCCACTAACTCCTGCAGATGCCTTTATTAGAGAACACCAGCAATAAAGAATAGATACAGGTGTATACTGTGCTGGGGCACACAACACCCAGTAACTCCAGCAGATGCCTGTAGTATAGAACAGCAAAAAAGTGTAGATACAGGTGTATACTGTGCGGGGGCACACAACACCCACTAACTCCTGCAGATGCCTTTATTAGAGAACACCAGCAATAAAGGGTAGATACAGGTGTATACTGTGCTGGGGCACACAACACCCACTAACTCCTGCAGATGCCTGTATTATAGAACAGCAAAAAAATGTAGATACAGGTGTATACTGTGCTGGGGCACACAACACCCACTAACTCCTGCAGATGCCTGAGAAAAGAACACACTGTCCCTGCCTATCTAGCTTAGAGAACAGTAATAAAGGGTAGATACAGGTGTATACTGTGCTGGGGCACACAACACCCACTAACTCCTGCAGATGCCTGTATTATAGAACAGCAAAAAAGTGTAGATACAGGTGTATACTGTGCTGGGGCACACAACACCCACTAACTCCTGCAGATGCCTGTATTATAGAACAGCAAAAAAGTGTAGATACAGGTGTATTCTGTGCTGGGGCACACAACACCCACTAACTCCTGCAGATGCCTTTATTAGAGAACACCAGCAATAAAGGGTAGATACAGGTGTATACTGTGCTGGGGCACACAACACCCACTAACTCCTGCAGATGCCTGTATTATAGAACAGCAAAAAAATGTAGCTACAGGTGTATACTGTGCTGGGGCACACAACACCCACTAATTCCTGCAGATGCCTGAGAAAAGAACACACTGTCCCTGCTTATCTAGCTTAGAGAACAGTAATAAAGGGTAGATACAGGTGTATACTGTGCTGGGGCACACAACACCCACTAACTCCTGCAGATGCCTGAGAAAAGAACACACTGTCCCTGCCTATCTAGCTTAGAGAACAGTAATAAAGGGTAGATACAGGTGTATACTGTGCTGGGGAACACAACACCCACTAACTCCTGCAGATGCCTGAGAAAAGAACACACTGTCCCTGCCTGTCTATCTAGCTTAAAGAACAGTAATAAAGGGTAGATACAGGTGTATACTGTGCTGGGGCACACAACACCCACTAACTTCTGCAGATGCCTGAGAAAAGAACACACTGTCCCTGCCTATCTAGCTTAGAGAACAGCAATAAAGGGTAGATACAGGTGTATACTGTGCTGCAGGCACACAACACCCACTAACTCCTGCAGATGCCTGAGAAAAGAACACACTGTCCCTGCCTGCCTATCTAGCTTAGAGAACAGCAATAAAGGGTAGATACAGGTGTATACTGCACTGGAGGCACACAACCCCCACTAACTCCTGCAGATGTCTGAGAAAAGAACACACTGTCCCTGCCTGCCTATCTAGCTTAGAGAACAGCAATAAAGGGTAGATACAGGTGTATACTGCGCTGGAGGCACACAACACCCACTAACTCCTGCAGATGCCTGAGAAAAGAACACACTGTAGAACACACTGTCCCTGCCTATGTAGCTCTTTTCCTGCACGCCGGAACACACTACACAAGGCCGCCGCGCTGGCGGCCTTTTATAGTGTGGGGCGTGTACTAAACCCCCCTGAGCTATGATTAGCCACAGGCATCCTGCCTGTGGCCAATTATGGCTCTCCTCGCTGCCGGCGCTGTGATTGGCCAAGCATGCAGGGTCACAGTGCATGCTTGGCCAATCACAGCACTGGCAATGCAGTGCGATGGCGCAGTGCATTGTGGGCCATTCGCGTCACACGAATTTGGCGTGAACGGCCCACAAAGTTCTGGTTTCGCTGAACAGGCGATGTTCGAGTCGAACATGCATTCGACTCGAACACCAAACTCATCCCTAGTGGCTAGGCTCCCAAAAAGTCTCACACATGTGGTATCCCTGTACTCAGGAGAAGCAACATAATGTATTTTGGGGTGTAATTCCACATATACCTATTGCATGTTTGAGCAACATATAATTTAGTGACAACTTTCTGTAAAAAAAATAAAAAAATAATAGTTTTCCAGAAACTTGTGGCAAAATATAAAATATTCCATGGACTCAACATGCCTCTCAGCAAATAGCTTAAAGTGTCTTATTTCCAAAATGGGGTGATTTCTTGACATTTCATGGCCTCCGTAACTGTGATAAGTAGTGAGGAAGTGAAATCACCATTTTACGCCCTTAGAACGCCTGAAGGCAGTGATTGGTTTTTGGGGTCCTGTACACGGCTAGGCTCCCAAAAAGTCTCACATATGTTGTATCCCCGTACTCAGGAAAAGCAGCAAAATTTATTTTGGGGTGTAATTCCACATATGCCCATGGCATGTTTGAGCAATATATCATTTAGTGACAACTTTGTGCAAAAAAAAAAAAAATATTGTCTTTTTCCCGAAACTTGTGTCAAAACATAAAATATTCCATGGACTCGACATGCCTCTCAGAAAATAGCTTGGGGTGTCTACTTTCCAAAATGGGGTCATTTGGGGGGGGGGGTTGAACTGTCCTGGCATTTTATGCTCAACATTTAGAAGCTTATGTCACACATCACCCACTCTTCTAACCACTTGAAGACAAAGCCCTTTCTTACACTTTTTGTTTGCATGAAAACATTTTTTTTTTGCAAGGAAATTACTTTGAACCCCCAAACATTATATATTTTTTTTAAAGCAAAGGCCCTACAGATTAAAATGGTGGATGTTGCATTTTTTTTTCACAAATTTCAGTATTTGCGCATCGATTTTTCAAATGCATTTTTTTTGGAAAAAACACACTTTTTTTATTTTAATGCACTAAAACACACTATATTGCCCAAATGTTTAATGAAATAAAAGGATAATCTTAGGCCGAGTACATGGATACCAAACATGACATGCTTAAAAAAAATTCACAAACGTGCAGCGGCGACAAACTACATACATTTTTAAAAGCCTTTAAAAGCCTTTACAGGTTACCACTTTAGATTTATAGAGGAGGTCTACTGCTAAAATTACTGCCCTCGATCTGACCTTCGCAGTGATACCTCACATGCATGGTGCAATTGCTGTTTACATATGACGCCAGACCGACGCTTGCATTCGCCTTTGCTTTTTTATTTTATTTTTAAACTGTTCCTTTAATTTTTTTTATCATTTTTATTGTTATCTCGGAATGTAAATATCCCCTATGATAGCAATAGGTATATTTTTGATTTCACTCCTCACTACCTATCACAATTTCAAAGGCCATAAAATGCCAAGATAGCACAAACCCCCCCCCCCCCCAAATGACCCCATTTTGGAAAGTAGACGACCCAAGCTATTTGCTCAGAGGCATGTTGAGTCCATGGAATATTATTCAAATGCATTTTTTGGGAAAATGCCGCTTCCGTTCACCTTTATGCGTGAGCACTGGGGAACAGGGGTGCTTTTTTTTTGCTTCCGTTCACCTTTGTGCGTGAGCACTGGGGGACAGCGGTGCTTTTTTTTTCTTATTTAATTAGCTTTTTTATTTTATTTTTAAACTGTTCCTTTCATTTATTTATTTTTTTATTGTTATCTCAGGGAATGTAAATATCCACTATAATAGCAATAGGTAGTGACAGGTACTCTTTTTTGAAAGAATTGGGGTCTATTAGACCCTAGACCTCTCCTCTGCCCTCAAAGCCTCTGACCACACCAAGATCGGTGTGATAAAATGCTTTCCCAATTTCCCAATGACGCTGTTTATATCCGGAGAAATCTAAGTCATGAAATGCTCATACCTTCCGGTTTCTTAGGCCATAGAGATGATTGGAGCTGTTCTGGTCTCTGATCAGCTCTATAGTCAGCTGGCGGAACCACCGTCTGCATTCTCAGGTTCCCTGTTGGGACAGGAGAGCAAGAGAAAACCATGGAAGACGGTGGGAGGGGGGGCAATCCCTCCCACTGCTTGTAAAAGAAGTCTAGAGGCGAATTAGCCGCTAGGATTGCTTTTACATGAAAGCCGACCGCTGGCTGAAAAGAATGATACCAAGATGATACCTAAAACCCCAGGCATCATATAACCACTCACAGTCCAGCAACATACCAGTACGTTGCTGGTCCTTGTTGGGCATATATTGTAATCTTTTTTTTCATGCGGCCTGTGGGCTGAACAAAAAAAAGAGATTGATCGGTGGGTATGCCCACCATTAGAATACCTCCCTTCATCCACCCACTTCTAATGATGGGCATACATGCACCATTTATATATGCCGAAGCATGGGGGCATCTGCCCCAAAAGTTAAGAGCAAATCGCTCCTCTACCCCTGCTGCCCCCATGCTTCGGCATATATGCTCTTTTTTTAAACTGTGGTGGTGAAATCACCTTCTACAGCGTTGGAGTCATGGCTTTATGTATCGTGGGAGCAGATGCTGTTGCTGAATGGTGTACCTGCTGATCAAATGATGGTTAACAATAAAACAAAGTAACATTACAGTATAACATTAGGACATAACATACCTTCAAAGCAAATATAAAAAAAAAAAAAAACATTTTGTAACGCAACCTGTGCCTATAATTAGAGTTGAGCGGACACCTGGATGTTCGGGTTCGACGGGTTCGGCCGAACTTTGGAAAAAAAGTTCGAGTTCGGGACCGAACTTGACCCGAACTTGACCCGGAACCCGAAGTCAATGGGGACCCGAACTTCTGAGGAGTATTCACGCTTGTTTCCCATGCTTAGAACTGTCCCTGCACAAAGTGTCATTTCTGAAGGAAAAAAAGTCATTTAAAACTCACTCGCGGCTATTAATGAATTGTCGGCTCCCGGCAATACATAGAAAAGTCATTGATAAAAAAAAAAATAAAAAAAAACGTGGGGTTCCCCCAAATTCAATTACCAGGCCCTTCAGGTCTGGTATAGATTTTAAGGGGAACTCCACCCCAAATAAAAAAAATGGCATGGAGTACCCCCAAAAATCCATACCAGACCCTTTACCCGAGCACGCAACCTGGCAGGCCGCAGGAAAAGAGGGGGGACGAGAGAGCGCCCCCCCCCCACTCCTGAACCGTACCAGGCCACATGCCTGAGCGGACCTGATGGGGAACTTCCTCGGCAGTGTATTAAATGAATAGACCCGCCCCTTCTAAAGTTCCCCATCAGGTCCAATGACATAGTGTAAGGCTGAGGACCTGATGCGGAACGTGAGAAGGGGCAGGTCTATTCATGTATTATACTGCAGAGGAAGTTCCCCATCAGGTCCGCTCATCCAATGACGTAGGCGGGGTCTGACATACGAGGGGGCGGACCTGATGGGGAACTTCATCCACAGTTTAATACATGAATAGACCCGCCCATTCTCACGACAGAGTTCATTGTTGTTGAAGTGCATGAACCGCAAGATCTGCTCGTATCGTGCCCTGGCCATGGAAGCAGAGAACAGGGGCATATGATAAATTGGATCAGTGGACCAATATGACCGCAACATACTAATTTTAACTATGCCCATGTCGAGGGATAGGCCCAGAAAGGTCTTAAATTCGGAAACCGTAATTGGTTTCCAATCTCTGGCAAGGGAGGACTGGGGATTAGCGGCAATGAATTGACCAGCATACAAATTGCTTTGGTCCAGAATAGATCTATAGAGATCTTCCATGAAAAACAGCAAATAAAAATCAACTGTTTCCACCTGAATTCCGGGTTGGCCAGTGAATATGGGAAGTACGGGTGCTGCAGAAGTGGTGGGCTCCCAATCAGGATTGGCAAATTCTGTAGGAAGGACACTATGGGCATGACGGGATTGTCTTTGTCTTCTTGGTGGCAGCAGGACACAACTCGTGTTGGCCACCTCTCCAGCTTGAACTGCACTTATGGGACTCGCCACGACACCACGTGTTACTGCAGTGCTGGATGTACGACCAGGGTGTACTAGGCCGCTGGTGCTTGCCAGTTCACCAGAAGGATGAGCGGCACTAGTACTTCTCTGCTCCATATGAGAGCCCTGTGGTTCTTGCACCACAACAACAGCAGAAGAAGAACGGGGTCATGTACGCCTGACCTTGGCAGGGACCACAACTCGTCGTCAGAGCTATCTGTCATTGAGCCGCTGTCGTCTACAGGATTGTATTCTGAGCATGAATCTGACAGATGAGTGACTTCTTCTTTACTATCTGTCATACTCAGAAATGTGTAGGCCTCTTCACTACTGCCATTTTGGGCTCTAAATTTACTGGTACAGTAGTAAGATTCACTGGAAAAAAAGCTCCTAGGCTGTCAGCAACTGTATCAAACGCTACCAAAAAAACTGTTAGTGATCACAGGGATCAGGCCTGACTCTGTGAACGCTGCAGTTATATGTTTAGTGTTTTGTAAGTGACAGTGATCGATCGATACTGCACTTGGGTGGGCTGGGCTGGGCGGAGGGGCAAAACGCAGGTGCTAGCAGGTATCTGGGCTTATACCACTAACACTGCGTTTTGGGGAACCCTAAACTGCTGGGGACGCTAGTATAGATCTGATCAGATCAGATATTGATCCATTCAGACACTATACCACTAAGGGAGGTGTATGCTGCGTGCGTGGGTGTTAGCGCTACTGGCACTAATATGGCGCTTACTGGGGCGACGCAAACCCTAACTGACCCTAAAACATAACTAATATCACCCGCCGGGGGATCAGGGGGTTAAACCTTTATTGGGTAATAAACGACGGGTGCCCTGATGCTATAAAAAACAAACTAACTAACCAGCGTCACCTGTAACACTTACACAGTGATCACTGGTGACAGGGGGTGAAAGGGTTAACTAGGGGGAAATCAGGGGGTTAAAACCTTTATTAGGTAGTATATGGGGGTACCTGAGGCTATAAAAAGCTGACGGTGAACCTAAATAACTAACTGGATAACTAGCGTCACCTGTGACACTAATACGGCGATCAGAAAAAAAGATTGCTTAGTGATACTGGTGACTAGGGGTGAAAGGGTTAACTGGGGGCAATCAAGGGGTTAAACCTTTATTAGGGGGGTTAGGGTGGTACCCCAGACCTAAAGGGGCCTACCACTAACTGCCCTACAACTTTTTACAGTCACAAATGACACCAAATGCAGAGATCAGTAAAAAAATGAACACTGCAATCGGTGACACTGTGACTGGGGGTGCAGGGGGTGATCAGGGGGTGATTGGGGGGTGAAAAGTGTGCCTACGTGTCCTGGTGTCAGTGTACTGTTGGTGCACTTACTCGAAAAAGACGAAAAGACCGGCACGAGGAGAGTGGCATCACTTCCTCTGCTTCTGTTTACAGTTACAGAAGCAGAGGAAGCTTTTCATTCGTCAGGAGCGATCCTGAGGGGGTTGCCATGAATCAGTGGTCTCCATCTCAGCACGGATCGCTCCTGCAATGATGTCGACTGCCGCAGGTTAAAGATTACTACGCTGCAGTAATTCTAGACACTGGTTTAAGCCCATTTTTGCCAAGCAATGGAGAGATACAACACTTCATTCACACAGGGAACTTGAACACTTTTTTACTTGCCCAATCCTTTATAGATATGCAACATAAATTTCAACACCCAACTATTTCAGCTGCTTTGTCAACCTGACAACATTTTCTTAAATATTCTAAGGACTCCACCTCCACTATACTTGCCCGTATTCTTTTGGAGATCTTCCTTTTTTTAATACCATCCTTGTCTCCCAAGCACCTTCAACCAATCAAAAGCTCTCCCTTATCGGAGATTGCATCAAATAATGTGCTCCGCCCATTTAGGTCCTTCAAGAAACACACAAGATCACCTTTAATAGGTAATTTGCTTACATGCAAATATCTTCATACCTTTGTCAAAAATCCAAACTAACTATACAATTACCTACACAAGCATGGTCATTTTGGACTTCAAATGTACCAAATATAAAAGGGATTGCACTTTTCTATAACCCTTTACAGTCGAAAAACACATTTAGCAAAAGTGCAGCCTTAAGAAAATGGGAACTGGACTTGGGTATGACCTTTTCTGACACGCAGTGGATGGAAGCTATCCAATATAATCACAAATCATCTAGATGCATAAACTACTGGGAACTGTCTCCAAAATTTCAGCACAGATGATATCTCACACCTGTCCGTTTGGTTAAATTCTCTAACATAGATGATGATAAATGCTGGAGGGGATGCTCTCAAAAAGGGTCCCTTCTCCACATTTTATGGGAATGCCCTCATATCGTTAGCTTTTAGAACAAAGTATTCTCCTTGATATCTGATGCCACAGGTTGCCTGACATCTCCTTCCTCACCCTTAACTATTCTTAGCATTGGTGTAGACAAATTTCCACATGACTATAGGCCACTGGTTATGCAAATACAATTTGCAGCCAGGTTAATGATTGTCAGAAAGTAGAGAAGAAATCTAAATCAGTTTGTGAACCATGAAAATATTCTGACACTTCAATCAGACTCTCTCAATATTTTTTTACTGCATCTGGGAAATATGGTTGAAATGCCAACGACTGTCTCCAATCAGTTAACCATACAAGAATAATCACAACCCTTTGTATGGGAGTTGCAATGAAGCTTAATTGTAAGATGGAAAACATAATAGCTAAACTCAGCTTGTTTAATATATAGTTTGATATTTAGCTGATTTATCCTCATGGTTTGGTGTATCTGCCTTGTTTCTTTCTTTGTACTTGAGATTTCAGATGTTTGTTACCTATGGATATCTATTTAAACTCAATAAAAACATATACTTGTTAAAATCCCCCCCCCCAAAAAAAAAGGCCCCAAAGTTTCCCTAAAAAGAGGACCATTAACATAGCTATGTGTATATATAGGAAGGCCAGTATGCTGTCCTGAAATTATGGGAGGAGTTTGAGGGGTACATAAACAGACCATCCACGATGGTCAGTGTCGGCTCTAATGCGCGATACTTGTCGTCATCAGCCGACGCCGTACGACTCGCAACGTCCGTCTAGTGGCTTTCGTACCTTCCAGCTTCGCTCGCAGTTGATCGTATCCCCGCTCGCTGTCGCAGGTAGGACCGGCCGTTACCATTTGTACGAATCGTAGCGCCGGTACACGTTTCTTCTTTTACAAATCACACGGTTCATAACCCCGTGTTTTCGTCTGCATCGTATGTTTACCGGCTAGCCCAGTTGTCTTTTCGAACTCTGTCGCACGCACGTTACCACCTAGACACTACGTCTCACAGAGCTGTTGTACGAATTACTCGCAGCTCGCAAGTCTCTTGCCTCAGTCGCACATCCGTTATCCCACACTGCACTTCCTTATCCCTAGTCACTGATGCCCTACACCTCCTACGATACTCTCCCTTCACCTTACTGATGCCCTACACCTCCTACTACTCACACCATACACCGAACAGTCCGGTCCGGCTCTGGTCGCTAACAATCGGCACTACAGGTCGGACCCTCGGCAAATCACAAGCCCCTTCAACTTCGAAACACCGAACAGCCGTCCGAGTCCAGCCGTATCTCCGGCGCTATGATTCGGACCCGGCAAAACAAACCCCTCCTTGCACCCGCTATCAGCCCGAATACAGGCAGCATCGGCTCAGAGATTCGGATCTCTGGCATCCACGATTGATCCGAGCATAGTCGCACGTCCGGCTCATCGGCTCGGATCTACAAACGTCAAACTTCCAACCGTTCCGAACCCAGTTGCAGCATCGGCTCAACTTTCGGACCCACGGCACACCCCATCGATCCGAGTCCAGTCACAGCGCCGTCTCATCTGACTCGGATCTTTAACGAATCATTCTTCTCCGATCCGTTCCCGGTCGTAGCTTCGGCTCAGGGTTCAAATCACCCGCTAAACACGTCCGATCCAAGCACAGTCGCACCACCGGCTCTAATAGATCGGACCCGCACCATCGACACTTCCGACCGATCCGAATCCAGTCGTAACGTCGGGTCCATGATTCGGACCCTTTACAATCCCAGTCGATATAAAAAAAAAAAAAAGATAAATGCAACTTTCTTCATGCATTACATATGCACCTTACTTTAATTACTCCAGGTTCTCTTCGGATGGTCACCCCTACATACTTACAATTCTCAAAACTTTCCTTCTTTCGCCTCACAACAAGGCTACTTCTCCTCGCAATCGCTGCGAGCGTCCGACAAGTGGTTCGAAATCAGCCACTCTTCATCTCCAGTAGCAACACGGCTACTCACCTTTTTCTCTATCACTTTCCCCACACAGGTCAGTTACGGTAAGCTTCACTTGGTCCACCCTGCTCCAGGTTCGGACATTATCCTCCCCAGGTAAAAAAATAAAAAAGAGGGAAAGTGTCACAAATCACCCCTTGAAAAAAAAAAAAAAGAGAGACGGGGAAATATATCAATTATACATATATAGATACATGTCTCCGTGTCACCCTTGTCTCAGGTTTTCCGGTCAACCCACGTCTCGACCTCAACCAGACTCCATCCATCAGCGCACCAGACAGGTGCGTAAAACAATGCAAGGCCCCTCCTTGCTTTCTTCTCACACTCTTTCACGACATATGTTTCTTCACATACACAATTTCGACCGCTTGAGAGGCGTTAGTGACTGTCACATACTTCTGCGCATTACACTCTGTTTTCGAAGAGCGATCCGAGATCCTTCACTACACAGACAAGGTCGCTTAACATCCACCTTGCTGGCAGTGCAAGGGTGAGCAGACCGTCCACACGTCAACCACTACAGATCGAAACATTCTTACTTAGCGGACCAGACTTCTGCTACCCGCCCCAGCACGCCCTGGGGGCTCTGGTTCATCAGTCTGTGCCGAGCACAGACGGCACCTGAGCTATCGGTTACCTAGCCAGTCACCTCCTGGCTCACCTCAGTTGCCACGCATTCTTTTGAGTTTTCTAAAATTTCACTCAACAGCGCTCGTACGCAAACTAAACTGTCATCTACGCCTTTCGCTCCTTGCCCTGTCCTCACTGTTTTCCTTTTCATTCTCGTTACCTAATACTTCCTATCCCCTCCTATCTGGCATCTTATTCTAAAACATATGCATTCCCCTTCTCTTAGCCGACAACATGTCGCAGGCCGACAGCGAGGACTTCGCCTCCGCCCCACCATCACCCCTCGCGGGCACACCAGACGGCTCTACGCAGTCCCTCAGGGCATGGACCATCCCCAGGCTTACGGCCGAACTCCGCCGTAGAGGCATCCCTTATCCTGCCACCGCCAGGAAAGCCGAGCTGTTTCAGCTGTTGTTCCCACCACCAGCGGCTGCCCCATCTGATTCTCAGGCATCTCTACAGTCCATATCCTCCGCCATCTCCCAGCTCCACGGCTTAGTGGCTTCACTTGCTACATCACTTATCGATGTCCAGCTTAGAGTAGGGGTCCTGGAAACTCATCCAACTTCACCACCAGCAACCCTGGTCTCCACGGCTGTAGCAGTACCCACACTCACAGGTACCCCAGGCAGTAGCACCACCATCCTCCCTTCTCACCTTGTCCCAGCGGGCATCAGGAAGGACATCCTGGAACGGCAAGGACGTTAACTTAGCGTCTCTGCTCATTTCCGTCCAGGACATGGCAGAGAATAAATCGTACTCCTGGGGGGACGTCTCTGTTGTCCTGAAGGCCAAGGATCCTAGGCTCAACCGTAAGCTCTCGGTCACGGAATTCGTATTGGCCTTCGGGATGTTCAGAGATGTGCTCTGCTCAGCCAACCCCGACAGGAGGGAGGAACTCGACCTGTATCTCCATGCGATAGTCAACCTAGGCCACAAATATGGTGGGTACGCTTTTTACGACTATCATCGTTCCTTTTCTGTAAAAGCTGCAGCCAGGTTGACCCAGTTCCAGCTCATCACTGACTGGAGCACCGTTGATACGGAATTGTTCTGCCGCCACTTTGCGGGCCTCCGCTCTCCGCTCTGCTCCATCTGCCAATCTGCCACCCACACGGCAAATTGGTGCTCCGAGTCGAGTGGCAGATGCCCCCCCAGCTTCCCTTCCACCTCCAATGCGCCCCTTGCAAACATGCAGTCATCCCAGGCCAACAGGCTTGGACGTCCGGTTCGAGCATTGGGGAGCACCCATATGCAATAACTTTAACTTTAAGGGTTGCTTCTACCCCAACTGCAGACTTCTACACATTTGCCTCCTGTGCCGGAAAGCCCATCCAAGAAGCGCCTGCAGCATCAAGCAGCTGGGTCCGGCCTGACTAGGCCACGTACACGTCGGGTGGCTCAGCTTCTACCTATCCGCTCACCCGACCCCGTCCCTTACAGCCTTTCTAGTACAGGTCTTCACCACAGGATTCCATACTGGACTCATCGCCCTTCCCGACTCCACCTACGAGTGCAGGAATCTGCTCTCGGCAGCCTCAGACGAGGAAGCTATCTCCGCCCTCCTACAGGTCGAGTTGGACCGGGGGTACATGATTGGCCCCTTTTCGCAATCACCCTTTACCACCTGGAGAGTCAGCCCTATTGAACTTGTCAAGGGCAAGTTCTCTAATAAATTACGCTTAATTTACCACTTGTCCGTGCCTCATTCCTCCAACATTCCTAGCTTAAACTCCCTTATACCATCTGAGGAGTTTTCTCTCAAATACTCCTCTGTTGATTTAGCCATCCAGTCAATTATCAAGGCAGGGGTCGGGGCTTGGCTTTCTAAAGCTGACATCTCAGATGCCTTTAAGTTACTGCCCATCGAGCCGAACCTGTGGAGGTGGCACGGCCTCAAATGGAAAGGTCTTTATTATTTCGCTACAAAGCTGACCTTCGGCTCCAAAAGCAGTCCCTGGCTCTTCGATACCTTTGCTCAAGCCCTTTCCTGGATTCTTGCACACCAGGCTCACTGTCAGAAGGTCATCCACTACTTAGATGACTTCCTCCTCATAGAGTCACCTAGCAGGCCTCCAGTAGACCTAGTAAGCCTTAGAGAGGTCTTTAGGAATCTCAACGTTCCGATAGCAGAGAACAAATTCGAAGGCCCAGCACAGCTTATCACCTTCCTGGGAGTCAATCTGGATACTCGCACCATGCAGGCCAGCCTGCCCCTTGATAAACTGACCCGCATCAGGACAGTCGTCCACACCTTTACTATCTCACGAGTGTGCACCAAGAGACAGCTGCAATCCTTACTGGGAATGCTCAATTTCGCTATGAGGATCATCCCCCAAGGGCGTTCCTTCATCTCACGACTATTAGTTTTCCTTTCCCAGGCACAAGATCCCGACCAAACCGTTAAACTAGACTCACCTGCTGTAGCAGATCTGTACATGTGGGATCAGTTCCTCGAGAACTGGAATGGCAGGTCCATGTTCATTCCCTCAGCGTCCTCGTCCTCTCCTCAAGTAGTCACCGACGCAGCGGCTTCCACAGGTTTCGCTGCTATTTTTGGCCATCATTGGTTCGCCGGGCCATGGCCACCAGAAATACTCGCCATTCCCGGTTTCAGTCAATCCTCTTCCCTCTTTGAGATCTACCCCATAGTCGCTGCAGCTCGAGTATGGGGCAGCACCTGGGCCGGTCAGACCGTCACCTTCTTTACAGACAACCAGGCCACGGCCGCTATCATCAATAAAGGCAGGTCCAAATCATTGGCCATCATGTCCTTCCTGCGCAGGCTGGTACTGTTATCCCTTCAACACCAATTCAATGTCCTCTGTGTCCACATCCCCGGTCATAGCAATTCCTCCGCCGACGCACTGTCACGGTCTAACTATACCATGTTCTTTTCGCAGGAGCCCGGAGCCGATCCAACCATGTCACACGTCCCACACTGGTCTCAACTGACCCTGGATTGAGTCAGCACCTCCAGGGTGCAACCTCCCTGATCAACTCGTCCTTGTCTCCCAACACGCTGAAAGCTTATCGCTCCGCCTGGAAGACCTACAACAGGTTCCTAGCCGCTAACCCCGGGGCGCTCTCTGGGAATCTCAGCCATATCCTGGCCTTCATTTCACACTGCCACTCCCAGCTCAAGCTCTCGTATAATACTGTCAGGTTGTACTTGGCCGGCATCCAGCACTTCATGTCCCTTCAAAATCTGACCACGCCATCCTTGTTCGCCACCCATGCAGTCAAAGCCATATTACGCGGCATCCAAAGGCAGCAACCGCACACCAGTACCAGGCGCCTACCGGTGACCAGCCCCATATTCCGAAGCATGTCCTCGATCCTCACACGCGCTCCCTTCGGCGTACGGCCTAGTCTGGTCATACAGGCCGCCATATACCTAGCCTTCTATGGCTTCCTCCGGCCCAGTGAGTTCACTGTCACCAGCCCTAACTGCCAGATACTCCGTAGGCACCAACTGACTCGCCACCAGGATCACTTCGTTCTGCACCTAACAGTGTCGAAAACTCATCAGACCGGTCCCAGGGTTGACATCAGGCTTTTCCGGATGCACAACGCCTGGTGCCCTGTGGACGTCTTAGATCGTCTGCTTACCTTACTGTCCGACCTACCCGCGGACAGCCCACTCCTGCCTTTTCCTTCTGAACCCCTGAGCGGGAACCAGTTCATTGCCCATGTCAGGACACTGCTAATTACCTTGGGCCTTTACCCTAGACGATACTCTGGACATTCCTTCCGTATCGGAGCCGCCTCCGCAGCATCACGGAACGGAGTCCTGGACCACGTCATCAAGACGATAGGCCGGTGGAAATCCATGTGCTTCGCTCGTTATGTCCCCGATCCTCAGACAGAGGTAGCACGAGCCTTCAGCAGTCTCGCTTTGTAGTCATCTACCTTCATAAATAAAACGGTTCCTCCCTAAACTTGTGTCACTTTTGGCCCCTTCTTTGGCATACCATACACCAGGCCAGGCCACACTTCAGGTCTTATTTGTGTCGTTAGTCTTGTGGCGTGTCTATGTGATTCATATCTCTTATGACAGAGGGCTCCGACCATAAATAGGAAGGCCAGTATGCTGGCCTAAAATTATGGGAGGAGTTCGAGGGGTACATAAACAGACCATCCACGATGGTCAGTGTCGGCTCTAATGCGCGATACCCACCCACCCATACCCCTTTTTAGGGCACTTCCCTTCAAACAATTCTTAACAGAATTATTCATTACTTCTATTTCAGGTATGGCCCCTTCTTTGGCATACCATACACCAGGCCAGGCCACACTTCAGGTCTTATTTGTGTCGTTAGTCTTGTGGCGTGTCTATGTGATTCATATCTCTTATGACAGAGGGCTCCGACCATAAATATATATATATATATATATATATATATATATATATATGTATATATACTGAATATATATATATATATGCTGTATATATATATGCATATATATATATATATATATATATATATATGTAGCACACAGACCCCCTTTTACCTGCCTTGTTCTTCGGCTCTTCGCAGGAAGAAGGGGCACACCATGCCACAAGCCCGTACCCTCCTGTATTAAGAGGTTGAGCGGTGTTGTTGGTGGGTCATTTCACAGTCGAGACAGAAAATGTTTTCTCAATTCTGTGGATAACAGATTTAAGTACTTGTTTCCCCCAGTGAATAGAATGTCCACACTTGCTGTAACTCCAACAGAGAGTTTATTTCTTCTCTTAGCAAATAAAAGTCTCTTAATAGGAACAAAGGTTGGAGCAAGAAAAGGACAGCACGAGATGTGGGGAGAGGTCCAGGCACAATCTCAGTCACTTCACTGTTCAGCTTCTCGAACAGACTCAGCCTCAAATGGATAGTTTATTTAGGACAAGACTAGCAGCTAAATGACACTCACACTTTACTCAAGGCCTCTATCACAGACCTGGTGAACTTGACCTTGGCCTAGGGAGAAGACATCCCTCCGGAGAGTTACCGGGACCCTTTCCTTCACCATGACTACCGCATTAGTCCTTCGGAAGGGTTCCTCACCCGGCCTCCTCTACTCAGATACGGGTCCCCTCGCAAGGCGGCACCCTGAGACTCCTCGATCCCCGATGGGCTCCAGCCAAAGGTTCTGGGCCCAGGCCTTTTCTGCAATTCCCGAGTCCACGCACCCAGGGCAGACAGGAACAGCAGAGTAGTACCTCACCCTGGGACTAAAGGTGCCCAGGATGGAACAGGAACACCCGCCCCTGGGCCTAGGGCGCCCAGGGTGGACTGGAACAAGAACCTGGGGTAGGACCCTACCGACTAACCACCACCAACCAACCAACAGGCAGCGTCTGCCCCCTTTATCTCCTCTGCCAGCATGCACAGCAGGTTAACCCCGCCCTACCGTACGGTTGCCGGGAAGGGACACAAAAAGCACAGCCCTGTATCAGTGGTTCAACCCTAGCCTACCATGGCAGCGCCACCTGTAGGCCACACGGAACTGTACACCAATACTCTCCCTGCGGATAAAATGGTTGCAAACCCTGACAAATTAGGGTGTTTGAGCATACTACCTCCCAAACACTTCCCTTAAATTGAGGACCCCGCTACATACTCCCCCTACTAATGGACACTGGTCCCCAGTGTCTGGAGAAATCCTATGTCTCTCAAGCCTGAGTCAACATAGGCCCATTCCAGAAACTATCTAAAAAAACAAAACAATTTGGAGAACAATAGAAAAAAAGGTTAGATTATGCCGAAACCAGAAGATGGGGAAAAGGGAGTTAAATGCAGAGGTGAAAGTAGAGCAAAGAAAACACATGTGTACATCACATTCTCAATGTCACAGAAACACATTTATGATTTACATTCTCCTCCCGTCTACAATGGCTAAACCCACCCCATTCTCAGTGGTTTGCTCGGCGTCCGCCTGTAGAGGAAGAAAACACACAACCAACAATTTACATTCTAAACTATGTACATTAGAATGAAGAGATTCTCCCCGAGAGAAAAACCTCTCCCTTCTAAAAGTAAGTTGCATTTGAACTGCAATGTAAAAAGTTATGTAACACTGCCACCTAGTGGAAGCGCCACCGTCAAGACACCTGTTAGGAAAACTTCTTCTTTCTTCCAAGGGTAAATCTTCCTGCTTCTTCTCCTTTGGCCCTTTCGCTAAGCTATTCTACCCCAAAAGTCTCTGTCTTTTGATACTGTAAGAGAGAGAAAAAAAACTGTTCCCGCTCTTCCAATAAGTAGAAAATAAAACCCTTATGCAAGGATCAGAGTTCTTGGCTTCAGGAGAGTACACTCCAGAATAAAACAAAAAGGCAACACAAGAGTTCAGTCTCTAAAGATAGTATTGCGGGTCTGGCAATACCAATGGCTTCCAGTTCTTATCAAATGTGTCTATGTGGTACACTGCATTGTCCTTGTCTTTCCTGCAAACAACCACCTTATCGGCATGTATATGCCTTCCCAGCATCCAGGACTCCTTACAGTCTTTGAAACGTTTGGTAACTGCAGCAGAACAAGAATAGAAACTCCGGACCTGGGGTACCTTCAAGTGAGTCCATACAAAATCCACGTACCATCGACATCTATGGACCTCTACTTCATATAAAAGTTATTTTGGTAAGTACGGGTATTCCCATCCATACTCGCTTGCAACTCTTTGGTTGAACAACCTCTGTAACCGAGACAATGGCGGCATGGTCGCTCGATCTCCCGTTCCTGGCAAAACTATGGTGTCTGGGTGTGGAGGCACTTTCACTGCCTCCGGACCAGTTATGGGGGCCCGTAGTGACACTCTGGACACCTCGGCAACAGGTGCAGGCATCTCCAATGGTGGAAGGGTAGACAGTGGGACAGACTCCTCCTCAGGCTCTGGGGTGTGGTATCCTCAGTGAACATGGGTGAGTCCTCTTTCCTTCGGGACGAGGACAGGGGCATCCTATCCCAACCCTTCCGCTCAAACAACTCATCAATGGCCACATCATCCCCTGGATCGGAGACTGACTCCAGGTCGGAGGTATCACATTCCTCGCCGGCAGGTAACTCCGGGTGGATGATGAATCACTGTCTATAACCAGTTCAAGGGCCCTGGGATCCCTGACCCAAGCATCCCTGACACTTTGGACCTTAGCCAAGGTCCCTTTCCCCGGCTTACCTCGCCTTGTAGCTGAAGCGGGACGTCCAGAACTTTTTCCCACGGAAGCATCCGATACGGGCAAGCGCTGGGGTGTGACTCTACCACGGCCGCAGGAAGCTGTAACATAGCCGACCTTCCTCTTGGGCGGTGGGAGCGAGGACTCCGTAAAGACCGAAACAGCAACCTCCGGTCTCTCAAACTCCGGTTCCTCAACAACTGGAACACTTTCACTCGCGACTTCCTCCGAAGTCTCAACAGTGTGTGCAGGGATGACTGTGGAAGCTCTGGTTCCTTCTTCTAAAGTGGTGGCGCTTGTAAGGCACTTCAGGCAGAAGGCCCAAGGCTTTTCCGTAGGTTGCTCCACTTCAAACAAGAACTCCTTACACTGCTCACATCTCCCGAAGGGTTTAAGATGTACCACCAGTCCCTGGAATCCGGGACAAACCACTCCAAGTGCCTCCACTTCTCTGCATACATAGAGCGCAAAGCGGCCCTGGGGCTTCAGTCGGATCCCCGTATCCGTAACGAAAGCAGCAAAGGAGGTAACATTCATGGTGGTTGAACTCGGAATCCATGTGGCATTAGACGCCATGTCACTCACTTGCCGATTCATCGTGCACTGTCTCTCTGGCGCCAAAGTCACCACGTGCAACTCTTCACATGGCGAGACTCCTCCCATCTCCTGCAATGTTTGCGGGTTTCTATTCTGTAGGTACGCCCACGAACTACGCAGCATGGGTTCTCCTCGTGGCGCAGTCACTTTAAGATGGCCGACCTCCACGGAACTTCACAGGGGAACAAGTTCAAATTCTGGGCCTCTTTTCCTGTGAAACAATCCCGGACTCGATCCCCCACGTGTAGCACACAGACCCCCTTTTACCTGCCTTGTTCTTCGGCTCTTCGCAGGAAGAAGGGGCACACCATGCCACAAGCCCGTACCCTCCTGTATTAAGAGAATGAGCGGTGTTGTTGGTGGGTCATTTCACAGTCGAGACAGAAAATGTTTTCTCACCTCTGTGGATAACAGATTTAAGTACTTGTTTCCCCCAGTGAATAGAATGTCCACACTTGCTGTAACTCCAACAGAGAGTTTATTTCTTCTCTTAGTAAATAACAGTCTCTTGATAGGAACAAAGGTTGGAGCAAGAAAAGGACAGCACAAGATGTGGGGAGAGGTCCAGGCACAATCTCAGTCACTTCACTGTATAGCTTCTCGAACAGCCTCAGCCTCAAATGGATAGTCTATTTAGGACAAGACTAGCAGCCAAATGACACTCACACTTTACTCAAGGCCTCTATCACAGACCTGGAGAACTTGACCTTGGCCTAGGGAGAAGACATCCCTCCGGAGAGTTACTGGGACCCTTTCCTTCACCGTGACTACCGCATCAGTCCTTCGGACCGGTTCCTCACCCGGCCTCCTCTACTCAGATACGGGTCCCCTCGCAAGGCGGCACCCTGAGACTACTCGATACCCAATGGGCTCCAGCCAAAGGTGCTGGTCCCAGGCCTTTGCTGCAATTCCCGAGTCCATGCACCCAGGGCAGACAGGAACAGCAGAGTAGTACCTCACCCTGGGACTAAAGGTGCCCAGGATGGAACAGGAACACCCGCCCCTGGGCTTAGGGCGCCCAGGGCGGACTGGAACAAGAACCTGGGGTAGGACCCCACCGACTAACCACCACCAACCAACCAACAGGCAGCGTCTGCCCCCTTTATCTCCTCTCCCAGCATGCAGAGCAGGTTCACCCCGCCCTACCGCACGGTTGCCAGGAAGGGACACAAAAATCACAGCCCTGCATCAGTGGTTCAACCCTAGCCTACTATGGCAGCGCCACTTGTAGGCCACAAGGAACTGTACACCAATACTCTCCCTGCGGATAAAATGGTTGCAAACCCTGAAAAATTAGGGTGTTTGGGCATACTACCTCCCAAACACTTCCCGTAAATTGAGGACCCTGCTACATATATATATATATATATATATATATATATATATATATATATATATATATATATATGTGTGGACCATCAAGCTTAGGGCCTCAGTCAGGAAAGAATGGGGACAGGGGTGGAGTCTTTTATCACCCAAATCGCTTTGAAGCCTCCTATTTTCAGACCCTCTTCTGGGAATTACAAAACCCAGGCAAAACCAAAAACTGTTTTTCTCTACTCAGAACACTATTCTGAAGCCAGACACATATGTGAGACATATGTGAGACCCCTGTGTTATCTTGAATCCCACTACTACAGTAGCAGGGTAAAAGATCAGAAGTGGCAGGCAAAAAACATGGTCGATTAACAGACCAAAGTTAGTGCAGGTAAAAGGCAGAAATGTGGGGGGTGTGTCCGAGCCGCAGAGTCGCATGGCAGCCTGATCAGGGCGGATCAGTCGGATTTATTCCCCAGAACGAGCATGGAGGGAGTCCAAAATAGCACTGACACAGTCAGCTCCGGTCCCTGCTGCACAGCTGCTCTCCCCTGCTGACATGCTGGGCGAAACAGATCAAAAAGACCTCACAGAGGATATTGCGGTTCCACACTCTCCACAGAAGGATCCCCATAAATGACCAGCCTCCTCTCCTCTGCAATCTCCATACTCCAAGGCACATGTAAGTAAAAAACTAAACATGTCCCCTGCACAAGCAATGCCGCTGATTATGGAGTCTAACACACTACTTGAGGAATTCCCAGCTACTGACAAACCTGCATCTGCCTTAGATCTTATTTATTTTTTACAATCCCTATCTAAGGACATCTAATGTAACACAATCACAAATATCGCAGATTGCAGAACGCACAGACGATCTGGAGTTAAAAGGGGAAATTGTAACAGCCCACAATGACATTGTAGACACATATCAAGACCAGTCATGCGAAATTCAGCGCCTTAAAGACAAAATAGCAGATATTGAGAACAGATCTCGAATAAATAATGTCAAAATCAGGGAATTACCCGAATCCGTGACACAAACGGAGCTAATCGGATACCTGCAATCCCTATTTAAAAAGATTCTACCATCAGCCTCAAAACATCTTCGCTGACATATCCCATGCTACCGCAGTAAGACGTAGGGAGTTCAGACCCATAACAGAAACACTGAGAGCCCAACAGATAAAATACAGCTGGGGACACCCTTAAAAACTCTTGGTGACTTATCAAGAAAAAATCATCCTCATAATGACACCAAGTGACGGCCTCAAATATCTGGCACAGAGGGGTCCTAAAGCAACCACCCCTCCATCCAACGCGAAGAACCACAATACCCAGCATCTCACAAAAGTTTGGGAGATGGTTCCTCCTACTTAAATCTGTTCATCATTTTTCCCACCTGCCAATTCCTAAAAGAGGTCATGGTGACACCAGAACCCTGATGTTAGGTTTTTACCTTACACCCCCTGGTTGAAGAGTTTGCTAAACAAACTCATTTTTTTTTTGTGTTTTTGTTTTTTCCCCTTTTTCCTGTTTACTGCCTGTCTTTTTCTACAGTGCAGACAGCTATACTCACCTGTTAGAGTTACTGCAAAGCTTATTATATCTGTATTGCAATGTTAGCCTTTGTTTTACACTCATCTCTAAGTTGAAGTACCGAAATGTATTGGATCGCCCTCTTTTCCTATATGCATCTAGTATAAGTCCCTCTTTAAACACCTCCAGACATCCTATTTCTGAAATATGGTTAAAACCACCTCCATAAATGCGAAGGGCCTTAATATGCCCTATAAACAATCGATTTTATGGAAGAAAGCCACACGCCTCCACACCAATATTTTATGCGTCCAAGAGACCCATTTTAACCAAACGAATCCCCCCACATGCAAACTTTTTTTGCGCACTATTTTTTCGCTTACGCTGATAATAAATCAAAAGTGCAATGATAGCCATCAAGCACTCAGTACAATTTCAGTTACACTCCTCCAACACTGATCCAGCTGGGCACCAACGCAAATTTTTTAGAGAGATCCGTTCAAAATTCAAACATTTTGCCCAAGGCCATATTATACTATGCAGGGATTTTAATGACACAACAAATCCCGTTCTGGATTCCACTAATAAGGCCTGCAAATGCTCATCTACCCTCTCTTCATTCATTACTGACACAAATCTTTTTGACGCCTGGAGTTGTTTACATGGGAATGAAAGGGATTATACATTATTTTCTAAACCACAACTTTCTTTTTCAAGGATTGATATGTTCCTTGTAGATAAACTTCCACAACTTTCTTACTCAAGGATTGATATGTTCCTTGCAGATAAACTTCCACAACATTCTTACTCAAGGATTTATCTGTTCCTTGTAGATAAACTTACTTTACAGCACAATTCTAAGATAGAGATAGACACTAGACATGACCACAGCTCAAACTCTTGACAAATTGAGGCAAAATCTTGACAACTGTCTCCTTAGACAACACGAACATGCCCTTAAAAAGTCCAAACTAAATTTTTACACCAAAGCAAATAAAGCAGGCACCCTGATAGCCAGGCAACTTAAACAATCTATAAGAAAACCCAGTGTAACCTCTCTTGATGACCTAAAAAAAGGAACTATCATTAATCCATTAGAAATAGCCAATGCCTTTAGCAAATTTTATTCTTCTTTATATAACCTTAAAGAGGCACCAGACTTCCAACCCCCTTCAGAGAGTCATATTAAAGCCTTTTTGGTCGCGATTAAGCTTCCCTCACTGTCTTCGCTAGCAACACCTTTCACTTATGAGGAAGTGCTGAAAGCCATCCACATTCTACCTGCCAATAAATCTCCTGGCCCAGATGGGTATAGTAATGAATACTATAAGGCATTCCCAGATATCTTATCCCCAAACATCAGTGCAGTGGCAAACCAAGCAGCACAAACAGGCTCTTTCCCAAAGAAACCTTGGAAGCACTTATCGTAGCAATACCTCGTAGCAATACCAATACCTATACCAGGGAAACCACCCTCAAACCCAGCGAACTTTAGGCCTATCTCACTATTAAACAGTGACATCAAAATTTACGCCAAATTGTTAGCTAACAGATTCCAACCCCTAATAGCCACTCTGGTACACCCAGACCAGACGGAGTTCATTATTGGACGTCAAGCCCCTGATAGCACCAGAAAATTAATTAACTTGATTCAATGGGCAGAGTATCACCAGACACCTTCTCTGCTCCTTTCTTTGGACGCAGAGAAGGCGTTTGATCGGGTACATTGGGGCTATCTCAAACAAGTTCTGAATACATTTGGACCCTTTGGACAAGCCATTCTAGCCTTGTACTCTAATCCATGTGCTAAAGTATGGATATCCGGTATGTTGTCAGACCCATTCACCATCACAAACGGCACCAGGTAGGGATGCCCACTATTCCCTCTCATATTCACACTAGTTATTGAGCCATTGGCAGAATCTATCCATGCTTGTTCAGCAATAAAAGGCCTAACAATCGGACAGGAGGAGCATATAGTCAGGTTATATGCAGATGACATTCTTCTTGCCCTAACAGACCCCCTCTCCTCTATCCCTGCCCTCCAAAACATTTTAAATTAGTTTGGATCAATATCCCTGTATAAAGTAAATGAGTCTAAATAATTTATGCTGCCACTATAACTTTCTCCATCTTTACAAAAACACGTCTCGTCGGTCTCCTCCTTCTCATGGGTGCACCCCTCTCAAATAACATACTTAGGTATCAAATTGACATGCTCAGGAAGACATATCTTCAGGACTAATTACTCACTCTTGATCGGTAAACTTTCTGACCTCTCTAAGAGCCTAACTAAAGTCACAGCCTCGTGGGCAGGAAAAATAGCTCTTACTAAAATGTTCATCGTCCCACGCGTATTATATTTTTTTAGAAAGATTCCCCTGCCTATATTGATAGCTAATCTTAAGACCTTGCAAAAAATAGTGAACACCTTTATATGGAACAAAAAAAGAGCAAGAGTGCGTAAAGAGTCAATGTATACACCTGTCTCTCATGCAGGATTAGGTGCTCCTGATCTTGCCAAATACTTCATGGCCTCTATCCTAGACCAAACCAAATTCTGGTGATCACCTTCTAATGATAAGAGATGGATTCAAATTGAGCTAGGGGCTACTACGCTTACCCGCAATATTCCCAGAACCTTTCTGGACACAGCCAATGCCACCCTCCGAACTTGGCTCTCTGTTTTAAAGCGTTCTAACAAAAATCACAAACTGATTGACTCAAATACTCCGCTTTCTTCATTATCCATGATGATCCCAGACCTGGACATCACCTCTTGGACGAACCAGAGTCTCCAACGAGTTCAACTATTTGATCAACAACAGATGTTCTCTTTCCAGGACATTATAAAATCCTTTGACATTTCCCATAAAGACTTTTATAAATACTTACAAATTCGCCACTCCCTCTCCACTTTAAAGAAGAAAGATGACTCACTACTAACCTCAATCTACTCGCCATTAAATTCTGAAAAACCCTCTAAAAAAGGGATCCCCCAGTTATATACAGCCTTGTGCTCTAAGATGCTCCCGGACAAGCTACCAGCCATGAAGTTATGGGAACATGACTTAGGAGCTACATTCACAACACAACATTGGCGACAAGCCCTTCAACAACCCAAGAAAATGTCCCGCTGCATATCCCACTGGGAAACAACTCAAAAAGTCGTACACAGATCATACCTCACACCACAAATATTAGCGAACCGCTACCCTGGCACCCAATCCCCATTATGTGTGAAATGTGGGTGCATAGGAACCCATTAGCCACATCTGGTGGTACTGCCCAAAGATTGCAGATTTCTGGACAGAAATACACACCTGTATTACCTCTATTACAGGAGTAAAGCCTCGTACACACGACCGAGAATCTCGTCGTAAAAAAAAACCCATTGTTTTTCTCAACGAGATTCTTGTCAAGCTTGACGAGCTTCTTGTCAAGCTTTCCTTGCATACACACTGTCAATTCCAAATCTCGTCATTGTAAAGCACAGTCACGTACAGCACGTACGATGGCAGTATAAAGGGGAAGTTTGATTTCAATGGCGCCACCCCTTGGGCTGCTTTTGCTGATCTCGTGTTACCGCGTGTTAGTAAAAGAGACGATTCGCGCTTTTCAGTCTTCGTGCTTTCAGTTAGTTTTCTGCGGTTCAGTTTGTGCTTGTGGGTTCGTATTTGTCTTTCAGGGCGTGTAGTCAGGTCGTATCTGTTTTACAGTGTGTTCTTGTCCGCTTGTTTCTGATTTTCAGGTCGTTCTTCATAGGCCTTGCTGTTCTTAAGTGCGTTCTGTTTAGTATGTTCTGATCAGACGACCGTCTTCTAGACATGTCGCGGGTATGTTCTCGTCGTAGAGTTTGTGCTGTGCGGGCGCTTGGTGTTGGTCTGCTTGTCTTGGACCAAGACGAGTCCATGAACAGGGTGAGGAGGAGTTCATGGACCAAGAATTGGTTGCTCCAGCGGGACCAATTCTGTCATATGGCTCTGCTGCGGGAGATCCAGGAGAATAGTCCTGATGACTACAGGAATTTTCTTAGGATGTCTGACCCCATTTTTCAGCATCTTTTGGCTTTGGTGTCCTCCTATATCACCAGGCAGGACACGGTTATGCGGGAAGCCATCAGTGCTGAGCAGAGGCTCATCGCCATGTTACGCTACCTGGTGACTGGGAGAAGCTTGTAGGACCTGAAGTTCAAGACAGGCATCTCCCCCCAGGCTCTGGGCCTCATAATCCCAGACACCTGTTCTGCCATCATCCAAGTCCTGCAGGAGGACTATATTAGGTTAAGTTTTCTCCTTTAACATCACATTCTATGTACTTCATGTATGCTAATGTATTGTATTTCTTTCATCCTTCCATAATTACCATGATTGTAATATGCTGTGAATGTCCCCTTTGTCCCCATGCATGCTGTAAGCTTTTAATGCCCCTTTTTTGTACTCCATGCATATTTCCATTCACTAACCTCTCCAGCATGCTATCCTGGGCCCATACACCCCTAGCCTAGTCACTTCCCAATGTATTTTGTTAGCTCCATTTTAGTGCTTTACCCTCCCCCTAAACACCTCCTAAAATGATTACAAATGTATATTTTCCTTTTCCTTTTTTTGGGGGGCTCACAAACACATCTAGCCCCCCAAATATTTTTACAATAGGCCTTCAGAGGGGGTGATGAATATGATACTTGAGCCTTCTATTTTAGTATTTAAAAACACATTAAACTGAAAGTTCTACTGATGTTGGCCAAGAATGTATTTTTGTATAATCTGCTTGCAATGTTATATGCAAAAGTAGTAATATTTGTTTATCTTGTTTGACTCCACAGCTTCCTTCCACGCCACAGGAATGGCAGACTGTGGCATCCCATTTTGCCACGCGGTGGGACTTCCCCAAATGTGGAGGGGCAATAGATGGGAAGCACGTCCGCATCGTGCCACCACCCCGGTCTGGGTCCTATTTCTTCAATTATAAGGGGTTTCATAGCATCGTGCTGATGGCGGTGGTGTCAGCACAGTATGAATTCCTATATGTGGATGTGGGGAAGAATGGCCGGATGTCCGATGGGGGAGCCTTCAGCCAGATGGAGTTTGCCCTCTGTCTCCAGAGTGACGACCTTGCATTGCCATCGGATGCAGGGAATGTTGAAGGACTCCCCTTTGTGTTTTTGGCTGATGAAGCCTTTGGACTTGGACCGCATCTCATGAGGCCATTTCCCCAAAGGACCCTGACCCCGGAGAGGAGGGTGTTCAACTACCGGCTGGCCAGGGCCCGAAGAGTTGTGGAGAATGCCTTCGGGATAATGGCCAGCCGGTTCCGCCTTTTCATGACACCAATTAACTTGGTGGAGTACAAACTGAACTACATTGTATTCTGTTGCTGCGTGCTGCATAATTATTTGTGCATCAAGTCCCCAAATTATATGTCCTCAATTGGGCCTGAGGCTGGACTTTCGGGGGACAATCTTTTGCCAGGCCTTGAATCTGGTCGTCCTGGCTTGCCCCCCTAAAACGCCTGTGAGGTTCGGCAGAAATATGTAGAATATTTCACGGGTAGGGGGGGCAATTCCCATGCCAGGCAATGCATAAAACCTTTTTTACAAACAAAAAATAAAAATCTGGTTTAATCTGTTTTTTGGATGTATTGCTTGTGTTTCTTTTAGCTGTCTCCTAGTTTTTCCTAGTGCACTTGTAGTGCCAAGTGTATTTTCCTTTAGTAAATAACAACCATTTCATTATTAACACCAAAAATACACACAAAAAAGGTTATAGCGGATTTGATAAAGAAGCTACACTTTGTTGTTGTTCATAAATTTTACTCTGTGCACATTCTCTCATGGTAAATATAACATTTTTGCTGTTATAAAAGATTCTTATTTTTTTTTTTTTTGCCCATAAACAGTTGTTTTTTTTTGTAAGAAAATACAAAACTCTCATTACCATACAACAAAATACAACATTGTAAACCTCTCGGCAATATCAGACATTCTATTTTAGTAACAATGTCTCTATCTGCCCTTCATAATATGGGTTGTTGTCACCCCAGAACAAGCCAAAATTTGAAGATGCACACAATTTAGAGGGTTTTAAAAAAGGGGTATTTCCCTCCTGATCCCTATTGTCAACATGTGCTATCTGCCATCATGGGTGATCAATGGACGTATTTTGGGGGTGCAATCCCTTCTTCCTTTCACCTACTTGAGATGCGAGGAAGGGGTTGCACCCACAAAACCTGTACATGGATATCCCCTGATGGCAGATGGCACATGTTGACACACTGTGTGCACCTTCAAATTTTGGCTTGATAGTTAAAAGTGATAAAATTTAGACTATAAAACATAGAAAACTAGAAAAAGGGGGGTTTTGTGCTTCATTCAATTCGCCCCAAAACATCAATGATGTCCTTAAATGTTTGCTCCATAACATTCATTCTTTTCTTCATTCTGTCCAGTACACTACTACACTCCATAACTTGCTGGATGATTCTTTGGGCACTATCACTAGAGAAACAAGGACTTTCTTCCACATCAAAATTTTCATCCCCTAAAAAATAAAATAAAAGCTATTATAAATCTGCAGGCCTACATCTCTTACCTGAAGCTCTGGTGACAGAAACGCCACGTCATCCACTTCTCCTTCCTCCACTTCTCCTTCCTCCACATCCTCAGGTTGGGGTTCTTGGTGAGGTGTGGGGTTCATGTGCTCCCTGGAGTGGTGTCCTCCCAGTCTTCTCTCCCCTATGAGAATGAAACAAAAGATATACTTAGCACACAGATATTTCATGGAAAAAATAGGAACATGATACCTTGCTTGGAAGTGGGGTACAAGTGTCTGTTTGGGCAGAGTTACAAGCTGAAGACATTATTTAAAATTAAACAAATCTTGACTATTCACCTTTTTGGGACATGTTTTACACATGGAGACACCCCAAGAATACACAGATGCACCTGTGTGGGGCACCCTAATAAGGTTGTTCTGGTGGCCCACACTATAGTGCTCCAGAGTGCAGATGTGTAAACAGCTGCTTGAGTGTCCTCTCCTTTACACTGATTCAAGTTTGCATTTCATTCTAGTTCCAAACACATCATCCAGACAACAATGTAATAACATTTACGGAATAAAAACAGGCATGTCTAAATTATTTTAACCCTGTATCTTCTCAAAACATCGCATGTAGTGGGTGACCGATGTGTCTGTAACGACCGATTACTGGGCCCACTAAATTTGGCGAGATGACATTTTCTAAGGTCCAATAGTAAAAAGCAACAACATGGAGCAACATGCAAGTTCTGAAAGACAATAAAAGGAACAAAGGAGAAGTACTTACTTTTTTCTAGCATTCTCATAATACTCCTTAACTGCTCCGGCTCCCTCAGCTTCAGGTCAGACCACTTCTTTCTAAGCTGCTCCTTTGATCTTTTCACCCCAAAATGTCTCTTCAGATTTTTCACTACTTTCTTCATAATTTTGGCCTTCCTTACATTAGGGTGGGTATACGGCTCATGCTTTGCATCATAATCTGACTTTAGCAATATGTCTACCATCTCCGCCATCTCCGCGAAGGACATATTAGATGCCTTGAATCTCCTCCTTGATTGTGACGTTTCCTCAGGCTCTGGGCTTGACTCATCGCTATTAGATGAATTACCAGACACCTGCTGTGACTCCGCCATATCGTCTGTGCGCCGAAAGAGAAGGGGCGGGCAAAAGTTGATAATGTGAATGTCATGGGCGGGCGACGTGTGCGGAGTTTCACGCATGCGTAGTGTATATAAAACAAACACACATGTGACGTTAATACGTTCTGTGTGCGAAGAGAGGAGGAAAACTGACGGACGTCAGACCGAAGGTATGATTTTTATACTTTGTGAAATCGGTGGCCTATACTGCCTAGAGATTGTTTGAGGATATATATGGGGATAAAGATTTGCTTGAGTTTAGACTGTGTGACTGACATTACTATTTTTGTCTTGTGTTTTGTCTTGCAGACAAAATGAATGCTTTCCTGGGTGAATTTATTGATCGGGTAAGGAAGCTGCCCGCTCTGTGGGAGACCAAAAACCCCATTCACCGGAAAAAAGGTGTAAGGAGAGCCTGCTCCCATTTGTGCATACCAGGGTACTCACAGCAACCATCCAACAGGTGGATAGTAAAATTGGGCACATACAGGACTGATCGCTTTAGGGTCCTGGCTTCTCAGAGGTCATGAGCAGCAGCAGCGGATGTATATGTCCCGAATTTGTGGTACTACAGCAGGATGTCCTTTCTGAATGACCACCTTGAAGCAAGGACATCACTGTCCAGTCTTCCCCCCAGACTTCCCTGCAGCCAACCTGAGCCTTCTCTGGAGCAAAAGGAGGCAGCCATCTTGGAAGAACCTGATTTGGACATCTGGAGCCAGGTATAGTATTTTCTAAACATTTATTGTGATAAAATTAATGCAGCAAAAAAAATGTTACTATGGAAAGAAAAAAACAATGTTTGATTAAAAAGTGTTCTGAATTTCAATAGACAGTTGTGGCCCAAAAATTTGGGGAGAAGAATGAAAACTGCTGGGGTCATAATGATAATCTTTTCTATTGATTTACATTCAATTTGCAACAGTCATGAGCTGAAAATCGTGTGTGATTGATGAACCAAAAACTAAAACTATGTCCCTTTTTCATACACAGGATGACATCAACCAGGATGAGGGTCTGGAAAGTGTCAGGCAGGAGGAGGCAGGGCCCACTGTGAGCCAGGAGGAGGCAGTGCCCACTGTGAGCCAGGAGGTGGCAGGGCCCAGTGGTACACAGGAGGTGGTAGGGCCAAGTAGCAGGACCAGATCGCAGGTGCCTCCCATCCGCCTTACAAGAAGGACCAGGAGGGAGAGGACCACCAGCCAGGCAGCAATGGCCCTAGATTAGAGAGGCACATGCCACCCTCCAGGAGCTAACAACCACCAAAGAGGCCTATGCCGGCCTAGTTGGGGCCAAATTTCAAACTATGAGCATGGAACAATGCCTCCTATGTGAGCCCCTGCTGCTCAGCTTACTGAACAAGGGGGTGATGGGGAGAATTACCCCCAATACGGCCATATGTGAGGTCATCCAGCTTTCACAACCTCAACCTCCTCCTAGTCCTCCTCCTCCTCCTCCTCCACCTTCTTCTTCTCCTCCACCTCCTTCTCCTCCTGACACGAGTACACCTCCAGTGGCACAGCCTCCAGCCAAACAAAGAAAGAAGGCTGCAGAGAAGGCTGCAGGGAAGGCTGCAGGGAAGGCTGCCAAGAAGACCAGGAAGTGATGGCCTTGCTTCAATGTGGTCTGACAGAAGGCAGCCTGTTGTAGTACCACAGACTTTGGACATGTATCTCACCTGCTGCTGTTCCTGACCTCTGGGAGTTCAGGACCAGATGATGCTCACAACTGATGTGCTTCTCAAGCTCCCAATTTTATTGTCCACACAGAGTTGATGTGTGCTCTGGGGTCCCATGGATGCACAAATGGCAGCAGGTTCTCCAGCGCTGCCTTCTATTTATTTTGTTATATACCAGAATAAATGTTTTTTTTTTTTTTACAGTTAATACTTGACTATGTGTTTTTCTAAAAATAAAAAATGTAGCTTTGGAGTAGGCAGATACATTTATAAAAAAAAAAGGGACAGATAACACAAAACAATCTCCTTGAAGGTCCAAAAATACAAGATAATAAAATTAATTTGGTAAACTTGACACAACAAAATTTAAATTCTAATTATGGAGATCACTAGAAATTAAATAATCATTTAAAATGAAGATCTGTATTCAAAATTAAAAATATATAAATATTAAGGAGATCTTGCTCTATATAATACAACAAAATATTCATGAGATCAGCATGATTTTTTTTTTTTAAAGTTAGTCAGAACTCTGTGTGAATATCAGCAGCAAAACAAGTTCATTATTTTTCATTATTATACCATTCTAAAGAAGATTTAAATGCGCAACATTTAAACGATGCAAAAATTTACAGCGTGACAAATCTCAATTACGAACGCTCGTTTTACCAGAAGAAGCGCTCCCGTCTCATACTTGATTCTGAGCATGCGCAATTTTTTAAGACTCGTAAAAGCATACACACGACCGGTTTTCTCGTCGCAAAACTGGCCGATGAGAATCCCGATGAGAAAAACGAGAATCCTGACGATAAAATAGAGAGCAGGTTCTCTATTTTTCTCGTTGAGATTCCCGGCAGTTTTCTCGACGATAAAACATACACATGAACGGTTTTCTCAGCAAGAAAGCTCTCCCAACAGTTTTCTTGTCATTTCTTGCCGAGAAAACCGGTCGTGTGTACGAGGCTTAACTCGTCCAATGACGCCAGAATTAGCTCTTTTTGGCATCGGAGTGGATAAATGGCCAAGAAAGCTCTAAACCTTCGTCACTCACGTGCTAATTGCTGCCAGGATAACTCTGGCCAGTGCCTGGAAGTCAGACCGTGCTCCATCTCTTCATACAGTTATAAACTTTTTAAACACCCATGCTACCTTTGAGCAAATGTTGGCACGGATACAAGGCAAAACTGCCTCCTTTCAAGAAAACTGGGTGTACTGGACCCTAGATGACAGAAGCACGACTAGGCCTTTATAAAACCGATCAAGCTCCCTTTCACTCCTGACCCGAATTTGACACTCATCTACATGGGACAAGCCATTCTTATTTTCCCTCTACATTGTGTCGCATATCTCTACGACCAAGATGCAGACTTAATACAATGTTTAATGGTACGGTTTTATTCATGTTGTTGGTATATATATATGCCTCTTCCCTTCATCACTATTTCATCCCCCCATACTAGTTCTATCTTCTCCCTCACCTTACCACCCCACCCCATATTCCATATGTTGGTAATTTAATGCCTCCCCTTGCTAGATCCATTCTCCTATTGGTGACTGCTGGCATTATGTATCCAGAGATATGTCTTGACTGTTGTTATGTACAAAAATACTTTCAATAAAGAATGATAATTAAAAAAAAGGCAAAAATGTGGTTCATAATCCATACGACAGGCAGAGGCATAGTCGATAAACAGTCCATGGTCAGTTCAGGTGAAAGGCAGAAATGTGGTGGATAAACAATGCAGACAGCAGGCAGAGGTATAGTCGATAAACAGGCCAGGGTCAGTTCACATGGAAGGTTGGTTGAGGCAGCAGGCAAATAATCAGCACAGATATTGACAATGTGGAAATTACAGTCTGTTAGAAATAAGGGCTAATATTTTACGGAATTGTGATAATGTCTGAAGTATTCTCCGATGCATAGGCCCAGTTGGGAGGGACATTGGGGACAATGAAAATTGGTGTCTTTCCTAACACTGTGGCACGCCCAACATTTCTTTTGGTGTCTTCTTCCGGTTTCTGATGGTGGAATACTCTCAGTGACAATTTCTTTGATAAATTTGAGGAAGGTGTTGGGTCTTTCCGTTGACTTTTGATAGGTGACGCATGTGTTAAAAATGGCCAAATGGAAAAAATAAATTGCAACTTTTTTATACCAGAAGAGGGACTTTCGATCATTTAAATTCACCCCCCTCATGAACTGATTGTGATTGTGGATACACCCATGCTTTTGAAATGGACCGTGTCTTCTGTGGAATTCCACTGAGGTGTCATCGTGGATGGTGGACATAGTACACATCTCTCCTATCCCTCCACATTATGGCCAACACTTCCTCATTCCTCAGACTTGCTTATTCCCCACTTTGTTGCCTTGTGGTGACTAGACGCTGTGGGAAGCCCTGCCTGTTTGTTCTTGTTGTACCGCATACTGAAGTTTTCTCAAGGTACAGGTGGCGGAAAAGGGACAAACTGGTATAATAATTGTCCATGTAAATTAGACATGTGCAGAATGAAAAAAAAATAGTTTTGCTTTGAATTTTTACATTTGTTTAGTTAAATTAATTTAATCTGTTTAATTTGTTTTTGGAATTCATTCAGTTTATTCATATTCAAATCAATTCAAATTTTTGGAATTCAAATAGTTTTCAAATCAATTTAGAATAGTTTTCAAATAAATTTTGAATAGTTTTCGAATTTTAATAGTTTTCAAATTCGAATTCGAAACATATTTGAATAGTTTTCAAATTTTAATAGTCTTACATTTTTTCAAAGAGAATAAAATAGAATAGAAAATAAATGAACAGAATAGAAAAAAAATATAATAAAATATAAAAGAATATAACAGAAAATAAAATAATAGAATATAATGGAATATAAACAAATAGAATAGGATAGAATAATACAAGAATATAATAGAATAGAATAGAATAGAATTGAATAGAAAGAATATAACCATCTTTTGAAATTCGAATAGAAAAGAATATGATTAAGAAAAACAATACAATACAATAAGCCACAGAGGGAGGAGCTGATGATGGGGGCGGAGGTCGAGCTCAGCAGCTAGCCCTGGGAAGCCCGCAAAGCTCCCTCAACATGACCGGCAGGATGTGATGCGTTCTTCCCTGGATCTCCCCCCGTGAGCCTCCCCGCAAACCCTCCGTAAAACCCTCCTAACCCCCACAGAGTTTGTACGATCGTACAAACCTTCCACGACCCTAGGGCCACCCAGATCCTCCTATCACATGGAACCCATGGAGCCTCTAGCGGGATTAAGCGTGATATAGCGTTTCCAAGGTCCCCTATACCTCACCTCACTCACGCCTCACGCCTCACTTGAGGTAGTTGGGCGGACATTACAGCGGCGTTCGGCGTCCGGTGGTGTTTGCTGGCCTCCAACCATCCATCCAGTTTTCCTGTAGCCCACGGACTGGAGTCGGGAGTCATTGGTGGGTTTCCTGATGGGTGAGATGCGATAGGGCGGCGGGCTGTCGAGTTGTCAGGCTTGCGCCCCGTGTCCCGTGTTCCGGAGGTCGGATGAACGTTGCCTCTCATAGCCTGTCCTATCCCCCGGCAACTCCACCCTCCAAGTGGAGATGAGCGGAGCGGAATAGGATAGAGAACAGGATAGAGACACTGGTCATGCAGGTGAGTGAAAGCTATCAGGCAAGGGCTGCATGTATCGCAATAGAAGGCGCTGATTAAAGGAGCTGACAGCGCAGCGCAGAAGTACTGATAGAGCCGATACAAAGATAAGTGTACAAGAAGCAGCTGCACCGAGACACGGCAGGAGAGACATCATAAACAGCAGCAACTCTAGAGAAACTAAAGGGTGCTATTTCTCAACCCTAAGAATCAACGCAAGTGACCCTAAGTGACCTCATGAGGTAAGAACTCTGCAACGATCAAAACTGAAGCAACTAAAGGGTGAGTCACTCCATCATTTTTTATACTTGAACTGTATGATATATAAAAGAAGAAATACTAAGTGGTAAGAAAATATACAACCGCAAGGATTACCTGATACACTGTGAAGGTGATCACCCGAAGAGTTTATTAACCGAAGCGGGGAAGACACCTAGCTACATGATTAGGTGAATGAGTGTCTCTGGTGATTATTCGGTGATTATTCGTGAAGCTATGCGGGACTAATATTGAGATCTTGGTGTGCATAGAAAGACCAGATAAAAATGGTAAGTAACAGAGGGTTAATCCAAGATACGGATGGAAAAAATAAAAAATAAGCAATACGGATCACTTACAGTAAACTATTAAGTTATACGAAGATATTGTATCTTTCGCTTGCCCCAATCTCTCTTTTTCTGTTTTTGTTCTACTTGTTAACCCTACTGCTAACCCTGCAAGAAGGAGGTGGGTAATATTGCCCAGTGAATGGTAGCGTTAAGATATTTGATTTACTTTAGACACGACTTGAAATATAAGAGAAACGCATACTAGCTCTGCTGAAAGGACCCCCATCAGCGGTTTTGTTACTGACATCCGGAATAAACTACCAGTATAATAAACAGAAGCCTCTGAGAAACCAATAGACTACATAAAATCAAGTTAAACATTGTGGCTCCAAAATAACTAGGAGGGTCCTTACACAGAGGGCACAGGTGGAGTTGGACACAGATATATCTACTAAACGCAGAGACATGAAAAAGAATGATGAGGGGAAGGCAGTTAAGGGGTGCTACAGCAAAGACCTCAAAAATTAGTGAAAGCCCGAGTTCTATTAAAAAATATATGACACAAGAAATCTCTAAAGACAGCCCAGGGAAAGTGGCACTGTCAAATAGGAGGACATCTGAGGGCTCACAGAAATCAGTTACGAGAACACACTCAGAATACACAGAGACCGATATCCCTATTACAGCGGAAGAAGGAGAAGAGGAAGATATTGCTGAGATTAGACAAAAAGGCAAACTACCTACTAAGGGAGAAATAGCGGAGATCTTCGCTAGAATGGAAACAGTAATGTATAGAATGGAGAAATCGCTTAAAGGGGAAATGTCGATAATACAGGAGGACATGAATCACTTATTGAGGAGAGTGGAGGAAACGGAAGAAAAAATGGACGCGCAAGCAGTGGAAGTTAGGGAATTAAAGGGGCAATTGGAAGAAATACAGAAAGAGCAAATGTACATGAAATACAGACTCGAAGACCAGGAAAACCATAACAGGAGAAAAAACTTGAGGATACATGGATTACCAGACCAACAAATAGAAGACCTACAGGAAAAAAGTGGGGGAAGGAGGGACCTCAAGGCAATAATTTTGAGAGAATTAGATCTTCCTGTTTAAAAATTAATATGTTCACCCTAGGAACATCAAATGCCTAAAATAAGTATAATTTCATACAATGTAAGGGGGCTAAATGCTCCCATTAAGAGGGCAAATATAATTAGAGAATTAATCTCATTGAAGGCTGATGTAGTTTTTTTTCAGGAGACCCATTTTTGTATAGGCTTAAATCGTCAAATTATTTCAAAAGAGTACCCTTTGTGGTACTATGGGGACTCACCTCTAAGTAGAGCTAAAGGAGTGGCCATAAGGTTTGCCAGGGGGACCCGGTTTACCTTAGATGAGAAGAAGGAGGACCCCGAGGGGAGATATTTATTTCTAAAAGGAGAACTGAATGGAGCCGAGGTCTCACTGGCAAACGTGTACGGACCAAATAAAAAACCAAGCCATTACTTAATGAAGATCATAGCAGAATTTATGGATTTTAAGAAGGGGGGCCATAATAGCTGGAGACTTTAATGTATGTTTGGAGCCAACAATTGATAGTACGTCACATGCTAGGGGGACTGGAATGGCCCAGAGGAATAAATAAAAAAAAATGCATCAACACTAATTAGTGGACGCATGGAGAACACAACACCTAAAACAAAGGGATTACACATTCCACTCCCCCGTGCATGGGACGTACTCAAGAATTGATTATTTTTTAGTAGAACATCGGTTATTGGATACAGTAGAAACTAATATTGACATTACAACATTCTCGGATCATGCACCAATAACACTCCAATGGAATATCGGGGAAGTACAAAAAAGCAATAACAACTTGAACGAAGAACTATTATTGGATAAAAACATAGGCCAGAGAATAAAAGTAGAATTAGATCAATTTTTTAGGGAGAACAGTACAGAGGGTATGTCAGAGGCCATAGTCTGGGAAACTCACAAAGTATATATCCGTGGGATATTAATAAAGGAGGGTGCGGTCAAAAAGAGAAGGATACAGGAAAAAAAACATCACTAATGAAAGAGATCTCTGAACTAGGACAGTAACATAAGAAAACTAGTGGGAAAGAACAACTATCATGCCTCAATATTAAAAGGGTGGAGCTAAGATAGGTCTATGAACAAGAAACCCATACAGTCTACAATCAAACTAAGAAAGAGAGATATCTATGGGGTAATAAACCGGGGAAGTATCTGGCGAAAATACAAAAAAAGAAAAAAAAAGAAAATTATATAGAGAAAATACAAATTAAGACTGGGGAACTAAGATATAAAACATCGGAAATAGCCAACTCCTTTCAAGATTACTATAGCCAGCTGTACTCAATTAACGCCCAGGACACAAAGGAAGAGATTAAACAAAAAGGGAGAAAATGAAAGCCTATATTAAGGAGATCGATCTAGATAAAATCCCTGAAGATAAATTAGATTTTTTTAGAAGCACCCATAAGAGAAGAGGAGATTAAAAAAATTATTCAAGAACTACCAAATGGGAAAAGCCCAGGGCCAGACGGTCTGACGACACTTTATTACAAAAAGTATATAGATCTATTAACCCCGAAAATGTGTTCTTACATGAATGGGATAGGTGTAAATTGGGAGATGCGGAAGGAGGCATTAGAAGCCATAATAACTATAATCCCCAAAGAGGGTAAAGATACCACATTATGTTCCAACTATAGACCGATCTCACTCTTAAATATAGATACTAAAATCTTCTCTAAGATTCTAGCTAATAGGATGAAAACCATTATGAAAGATGTTATACACCCAGACCAAGTCGGATTTATTCCAGGAAGGGAGGGTAAAGATAATGGAATAAGATCGCTCTTGGCCATTAAGAAAATTAAAGAAAGTGGGGCCCCAGGGCTACTCCTGTCTATTGACGCTGAGAAAGCCTTTGACAGGGTGGACTGGGGCTTCATGCAGTCAACACTAGAGGCAATAGGTCTAGGACCCAGAATAAGTAAATGGATTAATTCTTTGTATAATAATCCATCAGCGAGAGTTAAAGTAAATGGGGCACTATCCGCACCGTTCGAGATGAGGAATGGCACTCAACAGGGGTGCCCTCTGTCACCGCTATTATTTGTGCTTGCGTTGGAACCCTTATTAGTGAGGTTAGGCGGAACACAGATATAAGTGAGATAATGGTGGGTGATGAAGAGCATAAGCTCGCGGCTTATGCTGACAACGTTTTGTTCTTCATCACTCACCCTAACATTCTAAAAGCCCTTAATGAGTTTGGTGAGGTGTCTAACTTCAAAATAAATCGGACTAAATCGGAAACATTAAGCATGAACATTCATAAAATAGATAGGAATATTTATCAAAAAGCCTTCTCATTCAACTGGGGGAAAAAAGCACTTTTGTATCTTGGAATTAAACTAACCGTTAACACTGAGACAATTTACAAACAGAACTTTTTCCCACTACTAAATGAAATTAGGTTAGAACTGAATAAAATCGCTCCGGGGCAACTGTCATGGAGTGGGAGAATAGGAATCCTTAAGATGATCATTCTTCCCAAAATAGTCTATAAAATGAAGATGCTCCCGATCCCACTACCTCGGGTTTTCTTAGAAAAATTACAATCATTATTCTCGGTTTTCACTTGGCGCGGGAAAAAACCACGTACCAAGTGGACGTTACTCACAAAAGAGAAGGGCCAAGGGGGACTGGGGGCACCTGACATTAGAAATTATTATAATGCGATAGTAATCGTGTGGATAATGGAATGGGCCAACGAATGCACAGAGAAGAGTTGGGTAAAAATGGAGGGTATAATCAGTAATACGTCACTAGGGAAGGTAATATGGATGCGGCACAATATCGAGAAATGGGTACAAATACACTAGAAATGCACTAAAAATTTGGGATAACATACACAAAAAATAAAATTGGCAGTTCAATTCACCTCTTATACCACTAAAGGACACAAGTTATTTCACACCAGGAAGGGAAAATGGATTTTAAAAGAAAATGCACAAATAAAAGATGTTATGGTCCAAAATAAATTAATCACTTATCAGGAACTAAAAAAAAAAATATGGAATGGAGATTGATTGATGAATGGCGGTACAACCAGCTAAAAATTTTTTTCGAAAACTTACCTAAACCTATTAGAGCCAAAGACAATTTAAGGCCGTTGGAGAAAATATGTGAGGAAAAGGGGAAGAAAGGAGTAATTTCAAAGATTTATAAGATCTTAAACAACACAAAAAAAAGCCGGAGGTATTGCCATTCATTAAGAAGTGGGAAGAGGAATTGGGATCACAAGTCTAAGAGAGTGAGATTAAACAAATGATTAACAGGGTCCACTCAACTTCTGTGAACTGTAATATAGTTGAAACTAATTATAAATGCCTCGTTAGATGGTATCTAACCCCGGATAGGATACATAGATACGCTACGGAAAAATCACAGCTATGTTGGGGCGGGTGCCAGGAAATTGGGACAATGGCCCACATATGGTGGACATGTCCAAAAATTTAAAAATATTGGACTGAGACAAGGAGAACCATCAGAAATATAACTAACATAGAAATTCCTGACGATCCGTGGGGATGCCTATTACACGGGATCCGGATGCCGAACAAATGATATCTTAAAAGTTTAATCCCACAATTATTAAACACAGCTAAGAGCCAAATTCCTAAATACTGGCAAGATCCAGACGGCCCTAACCGGAAGGGATGGTGTAATAAATTAGACGAAATCCATAATATGGAATATTTAAGATCTAGTGACAGAGACTCATTAGAGGCATTTGAAGAAAAGTGGAAGGTGTGGACAGCCTTTAAATATACAATGGGCTATGCAGAGATAATGGGTGAATAATACAATAAGAGATTAATACAATAAGATAATAATAAAACAGAGATGGAGAATGGAAGAAGTGGATAGGATAGAAGAAAGAGGTCAGAGGTCAGGGGACTAGGGGTAGGGGGGGATAAGGGGGGGAGGGTAAGGGTATTAGATGAAGGGGATTGTATTAAATCTTATGTTTTGCATGGAAATGAATAAAGAAACAAATTTAAAAATGTCGGAGAACCACATATGATGCGAATCCAAAGCAGAGACGACACTAAGGAATAAAATCATGAGCAAGTCTCTTGTTGTGATTAAGTCTGAGTGGTTTAAAAACAAACAAAAAAAAATACAATAAAATGGAAATAATAGTACACATTTCTATTTTCTATTTTTGTTTCTATTCAAATTCAAATTTCTTCTATTCGAATTTCAGAAGATGGTTACATACTTTCTATTCTATTATGTTGTTTATTTCTATACTATTCTGTTATTTTCTATTCTATTCTAATCTATTCTTTTATATTCTATTCAAATTCAAATTGATTCTATTTGAATTTTGGGAGATAGAACAATAGACTAGAAAGATTGTAACCATTATAGTCTGTTCTATTCTTTTTTTTTTCTATTCTATTCTTTTCTTTTCCTATGTATTTAAATTCAAATGTATTCTATTTGAAATTCGAATTTCAGAAGATGGTTATATTCTTTCTATTTTATTCTATTATGTTTTTATTCTATTCTATAAATTTTTATTCTATTCTGTTCTTTTATTTTCTAATTTGTTCTGTTTTACTATATTCTATAATATTCTTTTATTCTATTTTCTATTCTTTTCTATTCTTCTAGTTTTTTTCAATTTTATTCCTTTATTTTCTATTCTATTGTATTCCCAATAGAAATTGGAAATCTATTCCAGTGCTGGTACTGGGCCTCTCTTCCTGGGGTCTAGCACCCCTGGCATTTGATGATTGGCCATTGGGGTATATGGTGCTGCTGGCTGCCAATTGTTCAGAGGGTCTTCTTTTAGGATGAACTGCTTCCTCTTCCGATTCGGACGCTGATCCACTGATTTTGACAGGCTGATATTCCTAATTGGAATCAGACGGTGAAAGCTCCCCGCTGCTCTCATCCTTCATACTTAGGATTTGATATGCCTCTTCAGTAGTAAAAAAAATGTGACCAGGGTAGCTGTATAATGACACTGATGGGCTTCAGGACAGATACTATGGGCTGCGTGACAGGTACACTGATGGGCTGCACAACAGGTAGTGATGGGCGGCATGACAGGTACTGCTGGGCTGCATGTCAAGTACTAATGGGCTGCATGTCAGGTACTAATGGGCTGCATGTAAAGTACTGCTGGGCTTCATTACAGGTACTGCTGGGCTGCACAACAAGTACTCTGATAAGCTGCACCACAGGTACTCTAATGGGCTGGAGACAGGTACTCTGATAGGCTGGAGACAGGTACTCTGATGGGCTGGAGACGGGTATTCTGATGGGCTGCAGATAGGTACTCAGGTACCCTGGATGGCTGCAGATAGGTACTTGGGTAATCTGATGGGCTGAAGACAGGTACTTGGGTACTCCGATGGGCTGAAGATAGGTACTCAGGTACTTTGATGGGATTACAGACAGGTACTCTGATGGGCTTTCAGGTAGGTCCTCTTTAATAATGGGGCAATCTGGGCATAGTACTATACACTGTAATCGGTAACTTACTGTTCCCACAATCTCCTCCTCACACTGGCTTTGTGTGTGGAGGAGAATCCGGTAACAGCGAGTTACCGCTGTTTGTTTACATTTATGACCAGCTGTGATTGGACACAGCCAGTCATGTGATAAAAAGCCAATTTAATGGGCTCTTTACCCTAAACGGAGATGGGCTGTGTCTGAGGGACACATCTCATCCCCAAACACTGCGCTGCATGCCCCTTGGGGTGTGCACGAGCGGCGTGACCGGCTGGACGTCATATGACATCCACCTGTAGGGATGGGAGGTTCCCACCGACGTCAATCTGTAATAAACCGGGTGAGAATCAGAAATACAATTTCAAAAAATTGCAATTTATTTTCTCATATTAAACTTCAGGTCAATCCTAAATGTCTAAATGAAAGAGAATGTTTCTTTATAAATCCAAAAGTTTTCTGTTATACTAGGGAATGTCTGTTTTAGTAATAAAAATATTCTTTGTACTAGACATCGATAACAATTATTTACTGGACTGTCTGTTTGTTATAAAATCACACGGCAGACATACAATTTCCATATAACTAAGATGACTAAATAAGTTGTTTATGAGGGAGGAGCTTCAAAGGGCCTTGGTAAATATATCTTATAAAACTGGAAATATACTGGTAAATAATTTTCACATTACAATCACATTAGTAGAAAAGTTTACTATTTATTCTATATGGCAGCATAAACTGGATGTCTTTCAATTACTTAGTGGACATTTTCCTGTTGTCATTTTAATCAGAATGACTTTCTCCTTACTTGTACTCTATTGCCTTTTCTTCTAAACATGTATTGCTTTTTACTTTTAAATAAATGCTTTCAGGCTCATTTTGCAAATAAACTATTCAGGCTCTCACTATGCATATGTCTTCATTTTAGAAGGCATATGTTTTAATAATGTTTACATTTTCAATTCTTTCAGTGGAATAATGACTTTCCATTAAAATGTTTCACGACTCATGACTGAGCTTTAGAAAGTAAAAATATACAGAATGAGACTTAAGCAGCAAGTTCAAGTAAAACTAGCAAGGTATATTGCCAAAAACATTACCTAGTTAATGGTTATGAAGTATGATTCATATATACACGTCTGTCTTCAAAAATATAGGAATAATTCACAAACTTCCAGAAACTTGAAAACACTTAGTTATTAATAACTGAGCTTTACTTTATGATGCAGCTTAATGCCTATTATAATATTTCCTTTTAAAACAATTTCTAGTGTTGCAATTCAAAATAGAAAATTACATTACTTTATTAAATGTAAACCCACATGTAAACACTGAGTTACATGAATTATATTTCTTGATTAGATAAAATGACATAACCAACAATTAAAATATATTTCCTTGGCTGTTACAGAGTATTAGTAAAGTTTTTATACAATGATATCTTTATTCAAGTGTATTTAAACTCACACACACTTAATAACTAAATATGAAGTTGCACGTGTTACTGTAGTGTCAAGATGCTATTTTTTAATTTATTGATTTCATTTTTTTAATCATATCTGGTGATTATAGCAGCAATGCATACACAGGCACTTCCTTTCTTATTTGGCTATGCTTACTTAGTTCATCTCCAGCATTTCCTCACACTCACAAACAGACTTTTAAAACATAACTTTAGCCCATGATCTCCTCCCCAAAGCTCTCCTTGGGTGTATAAAAAAAATGAAAAACCATGTAAATAAAAATGTTCTTGCAATCTTCAGGTCAGTCCTGTGGTATCAGGGGTCCTTTGATGGTGGCGATGATTTGCAATCCTTCCCCCTGGACTGAGTGGTGCTTACATAAACTATAGCACCACTCAGTTCAGAAGAAAATGTTTTCATTTTCTATGTTTTGCTGTATTTTCTCACTTATTTTTTTAATACTATTTCCTCCCTGTGTTATGGGAGAAAGTTGGTTAAATTGTATCCTATATAGTATTCTTTATTTATAAAGCAAATGTAACAAAGGGTTCAACTAAGGCTTAAATGGTTTCAAACACATAAATAATATCTATATCCACAGAAAAAATCTTTATCATGAAGCTGAGCCTCTAAAAGATCTTAAATATCCTTCAGAATGTTTTCTGGGTCTTTTGTATTCACTTGTCCTTTAAAAAACTTGTTCTCTTAATCATTTAAATTAAATCATTATTAATACGTCAATAGACAATTATAGTGTAGTCAGTCAAAATGATGCTATATTAGTTATATTACACTTTTAATTGAGATGTTCAACATAAATAAATACGTCTGGTGTTTATTTCACATGGTTAGCAATGTTTGATTAATTATTCACTTTAATGTTGCAAAGTAGACAGAAATTTGCATTTTATGTTAATGGTATGCATTAGAAACATCACAGATATTTTCAACAGACTGTCAATCAATGCAATAAATATATTCATACATTTGTATAAGTTTAGTTATCTTGTGTAATACTTTTTTCTGTACACTGTAGGCCAGATGTATAATGAAACTGATGGAGTATCTGTAATAATGGTAAAACAACTGTTCATATGTGCTAGCTTCCTTAAAAGTTCTAATTGTGAAACAAAAAGATATTAAGAATTTCCTTTCCACACAATGTTTCATCAATAGATTGTTAGTTAGGGCACATTCAGTAGCTCTAAGTTGGCCAGGATACTATAATTTTCTCTAAGTTCCTAGACTGGGAAACATATATAAATGTCCACAGGCAAACTGAATGGCAAGGTGAATTAACTGTCAAAAAGCACAGTAAGTGAAACTGCAATTGTCAAAGCAATGTTTCAAAGTAGAAGAAACAATATGCAACAGAATCAAAGCTAAGTAAGTGATTAGACTTCTGAGAACATCACAGCTATCAATAACTACAGTATATACAGGGTTGCTGCACAAAGAAAGATGGACTAATATGAGGCAGGACAATGTAACCAAAACTGGGGTAATGGGCACTGGGTCCAGGTAGCTTATAAAAATAATGCTGAATAAAATGTATTTGGAAAACAACACTACAGTATGCAGAAGTACCAAAACTAGAACAGGAATACACTGCAAAAACACGAGTGGGCAAACAGTATGCTGACACATTTGACTAAAAGGAAGAGAGGAATATGAAGTCTTCTGACAGACAGTTGCAGGTGGTGACTAATAAGAAGAGTAAGAACAGTAGATGGAAAATCACTGATAGAGAGATATCCTAGGGCTACACAGGAGATTTTTAATCCTAGAGATTTAAAACTCCTGTGCTACTGCAGGAGATTTATGTATTATCCAATTAGTCTCATGGAACAAATCTTATGGGATATATTTGAATGGAAAAACTACCCAAGAATCTCCGAAATGAGTGATATATAAACAATTAATCTCCTACTAATCACTAATAATTTATGCTACAAACTTAAATTGTAGCATTGTGTGATTGTGGAAAATTGATTGTTCAATTGTTATAGTATAAAATCTCTTATGTAGCAGGTCACATTAAAAGTAATGTGATACAACAAAAAGATTAGAAATAGTTATAAAATGTGCAGCGCTATAGTGCTCAATATTTTACTGTGTGCAATTAAGGAAAAAAAAAAAGATTATTTATAACAAATGTCAAACAAACTGCATTAAATCAGTGCAATCTAAAAAGAAAAGTGTCCATGCAAATTGAAGAGACAGCCTTCTCCAAACGAATTTGATCCACAAAATAGTGTTTCTTACTCTTTCCACTCCTTACTGGTGCTCAAATAGCAAAACAATGTGTCACCACAAAGTGTTCCCCCCCTCCAGGAATAATCTCACCTGGTGTAATGTGACCACTACAGCCAAGTAGGGACAATAAAAGCTTTTTAGTCTCTCCAAGGCTACAAACAGTGCTCTCCAAGCCTCCTCTTCAATATCTCCTCTGTTAGCCAGACTGCTTGATAAGATAGTGTATGAGATGATGTTTCAGACTATAAATGTTAATGACTCAGACTATGAGATAATATTATTTACTGAGTCATTCTCCAGGACGGTCACATGAGAGAGATTGATTCCTCCTCCTGTGTTTGATGATTGCTTGTTACTGTGTAACTGTTACTCGTGAAACGAGCAATCATCCAACACAGGAGGAAGAGCCCATCTCTCTCATGTGACCGTCCTGGAGGATGACTTGGGAAATAATATTATTTCATAGTCTGAGTCATTAAGCTTTATAGTCTGAAACATCTCAGCCACTATCTTATCAAGCAGTCTAATTAATCTAGGAGATAGTGGAGAGGAGGCTTGGGGACTGCTGTTTGTAGCCCAGGAGAGGCTAAAAAGCTTTTATTGACCCTACTTGGCTGTAGTGGTCACATTCTTTTCCCATATAGTTAGTAGAATGAAAATAACATGGTGCAACATTGTTCCTTGTACTATACCTCACATGATCTATCAGGGATTCTTCTGTACCTTGCAGGGATTCTTCCTGCTGAGCCACTTGATGTTCCAGATAGTTCTCTGTCTGATCTCTTTATCAACATTCATAGATACCCCATTTCTTGCTGAGCTTTGAATTTCTTGTTTCTCCATTGCACTTCCTATTTACTCCACAACTCGCAATTCCTGTTAAACAGATTATTGGGTTTATATCTTTCTCTTTTTCTTTATTGCTACTGCTACACTGAACTCTAATTCACCATTACCCGTGTACTGTCTTCTGGATAATTCACCAGCTACTCCTTATCACTTTCCACTTTATATTCAATACATATGCTACCCACTCTTGTGTAATCTTTGACTATGCTTTTGCCTCACTCCCATACTGATACGTGTTTATTACTGCTGTTTCAGCTACTGGATTCTGAGCTTGGATTCCATATTGTGGAAACATCAATGATAACTTTATCCCGTTGCAACATGTTCTGTTTATAATTAAATTTTGCCTTTTACATTTTAACCAGTTCTTTACCCATGTACATATATTTTACCATAGCTTTGAATCCTTAGCTTCTGCACAACCTAACCAAGAATTAGTTACATTTATTTATTTTGATGACCGAGTGTCCCATGACTGTATATATAGTATTAAAATATAAGACATGTATAAAAAACATTTGTGATGCTCATTAAAATCTCTGCTGGATAGTTAACAAATCATGGTAAGATACAGAGACAATAATTTTTTTATTTAATAAAATTAAGAACACAAAGTCAACATACAAATACAATACATGTTCCATTTTATCGCATAAGTTGTGCAGTGCTTCACAAGTGGAACCCTATTGTTTCTCCTTTACCATGCCACTTTCTTTCCTCTTTGTTGGATAGTTGTCTACAAGCAGATATATTCAGCTTGTTGATATTTAAGGAGACATAAAGTCCATGAGATTTTTTTTTTGCATTTTAAGTTCTGAATTGCAAAAAAATTTATGGTTCATGTTGTATAACTCTCCTAGTACATATGGATCAAATTATACAAAGCAAATGGTTTAACCTTCTGAATCACAGAGAATCCTGTGGGTTGCCAACATCAGCCAAAGATCATGCTCTGTACACCCATGTGTTTCTGACACATGTGTTGCAGGGACTCTATAGGTTAAGTTGTGATTTATGGTAATTTTCCAGGATGGGGAACCATTATTTTCATAATATACTATATATATATATATATATATATATATATATATATATATATATATCTGTTTTCCCCAAATATTATTGTATGCATTTGTAATGTCTGAAATTAAGTGCGTCTGCAGAATAAAATTGATTACTGTTTGTATTGATCATGTCCTTAATTTGGTAAGAGTGCTAATGAAATCAGCTAAGACAGTTGTTTACAATGCTATATTTTTTCATAGTCATCAATACAATGTCATTGTTTGTGGAGCTGAACTTGGAGTACATAGGGATAGCTAATGTTGTTTGCAGACAAAAATAGTTGATGATATATAGTGCTGCTAACCTGTGCTATATAAAGTAATATAAAGTACTGTATTGTGCTAAATTTTACAGTGAATTACAGTGTGATGGCTTATGTATGTACCCTGTATTCCAGTGTTCACTGTTCTGTATTGCAATACATTCTGTAACTGTAATTTGCAGTTTTGTACACACACCTGTATTTTACAGCAAATAGACCCAAGTGTACATTTTTAGACTATCATCTAGTAGTGGGCAAGTAGGTTCTACATCAGCATTATGACAGCTTTGAAAGGCAGGGCATGCTTGCTTTTTCTTTATAATATTAGGCATTCTGTACAGCCAGAGCATGTGGAAGAGGTCATGAAGTGGATAACCAAGCATTTCTCATCATCCCAATTGCAGAGAAGTGTATTTTCCCCAAGCAGCCACATATGCACTTTCTACTCCCTCATCTTCTACAGCAGGGGTGTCAAACTCAATTACATTGCGGGCCACAATAGCAGTATGGTTGCCCTGAAAAGGCCGGTTGTATCTGGGGGTGTGCTATGTTTAGGATTGCATTACTTACAGAGTACAGGGTTTTAGGAGTGCGCTACATATAGATTGCAGGGTTCAGGAGTGTGCTACATACGCAGTGAAAGGTTTCAGGAGTGCACTACATACAGAGTTCAGGGTTCAGGAGTGAGTTACGTACAGAGTGCAGGGTTCAGGAGTGCGCTACGTACAAAGTCCAGGGTGCAGGAGTGAGCTACATACAAAGTGCAGGGTTCAGGAGGCACACATCTGCCTCCACACCTCCTCAGCCCTCAATAACCCTCCCCCAAAGAAAACCTTACATCTGTGCTCTCTCCTACCTGGCCCAGCTGTAGTACCTTCCCTTGTAGGCAGCTCCCTTTCTGTGTAATGGGATGCAGTTAGTACCTCCCTGTGCATGTGCATCAGCTCCAGAACCAGTGAATTTACTTCTGCCCTAATGTAATATGTTTTATTTCACCATAAAAAGCAATTGCACTCGCATGTAAAATGTATGCTTTAAGATGTTTTTTAAAACACTGCCTCTCTTCATGCCCACTATTGTGTGCAGCACATCCTCAAAGCCCGCCCTCAGGATGCAGCCCGCTGGATGGGGAAGAACACAGCCGCCGGAGCTGCCAGGTACCTCCACCGGTGACAGGCTATGCCGGAATGACCACACATATGCTCAGTTACACACAGAGCCAGAGCCGCTGGGGAGACCGGAAAGTGTTTGCGCCTGCTGTCAAGGAGACTGTGAAAGCGGAAAGCAAATGGGGTGAAAAGGAGGGTGCGACGGGCCACGGGCCTTGAATTTGCCACCTGTGCTTTACAGCTAATCCCACATTGTCCCAAAAACTAACATGAAGGAATTGGCTGAAATATTTCATCACACTATCAATAACTTGATGAAGGAGGATGCCCAAGAATTCCTGTTAACAGACAGGGAGGAAAAGAGTGCCACAAGCAATTAGGAAGGGAACAACAGGCAGGAAGAAGCAATTCCTATAAACAATGCCCTATTTAACCGATTCCCACCCAGCCTATTGTACAATGATGACTGGATGGGACTGCTCTTGTTCTGAAAGGAGGTCATATGACGTCACCCCACTCCTTGTGCACAGCATGGCAATTGGTGGTGAGCTGTGTCCCTCAGACACAGAGCATCACTGCTCAGGGTAAAGAGCCAATGCTTTTGTCTGTTTACCATGTGATCAGCCGTGTTCAATCACATATGATTACATGTAAACAAATGCCAGTTATTGGCATTTCCTTTCCTCAGGGCTGCCACTGTCTTGGAAAAGGAAAGCTGATAACTGGCTTTCCTGTGACAGGGGACATTTACACTGAAAATCAGGGTACTGTTCATCAGTGCCCTGATGATCAGTGCAGCCCCATCAGTGCCAATCAGTGTCTATCAGTACAGCATATCAGTGCCCATCAGTGCAGCATATTAGTGCCCATCAGTGCTGTCCTCTCAGTGCAGCCTCATCAATGCCTCTTCATCAGTGCCCATCAGTGCCACTTCATCAATGGCCATCAGTGCAGCTTCATCAGTGCAGCCTCAACAGTACCCATCAGTGCAGCCTCATCAGTGCCCATCAGTGCAGCCTCATAAGCGCACATCACTGAGGAAGAAAAAGTACTTATTTGCAAAAATGTATAACAGCAACAAAGAAAAACATTTTTTTTTCAAAATTTTCAGTCTTTTTTCATTTATTTAGCAAACAATAAAAACCCAGTGGTAATTGAATACCATCAAAAGAAAGCTTTCTCTGTCTCAAAAAATTTAATAAAATTTCATATGGATACAGTGGTGCATGACTGCGCAATTGTCATTTAACCACTTAAGTCCCGGACCATTTGGCTGGCCAAAGACCAGGCCACTTTTTGCAATTCGGCACTGCGTCATTTTAACTGACAATTGTGCGGTTGTTTGACGTGGCTCCCAAACAAAATTGACGTCCTTTTTTTCTCACAAAAGCTTTCTTTTGGTGGTATTTGATCACCTCTGCGGTTTTTATTTTTTGCGCTATAAACAAAAATAGAGTGACAATTTTGAAAAAATTCAACATTTTTTACTTTTTGCTATAATAAATATCCCCAAAAAATATGTAAAAAAAACATTTTCCTCAGTTTAGGCCAATACGTATTCTTCTACATATTTTTGGTAAAAATCGCAATAAGCGTTTATTGATTGGTTTGCGCAAAAGTTATAGTGTCTACAAAATAGGGGATAGTTTTATGGCATTTTTATTAATATTTTTTTTTTACCAGTAATTGCGGTGATCAGCAATTTTTATCGTAACTGCGACATTATTGCGGACACATCTGACACTTTTGACACCATTTTGGGACCATTGTGATTTTTACAGCGATCAGTGCTATAAAAATGCACTGATTACTGTAAAAATGACATGGGCAGTGAAGGGGTTAACCTGTAGGGGGCGTGGCTGAAGGGGTTAAGTGTGTCCTAGGGAGTGATTCTAACTGTTAGGGAGCGTGGCTACGAGTGACACGTCACTGATCGCTGTTCCCGATGAGAGGGAACAGACGATCAGTGACATGTCACTAGGAAGAACGGGGAGATGTTGTGTTTACACTGACATCTCCCCGTTCTTCAGCTCTGTGACACGATCGCGTGGGCACGGTTACAGAGCTCGTGGCAGGGTCGCAAGCGTGCCACCGGCGGTGCACACGGTGGTAATTTAAAGGGGACATATATGTATGCAGCCGTGCCATTCTGTTGACGTAAAAAGTCGTGCGGCGGTCGGTAAGCGGTTAAAGTACGATAGCACTAAAAGCCGACAATTGGCCTGAGCAGGAAGGCAGTTTAAGCACCCAATATTGAGGTGGTTAAAAATATCCATTTAAATCATATACAATGTGCAAAAACTCATACTGTATATTATGTATTTACATAATTTAGATAATAAATTTCATCTTGATTGGTAATGAATCGTGGTTCAATTACAGAGCCCAAACTTCCCAAAAGAAATGTGCAAAATGTCCCAACAAAATAAAAAATTTATAATTTTTGGAATATTCCATTCTGTGCTCTCTCTCACTCCACCATTGTGAACAATCAAGCCTCTTAGCAAATAGTACAGACCTAAAACATACTGAGGTCACTTGCGCTCTTAACACATTTGGGATAACTCCAGAACCTGCAGAATAACATCAACCAATTACCTTTTCTTCACAGTAGCTCACAAAGCATGTATCATCACATCCATAGAGGAAAAAAATTGTTTCACTTAGCATAAAAGAAGTAAAACCCTTCTAAATGTAATAAATGAAAGATACTCACAGGAATCAATAAGAACAGGCAATGCCGCTTGGTCCTAGTGAGGCTTTCACCTTTGGAGAAGTAATGCACTGTGTAGGACATTAGCAGTGATTACCAGCCCCTTTTTGGGGGTCTGCTATAATCCTTGTGCATGCCCTTGCTCTCTTTGAGCTCTGGCATAATCCAGTGGGTTTCCATCTGATCTCTGTTTTTCTCTTTAAATATTTTATTATATTATATTTTGTAAGATACAATAAATTACAATAATCTTCATCATAATAAACAAGTTTCAAGCATACAATTAAACATAAACAGGAGAGCTTCTCATGAAAATTTAAGTTAATCGATTATAGTATTGAGTTTTTTAAACATTCTACTACATAAAACAAAATGTCAGAAATTTTACATATTAGAGTATTTCTAAATAGCGTAAAGTAAAATAAGACATACAGAGTAATAAATGAAGTGAATAATAAACATTGAGTAAATAAGCCAAAATAGAATATGAAAGTTATGAACCATATATAAAACGAGAAAAGATAGGGGGTTGAGATAGAATAGTATTTTAGAATTTGATGGAGTTAAGGGGTATATCAGTCCTTAATCAGGGCCAGGGTCTGGCTATGTGGCCTGGCGTATCCTGAAAGAGTAAATTAATTATTTTTCTACCGCTATCTTGTATTCTAAATTTTGTGGGGAGGGGGGGAAGGAGAAGGAACGGGAGAGTTGTAATGAGAGGGGAAAAAGGAAGCAGTATTCAGAGAATTATATTATATATTTTAAGTCTATATTAATGATATATTTGTATCTGGTGGAAGATAGTGGTCAATCCATGGTTGCCATACAGATTCGAATTCATGGATTCTGTCCAAGTAAATTGCTTCAGTTTTTGCATGTACCATGGCTTGCGTCACTCTCCGTTTAACAGTTTGTATGCAGAGGGAATTGGTTTTCCATGCTTTGGCTATGGATTGTTTAGCCACTGTTGTAACAAATAAAGATAGTTTGAATTGGCGAAGGGTCAAGCATTGGGGTTTGGAATTTAATAGAGCTATCTTTGGGTCAGGCAGTAAGGTTGTTTTAAAAATTGTTGAGAGAATTTTAAAAACTTTCTTCCAGAATGAGTTAGCTATAGGACACTCCCACCATGTGTGTATGTATGTGCCTGGGTCTGTACAGCCTCTAAAGCAATTGGCAGGGTATTGATGGTTAAATTTAGATAGATGGGAAAGTACTAAGTACCATCTAGTAAGGACTTTGTAATTAGTCTCAAGAGCTACAATGTTGTGAGTGGCTGATTTAGTTGCTTACCATATTTGGGCCCAGTCGTGTTCATCTAGTTAAAAAAAAACAAGTAATAAAGGGGCATTATACAAATACCTCAGTAAATATGATGTAGAGTACCAAATAGTCCGTGGTCAATATATTGAGAGATAACTCTCAGGTGTATACATGGAGGAAAAGACAGTCAGGGCAGCCACCAGCAGGACCAGAAGCTACTTTCCAGTGAGCTAGAACAGAAAAAACAAGGAGAGGGACGCCTCTGAGATAGAAATCAAAACAACATTTATTGGTAGCAATGTTCACTCACATTTAAAATGAAGCGGTTGCGTTCAGCTGGGCAGAAGAGTAGGTGGACTACAGGTCACAGAGGGTCCATAGAGCTGTCATCACAAAGAATCCTGTCAGGGAGGTTGGTGATGGCAAGCAAACAGGAGGATTTCCTTCTGGACGGATCTTTCGTTGCCACAGCAGACTGGAGTTAGTTTAAAAGCAGAGTGAATAAAAACAGAGTGGTTTTTGGTTCAGTCTGTGGTTCCAAACACAGAAATTGGGAGGGAGGACATCTAAAGCCGGATGGCTGGCAGTGTTGTGCTGCGGTCGCGAGTGCTCACTGCACTTCCTGGTGGATGGAGGAGCCCGACCATGTGATCTAGTTCAAAGCGAGGCTTGAGCAGGACTTGGGCAGCACAACAGTACACAGCGCCGGGCTGTGACGTCATAAACATGCGACGCGTTTCCGAACGGGCTCGTTGTGGATGTTTAGAACAACGGCACTCCTTTTTCAAGCATTAAGTGTGTTGGGAGATAGATGTGTAATTTATATAGGCTGACGAATCAAACGATGGGGGCGGGGCCAGTATGAATACTAACAAGGACTGTCAGCAATGGAGCATAAAGAAACATAGAGTATATATAAAAACATAATACATGAAAAACAAGCAATACAAGTACATAGAGGATAACAATAGCATACTAAGGATGAATAATAAAAATATGTGAATCATAAATTGCATCTGTTAACAGCAATAGGCATACTCATTATTATCATTATGGTTGTGTTAGCAACATACAAGCGGTATGTGTGTACTTAAAATATATGAATATATAGTAAGAGGAAAACATCAGAGCAAATTGGTAATGCTAAATTAAGATCGGGGGGGGGGGGGGTTTGTGTGAACGATAAACTAAGTGCACAGAGAAGGAAAGGGAGGAAAGAAGGAAGGGGAAGAAAAGTGAATGGGAGAGGGGGGTGGGGTGAAAGGGGGGGAGGGGGGGTTTAGGGAGAAAAGAAAGAAGGAGAAATGTTTATATGGGTAGTCCTATTTGGTGGAATTATATTGTGAAGTAAAGGAAAAGCAGAGTGTTTTACTGCTTATTAGGTAACTGATAGGGAAATGGTATTAGATATGTAACTTAATATGGAATCAAATAATATCTAACGGAGTTGTGAGGAAGTCAAGAAAAAGGGAGGGTGGGGAAATTATATCTATATACATATATATACATATATATATACATACATGTACATATATACAAAAGAGGAGGAGGACAGGAATAAGGAAAGGGGGGGGGGGTTAGAGAGGGGTTGTTGTCTAGAGGGAGGGGATCTGTAGTCTATATACTTACTGAGCGGAAAGCCCTCCACCCCCATATATGCAAAAAGGAACAGCAACAGAATAAACAGCATCACCAGTAATAGAATAGAATATAAAAATACTAAAATTACTGGTGATGCTGTTTATTCTGTTGCTGTTCCTTTTTGTTGTTTTGCTTATTTCTCTGCTGCATAATTTGTACATGTGTGTATGTGCGGACATACACGCGTGTATATATAACAACCCTCTACTGCTTGTAAATAGTATTGGTACTTGTTGTCTCTACATATATTTTATAGTAATATTTTTCTTTCAATCCTCATCACAGGTTTTTAATCTATATGTATGCGTATATGGGGGTGGAGGGCTTTCTGCTCAGTAAGTATATAGACTACAGATCCCCTCCCTCCAGACAACAACCCCTCTCTAAACCCCCCCTTTCCTTATTCCTGTCCTCCTCCTCTTTTTTATATATGTACATGTATGTATATATATATGTATATAGATATAATTTCCCCCCCTCCCTTTTTCTTGACTTCCTCACAACTCCGTTAGATATTATTTGATTCCATATTAAGTTACATATCTAATACCATTTCCCTATCAGTTACCTAATAAGCAGTAAAACACTCTGCTTTTCCTTTACTCCACAATATAATTCCACCAAATAGGACTACCCATATAAACATTTCTCCTTCTTTCTTTTCTCCCTAAAAATGCTTGAAAAAGGAGTGCCGTTGTTCTAAACATCCACAACGAGCCCGCTCGGAAATGCGTTGCATGTTTATGACGTCACAGCCCGGCGCTGTGTACTGTTGTGCTGCCCAAGTCTTGCTCAAGCCTCGCTTTGAACTAGATCACATGGTCGCGCTCCTCCATCCACCAGGAAGTGCAGCGAGCACTCGCGACCGCAGCACAACACTGACAGCCATCTGGCTTTAGATGTCCTCCCTCCCAATTTCTGTGTTTGGAACCACAGACTGAACCAAAAACCACTCTGTTTTTATTCACTCTGCTTTTAAACTAACTCCAGTCTGCTGTGGCAACGAAGATCCGTCCAGAAGGAAATCCTCCTGTTTGCTTGCCATCACCAACCTCCCTGGCAGGATTCTTTGTGATGACAGCTCTATGGACCCTCTGTGACCTGTAGTCCACCTACTCTTCTGCCCAGCTGAACGCAACCGCTTCAAACTACCAGGAGAGGGGGTAGGGGAACCACCATCTACCCTCTCCGTCCAGTCTGACACTGGAGTAATACAGTCGTATCTTGCAGTATCCATGTGCCAGCCAAGAGAGTCTCTGATACAGGATCCAGTCAAACACTCCTTGATAGCAGCGCTTGATATTCAGGGGATTTTCTAAATTTGAACCAATCATCCCAGGTAAACGAAAATTTTTGGATCCTATCTTGTGCAGTGTATATCAGCTCCTCTATCGCTGCAATGTGATTAATACGTGTTACCCATTCCTTCATAGATGGTGGCACTGTGGACCTCCAATGGACGGGTACACACAGTCTGGCCACATTTATCATGTGAATCGCTACTGAGTTGCGATAATTCTTCCTGGATATTTTGGAGAGGTGGAGAAGATACTGTGCCGGAGAGAACTCCAGCGGGAGCGAGGAGATCGCTGTCGTCGCATTATGCACCTCACGCCAATATGGCTGAATCAGCGTGCACTCCCACCAAATATGGAGAAGAGTGCCCAAGTCCTTACCACATCTCCAGCACCGGTCAGTTACATTTGGAATAATTTTATGGAGAAGGTCAGGTGTCTTATACCACCACGATCTGATCTTGTACCCATTTTCCTGAGTATTCACGTTCAGGGAGCCCTTATGGATAAACCAATTAACTCGTTCCCAGCTTTTCTTCTCAATCGTGCCGTCTAACCTCGCCTCCCAAAAGGCATGCTCCGTTTGCATGGAAACAAAGGGTTCTTTAAACATTGAGGCATAAAGCAGCGAAATCACATGCCTCTGGGGAGGCGGGCCAGAGCATAAGGATTCGAAAACCGTAGGCGGTTTTGTAAAGCATCCTCTTTTAGAAGGACGATCAAGAAAGTGTTTTATCTGAAGGTAAGCCAAAAAGGGGAAGGACTTGGTCGGGGACAAAGAAGCTAGTTCTTTATAGTCAAGAAATCTGTCTCCAGAAAAACAATGTCTGGCTTGCAAATCCGAACGAGGCCATTCCCTTGCCAGATAAGATCTATCCATTCCAGGCATAAAGTCTGGATTACCCCTAATATGAGTCAACCCACAATCCGTAGCGGAAACCGCATGAGTCCTACAGGCCTGTTCATATGCCGAAAGAGTAGCACTATCAGGCTAAGTACTTACCGAGGCCAAGATGCCGGGAGTGGTTCACCCTTGCACCCAAGCGCACTCCGCCCCCTGGAGGTGAGACAGGGAGAGGACAGCATGAGGGAGCACTGGCCACCAGCAGGTAGAGGTGTCTTGCTGAAGAATCTATCAGGGGTGAGTCTGAAGAACGGGCCGGGAGTCAAACACCAAGGGTAGACAGGGTCAAACAGCAACCAGTAGCAAGGGCACAAGTCCGTTTAAGAGTTTAGCAGAAAGCACCAGACTAGTCAGGTTAGGCAAGAAGTCCAGGGTACAGGCAGAAGGTAGAGGGCTGGAGACAGGCAACAGATCCGGGTCACAGGCCAAGGGTCAAGCACAAGGAGAGAGGTAGAAGTCCATTTAGCAAGCCAAGGGGTCAGGTTCAGGAGAAGCAGAAGCGTAGTCAAATCCGGTCCGGGTCACAGCAGGAGAACTTTCACTTCTTTCAGGCACAAGGAAACACGGTAAAGCTGACAAACCAGCAACCAGATAGCGTTACTGTATCTGTTTAAATAGGCCCGCCTGTAGTCCCATTGGCGAGCTATTGCGCACGCGCATTCGTCGTTGCGCCGGTGCGCGCACCCGAGCACGCCGAAGCGCTGTCCCGCCGCGCACGCGCATGCGCCGATGCGCCGTTTTGCCGCGCATGCGCACTGGGCGCAGATTGGTGACAACAGACGGGGAATTTCCCTGACAGTGCCCCCCCGAGGGGCGGACTCCGGACGCCCAGACTGGCCATTAGTTCCGGATGTTCTTGGTGAAAGGCTCGTATTAGGCGAGGAGCATGCAAGTTCCTGGATGGTTCCCAGGAGTTGTCTTCCGGGGGGTACCCTTTCCATTTAATTAAGTATTGTAACTGTCTGCCTTTTTTCCTACAGCCCAGGATGGATTCCATCTCAAATTCCTTTTCCCCATCTACTTCAACTGGTGGTGGAGGAGGTTCATCTCTTCCAGGAAAGGCGTTGGGAATGACGGGTTTCAATAAAGATGAGTGGAACACTGGGTGAATCCTATAGGAATCAGGTAACGCCAGTTCAAAAGCCACAGGATTAATAGCTTGTTTGATCTTGAAGGGCCCGATAAATCTAGGGCCGAGCTTTCGAGAGGGAATAGGCAATCTGAGGTTGGCGGCGGAAAGCCAAACTTTTTCCCCGACTCTGAACGCCGGGTTTTCCTTCCTCCCCCGGTCATAAAATTTCTTGTAGGATCCTTGGGCATTCCGCATCATCTCCTGGAGTCTTTGGAAATTCGCCTGGACAGAGGCCACTCGGTCCTGGACCGCGGGAACAGGGCTCTCTGGGATGTTTTCAGGGAGAAAGGAGGGATGAAAACCGAAATTGGCCCAAAAGGGGGTTTGATTGGTAGCAGAATGTATTGAATTGTTATAGGCAAACTCTGCGTAAGGAAGTAGAGATGCCCAGTCATCCTGGGAAGCAGAGCAGAAACAACGGAGGTATTGCTCCAGGGTCTGATTGGTTCTTTCTGTCTGACCATTGCTTTGGGGGTGGTACGCTGACGAGAGGCAGGTTTTGACTTCTAGTGACTTGCAGAGTTCCTTGCAGAATTTCGAAGTGAACTGGACACCTCTGTCGGAGGTGATACTCTTTGGTATTCCATGAAGCCTGGTTATCTCCTTAAAAAAGATTTGAGCAGTATCCATGGCTGAAGGTGTCCCAATCATCGGTAAAAAGTGAGCCATTTTTGAGAGGCGGTCCACCACGACCAGAATCGTGGTAAACCCTCCGGAGGAAGGCAAGTCCACGATAAAGTCCATGGACACGTCCGCCCAAGGGCGCTCAGGAATGGGTAAGGGCTTGAGCAGGCCCCAACTCTTGGTGTTTGACCCCTTGTTACGCTGACACTGAGTGCAGGAAGCGACATAAGACTTACAATCTTGCCTCCAGCCTGGCCACCAGAAGGAGCGGGAGACAAGTTCCGACGATTTACGTGCTCCGAAGTGACCTGCCAGTTTGAGATCGTGGAAGATCCTCAAAACCAGCGGTCTTGTTTCCAGAGGGACGAAAATCTTGTCCTGGGACCAGAATAGGCCGTCCCGCTTCTCCAGGGAGGTAGTGACCGGATCAGAGCAGAGCCCGGAAGCGATTTTAATAGAGGTGAGTAGATCGGCCCGGGGAATCAACAGAAAGTTCTGAGCTGACAGAATGGTGCCCGGTTGGGCCGACTGACGGGTTTCCGGAAACATCCTGGATAGCGCATCCGCCTTCCCATTCTTGGAGCCGGGTCTATAGGAAATGTGAAAGTTGAACCGGGTGAAGAAAAGGGCCCAACGGGCCTGCCTGGGGCGTAGACGTTGAGCTGTTCTTAGGTACTCTAGATTTTTATGATCTGTGAAGATCATGATGGGGTGTACTGCCCCCTCCAGAAGGTATCGCCATTCCTCCAGTGCGAATTTTATGGCCAGTAATTCCCGGTCCCCTACATCATAGTTTCGCTCCGGGGGAGTCAACTTTTTAGAGGCAAAGGCTACTGGATACAGGAGAGCCTTGGGGCCTCGTCTTTGAGAGAGGATGGCTCCGATGGCTGTCTCAGAGGCGTCCACTTCCAGGGTGAACGGCAGTAGAGGATCCGGGTGCTGAAGTACTGGTGCTGAAGTGAAGACGTCCTTGAGGCGAGAGAAGGCCTCTTGAGCTTCTGGAGACCAGTGAAAACGGTTATTTTGCCGGGTAAGTTGGGTTATTGGGGCCACAATGGAGGAAAAGCCCACGATGAATCTCCTATAGAAGTTGGCGAACCCTATAAACCGCTGTACCCCCTTCTTGTCGGTTGGGGCTGGCCAGTCCTGAATGGCCTTCACCTTCTGCGGGTCCATCGCGACCCCATCGATGGAAATGATAAAGCCGAGGAACTGTACGGTGGTCTTTTCGAACTCGCATTTCTCAGCTTTGAGGTAGAGTTTGTGCTTCCGAAGGATGGTGAGGACCTTCGTGACATGAGCCCGGTGGAGTTCGATGTTGGTGGAAAAGATGAGGATATCGTCCAGGTACACTACTAAGAAGTCATCAAGGTGCTGTCTGAAAATATCGTTGACTAGGTGTTGGAAGGTGGCTGGAGCATTACAAAGACCGAACGGCATGACCGAATATTCAAAGTGTCCGAAACGAGATCTGAAGGCGGTTTTCCACTCGTCTCCGGCCCTGATTCTGATAAGATTGTAGGCCCCCCGTAGATCCAGTTTGGAAAAGACCCGAGCAGATCGGAAGCGCTGAAATAGCTCCGGAATAAGGGGCAGTGGGTACCTGTTCTTAATGGTTATCTTGTTTAGGTCCCGGTAATCGATACAGGGTCTTAAGGACCCGTCTTTCTTTTCCACAAAGAAGATTCCTGCACCGGCTGGAGAGGAGGAAGGGCGAATAAATCTTTCTGGAGGTTTTCATCAATATAAGCCTTGAGGGCTTTCAACTCGGTTTCGGACAACGGGAAGATACGTCCGAACGGAATTTTAGAGCCCGGCAAGAGATCGATTGGACAATCATAGGGCCGATGAGGTGGTAGATGGTCGGCTTGCTGCTTATCGAACACGTCCCGGAATTCTAGATAGACTGAAGGAACATGCTGTAGGTTGTCCGGCTTGGCAATTATGGAAGCGCAGACTGTAGAGGCAGAGGCAAGACAGTTCTGGGAACAATAGGAGGAGGTGAAGCTAACCTCTTTCTTCACCCAATTTATGAGGGGCTCGTGTGCCTGTAGTCAGGGAAGGCCCAGGATGATGGGGAACATCGGGGAAGGTATGAGGTCTAACCGGAGAAGTTCTTGATGACCCGAGTCAGAGATGGCAAGGATAGGTTTGGTTTCCTGCGTGATCAGCCCTGAACGGGGCAAGGACCCATCCGCCAGGTGGATCTGAAGGCAGTGGTCCTTAGGTTGAGTGGGGACATGGAATCTTGAGGCTAAGGCAGAGTCCAGGAAGCAGCTGCAGGCTCCAGAATCAATAATTGCCGGGAGGCGGATTGCCCCTTCCGGCAGCTGTAGAGACACAAAGAGAATGACATAAGACTGAGGGTTGTCAAAGAGTTGATAGTTTAAAGTGTCTTTAGAGATAGACTTACTAGGTCTTACGGGGCAGTTGAGGAGGAAGTGGCCGGCACCCCCGCAATATAGGCACAGATTGGCCTGGCGCCTTCGCTGTTTTTCCTCAGGAGTCAGGGGAGCCCGAACCAACCCGAGCTGCATGGGTTCTGGCTCAGGAAGAGGTGTGACTGCAGGCGCAGAGGTTGGTGGGTAGTGAGGTACAGTCCTGGATGGAGGCCAGTTGGGACGAGGAGATTGAAATCGCTCCGCCCGTCGCTCACGCAGACGCCTATCGAGTTGTATGGCGGATTGGATCAGGTTCTCCAAGGTAGTGGGGGTTTCGATCCTGGCCAGCTCGTCCTTGAGAGTCTCAGATAGTCCCTGGCGGTATTGGTATCTGAGGGCCGCCTCATTCCATTTGGTGTCGGCGGACCATTTCCTAAATTCCGACGTATAGTCTTCCACCGGTCTTCTCCCCTGAGTTAGGCTATGGAGGACGGACTCGGCCGTGGCTGATCACTCAGGATCATCGTATAATTGAACCATATGTTCAAAAAATGTCTCTACTGAGTCCAATATGGGGCTCTGTTGCTCCATCAGGCCATGGGCCCAGGCTTGAGGGTCATCCGTTAAGAGAGAGATGATAAACCCCACTTTTACTGCTTCCGAAGAGAAGGTCCTTGGTTGGAGGGCAAGGTAGAGGGAGCAGGCGTTTTTAAAGGGCCGGTATTTTTTGCGGACACCCGAAAAACGTTCCGGAATAGGGACCCTGGGTTCAGGGGTGGCCATCACTACTGTAGAACTCGTAGGTACTTTGGAGTTGGTGGCGGTGTTGGCAGAGGTGGCAGCTGTGGGGCCTGGTCCTAGGAGACCGGTGAGCTGTTGAAGACGGCCATCAATCTGAGTATATCCCTCTTGGAGTCTTTGGACAGTGTCCGTTAGGGTGGAGACCTGCTGGCAGAGGGTGTCAAATGGGGAACGCACTCTGTCGGCCTCAGACATCTGGCTGGTTTGTACTATCAGGCTAAGTACTTACCGAGGCCGAGATGCCGGGAGTGGTTCACCCTTGCACCCAAGCGCACTCCGCCCCCTGGAGGTGAGACAGGGAGAGGACAGCACGAGGGAGCACTGGCCACCAGCAGGTAGAGGTGTCTTGCTGAAGAATCTAGCAGGGGTGAGTCTGAAGAACGGGCCGGGAGTCAAACACCAAGGGTAGACAGGGTCAAACAGCAACCAGTAGCAAGGGCACAAGTCCGTTTAGGAGTTGAGCAGAAAGCACCAGACTAGTCAGGTTAGGCAAGAAGTCCAGGGTACAGGCAGAAGGTAGAGGGCTGGAGACAGGCAACAGATCCGGGTCACAGGCCGAGGGTCAAGCACAAGGAGAGAGGTAGAAGTCCGTTTAGCAAGCCAAGGGGTCAGGTTCAGGAGAAGCAGAAGCGTAGTCAAATCCGGTCCGGGTCACAGCAGGAGAACTTTCACTTCTTTCAGGCACAAGGAAACACGGTAAAGCTGACAAACCAGCAACCAGATAGCGTTACTGCATCTGTTTAAATAGGCCCGCTTGTAGTCCCATTGGCGAGCTATTGCGCACGCGCATTCGTCGTTGCGCCGGTGCGCGCACCCGAGCACGCCGAAGCGCCGTCCCGCCGCGCACGCGCATGCGCCGATGCGCCGTTTTGCCACGCATGCGCATGCGCCGATGCGCCGTTTTGCCGCGCATGCGCACTGGGCGCAGATTGGTGACAACAGACGGGGAATTTCCCTGACAAGCACCCACAAGGGGGTGGGATTGGGTATCAGACGTCCAGTGCGGCCTAGTTAACCATGGGACCTTACCCAATTCCGCTCCCGTAATCAGGTTCTCCAAGAGAACCCATCCCTTACAGCGAGCATGCACCCGCCAGTCCACAATATGCGCTAGATGAGCAGCCCAGTAATACCGCTGTAGGTCCGGAAGGCCAATACCTCCCCCCAGCTTTGGCAGCACCATCTTGGCCCAACCGATTCTCGGTTCTCTGGCTTTCCAAAGGAACTTCCTACAAATTCTCTTATAGGTCATGAAAAAAGAGGGTGGCAGGTGTATCGGAATTGTTTGAAACTTGTACAGTATGCGGGGAAGCACCGTCATTTTCAATATGGCGGCTCGCCCGAACCAGGAGAGCGTGGGGGCATCCCACCGAAGAAGGTCTTGTTCAATAGTTTTCAGCTCTGTCAAAAAGTTTTCCCCATAAAGGTCTGTCAGTCGGGTAGTAATCCGGATGCCTAGGTAGGTAATTTCATCCTTCTTCCACTGAAAGGGAAAGTTCTCTTGACACAGATCAACAAGAGACGAAGGTAACGAGACATTGAGGGCAAATGATTTGGAATAATTAATCTTTAGATTCAAAATAATTCTGAAGAGATCAAGGGCTTGCATCAAGTTAGGCAAGGATGTTAAGGGGGACGAGAGAAAGAGCAGAATGTCATCCGCAAAAGCTGCAAGCTTGTATTCTCTTTGCTGAATGTCAATGCCCCTGATATTGGGGTTCTCCCGGATGCAACGGAGAAGAGGTTCCAGGGTGAGGATATACAGAATGGGGGACAGAGGACAGCCTTGCCTGGTGCCATTGTGGATGGAGAAGGCCTCCGACAAGTGGCCATTGACTCGAACTCTAGCAGTCGGGTTCGTATACAGAGCTCCGATATAAGCCCGCATTGTAGAGCCCAATCCTAGGGCTCCCAATGTCAAGTCCATGTAGTCCCAGGCCACTCGATCGAAGGCCTTCTCCGCATCCATGGACAGGAAAAAGCCTTCTTTTTTGGATGAGGAGAGCAAATGATGCAAATTAAGGGCCTTGATGGTGTTGTCCCTGGCTTCTCTGCCCGGGACAAAGCCCACTTGATCAAGACCCACCCAGGCCGGCACAAAGTGAACTAATCTGTTCGCCAAGATTTTGGAGAATAGTTTCACATCTGTATTCAAGAGCAAGATAGGTCTATAGTTCGCTACATCTGCGGGGTCTTTATTCGCCTTGGGTATTACCGCTATGTAAGCTTCCAGCAGGGTAGCGGAGTGGCAGAGGGAGCTTGAGAGAGAGTTGAAGGCTCTGAGAAATCCCGGCGCCAAAAGGTCTGAAAAGGACTTGTAATATTGCGTCGAGAAGCCGTCAGGTCCCGGACATTTGCCCGGCTTAGTGGTTTTTAAGGCTTCTACCCATTCTTCAGAAGTCAGCGGGGATTCTAGGGATATCCGGTCTTCCGCAGATAGTGCCTTCGAGCTAAATTTGTGTAGAAAATCCTGAATCAGGGTTGTCCGTGCGGCCGTATCAAAAGAACCCCCCTCACTCACCGAAATGTTGTATAGCTTATCATAGAAGGCTCTAAATTGTTGAGCAATATCCTCATTCCTGGAATGGAGTGCACCGTGACCATCTCGGATATGGTGGATCGTAGAAGCAAGAGTGTGCTTCTGCGTGAGCCTAGCAAGCGACCTACCCGGCTTATTGCCTTGCTCATAATACAACTTTTGCGTCAACATCTGTCTTTTTCGCGCTCGCTTGTATAGCTCATCGCGTAAAAGAGTCCTCGCGTCTCCCAGTTCGGTCGCCACCTGCAGTGTCATAGAACGTTTATGCTGTACTTCTAGTCTCCGGATCGTGTCCGTCAAGGACTGAATCAAAGCTTGGTGCTCTCTCTTCCTCCGGGCAGCAATTGAAATCAAATGTCCCCTCACTACACACTTATGCGCCTCCCATTGAGTCATGAGAGGGACATCTGGGGTGACGTTATGTCGAAAATAGTCGCTAATGGCTTGTTGGAGGGTGGCTACATCTGCAAGATCAGTAAGAAGTGAAGCATCTAGTCTCCAAATCCTAGTGGACAATTCTTTTTGAGGGAATCGTAAGGTCACGGTAACCGGATGGTGGTCAGAAAGGACCATGTTTTCTATCGTCGCCTCAGATAGGTACGACAGGTCTTTCTGGGAAATAAAAAGGTAATCAAGTCGCGAGTAACGATTATGTGGGGGAGAGAAGAACGTGTAGTCCTTCCCCCGGGGGTTAAGGGTACGCCATGTGTCATGGAGGGTGAGAGAGGCCAGCCCTAACTTCGCTTGCCTCAAGGCCGCAAAGGGAAGGGACGAAGTTCCGGTGGAAGTGTCGAGGGTAGGGTCCAGGGCCATGTTAAAGTCCCCTCCTAAAATCAAAAGGCCATCTTTAAATGATGTGAGTCGTAGAAGCGTGTCCTTCAAAAACGAGACTTGTTTAGAATTGGGGCAGTATATATTCGCAAGCGTCACCGGCCTGTCCTTCCATGTTCCTTTCAGGAAAATGAACCGGCCTTCAGGGTCAGCCACCTGGTCCGTGAGGTGAAATGCGAGCGACTTTGCGATCAGTATCGCTACTCCTTTTGTCTTGGTCTCAGCAGAGGTCGCGTGGTAAACGTCAGGGTATCTCTTATTGGTAAGACGCTGAATAGAGCTAGATTTAAAGTGGGTTTCCTGGAAAAAGATAACTTGGGCCCTATGTCTGTGGGCTTCTGCCATAAGGCTACTACGTTTCTCAGGAATATTGAGGCCTTTGGCATTCAAAGAGAACACCTTGAGAGATAGAGGAGCCGAAGACTGCATGATGGAGGCCATAGGGGTACTCCGGGTGTGGTGACACCTACTCTTAGTAACCTTAAGCGGAGAGGGGAGATGGGGGGGAAATACAGAAAGGAAAAGGATGAGAAGAAAAAAAAAACAAGGAAAAGATAATAGGGAAAGTAGGAAAAAGCACCTATCTTGACCCTGTTCTGATGATGTCCGGACTTTAGAAACCCCGGGCTCTCTACCACAACAGGGAAGTTACCCCCAACTAGGGGTGTGTTCGTGTACTACCGGAGGTAGCAGTAGTCCCGCTATGCTACCTAATAAGGGAGTGATGAGAAAAATATTGATAGGAATACAGTACAATATGCCGGAGTGTTCAAGAGGGGAAACCGGCCTCCCTTGGGGTGGGGAGGAAGTCTAGAACCCAAACGAGCCAACCTACTCCGCCGCCCAGGTCCCCCACACGGCTTAAAGATAGCTCAGGGTAAAACACCTCAGTCAAAGGACAGGGATCAGAGGCATGCCACGAAGGCCCATCCATAACAAAGATACCGGGCATCCCGTGGCATCCCCCCTCCCCCCACCCACCGCTGGGCTCAAGTCCCAGTACAAACTCTGACAGCTACTGAGATCTTAAGATTGTTCCGCAGACATGATACTCAATATCTCACGCCTAAAGTGCAATACTCTACGCTGTCGCTCGCAGTCCGGTTCATCCATTATAATGGGGCCCCCGGAGTGCGAGGAAGCCGCGGAGCCCTGTTCAACACCCCCATGGAGGACAAAAAATAAATCAAAAAATAAATCAAATCCCCAGGGCTGTTAAAACCCAACTGAAAGATAAAATGGTAATAAACAATAAGCAAATCCACGATGAAACCTAACAAAGAAGAGAGGGAGGATACACCCGGGGCCACCCTCAACAGGAGCACGAGGGCGACAGCCCCGGGGGCACCGCTCCCCACACACAAACTGACAGGCCCATGTCCCATGAAGGGGTCGCATTTCTGTACCCCCCACGTCTGGGACAAGACCCTGCGGCCAAGAACTAAGAACATGACTGGAGGTCCCGAGCGTATGACATCCATGTAGACAGAGGGTAGTCATAAGCCAATCTCCAGACCCCCCAAGCATGCTGTAAAGCAAATGTAAATTTAAAGCAAGGCAAACCCCCGGTAATATTACTACTACACGTTTCAAACAAACATAAACACAACTGCAGCATGAAGCAATTTCCCTGAGTATAAAAAGGCAAGATGATATCGCAACAAAGAGATAACATATCACACGAAGAAGGAGGGGGTAGAGGGGGAAGGACGGGAAGGGTGGTAGGAGATGGGGGGAGAGGGAGGGGAGAGATTTGGATGGAGGGGGAGGGGGAAGGGAGAAAGGAGTGGAGGGGGAAGAGAAAGGAGAGTAGGGAGGGGGGGGTAGAGGGAGGGGGGAAGGGGAAGGGGGACATGAGACTCCTCTAACATGGATCAAGGTAAATTGTCATTCCAAATGCGAGTATAGTAAACATCATCTGAACATTTGACAGCAAACCCGCAACCTCTAGGCATTGACCGTCCAGCAGAGTGTCACAATCTAGCAAATCTTTGTCAAGGAGGGTAGACAGTGTAAAGGCATATGACTTGAGAATCAGGTTATGACCCCCCTGGAACAAATGCCCCCAGCAGCTGAACAGACATACGTTGCGGCCAGGAGGAATAGCGAGTCTAAGAGGTAAAAGCCAACCTCCTCTCCATAGTGCTCCAAAGCCTGGGGAGGGGGAACTTCAGAGTAGCAGTGATGATATCTCACTTAATCAGGGGCCCCAAAGCCAGGGGCTAAACCACTCGTCCAAGCAAACAAACATATTACATGACAGATAATGCAGGCTGCGTAGCGGACACTTGCTATATTCTCTTCAGAGCAAAATGGGGATCAAAGCTCCCTGGAAGGGAATGTAAGGGGAACCGTGTAGGCAATAGTGATGAGATCTGTTTAAACAACATCAGGGGAGAATGAGTTCAAAAAAGAAGGGGGGAAGGGGAGTCAGGAACCAGCTCAGCGGGCCGTTCTCAGTATCTTCAATGATCCGTCTTTCGCCGGGCAGATGACAGAGACGCACGTGGGCTTTCATCCGTCTCCATGTCCCCTCGCTCCCGTGGCGAGGGGGCGTCCGAAGATCTGCGCCTCCTTTGCTGATGCCTTTGCGACCGTGGGGTTTCGATGGGTCGGGTGGAAATCCAGGGCTCTTGCTGCAGAAAGGAACCATACCAGTCAGGAACACTGACCTCAGGGATACCTATGGTGTCACAAAACTGCTGCAAGTCAGCCGGTATCCTTAGAAAGGCGGTACAGTTCCCAGCTGTCGCCTGAAGGCAGAAGGGGAACTTCCAGCGATATGGGATACGCCTGTCCCGTAGGACTTGTAGCAGAGGGCGTAGGTCTCTTCTATGCTGTAGAGTAATAGCTGAGAGATCCTGGAACAACTGTATGCGTGCCCCCTCATACTCCAGATTTGCCTGATTACGAGCTAAAGGCAGTATGTCCTCCTTCTGGATGAAATTCACCAGGCAACACACAATGTCCCTAGGGGGGTCCGTATCTCTGCCCCTGGGCCTAAGTGCTCTGTGGCACCTCTCCATCTCTACTGGGGCATCGGGCGGCCTGCCCAGCAGGGTATTAAAAACGGCCCAGACTGCCATTTGCAATCGGGGTCCCTCCACCGATTCAGGTATCCCCCTAATACGCAGGTTACGCCTGCGACCCCTATTGTCTAAGTCCTCCATGTGACGGTGCATGTCCATGAGGTGTTGTGCCTGAGAGGTGGAGGCCCGTTGTACTTGGTGGATGGCCGCCCCATGCGTCATGGCGGTCGACTCCACGTGTTCCAGCCTGGTAGCCACTGCTCTAATCTCACCTTTCAGGTCGGAGACCGCCGCGAGTAGGGAGATTTTAATGTCCTGGGCCACCTGCTGCAGGTCGGCCATAGTCAGTGGAGGAGGGGGATATCCTGCAGACATACCTGGGAAGCTTGCGGAGGCAGAGGGGGGAACCGCGGGGAGAGCCAAACTCGAGTCCGAGGCTTGAAATGCGGCCTGTGCGTCTGCCGGCTGAGTGCGGAACATCGCCGGGACAGTCTTGCTCAGCTGAGTCGAGGGATCCGACTGCGCTCGGGTGACCGAGGAACTTCTCCCGGTCATTGTAGCGGTTCAAGACCGAGGTATTAGCAAATTAAATGCCGGTACAGGAGATCCGAGCGGCGGAGCTCTTCAACTATGCTGCCATCTCGCTCCGGTGCCAGGCCACGCCCCGTTGTTTTGATTTCTATCTCAGAGGCGCCCCTCTCCTTGTGTTCATCTAGTTGGAGGTGAAGGTCATTTTCCCATTTCTCTATGTATGACGGAAGAGAGGAAGTTGTATGAGAAGTCAATTGGGCATAAAGATCTGAGATTAACCCCTTCCTGTGTGGATTTGACTTACAACTTTGTTCAAAAATTTAGAATTTATGAGGTGTAGTGTCTGTAGGTTCGTAGGAGGACATACATTTTTTTATTTGTAGGTACCTGAAGGATTCTGTTTGTGATAAATTGTATTGTTCGCAAAAAGTCGAAAAAGGTAATATTTTTGAAGCTTGGAAAAATTGGTGGTTCTTCAGGAGACCTGCAGTGGTCCATGCCGAAAACGATTTAGGGAATGACCAGGCTGGATAGAAGGAAGGGTTATGAAGGAAGGAGAGAAAAGGGTTTAGTCTAGATTGCAGACCAAAACAAGTTTTTAATCTATCCCATAAGGAGAGGCCATGTTTAGTATAAGGAATTGTGATTGATTTCCGTTGGGCTGGGGAGAGCCAGAGGAGATTGGCGGTGGAGAGGGGATCACAGTCTACCGATTCTAATACAACCCATAATGGTATTTCTTTAGTGGCATGATATTTTGTTAACTGAGCTAATTGTGCCGCATAAAAATATTTTGTAAAATCAGGTACTCCAAGGCCAACTTTAATTTTAGGGGTATATATAGTGTATGTTTAGGAAGGCGAGGTCTGAGTTTATTCCAGATGTATTGGTTGGTCTTGCGTTGGAGGATATGCAGGAAGTGTGAAGGGACTGAAATGGGGAGTACTCTAAATAGGTATAGGATTTTAGGGAGAATAGACATTTTTATGACAGTGATACAACCTAACCAAGCTAGAGGTATGGATGACCATGTGGAAAGTAATTTGGATAATTGTGTTAACATCGGTGGATAATTAGACTTATAAAGATCACTTGGGTTAGCTGTGAAATTAATACCTAGGTAAGTAATGTGAGACATTGACCAAGTGAAAGGAAGCGAACATTGTAATTGTGATTGAAGTTCAGGAGATAATGATATATTCAATGCTTTAGATTTTTGTATATTAACAGCTAGACCAGAAATATGTCCGAATTCGTTGAGGATTTTAAGGAGAATTGTGCTGATAGTAAGGGATTAGTGAGAAAAATTAGGACATCATCTGCAAATAAACAGATCTTGTGATGATAGCCACCTAGTTCTAGTCCCTTGATATCAGTGTTGGATCGGATGAGTTGGGCCAGGGGTTCTATCGCTAAAGCGAAGAGAAGTGGGGATAGGGGACATCCCTGACGAGTTCCTCTCTCAATATCAAAGGAATTTGAGCGGAATCCAGAATAGGATATAAAGGCCTTAGGGTCTTGATATAGAGCAGATATCCATCTCATGAAGTGAGTACCGAATCCCCATTTATGTACAATTGAGTTTAGATAGGGCCAAGATAAGGAGTCAAATGCCTTTCTTATGTCCAGTGAGAGGAAACAGGTAGGGATGTTCCTGGTACGAGCTGTGTGGACCAAAATCGCCGCCCGACGAATGTTATCTCCCACTTGTCTATATGGAATAAATCCTGTTTGGTGTATTAGAGTACCTATAATAGGGTTGAGTCTATTTGAGAGAAGTTTAGCTAATAATTTTATATCAATGTTAAGTATTGATATAGGTCTGTAGTTAGACCAAGATGTATCATCCGTATTTGGTTTTGGTATCATAAAAATGGAGGCCAGGAGGGATTCTGGACGGAATGAGTGGTCAGTGAGAAGGGAATTAAAGGCATCAACCATAAGGGGTGATAGTAGGTTAGCAAATTTTTTAGAATACGTGGCTGAAAAAACATCAATACCTGGGCGTTTACGTGGTTTTAGGGACTTGATCGCATTTTGTATTTCTAAAACTGTGATTGGTTTGTCTAGGTTTTCTTGTTGTGAGATAGAGAGTGATGGTAAAGTGATTGTAGATAGGAGATTATTTAGTCTATTTTGGTCGAAATTATGAGGATTTTTATATAGTTCTGACAATCTTTTTTGAAATTCTTGTAGTATTTTAAGCGGGTTACTAGTGAAGTTATCTTTGGTTAATTTTAGTCTTATTGGTTTTGGAGTATAAACTTTCTTTCTTAGAGCAAGTGCTAAGAAAGTGTCAGGTTTATTAGCCTTCATATAAAAGGTGTGCTTGGATTTTCAGAGAATCTTTTCCGCTGATTCCGTCAAAAGTAAATCTAGTTCCAAACGTGCTTTATCATATTGTAGTTTTGTAGATGGGTTTGGATCAGTTTGGAACTTCTCCGAAGCATCATAGAAAGCTTTTTCTAACTCATTGTGAAGTTGCCGTTTTTGCTTATGATAGTGAGATGCCTGGCTTATACAGACACCTCTGATACAAGGTTTAAGGGTTGGAGGACCTGCAGATGGGGTTTAATTTCCTTCCTTTTCATCAGTGTCTGTTGAGAGAGGTCTTGGTATATTTGGTCTTGATCAAGGATGAGCCGAACACCCCCCTGTTCGGTTCGCACCAGAACCTGCGAACAGACAAAATGTTCGTGTAAACTTTAGAACCCTATTAAATACAATGGACTCGAACGTTCGAAATCTAAAGTGTTAATTATAAAGGCTAATATGCAAGTTATTGTCCTAAAAAGTGTTTGGGGACCCGGGTCCTGCCCCAGGGGACATGTATCAATGCAAAAAGAAGTTTTAAAAACGGCCGTTTTATCGGGAGCAGTGATTTTAATAATGCTTAAAATGAAAAAATAAAAGTGAAATATTCCTTTAAATTTCGTACCTGGGGGGTGTGTATGATATGCATGTGAAGTGGCGCATGTTTCCAGTGCTTAGAACTGTCCCTGCAAAAAATGTCATTTTTGAAAGAAAAAAATGCATTTAAAACTGACTCGCGGCTATTAATGAATTGTCGGCTCCCGGCAATACATACAAAAGTCATTGATAAAAAAAAAAAAAAAAAGCGTGGGGTTTCCCCAAAATTCAATTACCAGGCCCTTCAGGTCTGGAATGGATATTAAGGGGAACCCCGCCGCAAATTAAAAAAAAAATTGACGTGGGGTTCCCCCAAATATCCATTCCAGGCCCTTCAGATCTGGCATGGATTTTAAGGGGAACTCCACCCCAAATTTAAAAAAAAAATGGCGTGGAGTCCCCCTAAAAATCCATACCAGACCCCTTATCCGAGCACGCAACCTGGCAGGCCGCAGGGGAAAAGGGGGGGATGAGAGAGCGCCCCCCCCCTCCCTCCTGAACCGTACCAAGCCACATGCCCTCAACATGGGGAGGATGTCCCCATTTTGATGGGGACAAGGGCCTCATCCCCACAACCCTTGCCCGGTGGTTGTGGGGGTCTGCGGGCGGGGGGCTTATCGGAATCTGGAAGACCCCTTTAACAAAGGGGACCCCCAGATCCCGGCCCCCCCCTATGTGAATTGGTAAGGGGTACATTGTACCCCTACCATTTCACGAAGAAAGCGTAAAAAAATGTTAAAAAAACACACAAACACCTTGAAAAAGTCCTTTATTTAAAAAAAATAAAAATAAATAAAAACATTCCAGCGGTGAAATCCAGTGTCCCGCGGCGATCCCGATGTCCATCGCTGTCCTTCATTGGTTGTGCCTGAGCGGACCTGATGGGGAACTCCCTCTCAGTATTTTAAATGTATAGACCCGCCCCTTCTAAAGTTCCCCATCAGGTCCGCTCAGCGGACCAGATGCGGAACATGAGAAGGGGCGGGTCTATACATGTATTACCAAAGTGAGAGCAGTTCCCCATCAGGTCCGCCCCCTCGGTATGTCGGACCCGCCTACGTCATTGGCTTGAGCGGGGAACTTCCTTCACTATGTAAATTTAAATTACACAGTGAAGGAAGTTCCCCGCTCAAGCCAATGACGTAGGCGGGTCCGACATACCGAGGGGGCGGACCTGATGGGGAACTGCTCTCACTTTGGTAATACATGTATAGACCCGCCCCTTCTCATGTTCCGCATCTGGTCCGCTGAGCGGACCTGATGGGGAACTTTAGAAGGGGCGGGTCTATACATTTAAAATACTGAGAGGGAGTTCCCCATCAGGTCCGCTCAGGCACAACCAATGAAGGACAGCGCTGGACATCGGGATCGCCGCGGGACACTGGATTTCACCGCTGGAATGTTTTTTTTTTTAAATAAAGGACTTTTTCAAGGTGTTTGTGTGTTTTTTTAAAAAAAATTTTACGCTTTCTTCGTGAAATGGTAGGGGTACAATGTACCCCTTACCAATTCACATGGAGGGGGGCGGGATCTGGGGGTCCCCTTTGTTAAAGGGGTCTTCCAGATTCTGATAAGCCCCCCGCCCGCAGACCCCCACAACCACCGAGCAAGGGTTGTGGGGATGAGGCCCTTGTCCCCATCAACATGGGGACATCCTCCCCATGTTGAGGGCATGTGGCTTGGTACGGTTCAGGAGGGAGGGGGGGCCGTTCTCTCGTCCCCCCTTTTCCCCTGCGGCCGGCCAGGTTGCGTGCTCGGATAAGGGGTCTGGTATGGATTTTTAGGGGGACTCCACGCCATTTTTTTTTTAAATTTGGGGTGGAGTTCCCCTTAAAATCCATGCCAGATCTGAAGGGCCTGGAATGGATATTTGGGGGAACCCCACGTCAATTTTTTTTTAATTTGCGGCGGGGTTCCCCTTAATATCCATTCCAGACCTGAAGGGCCTGGTAATTGAATTCTGGGGAACCCCCACGCTTTTTTTTTTTTTTATCAATGACTTTTGTATGTATTGCCGGGAGCCGACAATTCATTAATAGCCGCGAGTGAGTTTTAAATGCATTTTTTTCTTTCAAAAATGACATTTTTTGCAGGGACAGTTCTAAGCACGGGAAACATGCGCCACTTTACATGCATATCATACACACCCCCCAGGTACGAAATTTAAAGGAATATTTCACTTTTATTTTTTCATTTTAAGCATTATTAAAATCACTGCTCCCGAAAAAACTGCCGTTTTTAAAACTTCTTTTTGCATTGATACATGTCCCCTGGGGCAGGACCCGGGTCCCCAAACACTTTTTAGGACAATAACTTGCATATAAGCCTTTATAATTAGCACTTTAGATTTCTCCCATATATTTTTCGAATTTGCCGCGAACACCCCAATTTGTTCGCTGTTCGGCGAACGGGCGAACAGGCAATGTTCGAGTCGAACATGAGTTCGACTCAAACTCAAAGCTCATCCCTAGTCTTGATGACCTTGGAATGATAATGATCCTTTGTTGCGAGCTGCTTCTAATAGCTGTTCCTTTGTGCGGAAATAATGAAATTTGATTATTATATCCCTGGGAGGACCCTTGTCCTTTTTTGGTGTTAATGATCTGTGTATTCTGTCCATTTCAAGTCTTTCCAGTGGAATAGAGGGTGCCAGTTCTTGAAATAATGCTGTGGCTTTAGAATGGAGATCCTCTATACCATGGATATGCAATTAGCGGACCTCCAGCTGTTGCAAAACTACAAGTCCCATCATGCCTCTGCCTCTGGGTGTCATGCTTGCTGCTGTCAGAGTCTCGCTATGCCTCATGGGACTTGTAGTTTGGCAACAGCTGGAGGTCCGCTAATTGCATATCCCTGCTATACTCTCAGGGAGTCCTCTGATGCGGAGATTAGATCTCCTATTCCTGTTCTCAAAATCTTCAAGTCTATTTTGGAGGGAATAATAATCTTCTTTAAGGCAGTCTAACTCATCAGCATGGATAGAGATTGTAGCATCAGGTTCATCAGTTCTCTGTTCTAGAACTGAGGTGCGTCTACCCACCTCACAAATTTTTCTAGTCAGCTTTTCTGTAATGCTATCAGATGTATTCTGAAGAGCTTTATGTAGGACTTTTTCAAATTGATTATTTACTTAAAATCAGGGGAAAATCGTGGGTGCGTGTTATACGCCGATACTCCGCCGATTCCCCTGCTGAAACGAGCGAGAGGAGCGAGCGGAGCCGAAGCCGAAGTACACTCGGCTTTACTCGGCTCCTCTCACAGTCCTGCCCATCTCTGACTGCGCCACTGACATAAAGAAAGCCGAGTGTACTTCGGCTAGTCTCGGCTCCTCTCGCAGTCCTGCCCCTGACTGTGAGCAGAGCCGAGTCTAGCTGAAGTACACTCGGCTTTCTCTGTCAGCGGCGCAGTCAGTGGAGATGGGCGGGACTGCGAGAGGAGCCGAGTCTAGCCGAAGTACACTCGGCCCCGCTCGCTCCTCTCCACAGAAATCGGCGCCAAATTTAAAAAACGCTGAGACTGAAAAGGCTGCAAAGGCACTGGGCAAGGCTGCAGATGGACACTGGGCAAGGCTGCAGATGGACAGATGGTCACTGGGCAAGGCTGCAGATGGACAGATGGACACTGGGCAAGGCTGCAGATGGACAGATGGTCACTGGGCAAGGCTGCAGATGGACAGATGGACACTGGGCAAGGCTGCAGATGGACAGATGGACACTGGGCAAGGCTGCAGATGGACACTGGGCAAGGCTGCATGCTGCATTTAAATGTAAGTTTTTTTTCCTTGAATTTCCCTCCTAAAAGTTTTTTTCCTTAAAATTCCCTCCTAAACTTGGGGTGCGTGTTATACACCGGCGCGTGTTATACGCCGTATTAGGTGATGTTTGTTGTAGGGAGTTTGTGAATATCCCTATGTCATATTCTGTCTCTGAGTGCTGTGAGGAGGCTAGAGACCGCAGCTGCTTCTGTGAGAGGATTTGCGAGGGAAGCGGCGCAGCCATTTTAGATGTAGATTTAGTCAGCGCTTCTTGTGCTTTCCCTGCCTTAGGTTTAGTTTTCCTCACGCTATACATAATTTCAAAAGATGCCCAAGAGTATTAGTAGTATACCTGTCACCAATTTATGTATATTACCAGCTTAGACCCAGGTTATTGGCCGTTTGTGTCCCCGCCGGTGCGGAGCGCTCAGGCAGACATGACTACCTCAGGTGGCTTTGCGCATGCGCCTCCCTGATCTCTGTTTTTAACACTAATGGCTGATTTTGTATATCTTTGTATATCTGGTGTATGGTATTTAAATTTGCTAGCACATCTAGCAACTCTCTAGAATGAAAATTCTGCTGTCAAAATGTGCCCCCCCTAGCTCCTTCATCCAGAGTGGGGGCACTCTAATTAGGGTTGCCACCTTTTCTTCAAGTCAAACCCGAACACTTTAGCGGTGCACAGCGTTCCCCTTTTACAACTGAACTCGCAGAGTTCCCTTTCACTGTAAGGGGGGGGGGGACTCTGCAGACTCTGATGTAAGAGAGAACTCTGGGGACTCTAACATAGGGGATGCTCTGGGAACTCTGATTTAAGGGGGAACACTAAGAACTCTGCGTCCAAAGTAAGAAGCAGAGAAGGCCTTTTGGATTTTTCAGCTAAATGTATGAGATTAATCATTCTCCTAGTTGCATCAGTTGCTTGGCGACCAGACACAAATCCCACTTGATCTTGATTAATATGTTTCGGTAATAACTTCGATAATCTATTAGCAATTAATTTGGCATACAATTTAACATCAACATTTAAAAGGGAAATGGGTCTGAAATTTTGTGGTGCAGTGGGTTCCTTACCTGGTTTGGGTAGTGTTACAATGGTAGCTGCTAGCATTTCTGGTGCGAAGGAAGCTTTGGACATTGCGGCATCAAAGACCTGTTTTAGGTATGGTGACAATTCATTATTGAACAACTGGTACTATTCAGATGAATAACCATCGGGGCCTGGCGATTTGTTGTGTGGCAAACTCCTGATCAGTTTTTCTATTTCATGTACTGTGAAGGGTAGGTTTAGTGATGAAAGCTCTGTTTGTGATAGTGTGGGTAGGTTTACTGATGCTAGGAAATCTTTTATCATGTTGTCTGAGGGCTGGTGGGTATCTGGGTCATCTTTGCGGTTGTATAATGATGATTCATAGTAATCACTAAAGGTGTCTGCTATTTCTTTGGGATTGGACACTGTTACTCCTGTTTTGGGATTTTTTATGTATGGGATTCTTTGTTTAACTACTTTGTCTTTTAGTTGATTTGCCAGCAATTTCCCCGCCTTGTTGCCACATCGGTAGGTATGGGCTTTCAATGCACGGAGGCAGTTTTCTTGCTGTGAAATCAAATGTGTACGTAATTCCTGCCTGGTTTAGAATAGTACGTCCCTAGTATTTTGAGTAGTATTTGGTTTGTTGAGGATTTTGGTTAACAGGTCGTTGAGCCGCTTAGCCCGCTGCTTAGCCCGCTGCTTCCTACGTTTCGTACTCAGTTGTATGAGCAGGCCTCTAATATATACCTTGTGCCTATTCCAGAGCGTGAAGGGATCGTCGACCGACGGGGCATTGAGTTTGAAGAACTCCTTTAGAGCTTCTCGAATTTGTTTTGAATTCTCAGGTTGAGAAAGGGTGTATACAGTGGGTACGGAAAGTATTCAGACCCCCCTAAATTTTTCACTCTTTGTTATATTGCAGCCATTTGCTAAAATCATTTAAGTTCATTTTTTTCCTCATTAATGTACACACAGAACCCCATATTGACAGAAATACACAGAATTGTTGTCATTTTTGCAGATTCTAAGTATTCAGACCCTTTGCTGTGACATTCATATATTTAACTCAGGTTCTGTCCATTTCTTCTGATCATCCTTGAGATGGTTCTACACCTTCATTTTAGTACAGCTGTGTTTGATTATACTGATTGGACTTGATTAGGAAAGCCACACCTGTCTATATAAGACCTTACAGCTCACAGTGCATGTCAGAGCAAATGAGAATCATGAGGTCAAAGGAACTGCCTGAAGAGCTCAGAGACATAATTGTGGCAAGGCACAGATCTGGCCAAGGTAACAAAAAAATTTCTGCTGCACTTAACGTTCCTACTTAGGTGTAGAGGGAGAGAAAAAAAAAGGGGGGAGGAAAAGATCCCCATCTCCTCCACCTCCATGTGTTGATTTTACATTATGTGTCTCTTATCACTTAATTGGTGAACTCTAGTGCTAGTGCCCTCCGTGAGATATTGATCCTAAATTTATTAAGATCCCTCCCTTAGTGTATTTATAAAGAGAGGGAAAGAGACTGCTTTGGAGCAGTAGACAGAGAGCATATTCGAAACATAAAACCGTTTTTCAGTGGAAGCAAATATTCAAATTACAAAAAATATTTTTCTTTTGTACTACTGGTGGTTGTGGATGCCAACGACTGCTTCTGATATATTGACATTGGCTCCTATGGGAGTAGTTCAGACTCCAGCATCTTTGCCCATTCCTCCTTTGGCCAGATGAGAATGATCTGGATCTGCCTGCGAATTCTCCGCTATCAGGAACCAATCGTTCACCTGTATGCTACGTTTTCGTTTGAGTTACAGTAGGTGACCACAAGATTGTGCATAAAACTGGCTCTGCATCAGGGATATTGACCCTCTGCGAGGCCCGTCACATGAGTCAGCGCCGAGCTCTGTCGCTAAAACGTTTTTGCGGAAGGGAGTTTAACAAGACACATGGCCACTCATTAAAATTAGAAGAAAAGAGGTTAACCTTAAACTACGTAGAGGGTTCTTTACTGTAGGAGCGGCAAGGATGTGGAATTCCCTTCCACAGGCGGTGGTCTCAGCGGGGGGCATCGATGGTTTCAAAAAACTATTAGATAAGCACCTAAATGACCACAACATACCACAACATACAGGGATATACAAGGTAATACTGACATATAATCACACACATAGGTTGGACTTGATGGACTTGTGTCTTTTTTCAACCTCACCTACTATGTAACTATGTAACATATGCAGCATATGACCGCAAGGATCCACATCAAAATCATAAAGGAAGTCAGAACAAAACATAACAGACATCCGTACACGAGAACAGAAAAATTGTACAATCACAACATATAATACTAACGGAGAAACAAGAGAACAGTAGTGTCGAGGACGCCCAAATGTTAAAAGGCATGAAGGAATCAGTGGAGTTGGAACCAAAAGTCACAAAAGAGAGATTGACTCCACTCTCAGGAAATTAGGAAACAAGTTTATGTACCCTAATAGTACAATTCCCAGTTAAGGGGGTCACCCTCAAGAAGCTACGCAGAGAAAAATAATAAGAGAATTTGTATTCCTCTATGTACCCAATTTAAACACTTAAGTTTCTAAACCAGGATAGAATTGGGGGTTTGCGAAAGAGATGGGCTAATGGACAAATGGTAGAAACAAGTTGCGGGTGATCCCTGAGGGTGTCCCAAAGGGCAATGAAATGACAGAAAGTCTGAGCTAAAATAGGGGGTAGTGATTTGGATGGGCACCAAAGTAAGTAGTCTAGAGTGTGATGAGGGACAACTTGCCTTTCGCTGAGACGTGTAATCAAGGAGATTGGTAACATTATATTTAAGGCTTGTGATTTAGTGGAAGTTTACACATAGGCCTGAGATATTACTAAAATCATTTAATTCTCGACAAATGTTGAGAAGGGAAATTAAGGGGGAGGTGACGAATAAGAGGAGGTCTTCGGCAAATAAAGCACATTTATGGGATTGTAGACAACACTGGACCCCATGGATATCAGGGTGGTTTCTAATCATGATTGCTAAGGTTTAGGAAAGCGATTGCGAATATTAGGGAGGATAGAGGACAACCCTATCTCATTCCTCTAGAGATGCGAAAAGATTCTGAATAGTATCCCTGCAGACATACCTGAGCTTCAAGTGCAGAATACAGAGCACCTATTACATTAAGAAAGCTTTTACAGAATCCCCAGCGTTCTAAGATTGTAAACAAATAGGACCAAGACACGGAATCAAATGCTTTCTGAAGGTCTAACGATAACAGGAACCCTTCTTGGGCTTGTCCGGCATCCCAACCCGATCTTAGGAGGGAAAAAACATTAATTGCCCTTCGAATTTGGTCAGGCTCTTGACTCCCCAGAATGAAGCCTACCTGGTCCTTGTGTATATAGAGACCAATAAAGAAAGAGATACAATCTACCAGGATCTTGTCAGAATCTTTAGATCATTGTTTATCAGGGATAATGGCCGATAGTTACTAACTGAACTGTGGTCTTTGCCTAGTTTAGCTATAACCGAAATGAAGGCTGAGTTTAGTGACCATTCTAAGGGGGCGCCCCATTGCAACGCATTAAAAAAACAAGCTAGATAAGGAGACAGAATGAAAGCAAAGGTTTTATAGTATGGGATGAAAAACCCGCCTGGTCGAGCGGCTTTTTACATTTTGGATAACCTAAGTTACCTCCTCTGCAGCAATCAGACCTTCTAGTCGATACCAGTCCTCTAATCTGGGGACCTGGATCGAGTCTAGAAAGTCCATTGCAGAGTGATTAATTGCTTTATCATTAATATAAAGCTTTATGTAAAATTTGTGAAAATCTCCCATAATACGATGCAAGTTCTGGGACAAAGTACCTCCTGATATCCTAATTTTGGGTATGGTGTGGGAACAAAACTTGGGGAATATTCTCACTGCCAGCATAGATCCTGTTTTGTCTCTCTGATAATAATACCAAGCCCTGCTCCATCTTAAACTTTTCTCTGCTTTAGAGCTAAGGGCCATGTTAAGTTCAGTACGGGCCTCATCTAATTTATCTGTAGAGATAGATTGAGGCTCTACTCAGGGACAGAAATTCTCACTCCAATCTGTTTATTTCCACATGTCTAGCTTGGTGAGTTTGCAAAAATAGTCACAAATAGCCCTTTCAACTTCAAGAACCCTAATGGGATAACTAAGAATGGATTCATTGAGCCTCCAGCATTCATTGCCTTTCGGGCACGAGGGACGTTGAATGACCAATAATACAGAAGAATGGTCCCACCAGACGGAATCCCTGATAAAGGACTTGGTAGCCAGGGGTATATGGGATGCTGAAATAAAGATGTGATCAATCCTAGCAAAAGATTTGTGTGGCCAGAAGAAATGAGTGTAGTCCTGCATTGTAGGGTTGATTTCCCTACAAATGTCTACTAGCCCCTGTTGATAAATTATCTTAGCGATGCATAAACTTTGTTTGGAGGGGCGAGTAAAGTGCCTTATCCAAACCCTCACCAAAGACTACATTAGAATCCCCATCAAAGATTACTGTGCCTTCCACTAGCGAGCCCAAGGTCTGAAACATAGAGTAAAAGAAGTGGGCCTGACCCCGATTTGGTGCATAGTAAGATACCTGGTTCCTTATATTCCGATTGAAGCATGAATTTACATCTGTGGGAGAAAAGAATCGCCACCCCCACCAATCCAGTGGTACTATTCCAGTCCTTAACGAGTCCTCAAAAATTTTAAACAATGGCTTTAAAATGACAGAGCTCAATTATTTTAGGATCCATGGGTGGATGCCATCTGGCCCAGGTGCTTTATCCACCTTTTTTTGTTCTACATACTTCTGGACCATATCACTTTTGAGCCATTGTGGATCATTCGGGGCTGTGTCAATACCATCCCCATTATGGACTTGAGCTCCCCCATGCTCCTTTGTATACACAGAACTGAATAAAGTATTTAATACATTTGCCTTCTCTTTGTCCCCAGTCACCCACCCTAGATTATTTTGTAAAGGGCCTACATGCTCAGATCTGACCTTTTTAATATAATTGAAACCTTTTTGGGAGGTTTTGTCCTACTATCTTTTGCAATCTGTTGTTTGTTTTGAATTTTTGTGTCCTTGATTTATTTTTGACATATTCTGTTATATTCTTTGTAACATTTAAACGATGATAGTGTTCCTTAATTTTTATATTTTTTAAAATATCTTTTCATAATATTTATAGCTTTTTTAACCTTTAAAACGTATTGCCCATGGGAATATACTTTGCATACTTTGTGGGGGCCTCAATAAACAGGACCATAACATTGTCTTGTAATAGGTTATACATTTTAGCTCTTTAACTGTTCCAGCAGTGCCATTACTCCAGTCAATTTCCGGGAAGTTAAAATCCCCCATTACGATCACTGTCCCAGCCCTTGTAGCCCTTTCTATCTGTGCTGACCTGAGTCTCCATCTCCTTATTAACACTGGGAGGTCTATAATAAACTCCAATGATAACCTTTGTAGTAAGCAAACCCATGTACAGTTCCACCCATAATGTTTCAAATGAGCTACATCATGCCATACCAACCTACACCATTGGACATTGCTACTCATGTTAACTCATGTTTATTAGGCATTTTGTATATTGCTATTTCTTTTAGCAATGTGTGTCTATTTTAATGGAATTTTTGTAATAAAGTTGTTAATTGTTTATTCTATGTGTATGCTGGTGCCTACAGAGTCCATTGTAATGTTTCAAAGTTAGTATTCCAGGAATAATAATAGCCCAGTCATGTGAAGAATGAAGCCATGGTTCAGCAATACCAATTACATCATAGTTCTCGTGCATCAGAGCTTCAAACTAACCTATTTTGCTTGGCAGACTTCTGGCATTGGTGAACAAACACTTTAATTCATTGTCACATTTTGTACACTTATGTGCACTTTTTATTTTATTTTAATACAAATAGTACCATTTCCAATGGTTGTTTGTAACATGGGAACCTTCATATCACTTGCCATAGCCCTCCCCCCATCTTTCACCATTCCACCACTGGGTTTTTTATTTTTTATTATATTAATGAAAAAATACTGAACAGTTTAAAGAAAAAAATATATATATATATATTCTACTTCTTTTATAGAACATATCCAATAAAAAAAAATACATTTAGGCCAAAATGTATTCTGCCACATGTCTTTGGTAACCAAAAAAGTGTATATTCTTTGGTTTGTGTAAAAGCTGCAAACTATGGTATATATACTGGAATTTATGCAGCTATGGATGCTATACTGCAATGTAATCAGCAACTTATAGTGTGACTATGATAGGGTGGTGAGCAATATGGTGCTAACAGACACTGGCTGGGAAGGTCACTGACACTGGTGTCGCTAGTGACAATAATACAGTGATCAGTGATAATACTGTACACTGACTCTGTACTAATGACACTGGCTGGGAAGGGGTTAACATCAAGGGGCAATAAAGGTGTTAACTGTGTGCCTAACAAGTGTCATTTGTGTAATGTGTGCTGCTTATACTTACTAATCTGGTTGTTTTTCCTGAAATATTCTGCCAAACTTGTGCTATGTCCAATTACAGCACAGATCAGCAGGGGGCATGCACATTTATGCCCCAAACCCGCAAGCAAGACAGCAATATAAATGTTTGTTGCCGAGCCGTTACCTGCCACCCACTTGCAGTATATTGTATTTACTGTGAGTGGTCGGCAGGAGGTTAATTCATTTGGTTCAAACAAACTATTTCCTTCACTTATACTTTCATCAGCTATCAGATATATATACCTGTATATAGCATCAGTACTGTGTTCCCATCCCACTTCAAGAGCAAAAAAAAGTCCTGCTGAGCACTCTTTAGCCATTCACAGGAAGGCTTGTATTTTATCAATGAATACAAGACTCCCTCTGACTAGCTAAGGTGGAGAGAGAGTCTTGTGTTCATTTATAAAATATAAAGCTTCCTCTAAATGAATGAGCAACACTCAGGCAAACTATATTTTGGAAGGAAGGGAAGTCCCTATATTTCTGCCAGAACACAGGGCTGTATACTGTATGTAGCTGATGCTACACAAAATGTTTACAGTGGTAACAGCTGATACGTGTGTCAGTAAAATAAATAGTTAATTTGGTCAGCTTTAATTGACCCAAATGTGCAGATCAAAGAAAATTCCTTGTATTGTTATAGTATTTATAAACAAAGCCTAAAAACAGGCTTTGTTTTAACCCTTTCCATACAGGGCTTTTTATACCACTTTCATACCGGGCCTATTCTGGCACTTCTCTCCTACATGTACAAATCATCATTCTTTTGCTATAAAATTACTCAGAACCCCCAAATATTATATAAGTTTTTTTTAGCAGACACCCTAGGGAATAAAATGACGGTCGTTGCAACTTTTTATCTTGCACGGTATTTGCGCAATAATTTTTCAAACGCCTTTTTTTGGGGAAAAAAATGGTTTCATGAATTAAAAAATAACAAAACAGTAAAGTTAGCCCAATTTTTTTTGTAAAATATGAAAGCTCATGTTACGCCGAGTAAAAAGATACCTAACATGTCACGCTTTAAAATTGCGCACACTCATGGAATGGTGCCAAACTTCGGTACTTAAAAATCTCCATAGGCGACGCTTTGAAAAAGAGGAGGTCTAGTGCTAGAATTGTTGCATGCGCTTTAACGCACGTGGCGATACGTCACATATGTGGTTTGAACAGCGTTTACATATGTGGGCGGGACTTACGTGTGCGTTTGCTTCTAAGCGCGAGCTATTGGGGACAGGGGCGTTTTAAAATTTTTTTTTTTTTTTTTCTTTTTTACTTTTTTTTTACACTTTTTTTTTTTTTGATCACTTTTATTCCTATTACAAGGAATGTAAACATCCCTTGTAATAGGAATGTGTGTGACAGGTCCTCTTTATGGAGAGATGGAAAACATGAGATCGTGAAAAAAAATTCACTGATCTCATACTTACAGCCGCAATGGCGGCTTTGTTTACATCTGAGGACCCGGGTTTGACGTCATCACATCGCGCCCGGGCCTACGACGGTCATAGAGATGACTGGTGACCATCTGGTCACCAGTCATCTCTATGCTCGTCACGTGACTTACCACCGGCGCCAGACGATTCTCTCCGGGTCCCTGATGGCACGGGAGAGCCCGGAGAAGCACCGGATGGGGGTGGGAGGGGGGGATGTCCCCTCCGGCCGCCTACAAGAACGATCAAGTGGCGGAACCGCCACGATGATCATTTTTATGGTGCGCAGAATCGCCGGCTGAAGACAAGGATATCTTAATGATGCCTCTAGCTGCAGGCATCATTCAGATATCCCCCCTCAAACCCAGGACGTCATATGACGTCCACCCGGAGGGAGAGAGGGTTCCTGCCGGCATCATTTTACAATGACCCGGTATGGAAGTGGTTAATAAGAGCACTGTTGGTGTTTCTGCACCACAAAATGACAGCTGATACAGGCAATTTCTGATAGCTCTGGAGCCACAGCAGGAAAGATGGGCCAAGCCATAACACGAACATCCAAAGTAAGGAACTGGCTAATGAATATGTAATGGTATTCATTTGTGTCTTTTATATCTGCTTGGAGTTTAGTTATAACCAAGGGAAAAAATATAATGTAAAAGGATAACTTAAACCATAAATAATGTAAAAGCAGAAAGTTGAGTGATACATTCATTTAAATGCTAACATTCTGACAACTATGAGCTGTTTAAAAAGCCAAAAAAAAAAGGAAAAGAAAGATAACGGACAAAGAAACGTGTTGATTGACACAGACCATATTATTCTGAAGAATTCCTTATAAAAACACATTTCAAAATATTTCTGCTCTTTGAAATAACAAATAAAGCAGCAACCATTAGCATCATGTTTGTCTCAGATATTAAGGCTTGTTAAAAGGTGGTAATGATCTATCTTAAAACACAAGTGCTTTGGAATGCATTGTGATCTTTAACCTTGTATCAACTACAAGCTGATTTAGTTCACTGAATATATCATATTTTCTGAGCTGCAAATGAGATGGATAAAGTAGCATCAGAACCTGCATGTTTACAGATACAATTTTAAGACATTTAACTGCTGCCCACCAGTGGTTCCTTTTAGGGAATACACAATGAAAATCAAAAGTTAGGTTAAGTAAAAACTAACAAGAAATAGGAATACAAAGATTTCAGGATAACTTTTTCCCTATCCTTTTTTATGTTAATGTAGTATCATATTTGACATATTCTTTTTTAATGTATAAAACATGTCTGAGTTGTTGAAGTATCCCACTGTGTTTCCAGGCATTTTAACATCAGATAAATAGTTTTCTTTCTGTTCTGTGAGACTGGATGAGCTGTGTGAATAACTTCACAATTATTTATGTATCGCTGGTCAGATCAGGCAATTTCTTTGTGTATGAATGAATGCAGGATTTATGCTTTTCACAGACATTTGCAAAATATATACATTTTACTATATAGAAAATATTAGGACTTCCTATTTTATATATGCCAAACCACACTAAAAAGATTTTTTATTTTTATTAGATGGTAATACATTTATTGTTAAAAATAAAGTTTTTGTTGTTGTTTTTTTTTTACTATATGAATGCTGCTGTTTCTTTTGATTCCTCTGGTTATTGACACTTTTGAGCCTTTATCTTGCTGCTGGTATATATTTACCCAGCAGATTATGCTAGGCCTTAGAGCTATAGCAATACTTAAACATATAACATATAACAACTTTCAGGCCTCAATAAAAGCTTTCCTATGTGGCTAGCAGTGTAGGACAATTCTAGAAATGGACCTCCTGAAACTAGTGAAAAAACAAGAAGTAAAAGGTTCTAAAAAATAGTCTGTAAATTAATTCAGTAAGGTAAAAAACCTTCTACCTTTAAAACCACTTTAAATTCAATAGGAGGTTTTGGTGCACACCAGAACACGCAAAAAGTTCTAACGAACATGCAATTCCTATTAGAGTCTATGGGACCCGAACATGAAAAATCAAAAGTGCTAATTTAGGAGGCTTATATGCAAGTTATTGCCATAAAAAGTGTACGGGGGCCCGGGTACTGCTCTAGGGGACATGTAGCAATGCAAAAAAAAGGTTTTAACAACAATTTTTTCAGGAGCGGTTATTTTAATAATGCTTAAAGTGAAACAGTAAAAATGAAATATTCATTTAAATATCATGCTTGGGGGTTCCCTTAATCTGCCTGTAAAGTGGCGCATCTGTGTGATGTGTAGAACAGTGCTGCAGCAAAATGACATTTCTAAAGGAAAAAATGTAACTTAACCATTTGCCGACCAGCTGCCGCTGTTATACAGCAGCAGGTCGGCTCTCCTGTACAGTGGCCCGCGCAGGTGCAGTTGTGGGAGCGTGCCTATGTAAACTAGCGGATCCCCATTTTGACAGGGGACATGACAGAGATCTACTGTTCCCAGTCATCGGGAACAGTGATCTCTGTCATGTCCCTGGCAGCCCAATCCCCTCTACAGTTATAACACACCTAGGGAACACACATAACCCCTTGATCGCCCTCTAGTGTTAACCCCTTCCCTGCCAAGGTAATTTTTACATTGATCAGTGCATTTATTTTTAGCACTGATCAATGTAATAACCTCACTGGTCCCCAAAAAGTGTAATTTGGGGTCAGATTTGTCCGTTGCAATGTCGCAGTCCCACTAAAAATCACAGATCATTGCCATTACTTGTAAAAACAATAAAAAATATATAAAAGTCCCTAAATCTTTCACAAATCTATCCCATTATTTTATAGACGTGATAACTTTTGTGCAAACCAATCAATATATGCATATTGCGATGAATAAATGTTTTTTTGTTTTGGATATGTATTATCAATTGTGTTTGGGTACAGTATTGCACGACCGCGCAATTGTCAGTTAAAGCAATGCAGTGCCGTATCACAAAAAATGGTCATTGAAGGGGCAAATCCTTCTGGGGCTGATTAGTTTAAAAAAAAAAGTGTCCCGCGATGTACATTCATCATCAATCATGCCACCCAACGGACCCAAGAAATAGAAGAAAAAAAAAAGAAAAAACTCTGCCTCCACCCGCCTGACCCCACCCCTTTTGACGTCACATGACCTCATATGATGTCAGAAGAGGCCAGGGTCACTTGGTTACGTCACTGGGTGGCCCCGCCCTTGTAACAGCTGTCACAGCCAAGAGACAGCAGTCACCGGGAGGCCTCCCATCAAGGCGGAGGTTGTTTTTTTTTCTATTTTTCTAGTCCGTCGGGCAGCGCAATTGAAGATGGATGGACATAGCTGTAGACTTTATTTACCCTTTTTTTATAATGGAATTGTCAAAAATTGTATGTTGTGGTTTTTACTTTTTCACACTTTTTTTGGTGAATGGGTAGGGATACCCATTCACATAGGGGGGAGAAATCTGGGGGCCCCCTTGTTAAGCCCCCCGCCCGCAGACCCTGACAACCAATGACCAGGGTCGTCGGGAAGAGGCTCTTGTCCCCATCAACATGTTTATGTACTGTACTGAACCTGTTGTCAGGTGGAAAACCTTACACCAAATACTGTACACATTAAACATAAATAAAAAAACACAAATGCTCAAAAGTACAGGTATCTTTAAAATGTAGTTTTTACTTGCTTTTTTTTAGAAAAAGAATACATAAATACCTAAATAAAACCTGTCTATAAAATCTGAATACAAAATAATAAAATTAGAACACAAAAGTGCCAAATTCACACACCACTCAAAAAAAATTCAAAATAAACACGCTTGACTTCGGGGCATGCTGGTCAACAGGCTGAATGGTTTCTGAAAGAAAAATAAAAGAAAAAATGTGTAAGAATACAGTAAATGGGTAAAGTATAACAAAACCCTGAACAGTATGGCATTGTACAATAAAATCAATCTACTGTACTGTATCTAGAGTACAGTACAGTATCTTTCAGTCTATCGCTTACAGTCTGTCTTGCCGCACCCTTGGCCATAGACCAACCTCTCCCTTCCCAAAAAAGTGCCAAACAAATAAAATAAAAGTGAATACAGTAGTTTAATAGGCACCTGCAAGAGTACTGTAGCTGCGTCACTGCTTTGAAGAATATGCATGATAATCTAAAACCTTTTTTACCCTTGATGCAAACAGCATGGAAAGGGCTGTTTGGCAACAGCGATTTCCATCATCCGTTCTGTTAGACCCTCTCCGGTCAGTAAATAAAGCAATCTGTACACCCTAGGGAAATGGAGAAGAGTTTTAAGGATTTTATTTTAATAGTAAATACCTGTAACATTAAGCCTGTTAACTGCACTTACTGTACAGATCAACCTTTCCACACATATCCCAGAAACAGCCTTATCTCAGGCCTTCAATACGTTTTTATATAATTTGTGAATGGAAACATCTCCACCACTCCCTGTGAAGAGCATGCCGATCTGAGAAATGCATTACGAGTCTGGAGTGCAGCATTGTACTGTACTGTAGATTAAGGTGGATATGTAGCCAAAACGACTGTAGAGTACGGAAAAGGTAAAAGCCATGTCAGATTTATTCTAGGACTCTGGACCAGGAGAGTTACAGTACTAGCCACCTACTTGGTGAACAGCAGTAAAGATCTTTTTGGGATCTTTTTTTTTTTTTTTTAAACATACAGTATATATATATTTACCGGTATTTCATTTTCATTTCATTTTCACACATTAGAAAATCACTACAATAGAGTTTCATTAATGATCTAGTCTAACAGGAATTCCATCTAAAAATATAGCTATAAAAATCTCCTTAACAAAATATATACATTGTAATATAACATTTTGGTAATTTTATTGTTTGGTCAAGATTTGTTTTGTGGTCTGTCTAGTAAATTTCCATAAACCTCCTGCCCTTGATACACAACAGAAGGTGAACAGAATTCTCTCCAAAGTGAAGGGAAATCCATCATACAGAAAATAGTTAACACTGGAATACAGTAGGTATCCCCATTGAAAGAATGACCTGCTGTATAAGGAGAGAATGAATCTTCCCAATAAGGACATAGGCAGCAATAAAAACTTGACAAAAGTGTTTCCTAAAATGACCCCCAAAAAAATATGATTTTGGCTAGAGATACTGTATGCACCCATTGGAGGACTGTTGAGTGTGAACATGAATGGCCCAATTCCAACCCCAATGGATGCTTGAACAAGAATTTGGTTGCCTAGGACTATCTTAAAGGGGGGGGGATTAGTTCTTGTTAATGATCCCAAAGATTTTCTGACTTGCTGATAATTTTCTGTGAACACTGAGATTTAAAATCCAACAACATGGGGCTAGTTGCATGGAGGACAGTGTCAGGTCCTGGCACTATAATTAAAGCGGAATTCCACCCATGATAATCCTTTGTGCCTGCCTCCCGATTCTGCTACAGGAGAGCACAATGTTTAGTACTGTATACTGTAGCAAGTACTGTACAGGGTAACAGCCACCACAAAGACCATGAACAGGTTACTGCATGGCAGAACTACAAAGACCGTAATTCATAGTGTTGCCGAATGGCATCCCACGCCGGCTGAAGGGTGCATGAGCGCGGAGCGGCACACTTGTACAGTACTGTACTGTACAGTACTGCCCAGCGAATGGGCTTGGCAGCAGTCGTGTAAGAGCATGGAGCAGACACACTTTAATTGGTCTGTGCATCGTCAGTCCCCCCCCGGCCAGGGTGCAATGTGTGCTGTACCGTGCCCACTGACTTCAGCTGGCGAGAGAGGGCTGCAGGAGTACAGGTACTGTACATACAGTACTGTACAGTACAGTAGTGAAACAATCCTGCTCGTCATTTCCCCACCGTCTGCAGGCCGGGATCACTGGGGTTCTGTGCTGTAAGACAGCCCATGCTGAAATGCTTGGTGCATGCATGAAAGGACCCTGAAATAGCATTGAGATATTTGATAAGATACTGTACAGCACTGTATGTTAAAACATCTGTAAAAAAAGGCGCTAAACTGTGCAGACATAATTTGCATACAATTGCATTTACAATACTCTATTTAATATGCATATATTATTAGACATTTAAAACATACAGTAACACATATCTATTACATACAGTACTGTACTCTGATATACTCTATTAGAAAAAGACACCAAAAAAAAAGTTAACTGGAGAATCGAACTCTGGACACTGGGGGTTAAAGGCTGACACGCAGCCGCTGGACCACCTACAGTACAGTAGTTTTACTGATTCACACGCCCTTCTTTAGCCATAGTAGTACTGTAGTGCGACGACCCACGAGATGCATCGTCATGAGCCAAAGGGCGCGTAAAGACAAATAGAAAACAAAGCGGGCATGACACCTAGTTGTAAAAGTGATTTAGGCAGGAATCCAGAGGAAAAAAAAAACAATGAGGCCCGGTTCACACCTATGCGAATTGGTTGCGGCTTACACCGCATCCAATTCGCATAACATTATAAAATACATTGATTCCAATGGAGGCTGGTTCACATATGTGCGATGCATTCGCACTGCGCATTGCCGAAAAAACGTGTGCGTTCTTTAAGCATTGCGGTGCAGCTCAGGTGTGAATTCAGGCCCATTATGTTCTATGGGCACGCATCTGATTCGCACATGTGTTGCGTTCTGAACAGGGATCTTAGGGGGGAACTCCACGCCAAATAAAAAAAAAAAACGGCATGGGTTCCCCTCCAAGAGCATACCAGGCCCTTAGGTCTGGTATGGACTTTAACGGGAACCCCTACGCCGAAAAAAACAGCGTGGGGTCCCCCCAAAGTCCATAGCAGACCCTTATCCGAGCACGCAACCTGGCAGGCTGCAGGAAAAGAGGGAGGGACGAGAGAGTGCCCCCCTCCCTCCTGAACCGTACCAGGCTGCATGCCCTCAACATGGGGGGGTGCTTCGGGGCAGGGGGGCGCACTGCGGCCCCCCCACCCCAAAAGCACCCTGCCCCCATGTTGATGAGGCCTCTTCCCGACAAACCTGGCCGTTGGTTGTCAGGGTATGCGGGCAGGGGGCTTATCGGAATCCAGGTGCCCCCTTTAATAAGGGGCCCCCAGATCCCGGCCCCCCACCCTATGTGAATGAGTATGAGGTACATCGTACCCCTACCCATTCACCTGGTGGAAAAAAAAATGGCAATAAAAACACTACACAGGTTTTTTAAGTCCTTAATTAGTCAGCACCGGGGGTCTTCTTCCAACTTCGGGGGTCTCCGGTGTCGTCTCCGCCGCGCTCTCCGGTTCTTCTCTCGCTCTCCGGTTCTTTCTTCTTTCTGCCGGGCCTCCGCTATCTTCTTCCAGCTCTTTTGCTAGCGGGGCCTGGTCTTCTTGGTCGCCTTCTTCCCTTTTCTCTCCTGGAGATGTTGACTCGTCGCTCTCTCTGGGTGTTATGCCGTATGAGTGGAGTGCATTCACTTTTATAGGCATGGGCGTGGTCACCCGGTGACCATGCCCATAAAAGTGAATGCACTCCGCTCATACGGCATTACAGCCGGAGAGAGCGACGTGTCAACATCTCCAGGAGAGAAGAGGGAAGAAGGCGACGAAGAAGACCGGGCCCCGCTAGCAAAAAAGCTGGAAGAAGATAGCGGAGGCCCGGCAGAAGGAAGAAAGAACCGGAGAGCGAGAGAAGAACCAGAGAGCGTGACGGAGACGACACCGGAAACCCCCGAAGTCGGAAGAGACCCCCGAAGTTGGAAGAAGACCCCCGGAGCTGACTAATAAATGACTTAAAAAACCTGTGTAGTGTTTTTATTGCCATTTTTTTTCCACCAGGTGAATGGGTACGGGTACGATGTACCCCATACTCATTCACATAGGGTGGGGGGCCGGGACCTGGGGGCCCCCTTATTAAAGGGGGCTCCTGGATTCCGATAACCCCGACAACCAATGGCCAAGGTTGTCGGGAAGAGGCCCTGTCCTCATCAACATGGGGGCAGGGTGCTTTGGGGTGGGGGGGCCACAGTGCGCCCCCCTGCCCCGAAGCACCCACCCCCCCATGTTGAGGGCATGCGGCCTGGTACGGTTCAGAAGGGAGGGGGGCCGCTCTCTTGTCCCCCCTCTTTTCCTGCCAGGTTGCGTGCTCGGATAAGGGTCTGCTATGGACTTTGGGGGGGACCCTCACGTCGTTTTTTACGGCGTAGGGGTTCCCGTTAAAGTCCATACCAGACCTAAGGGCCTGATATGCTCCTGGAGGGGAACTCATGCCGTTATTTTATTTAAAATTTGGCGTGGAGTTCCCCCTCATGATAACAGCGGCGAGATTTCCCAGGTCGGCAAGTCCGCAGCTAAAAACGCAATGGAACCGCTGAACGACTGATTGCGAACTTGGCAAAGACTCCAAGCTCAAAAACGCAACGCATAGGTGTGAACCCGGCCTGAATGAGCGACAGAGCTCTGGGCTGCCTTGCGCAACGGGGCTTGCAGAGGGTCAATATCGCCAATGCAGACCCGGTTTTATGCAGTCACCTACTGTATAAACAAATATTGGCCATTATTATTGGCTTATCCTATAGTAAGTTAATATGTAGAAAATAAACTACAAATCACATATAGACAAGCAAAATCCTTAAAAGACCGTTTGGTCCAAAGCCATTATAGAGTCTATGTATCATCCACTATGACCACTGCCAATTTATGCTGAATAGTGATGAGATAGTACTGCCTAACAAACAAATTCATAGAATTAGACATAGAGTAACTTGCCAGACCCTTGGAATCATATATTTAATGAAATGTATGTGTAATTGTTTCTATGTTGGAAAAACGAAACGTCCCTTTCTGAAGCGAATCAAGAATCTTGTTTCCCTTATTAAAAAACGTGAAATGGAAACTCCAATTAGTCGTCATGTTTCATAGTTTTAGTCTGCACACCATAAAATGTATGGCATTGGAACCTATTTCTACCGATGTTAGAGGAGGAAGTAATGACCAAAAACTTTAACAGTTGGAATCTCATTGGATCCATTTTTTAAAAGCCACAACTTTTCCTTGACTAAATGAAACGCTAAGTTACAAATCCTTTCTGTGAAATATACCTTTGTCTGAAGGATATCTTTTCCCTCCTTGCTCTATTTCCCCTCCCTTAACCCCATCTTTTGCCCTTTTCCCTTCTTTCCCACCCAATGCCACCCCCCCACCCCCTCACCATCTTCCCCTTCCCTCTTCTTCCCCCTTTCTTTCTTTCCCCCTGATTTCCCTACCTGTTCCCCACCCCCTTTCCTTCCCTTCTAGTCCCTACCCTTTATCCTTTTCCCCCCCTTTTCCCTTTCCCCTGGGTCATTACTCCCTCACATCTAGGCACACTCTACAAGTGTACCCCCTCTATTTCCTTTCCTTTAAATTTGGCCTTTGAATTTGCTTTATAAAATTAAACTTTAAGTATTATATTATTTTGTGTTGAAACTGTTTTTGCTATATAGTGCATACTGTATACAGTATATGATACTTTAAGTTATTATATGAATTATTGTCTAGGAAGAAAAGAACGGCTGCACACCACAGGAACGTTGCAACGATTTTATTCCAAAAAATAGCAAATGACAGCCAACAAAGACAGAGTGTCTGAACCCAGGAGGTGACGCATGCGTTTCACACTGACCGCAGTGCTTCTTGTATTGTCTATTTATGATTATTTTTGTGGATTATTTTGTAAATATGTGTGTGCTTTCTCCCTAATGATATCCTTTTGAGCTTTTTTCTCAGCCTCCCCCTTCTATTGCCTCTTTTCTTTTTTGATCCATGAAACATCTTATATGGGACAGTCTGCATGTTGTTCTGTTTGCCCTTGAACATCTGAGGTGTCCATACAGACGCCCAGGGCATCTGATCCAGGGAATTTCCCTGGACAACGCCTGCTGTACTGTGCAGTTTCTGCGCCTCTCATCTCTTTCCCCTCCTTGTCCCTTGCTTCCTGCATCTGGTCCTTGCCTTGGAGTGAATGTTCCCCTCCAACCACCAGAGGGAGCCTGTCATGTCTTCCTGCGAACTAGAAATTAGGACCCAGCGGTGACAGGATGAGCAGCAGATATGATGCAGTTTGCGCATGCACGGTTCAGTCATTTTGTCCGCATCTGGCCTAGTTGGCCGGGTGGGGGGTATTTAAGACCGCTTGTTCCGACCATTTGATGCTGCTGGAACCACAGGAACACACATGCCACTGCAGGATATCAGGTACTTGTGATATGATCGATGATTTATATATCCTTGCATATCTGCATTGAATAGAACATCTTAGTGCTTCTTTTTTCTCCCTATCCTTTTTTGTCTGGAAGTCTGGTAAAGAGGCTGTAAGTACTGTATGTAATAACCAGAATGCAGAGGTCAGAAGTTTTCAAAACACAGAGCGCAAGGGTCAGAATTATTTAACACACATTATGCAGGGTTGGTATCGAATAGTACGGGACATATAGCAAAGCTTATGGGGTAAAGCAGTCAGAGGTATGTAACATGGAGAAAAGTGTACAAAGTATGGTTGTCAGGAGTATGCAACATACACTTTGCATTTCAAATTCCTGACCTCTTCAATCTGTTTTTTGGGCCGTATATTACATAGTCTACACCCCCACTGTACAGATCAAATATTATTTTCATGATAAAAATTCAAGAACAAATCCCCCCTCTTTCACCCCCAACACAAATTCCCCTTCCCTCTCGTCCCAGCACAAATCCACTCCTCATTTCTCCCCACACAAATCCCCCCAAAACAATTCTTCACCTCCTCCCCACAAGCACAGATATCCACCCTCCCTCCCCTCTCCCCCAAACACAAATTCCCTATCTTCTCCTTCAAGTACAAATTTTCCCCCATCTCTCTATGCTCCTCCAAGCACAATTCTACCCTTCCCTCTCTCTCTGAAGAAGAAATATATAAATATTTCCCTAGCACAGATCACCATTCCCCATTCCCTCCAAATACAAATTTTCCTTCTTTCCCCCCCAAGCACAAATCTTCTTATTTTCTTCCTCCCACTTCTACCTCTCTCCGCAAACACAAATTTATACCCTCAGCATAAATGTTCTCCCTCCTTGCAGAGCAGAACCCAACTCTGGAGGGCAACAGGGGGAAAATTGAGAGGACTGGTCCCTCTATATGCCGCGACCCCTCCTAGCCAGGTGTACAGGGGGCCGCATGGCCCCCTGGAGCATAGGGCCAGGTGGCAATTGTGACCCCTGCGACCCCTGTACCGTTTATATCTAAAAAATTGTTTGTAAATCTATGTGTGAGTATATTTGCATAGTTTCCAATATGCCATGATATTCAGATTAGAATCAAGGAATGTTGCATATATGTACACAGTTAAAGTGTTACTAAACCCACAACAGTAAATTCTGTCTGTATATGCAGCATAGCATGCTTGGTATACTCACTGTGGAACTTAGGGGTTAATCATCTGCGTTGTGTAAAAAGCCTGTTTTATCCTGTATGCACAGATTCTTCCCTACTGCACCGTTTATCTGGGGAAAGCCAGATAACACAGGCAGAGTAGCCAACCATCACATGTCTTTAATGTTGGAGAGAATAATTACTTGTTCTCAGAGCTAGCCAGGTCACATGATATTGGCATCACACATGTGGGCATGTATACAGGCTGAAGTGGAAATCTCCTCCTACCTGAACTCTCAGCACTGAAGAAACTGTGCAGCTTATCACTGACCACAGTATGTATACTGATCAGCCAACAAGGTATATGGTGGCAATATTTTAATGTAAAACAAAGATTTATAAGCTGTGGGCAATGTGGGGGGGGGGGAGATTAACTATTTTCATATTACTGGGTTTAGTACACTTTAGTACACTTTAAACATGCAGTTAATAAGCATATGTTTTGCTTGTAGTTAATGGGCCAATATAGGCCTAAAACTCTTGAGACCTTGCAAAAGGTTTGTTATTATTAAACATAGTTGTGTGATTCCTTTTAAAACTTGTGACAATACCTTGATTATTGTATGGTGATTTTATCAAGCTAGATTTACCTCATCCTCACTCAGATGGTTTTCTTCTCAGTGGGAAGTAGACACAAGCCAGGGAAATATTTAACAGAAGATGAATAAAAGCATATGGGGAGAAAAAAAAAAAACCTACAAAGTTTGGACAGCCAATATTGTGGAAGGCATTCTGGTGAACTGCCACCTGCACCCGCTGAACACAGGGATATGAAGTTGACATTGATCGATTTAACAGTAGGAAGGTGTTAATGATATGCAGCTTTGATGGCTGAGCCACTTCATGCTCATTTGCATTTCCATTCATCATCTCAGCATTTACCATTTTGAAGAGATTGCCAGATCTAATTAAAGTCTGGGCTAACAAGGTGACATGGGAGCTCAGTCACTTCTTATACTGAAGAAAACATGGGAAACTTTCCAGCAGGAAGTACACTAACCTTACACCAAACCCAATTAACTTAATTTCTAACTAAACCATTTGAGGCTCCTTGATTTGAATTAGCTAAGTGGCTGGAATCTACCTATACAATGTTTTCCTTGTCGACATCTGGGGTATTCAAGGAGCTGTGACCATAAGCTTAAAGTAAGGTAACAAGAGGTGATAAATATAACATTTTATATATATATATATATATATATATATATATATATATATATATTGTAAGGCACTGGCCATCAGGAATATGGACGGGTGTGTGTAGGTTTTTCACATACACATGGGTTATTGCTGATGGGTAACATGGGGTATTGCAAAATCATGATCAGTTCTGTCCTGGGCTCTGGACCCTGGAGGATTTGTGGAACATTGGGTGGGATAAAGCCTGCATTCCTAGGTCCACTCTTTCCTGCCCACAAGCCTTCAGATATATGAGCTGAGTTAGTCAGATGAACAGATGTTTTGTTTGTTTTATGCTATGAACTTGCTGAATATAGCTCTCCTGCATTAAAACTGTGATTGTTTGCTGCCTTGCTGAATAAAAAATGCAAGAAAAACCAACTGAGCCTGTCCCTTTTACTTTGGGGTCGAATTATTAAAGGCAAATAGATTATGCACTTTGCAAGTGCAGTTGCTCCAGAGCTTAGTAAATGAGGGGAAGCTCTGCTGATTTCCATCATTCAATCGTGTGCATGTGAAAATGCTTTTTTTTCTTTTTCCCTTGCATATATATGATTGGGTATTCTTTGCAAAGTGAAGCTTTACCTCATTTACTAAGTCTTGGAGCAACTGCACTTACAGCGGTGCAACTGTCCTTGCACAGTCTATTTGTCTTTAGCAAATCCTCCCCTATATGTCCCTTTTACACTGAAAACTGCTAATAATACATGAATAAAATATATGTTATTAAAAAATTATAAAATATGAACACATGTTGAAAAGGGCACTTACATGAACTGACCAGATTTTATAATGCTTATGACTAAATGGGGAGCTACATACACACCATGCAAATACATTTTCTGCTCCTTAGCGCATGAGGGCATATTTGATGTATTTTAGTGGCCTTATGAAGGACCTTATTCAAATGATTTGAATTGATATACTGTATTTATAAAATGAAAAATGAGACATGCTGAACTTATTACATCTCAACATACTAGTTGGAAAGGCCTCTATTGCACACAATATATTTCCTCACATACACATGCATTTTGGCTGTGCTGTAAAAATTAACAAAATCCATTGCAATAAACCTAGTGTGACTGAACTCTTAAAGTGACACTATCATCTGCTCATTCATGGAAAACTTACAGTGCCTCCTAAAAGCACACCTCCTAGCCCAGTAAACATACCCATCAGCACTCACCTCACCTCTCTTCTCTGTTGGAGTCCTAATTCATTTTGAATGAAGTACAGCTTCCAGAATTTTTTTTTACATGGGGGTCATCACATCATCCACTCCACCAGAGCTTGTTCTCTTTCACTTTAGGCATTAATAGGTAATAAAATAAATAAATAAATACATACAAAAATAAATAGATAAATAATAAATAAAAAAACTAAAATATTGTGTCTGATTTGTATACCTCCCAAACCTCAGGGACACATGATGTTGGAGCTAGTCACTAAGCCACACCCCAACACATACCTTAATAACCCATAGATATATCATTATTTGTTAATTGCAATCGCTGATAACCAGCTTGGGCAACAATTATCTCAAGCATGTACCTTAAGAGGTTCTAGATCAAAATGAGCAATTAACCCTTGCAGTTTTGGCACAGCCTCAGGTTTACTGGAGTTGGGCTTTAACCACTTGAAGACCAAACATTTTCTGGCACTTTTTGTTTACAAGTTTAAGCCCTCATTTACCTCATTTACACCAGGCCGATTTGACATGTCAAATCGCATGCCAAATCGAAGTCTATTGACAGCAATGGCACTGTCCAAATTGGTGCAACGCTGACTTTGCGGCGCCGCACCAATTCCCAAAAGTAGATCCTGCACTACTTTTGCCAACTTTGTTGGCAATTTCAATAGACATCTGTGCATGAACCCGCACAGATGTCTCTGAAATAGCCCCTGAAGTCAGACTGAAATGCTGGTTTGAAATTGTGCGAGTTCAGCTGAATTACTTATAACCCCCAAACATTAACTATATTTTTTTCTTTAGCAGACACCTTAGTGAATAAAATGGTGATTGTTGCAATTTTTTTATGTCACACGGTATTTGTGCAGTGGTTTTTCAAACACAATTTTAAAAAAAAAAAGATACACTAAAATGAAATAAAAAAAACAAACAAACACAAAATAGACCCTGATTTTTTTTGGTAAAATATGAAATATGATGTTATGCCGAGTAAATAGATACCTAACATGTCACATCTTAAAATTGTGCACGCTTGTGGAATGGCGACCAATTACAGTACCTAAAAATCTCCATAGGCAACGCTTACATTTTTTTACAGGTTACCTGTTTAGAGGAAAAGAGGAGGTCTAGTGGTAGAATTATTTCTCTTGCTCTGGCGGTTGCGGCGATGCCTCACAGGTGTGGTGCAAACACTGTTTACACCTATGTATGCGTTCGCTTTTGGAGAAGAGCACGGAGGTATAGGGGCGCTTTACATTTTTTTTCTTATTTATTTTATATTTTATTTTTACACTGTCCCTTTATTTTTATTTGTATCACTTTTATTTCTATTACAAGGAATGTAAACATCCCTTGTAATAGAAATAAGGATGACAGAAATCTCTTCTTCACCTTTAAAAGTAAAAAAAAGTGATCTTTTGTTTTAAATAAAAAAATAGTTTACTTCCACCCCAGTAACGTTGTGATTAGGGATGAGTTTCGAGTTTGAGTCAAACTCATGTTCAACTCGAACATTGCCTGTTCGCCCGTTCGCCGAACAACAAACAATTTGGGGTGTTCGCGGCAAATTCGAAAAGCCGCGAAACACCCTGTAAAAGTCTATGAGAGAAATCTAAAGTGCTCATTTTAAAGGCTTATATGCAAGTTATTGTCATAAAAAGTGTTTGGGGACCTGGGTCCTGCCCCAGGGGACATGTATCAATGCAAAAAAAAGTTTTAAAAATTGACGTTTTTTCGGGAGCAGTGATTTTAATAATGCTTAAAGTGAAACAATAAAAGTGAAATATTCCTTTAAATTTCGTACCTAGGGAGTGTGTATAGTATGCCTGTAAAGTAGTGCTGGTTTCCCGTGCTTAGAACTGTCCCTGCACAAAGTGTCATTTCTGAAGGAAAAAAAGTAATTTACCATATATACTCGAGTATAAGCCGAGATTTTCAGCCCTTTTTTTGGGTCTGAAAGTCCCCCCCCCCCCCCCTCGGCTTATACTCGATTTAGCGAAATGTAACATTGTAAATTGTACCTGGAAAAAAAGTTGAGAGGCTGCGGCGTCCATCGTTTAAATCTCGCAGTCTCCTCCTGGTCCCTTCCGTGATAGGCGGAGAGTGTCTGCTGAGAATCGCCTATCACGAACGTTCTCTCATCCTCACCCATCCCAGCAGACACTGTGTTCAGTGTTCCACCAATCACAGACGTCTGCTGGGAAACTGAGGATGAGAGAACGTTCGTGATAGGCGGAACTGTGTGCTTATAAAACGCCTATCACGGAAGGGAAGAGGAAGAGACCGCGAGTTTTAAACGATGGACGCCGCAGCCTCTCAATTTTTTTTCAGGTACAATTTACAATGTTCAATTTAAACAGTGAGGATAGGAACAGTGAGGATAGGAACAGTGAGGATAGGAACAGTGAGGATAGGAATAGTGAGGTGAGGAACAGTGAGGTGAGGAACAGTGAGGAACAGTGAGGATGGGCACAGTAAGGATGGGAACAGTGAGGATGGGCACAGTAAGGTGGCAATGGGCAGTGACAATGGGCTTAGTGAAGTTGCAATGGGAACAGTGAGGCGTGCAAATGGGCATTGTTGACCCTCGGCTTATACTCGAGTCAGTAAGTTTTCCCAGTTTTTTGTGGTAACATTAGGTACCTCGGCTTATACTCGGGTAGGCTTATACTCGAGTATATACGGTAAAAGCATTTGCGGCTATAATGAATTGTCGGCTCCCGGCAATACAGAGAAAAGTCATTGATAAAAAAAAAAATGCGTGGGGGTCTCCCCAAATTCAATTACCAGGCCCTTCAGGTCTGGTATAGATATTAAGGGGAACCCGATCACTTCCGGTTCCAGTGCCGCATGAGCTAGCTGCTCCGCTCCTCGGCTCCCGCTTCTGGCCTGAAAAACGGCATATAAAAACAGCCTGAGCCACCCCAAAAACCCCAGGATACCTCCGGGCATCACCCCCCCATCACATGGACCATTTCGTGGAAAAAAACGGCGTCCGCACACAAACGGCCCTGACGGTGCCGCCAGATCAGTCGCAAATCGAGGCCCTGACTTCGGGCCTACCCGGAACGGAACTCTAACACACTGATCACGGCTATGGAGGTAAGCGGCTGCACGGCACCCTCCTCAACACCTGCCTCCTCACATGCCTCCCCACAGTCCCCCTCAGCTTCTCCGCTTCTGCAGCACACAGAAGATAACAGTATTGAGCGCATAGTGCAGGCTGTGGCAGCTCTCCTTAACCCCATGATAGCCACTTCTGTGGAAAAGGCAGTAAATGCCGGGATGGCGCAGATCAAATCCCAGCTGGGGGAACATAATACCAGAATCAATGAACTGGAACACCGCTTGTCTAATGTGGAAGAAGAGCTCTACCAGGCCCAAGATACGGAACAAGTACAGGACAAGACAAACCAATATATCATTCAAAAGCTTGATGATTTGGAAAATAGATCCAGTAGGAGCAACCTGCGTTTCGTAGGTATCCCGGAATCGCTACAAACATCTGCCCTCTCTGAATTCTGTGCCAGACGCATTCCGGAGGCACTTGGTATTTCAGGCCCCTGTGCAGTGGAACGAGCTCACCGTATGGGCATCTTCAACGCAGATCACATTGCGCCTCGACCAATAATCGCCAAATATCTAAACTATGTCGACAAGGCCCTTATTTTACAAAAATTCAGGCAATCCCGCTGCCTTCAAATTGATGGAGTAAAGGTCTTGATCTTTGCAGATTACTCGATCGAGGTCTCAAAAAAAAGAAAAGCCTTCCAACAGGTTTGCACTGAACTTTTTAAAAGGCAATTTAAATTCACCTCGGCCTTCCCGGCCACCCTTCGCCTCAAGACCCCAAATGGCAATCAATTGGTCTTCCAAGACCCATCTGAAGCCGAAACCTTCCTGCGCTCTTTGCACTCAGGCCCGCACTCTCACAACTCGCCCACAGCTACCCCAACCAATCGCCCTCTGGACCAAAGAAGCCCAGGGAAAGACTCTCCTAAACGCTTCAAACCCTCGGCCTCGGAACATCAACGCTCTGCCCCTCGCTGATATGGAAGCCACAATTTAGGGTCCCACTTATTTCCGTTCTTCACGGTCGCATATGGTACAACACCTCAGGTTTGACACATTGCAAATGCTTACCCTGCCCTCTCTCCTTCCCGTCGGCCTTAGAGCTGCAGACTACACCATCGCGGTGACTAAATAATGTATTATTTTGCTCTATGTTCCCATACATTTAGCTATTACGGTTCCTTTATATTATTGTTGTTAATCTGCTACTCTTCCCACCTGGCCTCACTGTGTAAAGCCGCGCCACCCTCCCCCTCAACATCACTCACGTCAGCCGAAAAAACAGCCACTATTTGGGGTTAGGCTCTCGTACATCACTCGGTCCGCGAGGGGCCTGTACTGGGAGCTGGCTTACACAGTGACTTCATGTGGAAAAAAGTGAAGTTATTGCAATTACATGTTTTATGTTTCTTTCACCTTTTTCCTCCCTACTCCCCCCTCCTCTTTCTACGCACCACCCTGGGGCACTCGCACACCTTCAAATCCCCTTAACTCTCTCTCCCACAGCACAAATAATCTCATACCCCCCAATTGGGGAACGACCCTACTACACTATCAACATAATGACAAACTTGAAACTTCGGCCCAACTCCCTTACATACTCCCCCCAACATGAAGATAGTCTCCTGGAATGTAAAAGGCCTTAGATCCCCTAACAAGAGAATGAAGATTCTTCGACATCTCAAAAGACTTAGGACTGACATTGCCCTGCTCCAAGAAACCCATTTATCATCCCTGGACTTTCAAAGCATGAAAAAGCTCTGGGTTGGCACAGTCATAGGCTCTGGTGCCATGGGACGCAAGGCAGGAGTTCTCCTGCTGATACACAAAAACCTCCCCTGCACGGTCTTATCTATCCAATCGGATACCCAGGGGCATTTCCTTTCGACACACGTCCAAATAGGGTCCAAAGAAATCATGATATCCAATATCTATGCCCCAAACAACCCTGGTAAGCCCTTCTTCAGCGATCTGTCCTCTTGGCTTCTCCAAAACACCCATCTTCCTCATATAATTGGAGGAGACTTTAACGACGTACTACACCATACTGACGAGAGGTCATCCCCTAAATGCCTTAAGACGGGTGTTGACCCCTGCAACCCCGACGCACTTCGCATCCACCATGGACTCCCTTCATCTTTGAGACCTCTGGCGCCTGACGCACCCAGCCAACAGGGATTTCACCTTTTACTCAAACCCCCATAACATATTCACCAGAATTTACTATTTTTTTGGCTCCGACAACCTAGTCCCTATGCTACCTGGTGCTAACATACATGGCATTGTCATCTCTGATCACGTCCCTATCTCAGTACATCTTGACAATCGTGACTTACCCCCACATCCCAAGATATGGCGCTTCCCTTCATACCTCCATAATAACACTGACTTTCAACAATTTATGGACGAAGCATGGGCCGAGTACTCAACGGCCAATGCTTCCCATTCTGACGACCCAAACCTCTTCTGGGATGCCGGCAAGGCTTTTCTCAGGGGACGCATCATTTCTTATGCTACCTCCTTTAAAAGAAATGCTATGACAAATTTTAAATTTTAAAGGGGAACCCTGCGTCAAATAAAAAAAAATTATGTGGGGTTCTCCCCAAATATACATTCCAGACCCTTCAGGTCTGGTATGGATTTTAAGGGGAACTCCACGCCAAATTTTTGTTAAATGGTAGGGGTACAATGTACACCTTACCAATTCACATAGGGGGGAGGGATCTGGGGGTCCCCTTTGTTAAATGGGAAAAATGGGAAAAATCCATACCAGACCCTTTATCCGAGCACGCAACCTGGCAGGCCGCAGGCAAAGAGGGGGGGACGATAGAGCGCCCCCCTCCTGAACCATACCAGGCCTCATGCCCTCAACATGGGGAGAATGTTTTGGGGGTCTGTGACCCCTCAAAGCACCATGTCTCCATGTTGATGGGGACAAGGGCCTCATCCCCACAACCCTTGCCCGGTAGTTGTGGGGGTCTGCGGGCGGGGGGCTTATCGGAATCTGGAAGACCCCTTTAACAAAGGGGACCCCCAGATCCCTCCCCCCTATGTGAATTGGTAAGGGGCACATTGTACCCCTAACATTTAACAAAGAAAGTGTAAAAAAGTGTAAAAAAAACACACAGACACCGTTGGGAAAAGTCCTTTATTAAAAAAAAAAAAAAAAAAAAAAGATTCCAGCAGTGGTAATCCACTCTCGGTATCCTGCGATGGGTGATCTCCTCTCCGGGGTCCAGCGATGGATGATCTCTCCTCTCCGGGGTCCAGCGATGGATGATCTCTCCTCTCCGGGGTCCAGCGATGGATGATCTCTCCTCTCCGGGGTCCAGCGATGGATGATCTCTCCTCTCCGGGGTCCAGCGATGGATGATCCCTCCTCTCCGGGGTCCAGCGATGGATGATCTCTCCTCTCCAGGTCCAGGCTCCAACGATGATGTCCAGTGCAGCGAGGAACAGCAAGCATCCTGTCTCCACCGGAGGAGGAGAGATCATCCATCGCTGGACCCCGGAGAGGAGATCCCCCATCGCAGGATACCGAGAGTGGATTACCACCGCTGGAATCTTTTTAAAAAAAATATATTTTTAATAAAGGACTTTTCCCAACTGTGTCTGTGTGTTTTCTTACAATTTTTTACACTTTCTTTGTGAAATGGTAGGGGTACAATGTACCCCTTACCAATTCACATAGGGGGGGCCGGGATCTGGGGGTCCCCTTTGTTAAAGGGGTCTTCCAGATTCCGATAAGCCCCCCGCCCGCAGACCCCCACAACTACCGGGCAAGGGTTGTGGGGATGATGCCCTTGTCCCCATCAACATGGGGACATGGTTCTTTGAGGGGTCACAGACCCCTAAAGCATCCTCCCCATGTTGAGGGCATGTGGTTTGGTACAGTTCAGGAGGGGGGCCGCTCTCTCATCCCCCTCTCTTTTCCTGCGGCCTGCCAGGTTGTGTGCTCGGATAAAGGGTCTGGTATGGATTTTTGGGGGGAACTCCACGGCATTTTTTTAAAAAATTTAGCGGGGCGTTCCCCTTAAAATACATACCAGACCTGAAGGGTCTGGTATGGATATTTGGGGGAAACCCCACGTCGTTTTTTTTTTACATTTGACGCAGGGTTCCCCTTAATATCCATACCAGACCTGAAGGGCCTGGTAATTGAATTTGGGGGGACCCCCACGCATTTTTTTTTTATCAATTACTTTTCTCTGTATTGCCGGGAGCCGACAATTCATTATAGCCGCGAGTGCTTTTTAATGACTTTTTTTCCTTCAGAAATGACACTTTGTGCAGGGACAGTTCTAAGCATGGGAAACAATCGCTACTTTACTATACACACTCCCTAGGTATGAAATTTAAAGGAATATTTCACTTTTATTGTTTCACTTTAAGCATTATTAAAATCACTGCTCCCGAAAAAACAGCAGTTTTTAAAACTTTTTTTTGCATTTATACATGTCCCCTGGGACAGGACCCGGGTCCCCAAACACTTTTTATGACAATAACTTGCATATAAGCCTTTAAAATTAGCACTTTAGATTTTTCATGTTCGAGTCCCATAGACTTTAACGTGTTCGTATTTTCGAACAAATTTATTCCCTGTTCGCAAATTCTGGTGCAAACCGAACTGGGGGGTGTTCGGCTCATCCCTAGTTGGGATGTCGCTCCGGTACTCCAAGCCAAAGCCATAGAGTCTAGTCTTTTTTTCATCCTCTATGACCAGTTGACTGCACTGTCGGATCACTTCTTGGGTGAGCTGGTGGAAACGGTAAACCAATGGAACATATCCCCTCCCTCTTCTGAATGTGTTCCATTGGCCTATGAGCCAATGAAGCCCGACAAATGCTTTCAAGAGAAAGCCAGCTGCCAGCTGAAAAAAAAATACAGGGGTTATGGCTGTGTGATATTGCCATGAACAGTCTGACACTTAAAGACACTTTTGACACTTTGTAGGAACCAGTAAAGCCCTGTACACATGATCGGTTTTACCGATGAAAACCGTCCGATGGATTTTTTTCATCGGACAAACCGATCGTGTATGGGACCCATCGGTCTTTTTTCCATCGGTTCTAAAAAATAGAACATGTTTTAAATTTTTCAGATGGATCCAAAACCGATAGCAAATTCCGATCGTCTATGGGCAAGTCCATCGGATAAAAAACCCACGCATGCTCAGAATCAAGTCGACGCATGCTCAGAACCATTAAACTTTATTTTTCTCGGCTCATCGGAGTGTTTTACGTCACCGCGTTTGGAACGGTCGGTTTTTTGACTGATGGTGTGTGGGCAAGACTGATGGAAAACAGTTTCATCAGATATCCGATGGACAAATCCATCAGACTAGAATCCATAGGAAATCCGATCGTGTGTACAGGGCTTAAAACTCATAAAGTGATCAGAGTTAAAAATATGCACGGTCACTGTATTAACGACACTGGCTGGGAAGGGGTTAAACATCTAGGGTGCTCAAAGGGTAAATGTGTGCCTAACCAGTGTTTTTGTGTACTATGTGTGCTGTTTTTACTAAAGGATGTGATGGATTTTCTTTCCCTGCTGACAAAACAGAGCTCTGACTTGTTTACATATGCAGAGCTCTGTTCTGTGTCTCTCCTTGCTGATCAGTGGATGCTGGCAGACATCCATTGGCCAAGACCCGCTGATTGGCTTGTGCTGTGTGTAATCACAGCAGAAGCCGTAACACTGGCGACACATGTGCGCGCCCCCTGCCCGGAAGTGCTGGATCACTTACTAGATATGTGATTTTTTTTCTTTAAATGCCTCATTTCTTTTTATGGAAACAGTAAAATGATGGGCTTTACCAAAAACCTGTACATTTGTTTTGTTTGTCTACAGCACATTCTCCCAAAAGGATTTTTGCTTCCTCAGGTAAGTTTTGGAAAACTTCAATCAGTTTTTTTATGTTTCTATGTCAGCAGTGGAATGCTCCTGGGTCTCCTACCTTTTCACTCAGAGGGCAACGTATAGTGTGAGCTGACACAGTTGTACCCTGTGCCCGAAGGTCAGCTTGAATTTGTCTGGAAGTTAATCAAGGTTCTTTACCGAACAATCCTTTGTTGCAATTTTTTATCATTTTTTTTTTCTTTTATCCAGGTCAAGACAGATTAGCTACAGTGCCATGTGTTGTAAACTTCTTAACAATGTTGCACACAGTGGACACAGGAAGATTAAGATCTCTGAAGATAGACTTGCAACCTTGAGATTTTCATGCTTTTCCACAATTTTTGTTTTCAAATCCTCAGACAATCCTTTGCTGCTCTTTCTCTTCTCCATGCTCTGTGTGGCACACAGAGATACACAACAGAAAGGCTCTTTTTAACATTTTTAACTGGTTGTCGGTGTGATTTCTATATTGTCAGCACCTGGTAATTGGTACTTGGCACCTGGTAATTGATACAGGTAATTGATACAGGTGAGTTTAATTACAAATTACAGGAGAATCACAAACTTGAAATGCAATTATTTCTTAAAATTTTGAGAAGGTGTCAATAATTGTGTCCGGTCTGATTTTGGAGTTTTGCGTGGAATGTGTTAAATTTGGCTTTTTGCTCCTCCACTTTTTTGTGTCATACCAATACAAAGAAAATAAATAAACATGAGAATGTTTTCTGGGCAAAGTGGTGCATTATCTGACAGAAATGCAGGGGTGCCAATATTTTTTGCCATGACATGTGTGACTTCCCATGATGCAGCTGTGAGTCCCTGGTTACATCAGCAGTGCCTCAATAAACCATGTGGAAAAACAGAAATTGTAATTAAAAGTAAAACATAGTGGAGATTCACTGATGTTTTGGGGTTGCTTTGCTGCTTCAGCCTCTGGATGTCTTGACCATAATGGAATTATGAAATCTCAAGCCTACCAAAGAATTATGGGGTGAAATGTAGGGCCCATTGTCAGAAAGTTGGGTCTCCATCATGGGTCTTACAGCAGGACAATGACCCAGAGCACATATCAAAAAGCACCAAGAAATGGTTTAAGACAAAGCACTGAAAAGTACTTAACTGGTCAGCAATGAGTCCAGATCTAAATCCCATATACCACCTGAGGAGAGATCTCAAAACAGCAGTTGGGAAAAGGATCCAAACTAAGAGACCTGGAGCAGTTGGTTAAAGAAGAGTGGTCCAAAATTCCAGTAGAGAGGTGGAAGAAATTCATTGATGGTTACAGGAAGCCATTGATTTCAGTTATTTTTATCCAAGGGGTGTTCTACAAAATATTAAATTGAGGGTGCCAATAATTTTGTCCAGTCCATTTTTGGAGTTTTGCATGGAATATGTCAGATTTTGCTTTTTCTTTCTCCACTTTTTTTGTCATAATAATACAAAGAAAAAAAAATAAACATGAGAATGCCTAAACATTTGTATTTGCAACATTTTTCTGGGCGAAGTGGTGCATTATCTGCAAGGAATGCAGGGCTGTCAATAGTTTAGGCCATGACTCTATCTATCTATCTATCTATTTATTTATTTGTAGATCCCCATTGCTAAACATTTCTAAAGGTGTCTTTGATGTCATTTATGATAAGGGTGAAGCTCTGCTTTAAAGCGGAGTTCCAGCCACAAACATTTTTTTTATTTATTGTCAGCAGCTATAAACACTGTAGCTTCTGACTTTTAATAAGGATACTCACCTGTCCAGGGAGCCAGCAATGTCGGCTACCCGAGGCCAATCCATCCATTTGATCGGGTGCAGGCGCCGCCATTGCAACTAAGGGAAACCGGCAGTGGAGCCTTCAGGCTTCACAGCCGGTTTCCTACTGTGCATGCGCGAGTCACGCGGCACTTTGTGAATGGTCAGCTTGTCTTCTGGGACACACACAGGTCCCAGAAGACAACGGGGAGAAGGAGGAGGGCTTGCCACAGAAGAGGACATGACGTCCTGCGCCGTGGCCAAGATGGAACGGAAGCACACATGTAGTTGAAAAAAGGTAGGAAGGAAAAAAATAAAGATATCCAAAAATGATTCTTGGAGGGGTGGTCTTTAGTTGCAAAAGTGGGTGGAACTCTGCTTTAACATTTTGCTAAAACTTTGTGAATCAGTACTGCTTGGACCAAGAAGAAGGGAACACCCCTGAAAGCTGTGTCGGATGCACAAGTGTTCCAGCCCCATGCAGGCAGCCTGTTTAAATCAATGACAGGTGGCTGGCTGTATGGACCTCCAAGCACAAATCTCCAAACCCATAATGAGGTGCACATCCATGCTGGTCTGAGACATGGATCAGGATGAGGCATAAATGTTAGTGCAAATAGAAAAAACATCACAGCTCAATGTTTTATGTAGGGATAAAAGCACATTTAGTCCACACTGTTGTCATCAAAGCACTAATGAATAATAGATTCATACACCAGCCAGGAGAGAAGGGGGAGAAAAATAAATAAATTAGGTCTAATAACAGTTAAGTAAGAATTAATCAGGTTAATGCACAACTAAACCAAAAGAAGATAAATGCAATGCAGTGTGAACCCAGCCCTTAGGCTGGGTTCAGACTGATGCGGTGCGGGAACCACAGTGATTCCTGTGTGGGATGGAAGCGGATCCAATAGGCCTGAACACCTATGCGATCCGATTCGAGTGCGGACAGAAAAAGAGTTCTGCACCTTTTTGGTGCGGATCCAGTATGAATTCAGCCATACATAATGTACTGAATTTGCATGTCATTTGTACAGGAATCTGGTGCAATTCCTGTACAAATGGCAGGTGATGCGGTACACCGCATCAGTGTGAACCCAGCCTGAGATGCGGTTGCTGCATTAGCTTAAATTTTTAGGACAAATGTAGTGCACCCCATAAAGAGCCCCAAGTAGACTGGGATCCTCCACCCTGCACAGCCAGGCACACCAAATTTTCACAGGCACTCCAGAGCCAGAGAACAGTCCGTGTTTTTGTTTTTTTGTTATTTATTGAGGGATAATAACTTGGATAGAGTTGGGAGGTTATGGGACGCCCGTTTGACTACAACAACTTTAGGGACACCTCTTCCTATATACAGTCGTCCTCCTGCACTCACTTTCTTGCAGAACCCAGAAGGAATTAGACATGTGCATTCGTTTTCGTCCAAATGCATTTTCGTCCGAATTTCAGCTATTTTCATTATCGTTTTAACAAACTAAAACGAAAGCACAGAATCCGAAAACCGGAAGATCCGACATAAACAAATGCTTTATTTTCGTTTTCGTTGCTACAACAGTTCGATATAGATAGGAGATTCGACGTGACGCTGACAATAACAATCTGTGTCTATCGAACCTGTGGTCGAATGTGCCTAACCTTAACTCTATTAGTCCAAGATTATTCTACATAGGAGAGAAAAGATTCAACATTATAGAGAGAAAAGATTCGACATAGAAGAGAAAGATTCGACATAGGAGAGAAAAGATTCGACATAGGAGAGAAAAGATTCGACATAGGAGAGAAAAGATTCGACATAGAGAGAAAAGATCACTGCTGGAATTGGGTGGGGGAAGTAAAATAAAAATAAAGTTGATGATGAATGTTATTGGCTGATTGTAACCAAAGAGGAGGAGCAGTAAAATAGCTAGAATGACGAAGATTCGACAAAGCATCGAAAGTTAGAAGATTTGACGGTGCAGCTAAACTGTACGACGCTGCAATCGTACATTTCCGGTCAAATGCATCCGCCCATAGGCTATAGAAGAATTCTAATGTTGGTTGACTAGTAATAGTAATGAATAAATATAATTATTACTAGTCATACAACATTAGAATTCTTTTATAGCTTGTGGGCGGAACATTCGACCGGAAATGTATGATTGCAGCGTCGTACAGTTTCACTGCTCCGTCGAATCTTCTTTGAACATTCGACAGACACCATAAGCCTTCAATGACAGATTCGACCTTAATTAATTCAGATTTTCGGACGAATGCAATTTCTAACGAAAAACGAAATAAATAAAAACGAATTTCGGGAGTAACTAAATAAATTTATTTTTCGGACAAAAACGAAATTCCGAAACGAAATATTTCAGTGTGCACATGTCTAGAAGGAATACTGTAAATATCTGATAGTCACTCAGTCAGATAAAAGCAATGACCCATTACAGGCAGAAACCCGAGGCCCCTTGGTTGTGTAGAGGAATTTCAGTGTCCAGCTTGCATCACTCCTTTGGCTACTAATCCCAGCACCACCTCTTCAAGCACTGCCAACCCACCTGGCTGCAGATGCCCCTTTCACTATCTCTCTAGGCTAAGTTCTCTCCACAGTCCTCCAGACTGACACTCACCAGCCCACCTCTCTCTCAGGAGATCTCCCAGATGTGCTGATCTGCTCCTGCTTTCTTCTCTCCTTGCTCCTGTGCCTCCAGGAAGGGCTTCCTCCATGTGTTTTGGTAGGATCCTTCAAGCACCAAGCTCCAGCCCAGTGTCACCCCCTCCAGACTACGGGGCACCCTCAAGGACCACTGACAGCCTCCTCAGCACTCCATCTACATCTGACTCATGCCTATTAATGAGGTGGCCTGCCCCCTGCCAGCCCTTTACTAGTGATTGGCTGAGGCCCTTAATAAATATTCCAAGCAGATCCTCCTAACCTCTACCCACTATGTCTGGAACATTCTCCAAATGTCCCAGAAAACAGGGGGTGGTAGCAGAGAAGCTGCTAGGATGAGTCACCCAGTCCTGAGTTACTAAACCCTTACACAGAATCATAGCTCAAGCTAGCCCTGAGCTAAACTTACATTTTCTTACACTAACAGCTACACTAAACCTAGCACTACTAGAGAGTGCTACACCAAGAACACTGATGAGACAGCCGAGAGCTCCCTGGTTATCACTGCTTACATCTTTACCCAGTCTCCCTTCTGACTTTGGTTACTTCAGCCATCTTGATTGCATAGGCACACCTGCACATGCACATGGGTGCTAATTCATCCCGGCTAGCCCATACATGGATCATAATTTGGATGGTCCCTGTTGAACCAGCCAAATTTCTATCCATGGTATGGTTGGCTTTAGCCTTGAAGACTACATCATAAATGTGAAAACATTGAGCTGCTTTCCATCAGATGCAGCACCCATAGCGGGGACCTCTTTATTCTCTGCATTGTCCCAGCCCTGATACCATCTCTCATGATATTATTGATAAAAAAATAGCTTCTTTCTCACATTCTGTGATTAATTTACTAAAGGCAAATAGACTGTTCATGTTGCAAGAGAATTTTCACTTTGCAAGACCCTCTTCTATTAGCTTAGTGAATGTGGTGAAAATGAATTTTCAAAGAATTCCCAATTATATCTAAGGAAATGTAAAACAATATGTATTTTTGCTTTTCACAAAATTTAATAGTGGAAGTTAACAGAGCTTCCCCTCATTTGCTAAGCTAAGGTAAAATTCCCCTGCAAGGTAAACACTTTATTTGCCTTTAGAAAATCAACCCTCTATGTTGCAAGAGCAGTTCCAAAAATTGCCCCCATGGAACATGTTGGCATATGCTTTGGGTGGCTAGATTCTGCAAGCAGCAGCAAATGACCTGCTGACAGCTTACACTAAACAGATCACATGTCACATTGATGGATGGGGTCACCTGTCAATGCAATGACTAATAATGTAAGTATTTCCTACCGTGCTAGTGAAATTTAAATTAAAATGATTGTTGTGAAATTGTGAAACTGAACTAGAAGCGAAAATAAGCTTTACAATAGCTAAGGCCATACATTACACATTTTTTTTATCATTCAACCAGCGGGCTGACTGAAAAAAAATGTGGAAAATCACTCCCTCTGTGGTATTGAGTTCTCACAGTAGGTGCGTTAAGTATGACATGTTTGTTATTTTATTTTTATTTTTTAAAAGGAAGCTTTACAATCACTATAAACAATAACCAATAAATAGATTGAATTTCAGCCAGTTCAGCAGGGACATGCTGAATTCCGATCCATGTATGTTCACCCTGGTTGTACAGAAGTTAATATATCTATGGACTTCTGTACAATCACCCTGCTGGTTTTTTTCCCCCACACGATCAGTGTCCGCAGCTATACAGTTAGACCCCATACACACTATTAGATTTTCTGCAGATTTTTTGTCTTCAGATTTACCAAAACCATATAATATGAGGTCAAACCTTAAGAGTTTCAATTTGTATTCAGGCAGGTCCTAGCACTACATGATTTTGTTAAATCTGAAGACTAAAATCTGCAGAAAATCTAATAGTGTGTATGGGGTCTTACCTGCTCTGTGCAATGGTTTTGCACAGAGCAGCCCTGATCCTCCTCTTCCTGGATCCCTTGCTGATGCTCCTGGCTCCTCCCCCATGAGTATCCCCACAGCAAGCTGCTTGCTACCTTCTGAACCCTGCTCTGTGTTTCTATAAGACATCAGTGGGAACAATGAGGAGCCAGACAGCCTCGGCTCTCATGCACATTGCTAGATCATGATTGGGCTCATGTAAGTATTAAGGGGGCTGCCGGGGGAAGCTTCATGCAGAAGGTTTTTTACCTTATTGCATTGAATTCATTAACGTAAACAACCTTCTAAATTTCAGTCTTTAATGCTTCATTTCAGCCCAGATTTAATTTCTCTGCTCGTATTCAACCCTAAGAAGGGGAACACTTGTGACCCCACAATGCATGTGTTTCTTTTGATAAATTTAAATAAAACTAATCTGGGACTTTATAAGTGGAGTGGCACTTCTATTCTTTACCTGGTTTGTATGTTTCTCCAATGACTGTCCATACAAGTCATGAAAAGTAGAACTGCAATATAAAAACTCCCAGATAAAAAACAAAAAAGAATGACCATGTAGAGGCATGCAGCTTACCAGGACAGACATGTAACTCCAAAGCTCCGTGGCTCCCAGGAGTAAAACAGCAGACACCTGCATATTCCCGACGGCTTGACCATGGTAGACCTAGCCTCTCTGCCTTAGGAACTCACAGTGCACTGGACTGGATGGTGCATTCCAGCTCCAGCTTCAAAGCAAAGCCTAAATTATTCAAGGAGGCTTTAGCCCATGTCTCCACTAAAATTGCACACCCCCCTCTTCCAGCTCACTTTTACGACACCAGGCTTTAGCTTCCAACACAGGCACAGGGGAAGAAGGAGATTCAGAGGTGGATTTTGCCACTACCTCCACTACAGTCACAGAGCACATCTCACCTCATGCTCTTTTGAAAAATTTTGAATAAATGATGCAAAAAGCTCTTAAAGGGACCTCAAACCAAATCACTGATCGCCTATTCTGTGAAATACGTGACCTGGGACAACATACATCTGATCTCGTAGATCACGTAGACTCCCTTGAAACTTCTGTTCAGAGTAATGATGATGAGCTGGAAGCAGTTAAAAAATAAAATCTGACCTTCCATTCCCACCTTGAGGATTTTTAAAATAGGGTGCAACAGTCCAATATAAGCATTCGAGGCATACCGTGCTGGACCTCCAGTCCACTGCCACTGCCCTCTTTCAAGAACGAATGCCTTCAATTCCAATTGAGAGGTTTGAGGTGGACCAGATTCATCAGGCTCTTACACGTTGGCAACCTGAGGAACCACCTCATGATGTAATCTTCAAACTATAGTATAATACTATAGTATTATGACACTGGAAAAGGAATCCCTATGCTTCTGGGGCTATACATAACTGCTGTATACGGACTTGGTTGTGCTAACCACAGCTATGTGTAGAGCCATGAACCTAAAACAGCTCTTCTAATTTAGCATCGGATCTCTAAGTGGAGTTTCCACTTTGCACTCTATTTCTTTCACCAGGGGAAGAACTTTGCCTGTTGTACACTGGGAGAAATTTTATATGCACTAGTGGATATCCACCTGGCCCCCTCATCTACATGTCCTGAGGGCAAGTTTGATCCCTTGCTCCCCATCGCAGCCTGGCACCATTTCCACTTTTTTTCTCTACCATTACCTACCCAGGTTTCCTTGGCACTTCTGCTCAATTCCCCTATGGTGCGCCCTTTGGGTCAGCTCGTTATAATTTAGTCCTTATGTTATTATAGCTTCCTCCTTCTGAGTACTTCCACAATTCTATGTCTGTAGCAAGATGCACTCTGTCCTCCCTCCTTTAACTTGCAAATGACTTACTGCAACACCTCCTTCAAATATGATATCAAACTCAGCCTGTTTTTATCTGTTAAACCCTTGGTCTCAAACTAACTCGGCCTCTTGTTGCCTACATGGACACCTATAGCACCTTTATGCCCTTTTTTGGACCACCAGCACCCCACCTCTTAGGAAAGGCCGGACCAGCGAGATTTCAGCTTGCCTGTTTTTTTTTTCCACACTAAGCTGGGCGGCTGCCTATTAGCACTTGATTACAAGCTGCAGTTGCCCATTTTATTTCAGTTCATTTATAAATGTATGCCACGATCAATGTTTATGTTCACCGGTTAGCCTTGCAGCAGTTTAAAGTATTGACATTGCTTGCCCTCTCCTAGGGGTTAGCCACTGCAACCCCACTTCAACTCAATCCCTGGGTAACCCCACTTAGGGCAATAATGTTTCCTTTTCTAGGACTTGTTTGCATTCATATTTTTTATTGCTAATCCTCTTTTCATCCTGGCCCCTTCCCCCTTTGCCTCCTTCTACCATCCCTCTCCTGGAGGTCGCTTGGCCCTGGCTCTCCTTATTGACTTATAAGCTACTGACTAATTCATTTCTTTCTTTCAGCTATAGTCTCATCTCTTCCACCTCCGACCAGCTGCTCTGTATCCACTTTCCAATCAGTAGCCTCCCAGGGGGATCACAAGAAAGATCTCTCGTATATTCTCCCACTGCTTTTCTCCTTCCTCCACACCAGCATTATTACTCCGCATTCATGCAACAATAAATAGAGGATACATAGTGCTCTCCATTTGCAACATTTATTACTGTAAAATGCCCCAATTAAAAAACACTTACAAGATATTCAATTCACGGGCTCGGCTCTTTCCCTCTACATGCGTATCGCCCTTTGATTGGGCTTTCTCAATAGAGATCTATTGAGACAGCCTTCCCAGAAGAGTTAAAGCTTTTATACGTGCAAAGGGTGGACCAACTCAATATTGAACCCTATGGACTAAGACTGGGGTGCCATTAAAATTCAGGTGCGTGTAAAGGCAGGCGTCCAAATACTTTTGGTAATATAGTGTATCTGGTACCTCTAAAGAAAGTTCACTTCCACATATTTGGGGATTATGAATTTAGGCAGAAATGAAGCATAGAAAGAAAATTTACATTGTGAAAAACCTTCATGATTTGAGGATTTTCACACTTTGGGGTTTTATAGAGCAAATGGTATATGAATAAAGGGAAGTGATTTTTGTTATTAGAATCCTACAAACATCAGCCATTTTGTGATATGAGCAATTATATAGAAATATATCCAGATAAACGAATATGAGAGAAATTAGCATGGTAAAAAATAAAAAGTTCTTGGATACCGCAAAGTTGGATGAGTAGTCAAGTCAAGCATATTCAGTACAACTTTGTAAGGAGAATATCCAATTAACTAAAGCAACAGAGAGAGGAAAGGTGACTGTGAGGGTCATGCTGCTTGTGGTTTGGGTTAAGTTTTTTAAAGTATTGAAGCAGCTGGAAAAAAATTGTGTTTTGTCAATTGGCCACTTCATTTATATTTACATGTGCTGGCAGTGGCAAAGGCAAAATTGGCGGTAAAATGATGGGGAATTGCTGTGTAAGGGGGCCTTATCTTTACAAATTGTATTAGGATCCAACTGCTCAATTAAAGTTTTTACAAGCTAGATGCAAAGGAATGTAATTATAAAAAAATTGCATGCAAGAGTACCAAATAATAATAAGAATATTTGTAATAGGCGTGCAATGTCAGTTTCTGTTTATTGCCTTTTTCTGGGTGAATGTAATGTTTGCTAACATTTGATCCCAAGATAAAAATAGCCATAAGAATGTTTAACCATAAGAGTCAAGGAACATTCACCAATAGAAAAATAGCCTAACACTATAGGCTAAGAATATTTGACCAGAAGGGAAATAATGAGGAAGCTTTAAAGCACCCTCCAAGCATGTTATTTAACCCAATGTTATTTTTAACGCCTCCCATGGCACCAATGCACCTTTTTAAGAACAACAGAATAAAATAGCAAGATTCAATTCCCATAAATTTTAATAGTGTTTAGCACTAATGAGGTTTGTGGACTTCCCATCAGGTTTGCCAAACCTCCTGCAAAGTGAACTTTGCTTGTTTTTCTCATCCCTATTTCTGTAAGATAAGGGATATGACCCTATATATGTTGTAGTTTTTCCTTTATGAAATGGTGACCCTCATTATTCTCGCCAATTTTTGCTGTGTGACTTCCTTTCCTATGGGACCCTGTCAGTGACAAAGTGGAACATCAAACCTAAATTCAAGTTTCTTTCTTCCTTGCTGTGTCAGGACTTTCTCAAAGCCCAAGATGAAGAGTCTGACATGTATGTCACATTCATCCCTGCTGACCTACTGTATCTTGCTGCTTCCCTGAAAGAGTTCAATATACAAAATACTGTATATCATTAGCTGCCACCTTCTGGGTTTAAGGCTGAACTTCTGGTATGATCTTAATTGCATAGTTACACGGGTTCAGCTTGTAAGTATGCATATTTCATACCTGAAAGATACCTAGAGCGGAAAATCACTATAGTGTTCAGCATTACTACAGTGACTGCCCCAGTGGTATAGCGTGGGTTGTCAGTGCCCGGGGCAAGGCAAGTAATTTGCACTTCCTAACCCAGGCACTTTTAGCACTCCCTGAGTCCCTTCCACTTTTACAGTATTAAACTGTGGCTGTGGAAAAGAAAAGGGTTCCTCCACTCACAGCCTGAGACTCAGACTGGCTACCCTTTCTTTTAATATTGGTTGAATCTGAGATCTCTCTTTGACTACAGTAGTCAAAGAGATATCTTCTCAGATTCAAGGAATAATAAAAGGCTGTGGGCAGCCAATCAGAGGCACAAGCTGTAAATAACGAGGTGCCCTTATTTACAGCAGAGCAGGAAGCCAATAATAACCCCAACATAAGGTAGGGGGAATTATAAAAGAGACACCTGGGGTAGGAGGAGGGGAGTGGCGTCCCTTCCTTCCGCATATTTTGTTTACCCCCTTACCTGGGGGGTATGGGGGCTCAGGCTGTGAATAAAGAGAAATATAATTTTCAGTGCAAACATTAACAATATCATGGAGCAAATTAATGCGGTATTAAACCCAAAACCAAAAATGTAATATATTGCAGCTTACCAATACTTAGATGAGGTGGCTGTATTTGTTGTATTTTCTTAGGCTTTTTATTTTCTGTTATTCACTGGTGATCTAGTCAGTAACACACCTCTTGTATTAGAGTGCCCCCACTCTGGATGAGGGAACAACAGAGACATCTTTGGACAGCAGTCTATGGGGTTGAGAGGTGTGTGTGTGTGCGTGTGTGTGTGTGTGGGGGGGGGGGGTTGTTAGATATACTAGCAGGTTTAGGTCCACCAAACTCCAGCTCACACTTTATAAACAGTTACAGCAAAAAAATATCCCTTTTGGGATAAAGGTTTTAAATAAATAAATGAAAACTGATCATTGTAAGCACCTCTACCAGTGTTAAATGATTTGATTTAATTCTCTAACTGCTACATCTTCAAAACAGCTTGATCTTTTGAAAAACAACAAACTTACTAGCAGGATCACCAGGTGGAAATAAAAGAAAGTGGATGGGTGGATGTGGTTGAGCCCATAGTGAGGGGTGAAAGCTCACTAATGCGCAGATAGACCCTGGAGGGTCTTAAAATCTGGTAAGCAGATATACTTACCCTTTCTATCCTGTGGGGAGCACTGGGTGTCTTCACAAATTGAATATTGGATCAGCACACGTTTTGAGTTCACTTTATTAAACAAGTAAAAAAGGCGCAAAGCACAGGTATCTCAAGTAGTAGTACCCAATAGTCCAAGGGCAGAGGTAAGAAGGTGTGTGTATACATATATATATGCACACATAGAACTATATGGCAGGGGATCAGTCAGGGCAGCCACCAAGAAAACCAAAATCCGGTTCCAGTATGCTAGGAAAAAAACAAGAAAAGGGGCGCCTCTGAGTATATATCATAAGAATAATTTAATAAACAACAACATCCACTCACATGGAGAACAGGTAAGTTGCATTCAGGTCCAGTTGCTGGGCTGAAGAGATGGAGTGGGACTGCAAGTCACAGCAAGTCCTGTAAAGCTGGCACCACATCAGACCCGTGCAGGATGGAGTGGGATGGCTGAGCACAGCATGGTTTTCTTCAGTGATCCAGGCTTGGGCATATCTTGGTCTATCAGAAAAAGTCAGTCTGAAGAAGATATGGGTTCCAGGTAAGGTGTAGTTGAGAAGGACAAGCGTCAGTGGTTATGGCAAGCCGCGCTGTGGCTTCAGTGTGCACTCTGTAGGAAGTAAACATGGCCGTGTATTCAGAGTGAGGCTTGGTGAGGTTTGGAGAGCTTCACCGTACGGTGCCCGGAAATGACATCACACACATGCGACATGTTTCAAAGCTAGCAAGCCATTGGTGGAAGAATGGCCTTGCCTCTTTTTCAAGCATAAAGTGTGTGAGAGAGCTGGATGGGACATTTTATAGGCTGACAGGGGGCGGGGCCAAAACTGAGATTTGAAAAAAATGTCAGCAATGCTAAGGGGAAAAAACATTTAAGCAGACACAATGCAAGTGGAATAAATATAACATAAAACAGAAGATGATGAATAAAAATTCAGGGGGAAGTAAACACGTTATGGATGTGGAATTGGGACATTTGGACTATTAATAATAATTTGAATTTTTCCCTTTTTCATTTTTTCACATTTTCATCTTATTGCATTATATTAGATGTATTTTTTGCACTTTGATCATTAAGGTCATGGTTTGACAGCGCTACACGTTTTTGATTTGAATTTTTGTTATAAAGTGTATATTGTTGTGAGAGCTGCTGTCGGTCACGGATCATCCGTGTCACTTACATAATTTAATTTACTCTATATGCACTTAGGGCAATATCGCTTATTTACTATTTTGAAAATAAAACAAAGAAAAGCTAAAATAAAATGCAGTCACCACATCTAAGAATTGGTAAGCTGCAATATAATAAATGTTTGCTTTGGGATTTAATACCACTTTAAGTGGATAAAGTTAATAAAGTCATTCTGTTATACTGTTATCCATTAACATAGGTAGATGATGGGAAGGAAGGAGTTTAATAAACAGACAAGGGTAAAGCTATTTCCAGTGCTGGCTGGGAGAGAGAGAAGGGGGACAGAGTGAGAGAGGGGGCAGAGAGAGAGATTGAGGGCATGGAGAGAGAGAATATGTCAGGGAGAGAGAGAGGGGGCAAGAAGGAATAGAGAGAGGGGGCTGGGAGAGATAGATGTGCAAGGAGAGGGAGAGAGAGGGGGCAAAGAGAGGAGAGAGAGGGACAGAGAGAGAGAGAGAGCAGAGGGCAGGGAGAGAGTGGGACAGGAAGAGAGGGGCAGGGGAAGAGAGAGATAGAGGAGGCAAGGAGAGAGAGAGAGAGAGAGGCAGAGAGAGAAAGGGGGGCAGATAGAGGGAGAGAGAGATGGGGCATAGAGATAAGTGAGAGAGAGAGGGGGCAGGCAGATAGAGAGTGGGAGGGGCATGGAGAGAGAGAGGCAGAGAGAGAGAGGGACAGAGAGAGAGAGGGAGGCAGAGAGAGGGGGGGTAGGGTCTGGTCAGTGACAGTGCCCACACGCTTAGATGGTCCCCGGGGCTCACAATCAGCAGCTTCTGCTTCAATGTGGCTGTCGGCTGCTTGTTTAATTTTCCTGCCACCACCTCCCCTTCACAGATGCAACACACGGGCAGGGAGAGAGGGGTGGGAGAAGGGATGTGTGTAAAGCTTCGGCATGCTGGAGATAGATTGAGCAGTGGGAGGATCCCCTCCTTCCAGGACCTCCTGAGTCAGTCTGCACACTGAGACCAGGGATGATCAGGAGGATGGAGCAGCAGCGCCCATCAGAGGAGAAGAGCAGATGGATGGAGCTGCGGGTTTTCTGGGGGGTGGAACGCATTTCTGCACTCCTTAAAATGTTGTACCCAAGGCGAGCGGACCGGCTGCCCCCCCATGCTACGCCACTGATTGCCCATACCTTCTGGGTCCTCTACCAATGCATGCTGACCACATGAGCTCACTCACTTGGCATTCCCAAGATTCACAGAATGCCTTATATTGTTTTCTTTTTATGAGTACAAGACATTCTATGATTGGATGAGGTGGAAAGTAGGGGAAGTAATGTCATCTGCACCTTCTCCAATCAGAGAAGGACTTGAATTCATTAAAAAAACAAAACACTCAAACTTCTATGATCACTACCTGACTATGGTATGTAAGCTAACGAGCACTCACTCTATAAATATAGATCAGGTAGTACGGTATATTATATTTAAGATTATCATGGTGCTGGAGTGCCATACCCCTTTTGAAACTATGCACCAATCAAAATAGAAATTATAAGGCGATAATGATAAGTAAAAGTCAAAGTTATACAGTAACTAATTTTTTACTTGGATGTTAAATCCAAACCACATTGAAGTCTACAGGAGCAAAATGTTAACAAAAACAGTAGTGGACATTGTAAAGACTAATAGGCAAGGATTGTCAAAAATTACATAGGGGCTTGGCACTGCCCTGGTGAACATACTGTATACCAAAGAAAACTTTTTTTTTTAATTCTGTTTGGCAGGATGCAATAATACTGGTAATTAGTAAAGGGCAACAATAAAAATGCAAAACTCCTTTAAATTACACACTTGTGGAATGTCTTGAACCTGTCTAAGAGGTTGTGCATCTATAAAATGGAAAGCTACTTACAACAAAACTGACATAACCCCTCTTGGCTGTGGTGCACCATTGATGACACTCTGGGTATTGTTGTACCTACTGTAATGGCATGCTATTGATGAATGCTGGACCACATTTGGACGATGCAGCTGACTATATGACATTGAGTTACTATCTCTTCAGATATGAGACAGTTAAATTTGTTCTTTGTGGTAACATGCCACAGATAACCTTGTTATATTTTCCCCATAATAAGAAAAGCAAATACCACTGTCCACGATATTATCAGTTAATAATTGGTGGGATGTTGGAATAATGCAGTTTTTTTTGTTATAATTTTCCCATAGTTCATGACTGTAGAAGATTCTTGAAACACAAAGTTCTAAGCATTCCCATATGTCTCTTATTTCTTCTATAGACCTTTCTTTTTATATCAACAATTTAAAGACCATACCTGCCCATGGTGTGGGTGTTTTGTCCCCAAATTTGGGAGTTCAGTCCTTTCTGCTCTCCATTTGGTTCCCCCTTGAACCACGGTTGAGTTATATGTTTATCATTCCTCTGGGAGATTGACAAGTATTTTTGATCAACACATGATCAATGTCATAGAAGTTATGTATATATTATGTGAATATTAATTTATGTGTTTGGTATTTATAGAGCAATGCCCCCGCTCCCCCTGAAGAAGTGGAATTTTCAATTCCAAGAAGCAAATAGAGCTGTCATGACCCATCTCAAAGAATCATAAGGCAAATTACATTACATTATTTTCTGGTGATTTATTATTCAAATATTTTATTGGGTTTAAAAGTACACATTTTGCGTTACATGTGGAAACTTGACTGATGTTCCAATTGGAGTATAACAATGGGTAACATGGAAGACAACTTTCAACATTGGAATAATAAGTAAATTCAACACAAAAACATATAGGCGTGTCTTCATCTGAGGGTTTTGGTGAAGAGATTCACTCCAGAGGGGGGAGAGAGAAGGGGGGAAGGGAAAAAGTGGGAACAGAGGAAGGTACCAGCAAATTTCTCAGGAGAGTACATTTCAACAGTCAACATAGGTCATTAAACTTGTACAGTACAACTGGGGTGGGACAGCCAAGAGGACCATTTGTAGAGGAATTTGTCCATGGCTAGGTTGTTCTTGGCTACTATTTTTTCCATTTCACACTGGTAGTTAAAATCAGCTAGTGTCGACTTTAGAGAAGGGGGTTCGGTAGTTTTCCACTTTCTGGTGATGTTCACTTTTGCCACCAGTAAAAGATGTGTGATTACGTCTCTGAATTTGGGAGGGAATTTTTCTTTGCCCAAATGGAGTAAAGCTAGTGATGGGGAGGGTTCAGCAGGGCTGTGTGTTATGGAGGAGATTAGTGAGAAGACTTGTCTCAAAAGGAGCTGAGGGATCTGCAAAACCAGAGGAGGTGTGCAATTGTGCCCATACTGCTGCAGGTCCTCCAACATGGAGAGGGTGAGTTAGCGTATATTTTGGACAGTCTATAGGGTGTTAGATACCATCTATGTAGGGTTGTTTGATACGTTTCCCAGTGATTGGAGCAGTGGGATGCAGCGTAGGTATATTTGAAGGATTTCTGCCACATGGGAGGGGTTGTAGTAAGGTTTAGTTCTGTTTTCCATTTTGATAGGGTGTTGATTTGGGTGAGGGGACATTGTTCCACTAGGGCTGAATATATTGTGGATATGCCATGTTTAGGGTATGTGGGTTGAGAGTAAAATCTATGAAGTGTTTCAGGGATGGAAACTGCCGACGAGAGTTTAGAAGTTTTGAGGAAGTGGCTGATTCTTACATGTGTGTACGCTTCAGAGTCTGGGAGGTGGTATTCATTTTGGAGGTCCTTGAATGTTTTCAGTGACTTTTGTGATGTGAGGTCTAGTAGAGAATTGATTCCATAAGTGTGCCAATGCTGGATTCTGAGATCTGGGATTTGGCCCATTAGTGGTCTAAGAGGGATGGAGTAGGAATGTGTGGGTTGGTTAGGGGGTGTGTCAAATGTAAACTTCTTCAAGGCCAGAAGTGATGCTTTCACTGGCAGAGAGGAAGGTGATGTAGATAGTGGGGAGCCCACAGTAGTGAGAAGAAGAGTGTCTGATGGAGTATGAGTTGTGTGGTTTGGGGATTCTATACCCGACCAAATATTTTTGGTTGAGGGATGCCACCAGTAGTATAGTTGGTCCAGGATAGAGGCATAGTAATAGGTTCAGATGTGAGGAAGCCCTACTCCGCCATGGTTATGGTGTCTTGTTAAAATATGGTTAGCGCACCTAGGTGGTTTCTTGTTCCATATGAATTTTGTGAGTTGCCCTTGCACCGAGGGGAAGAAGGATTGAGGCACTGGTAATACTACTGTGCGGAACAGATATATGAGTTTGGGCAGGATCATCGTTTTGAAGGAGGCTATTCTGCCCAATGTAGAGAGGCCGGAAACTCTCATTTGGTTGAGTATTTGGGGAAGTTGTTTTTGGAGAGTTCTGTAGTTTAGGTCATAAAGCAGGTGTGGGTGTGGTGATAGTTTAGTTCCTAGGTAAGGAATAGCTTGAGGAGCCCAGGTGTAGAGAAGCTTCTGTTTTAGGAATGTTTCCTCTTGTTTAGAGAGGTTCATTGGAAGGATTAGGGATTTGTTGGCGTTGAGTTTGTAGAAAGATACTGAGCTGAACTGGTTGAGAATTTCTTGGATCGCCTGTAATGATTGGTTCAAGTTGGAGATCATAAGGATGATATCGTCCGCGAACAGACTGATTTTGTGATCTGTACCATTACAGGAAAATCCCGAAATTCATTGGTCAGTCCTAATTTTTGATGCTAGGGGTTCCATTAGGAGAGCAAATATGATTGGGGAGAGTGGACAGCCTTGACGTGTGCCATTGAAGATCCCGAAGGGTTTAGATAGCATACCTTCACTCTAGCGGATGGGTTGGAGTATAGAGAGGGTATTGCCGCCTGAAACCAGCCTATGATACCAAATTTGGAGAGCACTTCCTTCAGGAATCCCCAGTGCACCCTGTCAAATGCCTTCTCCGCATCCAGGGAAAGAAGCAGAGAAGGCACTTTTGACTGAGTGGCCCGGTGCATTAAGTCAATAACTCTTCTTGTTGCCTCTGAAGCTTGTCTATCAGGTACGAAACCAGCTTGGTTTGGGTGGATCAGGGTTGGTAAGTAGGGGATTAGTCTGGATGCTATAATTTTGACTAGTAGTTTGACATCAGTATTAAGAAGAGATATAGGTCTGTAGTTGGTTGTGGAGGTGGGGTCTTTATCTGGTTTAGGTATGGTGGTGATGATAGAGCGCAGCATGTCCAGTGGAAAGGAGCCAGAGGAAGCAGCAGAATTTAAGAGATTGGTAAGATGGGGAGAAAGAATGTTGGAAAATTGTTTGTAATACTCATTGACGAATCCATCTTCGCCTGGGGATTTGTTGCAGGGGAGGTATCTGATTGCATCGAGAATTTCATCTCCTGTAAAGGGTTGTGACATCTGCTGTAGCTGATCCAAGGTAATAGTTGGGAGGTTAACTGTTGACAGGAATTCCTGGATGAGGAGGTCTGTGGGCTGTGGGGTAGTGGGGTCCATAGCTAGATTGTAGAGGGATGAGTAATAATTGCCAGAGGCATTGGCAATGTCCTGAGGGTTGCTCAGTAATTGTTTTGTGTTAGGATGGTGTAAGGCTGCTATTTTGCTTTTAGTTCTTTGGGTTTTGACTTGGCGGGCAAGTAAGGCATTGGCTTTGTTCCCTAGCGCATACAAATTAGCTTTGCTAATTTTGAGGTTGGTTTCAAATTTGTAAAGTAGTATGGAGCGAAGTTTTGATCTGTGAGTGAGAATCTTATTAGTATTAGTATGGGACGGAATTTGTTTGTTGAGTTTTTCTAGTTGGTCAATTTGGGATAGTATCTCCTCAATTTGCTGTGTCCTCTGTCTTTTAAGTTTACCATACAATTTCATAAGAATGCCCCGCATGTACACTTTGTATGTAGACCAAAGAACAGCATGGTCAATGTCCGGTTGATCATTGAGTTCAAAGAACGGTGTTCATCAGCAATTTTTTGGACAGTACCCTGATCCGCAAGGAGAGAGGTGCTGAGCCTCCAGATGCGAGAAGGGCCCGTTATCCGCTCTCCCACAGCAATGGTGATAGGTGCGTGGTCTGACCACACGATGGTTCCAATTGTTGAGTCTGTGATGTCTTGAAGCGTCTGTTTATCTGTCAGAAAAAAATCAATGTGAGAATAGGACAATTGAGATAGTGAGAAGAAGGAGAAATCTCATTCTGAGCCGTGGTGGCATCTCAAGATGTCGTATAGGCTAATTGCTTGAAGAAAAGGGTTCAGTGTAGGTCGTCGGTATAGGGAAGATGATTTGGCGTCCATGTCAGAGTCTCCAATTATATTAAAGTCACCTCCTATTATAACTTTGCCTCTTTGGATATGGGTTATTTTTTTGTATAAACGTTTGCAGAAGCAAATTTGCTGTTTATTTGGGCCATAAACGTTGACTAAGGTGTATGGGATTCGGTTCATATATCACAAATCAGTATCAAATAGCGACCTTGTGGTTCCGCCAAGATTTGGTGTAGGTTGAAGTGTAAGGAGTCCCGGATAGCAGTCATGACTCCATTTTTTTTCTTTGAACTTGAGGCTAGAAAGATCTTACTATAGTTCTTTAGTTTGAACTGGGGGGTTTTGGCAGTGGCAAAGTGCGTTTTCTACACTAAAACAATATCCGCTTTTTGCGTCTTGGCTTCTCTGAGAAGTGCTGACCTCTTCTGGGGGGTGTTCAGGCCCCTCGCATTTATTGAGAAAATTTTGAAAGCCATATCGAGGCGGATAGAACCGTGCAAAAGTGTCCATGGATGTAGGTGGATCGGTGGAAAAACAATATTCGTTGTGAAGCTGGTACTAGGGTAGGTCTGGGGTTGAGTAAAAATTAAGAGCTCCAAAGGAGTAAACTTTGGAACTCAATGGGCAGTAACTACTGCTGAAAGGGTACGAGGGCAGGTAGACTACCACATTTCGGGTGAGTCTACAAATGAAAGTCCAGGCAAGTGTGTATGAATGAGTGGTACTGCAGGTACCCAGCATTGTTTGGCTTATGAGAAACAGGGTCTTGAAGACAGGTTCAGATTTGCTGGTAGGTTCCTCCAGTTTCCATTTGAGAGGTGATCTGGCCATCGGATCAGGGGTGTCCCCTGGGATAATGTGCCAATATTTCATAAGTTGGAGGCCTGAAGAGAGGGTTCTCACGGCATGGGTCTGGCTTTGGTGAGTGATGAGTAGTTTGGTGAAGAATCCCCATTTGTAGGGGATTTTGTGGTTCTGAAGGGCTTTAGTGATTGTTGTGAGCAGCCTGAGATTTTCCATTGTCGCTTTGGAGAGGTCAGCATAGATATTGATGGAGGAAAAGGGTTCAGGGAGTCTAGCCATGCATTTTTCTGCATACATAATGCAGTCCTTGACCGTGAAGAAATGGATGCGAGATAGAACATCTCTGGGTGCAGATGGTGGCAGGTGGGGAGGTATAGGGAGTCGATGTGCTCTGTCAATCTCCAGATCGCGATTAGTCAGATCTGGGATTAGTGTGCGCATGAAGGACTGTAGGAACATCGTCAGGTCAGGTGGTTGGACTGATTCCGGTATATTGTGGAATTTAATATTGTTCCTGCGAGAGTGGTCCTCCAGGTCTGCCAACTTTAGTCGGATTAGTTGCATTTCATCCTCATGGTCTGTGACTGCATCCACCATTTCATTGTGAGCAGTGTACAGCTCATCCACTCTGGTTTCTAAAGTGTTAATACTCTGGTCATGCTGTTGTACAGACAAAGACAATGAAGATACAGCTGTGGATAAGTCAGTGTACAGAGTCTTCCTCAAGGACAGGAGCATGTTCTTCATTGTCTGTTCTGACAGTGGCTGGTCTGATGCAGGGAATAAGTCAAGCATTGATGGTTGCTGAGGAGGAGGGAGAGAAAATAGGCAGGAGGCTGTGCTGTCCTGACTGTGCTCTGGCCCCTCCGTTCTCAGTCTCGATTTGGCAGGGCTGGCTGTGGAGGGTGAGTTAGGGGGAGAGGACTCACCGTTGTTGCCTGTGGGGGAGATCGTCCCTGAGAGCTGGTGGTATGGCTGATCAGGAGGGAGAGAGGAAAGCCGCACTGTGTTTCCCTGGGTCCCGCCGGCGCCATCTTGTCTGCTGTTCAGGCCGGGAGGGGGGAAGTTCTCCATGAGCTTCCGAGGAGGTTTAAACTCCTTCCTCCGTTTGGACATCATGATCAGATGATGCTGGTGTGCTGCGGGAGTGAGGAGGAACAATTGTGACCCTGTTTGGGGTGGCTGTATAGTCGCTAGAGCTGGGTTTTCTGCGGAGCTGTGAGATCAAGCACCCATTCACTCACGCCGATATTTTCTGGTGATTTATTCCTCCAATGCTTTATTGTTTTGAGAAAATTACAGGTGATAGAAGAAGTTAATAGGGACTATTTGCTTTATTGTTTTTATAATGTTTTGAAATTCTCACAGCATCAGTGGTAAGAAAAAAATGCCCATGGATCATGAAGAAGTAACATGCCCTAGCAGGTGAAGGGAAAATGCCCCAGCAGTGGTAGTCTAAAAAATAACCTATCATCGGAGGTCAGTGAGAGGTAAAAAGGTCTGTGCATCAGTAGTCGATGGAAGGCCCTAAAAGTGCTACAGTTTCTCCATGGATTCACCTCTCTAATTCTGTGGTGGACAGCTTGGTTTAGCAGCCACCCATTAATTTCTTTGGTGGGACATTTCCTACTCCCACATAATCTGAGGCAAAACCCAGGAAGTGAGAGTATGTTTGACCTGGCTCAATCTATTTTCCAGGCTTCAAATGCTTAACAACTAAAAGCATTAGGTCTTAAGCTGGCCATAGACAGGTCAAATCTGCTGAACATTCCGAAATTTGAACCATGTACGGGCAGGCTGATTGTACCCAATTTGATCGATCAATCAACTTGGGTACAACCAGCATGTCAGATTTTTCATGTGATTATTGCCAGCGGCTATAGACGCTAGAAATAATCACTGTGTCCCCCCCCCCCGCCAGGACAATACAATCATTCCATGAGAGGGATTGCCCCATTAACACTAACTGTGTTGATAGGGGAATCTAGCAACCTGTGGTTGCAGGAAATGAATCGCTTAATCCTTGGCCAACTTAAATGCCATAGACATGTGCAATTTGTAGTTTTCCCAGGGACTTTCAATGGATATTGCCAATTGGCCAATAAATCTTGAATGTGATGAATGTCAATGATAATTGTTTATGGCATTGGGAAGAATAAAAGAAAATCAGACTGTAGCAAACACTGTTTGGACATCTCCCTCAGTTCCGATAAATCTTTTAATAGCAAGAATTAATTCCATTAACCAGATGGAAAAAATCTTTCACTTATTATACAAATCTTTACAATTTTATAATGAAAAATGGGACTCCTGGTTCTCACTCGGAGATGTATTGTTCAGAAATGAAAATAGTTGAATAGAGATGTTTGCTCAAATTTATATATTTATATTTTTTTATTATTTATTTTTTCATCATATACACAGTATATATTATTTATACTACTGTACAGACATTTATTTTTACAAAATCCTTGATAGAATGTATCCAAAAAAAATGTACTTGTCAATTTTTCAATAATTATATAAGGAATTAACCTTTATATGTTATTTTTACTGTATCTGAAACCTCTTATTGTACCAAAATTTAACCTCAATAAAAGTTTGTAAGCAAAAAAAGAAATTTACCACAAATACAATTTAGGGATGATGATAAGCAAGAGCAACACCTAATGCTGTGAAGCACTATAACTCTTGAACACTTAGTAGGACTGAAATGAAGTGTCCATTCAAGTGAAAGAGTGAAAATGTGAAATATCTGATTATAGAACCTTCCTAAATGGCCATGAAAAAAAATACAATGCAGGGGTAAAACAGAGTGCATATTGACACCAGACTTAAAATAGTGGAAACTTTTGGGTATCAATCTCCAAATTCTTTCACGATTCAAATCGAGTCTCTGTTTTCATGAATTGGTGAAATTATTACTATTTTGGTGTTTATTTTCATATTTTTTTTCCCTTAATAGAACGCATCAGCATTTTTTTTTGCACTAAATATACAAGACCAGATGGCCAGATGAAAAAAAAAAAAAAATATCATCATCAAGAATTATTCCAGTGTTTCATTTTATAATATGTTCTATTGCAAAAGTAATGAAGTGTACATTTTTCATCTGTTCATTTTTAGAAAATGACAATGTCACTGCCTTGAGTCTTTAAAGACAAGGATGAAATTACTTTTTATGTTTTCCATTATCATTACGAAACTGTGCTAACATAAAAACATATCTTATTTTAAAAATATGAGCCTACTTGCATTATGAAACATTAAATCCTCCATCAGGGCATCTTTACAACTTCTATTCATCTATTTAGAGATCCAACCTTTGCTACATCAAAAACAACAAAATCACTTCAGGGGGATATATACTGTTGATCTTTTGGTTTTCTACTATTCACATGTATGATATTATGATACTATGATTGTGGTTAAGACACTACCTCTCCTTTATATATGTGTCATGTCACATATAATTTTTTCTTTGAATGGTTCAATTAGACCCCTCCGTTTGCCAGATATGTGATATATAAAAAAAATAAAAAATCATTCACACTATACTGAAACTACTGCAAAAGATACCAAATAGTTATAATGAACTAACTGTACTTTGAAAAGAAGTGTAAAGCCTCATGCACACAGGCATATGAAGCAGGTTAATGAAAATTGTTGGCATATTTCTGCACCCGGGATACACAGTGGTTGTAAGTGATACTTGCATAAACCAGCACATGCGTAAAGCCATACACCCTTGGATAAGACTGCTTTCAAGGTTGAACGCCTATATGTAATTGTAACAACATATGCCTGTAATGCCTCGTACACACGACCGGTTTTCCCAGCAGGAAAACTGCCATGACATTTTTTCGCCAGGAAAAACGGCCGTGTGTATGCTCAATCGCAGTTTTCCCGGCAGGAAAACTGCGGGAAAAAAAAGAGAACGTGTTCTCTATTTTTACTATTAAATAAAGTGCTAGAATATTTGGGTCTATATTAATAGTCCTTAATCCAATGATGACTTTTTGCACTTTATGTACGGTAGTTTAATTGCTGGCTTTCAGCTTTCAGCGCAAAAACACTCCCCCTTTTTTATTTCTACTAGTGTGTATAGTGAACACAATTAGTTTTTGCAGCTTTAGCACGATACACTTCACTTGCCTTTCATTTACTCTTTAGTAGCGTGAAAGACCATTATCGTTTATTGTTCTCTATTTTCCCATCAGGAAAAAATCCTGCCGAGAAAACCGGTCGTCTGTATGGTTTCCCGAGGGAAAAAAAACGTGCATGCTCGTAAACAATTTGCGGAAGCATAGAAAACAATGCGCGGAAGCATAGAATGTCATTTTGTCGGCTCGTCGTAGTCTTTGGCGTCACCGCGTTCTTGACATTCAAAAGTTCAGCTGTCTTTTGTGTGACTGAGTGTATGTAAGGCAGGCTTGACAGGAATCCCTTCAGGAAAAACGTTGTTTTTTTTCCTGCCAGGAAAAATGGTTGTGTGTACAAGGCATAAGAGTGACAAAACTAAGTCTATCATCCTTTTTAAATTAACTTACAAATACTATAATGCATGAATTAAATTTTTTTGCAAATTTTTATATTTTTGGTAATATTATTTAACATTTTGGCTTTAGTATATTTGTATAAACAATTTAAAGAGGAGCTCCAGGCTTCCCCCCCAAAAAAAATAATTATGAATATAAAGACACTTACCTGTCCAGGGATCCAGCGATGTCCACACCCGAGACAATTCTTCAATCGGCTTCAGGCGCAAGCAACGGCATCTTAGGTAAGGGAAACCAGCAGTAAAACCGTCCGGAAATCACAGATGGTTTCCTACTGCGCATGCTCAAGTGGCGCTGCACTTTGTGAATGGTCCCGCAGTCTTGACCTGTGTGTTCCCCAGAAGGCTGTGGGGTGGGGGGGGGGATGCGGAGGAGGAGGACAGAACATCCTCACAGATCCACAAATAATAAAGTGAAGCCTGATGTGTTGCGCCAATCCTGGCTTTCACAAAAGACTGAGTCTTTAAAAAAGCCAGGATTAGCAAAACGCATCAGGCAGACGGTGACATTATCCTGCTGGGCGGGACCATTTTTCTGGAATTTTGTGTATGAAATACCTTATGTCGATTTAAGTGCTTTTTACCAATTTATATGTGAGCGGATCTTTTTTGTAAATAAATATTATTTGTCCCTTCTCATTTGTGTCTTTATATGAGGATACCCACTGGAGGAGTGGAGGAGACAGCTTAGAAAGCCAGAAACCTTTCTGGCATCTATTGTGTGTAAAGCTCATTTGACCCTTATGTTATCATTGGAGTCCATACAATAAGATGAGAAGATTTAGATTGCCCATGACACATTATGGGATTTGGCTTAAGAGTGAACACAAGCTATATTGTTTGCACTATTTATTTATTTGAATCACTAGCGGATTTAATATATATTGATGTATTGTGGATATTTTTATTTATTTATTAAGAGTGCTTCCCTTTATTATTTGTGAATTTATATACTGTCAATAGTGTGGTGTATGCACTGTTTAGTGGTAGCAGCTCTTTGCTTTATATATATTTTTTATTCCTTTTTTTAAAATTTTTAGTGTCTATTCACACATTTAGCTCAAGCCCTGTACACACGATCGGATATCCTATGGATTCTAATCCAATGGTTTTTTCCATCGGAAATCCGATGAAACTGTCTTCCATCAGTCTTGTCCACACACCATCAGTCAAAAAACGGACCGTTTCAAACGCGGTGACGTAAAACACTCCGATGAGCCAAGAAAAATTAAGTTCAATGCTTCTGAGCATGCGTCGACTTGATTCTGAGCATGCGTGGGTTTTTTATCCGATGGATTTCCACACAGACGATCGGATTTTGCTATTGTTTTTTTTTTCCCATTGGATAAATTTAAAACATGTTCTATTTTTTCACACCGATGGAAAAAAGACCGATGGGGCCCATACACGATCGGTTCGTCCGATAAAAACAGTCCATCGGACTGTTTTCATCGGTAAAACCGATCATGCATACACGGCTTCAGGGATTTTTTTCACATTTGTTTCATCGTCGCGGATCACTGCGGCAATCTGACCCGAAAGTGGGAGCGGGAACCTATCAAAACCAAGTACCCTACCCCCCCTAAAAAAGTGCCGAATGTGACAGTGTGGAGTGGGGGGGGGGCTTAGTTGAATGAAAACAAGCAGAACTTCCCCTTTTGGGTAAAGTTCTGTTTTAATATACATTCATGTAATGCTGTGCTTCTTGTATAAATAAACACCAACACAATGGTTGTGTCTGACTCATTTCATTGCTAGTGAGCAGTCTTTAAAAATAGTGGGGGTGTTCTTATTATGTGCCAAACCTTTTCAGTTAAATATACACAGAATACAATTCACTATTACATTGTATTGCCATTGTATTGCCCACATCGTATTGTGAAGTGATAAAAACGTTTTTTGTTTTTTTGGCAGGTGTGGGTGAATCCAATTGAAGCAACTGCATGATGATAACATGATGATTAGTAGCAGGTCTGTTTGCTTTGGAAATGCCAGGTTGTACATTCATAGAAGAATTGACAGATAAAAATTACAGGATCATTACTACAGTGCTTAGCAAATCCCAGCATGTATTGCTCATTTTAGAAACAGGAGATGTGTCCACTACTCTAAACAATGCATACATTTTCCATTCTGTAAAAATAATAGTGGCACACTTACTTTTGTTCCTAACTATTTTAACTTGAATGTTTTAGGTGTAATGTGGGAAATGAATATGTATTTACGTTTTTTTTGGATACTTGTTTAAAAGGAAATAATGCTTATATGTAACTACAATTTTAAAGATGATTAGATTAAATAAATATGTAATCCAAAACTTAAAATAAAAAAAAGTTTTAATATGGATCATAAATATGTCTGCAATCTATATAAAGAATGCTAACATACTTTACCATAAAAAGCTTTGCAGTTATATGTTGTTACAGTGATGTTCACAAACCAAGCGAACAATATTTATCCGTTTCTAGTTTAGCATGATTAAATATCATGCTCTTAATATATCCAGGTGGTGAGTGGTAGAACAGAAATTATTTTCAAAAACATGAATTAAAATACCAACAAACAAGTCAATATGAGCAAGCCGTGCTTAGAAAAGAAGCAGTTTGCTAGGATGTCATTTCACGTTGTGACTTCAAATCAACTGCATGTAAGCCCTAGAAATATGTTGCTGTCTTCGTGATAGTCAACAGCCTTTTGAGCGTGTAAAGCAAAGCTTTTTATCTTTGTATTTGTGTCCACACAAGTAGAATAAATAATGCAATAAAACCTGAAGGAATCCACCCCTCTGCTGCCCCTAAATAAATAAATAAAAAGAAGCAATCGAATAAAATAAAAAATGACATGCAGGTTTGTAGATAAGTAGCATGTCTTTCCAGACTGTAAATTATACTGGCTGGTACTTCATTCTGTACTTGCTGTGGTTGTGCAATCATTAAATGTAACAAGCAGGAGAACAAAAAAGAAAAATAAAAAAGTACAAAGTCTTCTGTATAAAAGAGAAGAAACTACTTTAAACAACTTGTTTTCCCTGGCTGCTTTTTGTGATAAGGGAATAGTCTTGTGAATGCTGTCAGCTTTGTGCCATATGTTCCAGGAAACCAGGGACCCTTGAAGAAGAGCCTCTGAATTATTGATCAATGATTAGCAAATGCAATCGAAATTGTATACTTGATGTTGTGCAGGGATTCATAATTTATGAGTGGACAAAATAGGAGGTAGCATAGGTAGTGGTAGGTGATTGCAGCCCCCATATTGATTACTTAAAACATCAGGAGGTAAGTGTAGTGTGACAGACAGAACAAAACCTGACAGCTCACTGCCTGTCCATCACCACAGATGGAGAGCTAAGGGAATAAGCTTTCTACAGAAGCAAATACATTTCTATTGTGTGTCTTTGATCATTATGCTGTTCTGCTAAACCAAAGGACATATTAGTAGGTAATTTATGTATTCTCTTACAATAAAAAATTGATAGCATCCGATTAGGTACCACTAGAGCTAAATATCTAGGCAGTTTGTTTCCTTAACAGTTGGACAAGCATTACTGTAGAGGTATTTTGCACTGACTTGAAAACAAGGCCACGTAGCATGTAGTGTCCTTTTAGTGAATACTAAAATTTACTACATAATTGATGGGAGACTAAAGATGAGGAAATCATTGACTTTATTTGGAATACAGAGAAAACATTATTTTAACTTTTTATTTACAAGATGAATAACTATTTGCAAATCAATCTGGTACAATAGAAAGATATCAGCCAAATATAGACTTTATGAGAATGCAATATTTCAATAATGCCTTATGTCTACTTTTAGCAGTTAAACAAGTTACATTTTAGTACTATTATAAAGTTTTCTGTGTGGTAATAAAATTATTTACCAATCAGAACCTGGTAAACAGACAGGTACATTAATCTGTCTGTGTCTGTACTGAGGTCAGAGTGATCTCTCCTTCCTCAGTGCACTCACTCCTGTCTTTCCTCCCTGGTCACTGCATCCTTCACACTGACAAGGAATTTATACTTGAGGTAGGCAGAGCCTTACAGGCACGGGAGTGGAATCTGCCCACTGTCATGCACTGTCAATAAAAAGTAAAGCAGACCTGATAGAGAACTAGTCTCTAAGTTCCCTAACAGGCTCCACCCACCCAGTAATAAGTTATTTCCCAAATATTGATAATGCCATATTAGGGTAATGACATCACCTGTATCCCTGTTTCCATTTAGCTTTCAGCTTAGGAATCTCCCAGCCAACAGCTAAATGGGGCTGGGGAATTTGGCTCTGTCAGGGAAGCTTTCACCTACTGTATATGACAGCTTTATAACACAGGAACGCTCCTCTCTAACTACTGAAATACTGTACCTCTATACACCAGCTAAGAGTTGGTCTTAATTACCATCAGTTACCTAATTTGAGAACTAGCAGTAATTCTTTAGGAATTTGTCACTGCCATAGCATCAGTTTTTTAAAGTGGTGATAGCAAGAGCTACCTAAATGTGTTGTGTGTGATGGTAAAATCAAAAACAATTGTGCAATTGCTTGTGTAGCGTTACCCCCACAGGGGCTGCTAAAAGTAGTGGTCCACCTGTCACCCAGCCCAGCCCATCTTTCACCCCTCAGTCACTCTTGAGACAATGAACAGTCATATGCTTGTTTTTTCAGTTTTTTTATTGAGGGGATTTGAACTTGGATGGGTAAGGGGTTTATGGAATGCCCAAAGATGAATAGCTAGATCAGTATATGATCAATTGGTACCTCTATGTTCATTTTACAACTCCAGTCTCCTCCAGCACATGACTTTCTTGCAGACTGTTACTTTATCTCTCTCTCCTGCACAACACTTCACTGAAGGTACAGCTAGCACATGGTTATGCCCGACACTGACACAATCAGGCCTTAGCAACGGCTGTTTGCAGGAAGGAACCGTGGGTCCCTTTGATGTAGCAGCAAAAATCGGAAAAGTCTATGGTGCTAGCTGATTTATGGTGGACTACTGCTCCCAGTCAGTCCCCTTCAGGCCCTGCCAGCCCTCCTGGCTGCAGCTGCCCGACTCCACTGCCCATGACATCACAGTCTCTCCTGCTGGCTCTACATCCATCTCAGACTGCACACTTCCAATCTGCTCCGGCGTGCCTCCCCAGCTCCCTCAACTATGCCTGCCACTCACCAACACCTGGTGGATCCCTCCTGGAGACTTTGCCTGGCAGTACCTAACACTGTCTTTTCCTGCTCCTGGTCAGAACATCCCTTTGGTTTGTACGAGGGTCCCTTCCACTCCCAAGCTCCAGACCCAAGATCACCCCCCAGAATGGGGGGTTCCCTCAAAGGCCCCTACAGCTAGTACTCCATCTCCCAGTTCTTCCACCTGAACTATCCTACCCAGCTGGGCTGACCTTGGATATTTAAGGAGACCTGCCCCCCTGACAATCCAGGTTGGGGATTGGTCAGGGCTCCTTAGAACACCCCCAGAGTGCTCCACCTTTCTTCTCCTCCTCTCTTCTAGACTTCTCTAGAATATATGATGCTCCCTGTGAGTCACCAACCTACTCTGAGACAATCCCAGCTCACACAGATCAAAACAAACAGGCCTAGCTCCTTGCTAGGCCAGCCTAAATTTACCCGCACTACAAAAGAATCTCACCTCTAGCACCTATCTAGGTAGAGGGTGCTACAATTGCCTAAATTAGGAGCAGGAAATTCCAAAGGGAACTGCCACCAGAAATCTGTCAATAGGGTTACTTTGAATTCCACTGATAGCTCCCCAATAGATACAATACAGTGAGTGAGTACTGATGCCCTAAGACAAAAAGTTTGTTACTGGCAAGATCATTATGTAAATAGAAAGGGAAAAACAGAAAACAAAACAAAATCAATCACCATATCTAAGAACTCATAGGCATTATTATTTGAAATTTTCATTCTGGCATTAAATATACTTTCTAACCCCACACAATACATTTATTTTATTGTATCCATAATGGTCTTTTAAATATACCATTAAACACATTTTATTATATCTGTTTGACAAGTTAAAAAAATATCATCTAGTCACACAGTTTCTGAGCTAGCTTTCTGAGCTAGCTTTCTGAGCTATCAGTTAGCATTGATGATATTATAATTATGCAGTGGCGGTGCACCCATTAAGGGCGCAAGAGCACCGCCCCCTCTCTCCTGCACCACTCTATCACCAATAGATAGATTCATGCATTGCATAAATCTATCTATTGTCACTTATCAGGCATCCAATCATAGCAGAGGACAGGAAGAGGACGGGAGAAGATATGGAGGACTCAGAGCGTGGAGGACAGCGCTGAGAGAGGTAAGTGCCGGGGGGCACACTGGCAGCATTTGATGGGGCACAGTAGCGGCAATTGATGGGGCACACTGGCAGAAATTGATGGGGCATACTGGGAGCAATTGACGGGGCACACTGGCAGCAATTGATGGGCACAGTGGTGGCAATTGATGGGCACACTGGCATAAATTGATGGGGCACACTGGCAGCAATTGATGGGGCACACTGGCAGCAATTAATGGGGCACACTGGCAGCAATTGATGGGCACAGTGGTGGCAATTGATGGGCACACTGGCAGCAATTGATGGGCACACTGGCAGCAATTGATGGGTACAGTAGCTGCGTTTGATGGCACAGTTGCGGCAATTTATGGGTACAGTGGTTGCGTTTGATGGGCACAGTGGCTGCGCTTGATGGTTTTTTTTTTCAGTTTGTTTGCGCACCCCCAAAAATTTTGAGCACCAGCCGCCACTGTAATTATGGATTACAAAACCCTTTCCTTGTCATGGAGAAGAGAGAGAGGTGTTATTTAATCTTAACATAGTGTAAAGCAGGGGTCTCAAACGGGTGGCCCTCCAACTGTTGCAATACTACAAGTTCCATGAGGCATTGTAAGGCTGACAGTTACAAGCATGACTCCCTCAGGCAGAGGCATGATGGGACTTGTAGTTCCGCAACAGCTGGAGGGACACCAGTTTGAGACCCCTGGTGTAAAGTATTCCTAACACACTCCCTGTCCTGGGGTGATAACACTACTCAGGATATTTGTCACCCTAGTACAGAAACAAAGGGTAAAAAACGAATCTAATGCAGCAACACTCAAATAAACAGTTTAGGCACACTTTAACTTTGTAGTTGGCAAAAGTGAATGCTGTCTTAGTTTGCATTTACCAAACATACATGAGATATTTACTGATTAAAAAGAAATTGGATAATGGCCCAGAGACCTTGTTGAATGCAAAACTTTGAATAATGAAACATTCTATTTTGCATGATGTCATTAAAATTTTAAAAAAATTAGGCAGAAAACAATAAAAAAAAAAAATTAATTCTAGTCCAATGTTTGTAACCAGAACAAATACCATCTTATATGTAATGATAAGTAAAGATGTCTGGGTTCGTGTGGACTTCATTGAACCCATTGTGAAGTTCGAACATTGTGAACTAAAATCTAAAGCATGGAGGGACTTTCCTTTATATAACTTAATAGACGACATAAGAAAAACACCAATCCCTTCAATTACTGTTAGGCATTGTGGGTACTTGCCCATCTGCCAGTAGCCCTACCTGTCTTCTTCTGGCTCTTCCTTTTCCCAGTGGCAGATTTTCTTTTGGTTGCTGGGCAATAAGACCTGGCATTTCTCCAGTGGTGGCAGGCAACATGCCTGCTGTGAAACAGGATGTGGCACTACTCCTACTCTTGTAGGCTTATACCCCAATTACTGAGTCAAAGGACAGCTCCTCTCAGCACTTACATGCTGCCGCCCCCCACCTTCCCCAACCCTCTTGTCATTTTCCAGGCAACCAGGCTTGGCACATTCCCCTCTTCCTGGTATTGGTTCCAGGTGCAGGAGGGGCCTTATTCAAAGCTCATCAGCCTGTGCCTCTGCTCTTGTGATACCATTCCTGCTGATCACGTATGTCTGATCTGACTGCATGTCCTGCTACTAACTTTTGACTTACATTTACAGATTTCACCTAATATCTGCTGCCTGTCCTGACCTTTGCTAGGCTTACTCATTTTGCCTACAATCTGCTTCTTGCCTTCCTTTTACCGGTGCCAATCTGGTTTGTCTTCAACACTGCATGGTACATATTCCCTTTTCTTACCTTGGTCCACTAGTGACATTCTACAGCTAAAGTGTAGAGCTTTGTGCATTAAGTTCTGGGCGCAACCTAATACCAGTAGACTTACTTGCCTTAAGGGAAGGGGGGGTTACTAAAGGTGAAGCTACACTTGCTTGCTATTAGGGATGAGCCGAACACCCCCGGGTTCGGTTCGCACCAGAACCTACGAACGGACCGAAAGTTCGCGCGAACGTTAGAACCCTATTAGTTACAATGGACGCGAACGTTCGAAATCTAATGTGCTAATTATAAGGGCCAATATGCATGTTATTGTCATAAAAAAGGTTTGGGGACCCGGGTCCTGCCCCAGGGGACATGTATCAATGCAAAAAGAAGTTTTAAAAACGGATGTTTTTTCTGAAGCAGTCATTTTAATGATGCATAAAGTGAAAAAAAAAAGTGAAATATTCCTTTAAATATGGTACCTGGGGGGTGTCTAAAGTATGCCTGTGAAGTGGCATGTGTTTCCCGTGTTTAGAACTGTCCCTGCACAAAATGACATTTCTAAAGGAAAAAAATACATTTAAAACTGCTTGCGGCTTTAATGTCATGTCTTGTCCTGGCAATATGGATGAAAATCTTTGAGAAAGATGGCATGGCTACCCCATCACCCCAGCCCATTACCAGCCCCTTTGGGTCTTCTATGGATATTAAGGGGAACCCCGCACCCAAAATAAAAAAAGGCCCTATATACTCTGAACAGCAGTATACAGGCGGTGCAGACAAGACAGGGACTGTAGGTTTGTTCTTAAGTAGAATCTGTTTGTAATTTTGAACAGGTACATTGTTTAAGTGTAGCTCCAGCCCAAAAATCTATTTTTAAGCTTTTTGCAAAACATAGGGAAGGGTTATCACCCCTGTAACATTTGTTTTGCTGTCTGTGCACCTGTTCAGAACATTTCACCTCACTTTCCGTCCCAATGACAAATGTTTTTGGAAAAGTGGGTTTTTTATTGAAACAAGGATTGATGATAAAACATCAGTAGAGAGGAGATACCTTTTTCCCAAATTAAATCTAACAGGATAGAATTTCCCTTCCTAGGGGTAGATTTCCTCTCACTTCCTGTTTTCTCCTTCTGTTTGCAAGTAGGAGTCGTTTGTAAGTTGGATGTTTGAAAGTAGGGGCCTGCCGTATATACTCTGCAGAAATTTGCCCCATTAGATGTTGGTGTTGCCACAACACTGTAAGCCCTCACAGCTACTCTTGGTGGGCGCTGTAACGCCCTGCTGTGAACTATTATATCAGGAATTGTAATTACATGCCATTGTTGAACAGTGGTAGGAAAAATTGTGCCTTTGGTGGTGGTGCTGGTGCTACAACACTGTCAGCCCTCACAGTTACTCTTGGTGGGCACAGGAATGGGCCCTGCTGTGAATTATTAGATCAAGAATTGTAATTGCATGCCCCTGTTGAACAGGGGCAGAAAAATTGGGCCTTTGGTGGTGGTGGTGGTGGACGGTGTTGCCACAACACTGTAAGCCCTCACAGTTACTCTTGGTGGGCGCAGGAATGGGCCCTGCTGAGAATTATTAGATCAAGATTTGTAATTACACGCCCCTGTTAAACAGGGGCTGAAAAATTGTGCCTTAGGCACTGGTGCTGGTGCCACAACACTGCAACCCCTCACAGATACTGTACTTGGAGCACAGCAATGAGACCTGTTGCAAAGCATTGCATACAAATTTTTAATTACACGCCCCTGTTAAACAGGGGCTGAAAAATTGTGCCTTAGGCACTGGTGCTGGTGCCACAACACTGCAACCCCTCACAGATATTGTACTTGGAGCACAGCAATGAGGCCTGTTGCAAAGCATTGCATAAAAAATTGTAATTACACGCCCCTGTTAAACAGGGGCTGAAAAATTGGGCCTTAGGCACTGGTGCTGGTGCCACAACACTACAACCCCTCACAGATACTGTACTTGGAGCACAGAAATGAGATCTGTTGCAAAGCATTGCATAAAAAAATGTAATTACACGCCCCTGTTAAACAGGGGCTGAAAAATTGTGCCTTAGGCACTGGTGCTGGTGCCACAACACTGCAACCCCTCACAGATACTGTACAGGGGCTGAAAAATTGGGCCTAGAACGCTGGATGCAGGACAGGCCAGTAGCTCAATTGCATACTGTGCAAGCTCTGGCCAGTGATCCATCCTCAAGACCCAGTAAGCCAGAGGATTTTCGGTGGGAAAGGTGTCCAAGTCTGACCTTGCCCCTAGGTATTCCTGCACCATGTATATCAGACGCTGGCGATGGTTGCTGGAACCGATCATACCTTGGGGCTGCGGACTAAAAAAAATTCTGAACGGATCGGTCAGACATCCACCTTCCCCACCGCTCCTTCTGCTACTGACCGAAGCCTCAGCAACTCGTCGTCCAGGACCAGCAGTTTGTAACCTCCCAGTCTCTGGGAACGTGTTGCACAGACCTTTCTGCAAGGCCTCCCGGAGAGGTCTCATCCTCTGCTCCCTCTGCGATGGCAAGATAAGGTCCGCAACCTTACCCTTGTACCGTGGATCAGGGAGAGTGGCCAGCCAGTAATGGTCCCTCTCCTTGATCCGAAGAATACGAGGATCCTTCCGCAGACTTTGCAGGATCAGGGAGGCCATGCAACGTAGGTTAGCTGAGGCATTCAGTCCGGAGTCTTCTAGGTCACTAAGGACGACATGATCCGCAGCCACCTCCTTCCAGCCACGTACAAGTCCACCGGTTTCTTGGGACTGTAAATCATCCCTAAAAGACTGCTGATGCTGAGTGCCAGGCTCCACCTCCATGCTGACACAATCCTCCTCCTCCTCCTCCTCCTCATCCTCTTCCTGTGTGATGGGTGGGAGAGAAGGAACACTGTCTGGATAAAGGGGGCCTTGAGAGGCAAGGAAGTCCTCCTCTTCCTGCCTCTGTTCTGCCTCAAGTGCCCTGTCCATTATTCCACGCAGCGTATGCTCCAACAGGTGGACAAGAGGTACAGTGTCACTGATGCATGCACTGTCACTGCTCACCATCCTCGTGGCCTCCTCAAATAGTGACAGGACAGTGCATGCATCTCTGATCATGCCCCACCTTCCCCCAAGGAGCGGTGGGGAAGGTGGCCGTCTGACCGATGCGTTCAGACAATTCTTTAGTCCGCAGCCCCAAGGTATGATCGGTTCCAGCAACCATCGCCAGCGTCTGATATACATGGTGCAGGAATACCTAGGGGCAAGGTCAGACTTGGACACCTTCCCCACCGAAAATCCTCTGGCTTACTGGGTCTTGAGGATGGATCACTGGCCAGAGCTTGCACAGTATGCAATTGAGCTACTGGCCTGTCCTGCATCCAGCGTTCTTTCAGAACTCACATTCAGTGCTGCTGGAGAATTTGTCACGGATCACAGGGTGCGCCTGTCCACCGACTCGGTTGATCGACTGACTTTCTTAAAGATGAACCAGTCTTGGATCACCACCAGCTGCCAAACACCTGAAGCTGATATAACAGACTAATTTATTTTCAAATGTCACATCCCTTCAAGACTGATGCTGATGCTGAGTGACTGTCCTGTTATGTTGACTGACCATCCTCCTCCTCATCAATGATCCGATTGATGATGATAGCTTGGAAGAACATTTTTGTTTCTGGGTGCCGCCACCAGTGCCTAAGGCCCAATTTTTCAGCCCCTGTTTAACAGGGGCATGTAAATACAATTTTTTATGCAATGCTTTGCAGCAGGGCTCATTCCTGCACTCCAACTAGAGTATCTGGGAGAGGTTGCAGTGTTGTGGGATCAGCACCAGTGCCTAAGGCCCAATTTTGCAGCCCCTGTTTAACAGGGGCGTGTAATTAAAAAATTTTATGCAATACTTTGCAACAGGGCTCATTGCTGTGCTCCAAGTACAGTATCTGTGAGGGGTTGCAGTGTTGTGGCACCAGTGCCTAAGGGCCAATTTTTCTGCCCCTGCTTAACAGGGGCATGTAATTACAATACTTGATCTAATAATTCACAGCAGGGCCCATTCCTGCGCCCACCAAGAGTAACTGTGAGGCCTTATAGTGTTGTGTCAACACCACCACCACCACCACCAAAGGCCCAATTTTTCAGCCCCTGTTCAACAGGGGCATGCAATTACAATTCTTGATTTAATAATTCACAGCAGGGCCCATTCATGCGCCCACCAAGAGTAACTGTGAGGGCTTACAGTGTTGTGTCAACACCACCACCACCAAAGGCCCAATTTTTCAGCCCCTGTTCAACAGGGGCATGCAATTACAATTCTTGATCTAATAATTCACAGCAGGGCCCATTCATGCGCCCACCAAGAGTAAGGGCTTACAGTGTTGTGGCAACACCAACATGTAAGGGGCAAATTTCAGCAGAGTATATAGGGCAGGCCCCTACTTTCAAACATCCAACTTACAAACGACTCCTACTTGCAAACGGAAGGAGACAACAGGAAGTGAGAGGGAATCTACCCCTAGGAAGGGAAATTCTCTCCTGTAAGAGTTAATATGGGAAAAAGGTGTCTCCTCTCTACTGATGCTTTATCACCAATCCTTGTTTCAATAAAAAACCCACTTTTCAAAAACATTTGTCATTGGGACGGAAAGTCAGGTGAAATGTTCTGAACAGGTGCACAGACAGCAAAACAAATGTTACAGGGGTGATAACCCTTCCCTATGTTTTGCAAAAAGCTTAAAAATAGATTTTTTGGCTGGAGCTACACTTAAACAATGTACCTGTTCAAAATTACAAACATATTCTACATAAGAACAAACCTACAGTCCCTGTCTTGTCTTTTGTGTGCGGGGTTCCCCTTAATATCCATACAAGACACAAAGGGGCTGGTAACGGGCTGGGGTAGGGGGGGGGGGGTGATGGGGTAGCTATGCCATTTTTCTTAAAGATTTTCATCCATATTGCCGGGACCAGACATTACATTAAAGCCGCAAGCAGTTTTAAATGGCTTTTTTTCCTTCAGAAATGTCATTTTGTGCAGGGACAGTTCTAAACACGGGAAACACGGGGCACTTCACAGGCATACTTTAGACACCCCCCAGGTACGATATTTAAAGGAATATTTGACTTTTTTTTTTTTCACTTTATGCATCATTAAAATGACTGCTCCCAAAAAACGGCCGTTTTTAAAACTTCTTTTTGCATTGATACATGTCCCCTGGTGCAGAACCCTTTTTAGGACAATAACATGCATAATAGTCGTTATAATTAGCACTTTAGATTTTGAACGTTCGCATCCATTGTATTTAATAGGGTTCTAACGTTTGTGCAAACTTTCGGTCCGTTCGCGGGTTCTGGTGCGAACCGAACCCGGGGGTGTTCGGCTCATCCCTAGACGTGAGCCATACAGGGCACATGGGTCAGTTGTCCCTGCCGCAGGGCGGAGAGGAGGTTGGTGCCATTGTCACAAACCCCCATTCCTGGCTTAAACTGGCGTGGCATCAACCACCTCTCGGCCTACCCCTGCAGAGCTGACAGAACCTCTGCCCCAGTGTGGCTCCTGTCCCCCAAACACACCAGCGCAAGCACGGCATGGCATCTTTTTGCCTGCGTACTTGCGTAACCCCTTGAACGCCTACGGAGCACCGCTGGTTCCGAGGACAGAGCACTCGAAGAGGCCATGGAGGAAGAAGAAGAGGAGGGGGTGGAGGAGAGGTGTGTCACAACCAGTAGTAGCATTTTGGAGCCGTGGTGGCGGAACAACCTCCAACACTACTGCACCTTGTCCTGCATCCTTCCCAGCTGCCAAAAGAGTGACCCAATGGGCCGTGAAAGATAGGTAACGTCCCTGTCCATGCCTGCTGGACCACGAGTCAGCGGTAATATGCACCTTACCACTGACCGCCCTGTCCAGCGAGGCCAAGACATTGCCTTCCACATGCCGGTAGAGAGCCGGAATCGCCTTCCATGAGAAAAAGTGGCGTTTGGGAACCTGCCACTGAGGAACCGCACATTGCACAAACTCACGGAAGGGGGCCGAGTCTACCGACTGAAAAGGCAGCAGTTGAATTGCTAGCAATTTAGCCAAGCTAGCATTCAACCGCTGGGCATGTGGATGGCTGGGAGTGAACTTCTTTCGACGGTCCAGCAGCTGGGGCAGGGAAATTTGCCTGGTACAATCGGACGTCGGTGTACTGCTAGCAGAGTGCCCGCAAGTACTTGGCTGTGACACACCTAATTCTACACCTTCATTCCTCTCAGTGCAGCTTTCAGAGAGGACTGAAAGTATAGTGGGGTTGGAGATCCCAGCTGATGAGGAGCAAGGAGAGGTCCGCTTTGTTCTTTGGTGTGGGTCTTTAAGGTAGGCTTGCCAACGAGCTGCATGGCAGGTCAACATATGTCTGGTCATGCTTGTGGTGCCCAAGCGGCTGATGTTTTGGCCACGCGAGATCCGCTTGAGACATATGTTGCAAATAGCAGCGGTGCGATCTGATGCACTCGTCTCAAAAAAGGCCCACACCAAAGAACTTTTGTAATAACGCGCAGAGGCAGCGCCCTGCACAGGCGGAGCTCTGCGGTGTGATTCAGTTGGTGTGCTGCCCTCAAGCTGGCCCCCGGAGGGCATCCTTCCTCATTGGATATGTGCCGCCTCCTCCTCTCTCCGATCAGGTACCCAAGTTGAGTCAGTGACCTCATCATCCCCTCTCTCTTCACCACTGGAGCAAACCTGGCAGTATGCTGCAGCAGGTGGAACATGACTGCCAGATTGCTGTCCTTGAGCCTCCCCTCTCTCTGCGCTCACGCTACTGCCTTCCTCTAGCTGGGTATCATCATCAGAGCCTTCAAAACGCTGGGTATCCTCCTGGAGCATGTACCCAACACTGTGCTCAAACAGTTTGGGGGACTCCTCAGGAGGACATGGTGGGTCTAGGGAAGGGGTGACTGATGACATTGAGACGAGGGAAGAGTATGCATTGGCAGCTGCTTTGCCAGTATCCTGAGCCTGAGTGAGAGAGGATGAGGAGGATGAGGAGGGCTTGGCCATCTACTCTACAAAGCCTTCGGCATGATGCGGCTCAACATGTCCAGCTGCCAAAAATAAGGACAAGCGTGTCCCATGGCCACGTGCTGATGACGATGCACCGCATCCACGACCAGCACTGTTGTCTCTAGACACAGAGCCTGCCTGCCCTCTTTTCTTGGCTCGTGACTGTCTGCCTCTCCTTGTTGGCCTTCCAGACATTGTAATGGCCTGCAGGGTGATGGGAAAAACAGCAATTGGGTAGTGTATATTGTGCTGGAGTCACACAACACACACACTAACTCCTGCAGATGGCTGGATTAGATGACACCAGGGCAGATACAGGTGCAGGTTGTATACTGTGCTGTGCTGGACTCACACAACACACACACACACTAACTCCTGCAGATGGCTGGATTAGATGACACCAGGGCAGATACAGGTGCAGGTTGTATACTGTGCTGTGCTGTGCTGGACTCACACAACACACACACTAACTCCTGCAGATGGCTGGATTAGATGACACCAGGGCAGATACAGGTGCAGGTTGTATACTGTGCTGTGCTGTGCTGGACTCACACAACATACACACTAACTCCTGCAGATGGCTGGATTTATAGAGAACAGCACTTTCCCCACACGCAAATGCCTGAGAAGAACACACTATCCCTGCCTATCAATCCTTTTTCCCTGCACTTTCCCCACACGGAAATGAATGATAAGAAGTTCACACTGTCCCTGCCTATCAATCATCTTTCCCTGCACTTTCCCTACACGGAAATGAATGATAAGTAGTTCACACTGTCCCTGCTTATCAATCCTCTTTCCCTGCACTTTCCCCACACGGAAATGAATGATAAGTAGCTCACACTGTCCCTGCCTATCAATCCTCTTTCCCTGAACGCCGGAACACACTACACAAGGCCGCCGGCACGGCGGCCTTATATAGTGTGGGGCATGTCCTGCCTGTGGCCAATTATTGCTCTCCTCGCTGCTGGCGCTATGATTGGCCAAGCATGCGGGGTCACAGTGCATGCTTGGCCAATCATCAGCCAGCAATGCACGGCGACTGGCTTAGTGCATTGTGGGCCGTTCGCATCACACAAATTTGATGCGAACGGCCCGCAGAGTTCTGGACTCGACGAGCGGACGAACGGCCGATGTTCCATTCGAACATGGGTTCGAATCGAACACCGGGCCCATCCCTACTTGCTATTAACTTTGACTGGACTGTTTGTTTCATGACCTTACAATATCACAAGTCAACCAGAGAAATATGTAGTATATAAATAATATGTGCTGGTAATGGGTTGCTGCTCTAATGCCGCGTACACACGACCGTTTTTAATGTCATTGAAAAAAACAACGTTTTTCTCGACGTGATTCTTCTCAAGCCTGCCTTGCCTACACACGATCATGAAAAAAAATGCTAGAGCAAAGCGCGGTGACGTACGAAATGTACAACGGCACTATAAAGGGGAAGTTCCATTCGGATGGCGCCACCCTTTGGGCTGCTTTTGCTGATCCTTGTGTTAGTAAACTTTGGTGAGAGACGATTCGCGCTTTTCTGCCTCGTGCTCTTCAGTCCGTTACAGCGTGACGAATGTGCTATCTCCATTACGAAGGCTAGTTTTACCAGAACGAGCGCTCCCATCTCATCACTTGCTTTTTTTCACGTCGTTAAAGCCTACACACCCCCTTTTTTCATGACGAGAAAAACGACGATGTGAAAAACGACGAGAAAAATTAGAGCATGTTGCAATTTTTTTCACGTCGTGAAAAATGCTCTGGAGCCCACACACGATCGTTTTTAATGACCAAATAAAAAAATTCAATTTTTCTCGTCATGAAAAACGGTCGTGTGTACGCGGCATAACAAAGTGCTGTGACTTAAATTATAAAATAACTTGATTAGAGTGCTACCCAGAATTGGGGAACCTACCCCCTATTAAACTTTGTGATTAGTGTGTAAACCAAGTGATTCCTAGTAATCAGCAATATATGAATGAATAATACATAAATGCATCAACATAATCTTCATGGAAAAGTCTGTGATATTAAATCTTCATGATTGTGAAATAAAGTTATCCAGCGTGCAAAAAGTGCCAAGGTGCTGCAGATTCAAATAAAGTGCAGTTCATACTTCCCTGTAGTGTGCCCACTCACTCACCAGCTGTTATGGACCCACAAGGACAGGAGTCAAATGTACTTTATAAGTATCCCGGGTATGTGGGCCCTTTTTGTCCTCCTCACTGGCTTGGCTCCTCAGTGTTTGGGAAAGAAAAGTGCTGCTGCATATGTGTGGATAAAACATATCCACTCACATTTGTATGAAGGTATACAAGCATAGAAAACCAAAACCAGAAGTCCACACTGGCGTGCGTCTGACTAGCATAAAATGACATCACCACACATGGTCAGCTGACACATTTCGCCCCTCCCATTGGGCATTATCAAAGGTTGTCCTCTGGTAGTGTGGCGTGTTTATTTATAGTGTGATACCTCCTCCTTTACCCAATATATCATTGTTGTTCCTGGTTCCTATACAGTAATTCACTTTCCGCTTCCTTTTACAGCTTACTCTGGGTGTACTTAAGCTCCTATCTACTGGTGTATCCTCCATATTGGTACACCCAGATAGCATCTACTCATTTATTTGTGTTTATATGTAGGGATGAGCCCCATGTTCGAGTCGAACGTAAGTTCGACTCGAACATCGGGTGTTCGCCGAATAGCGAACAATTTACGGTGTTCGTGGCAAATTCGAAAGCCGCGGAACACCCTTTAAAAGTCTAATGCACTGTACACACGGATTTCAGATGGAATAAAATCCGATGGATTTTTCCATCGGAATTCCGATGAAGCTGACTTCCATCAGTCTTGCATACACACCATCAGACAAAATTCCGACCATCCAAAATGCGGTGACGTAAAACACTCAGACGAGCCGAGAAAAATGAAGTTCAATGCTTCTGAGCATGCGTCGACTTGATTCTGAGCTTGCGTGTGTTTTTTCTCCGTTGGAGTTCCACACAGACGATCGGAATTGACTATCGTCTTTTTTTCCCTATCAGAAAAATTTATAACATGATCGTTTTTTTTACGCCGATGGAAAAAAGTCCGATGGGGCCCACACACGATCGTCCATCGGACTTTTTTCATCGGAAAAACTATCGTGTGTACAGGGCATATGGGAGAAATCAAAAGTGCTAATTTTAAAGGCTTATATGAATGGTATTGTCATAAAAAGTGTTTGGGGACCTGGGTCCTGCCCCAGATGACATGTATCAATGCAAAAAAAGTTTAAAAAAACTGCAGTTTTTTCGGGAGCAGTGGTTTTAATAATGCTTAAAGTGAAACAATAAAAGTGAAATATTCCTTTAAATTTCGTACCTGGGGGGTGTCTATAGTATGCCTGTAAAGTGGCACATTTTTCCCGTGTTTAGAACAGTCCCTGCACAAAATTACATTTCTAAAGGAAAAAGTAATTTAACCACTTGACCACTGGCCACTTAAACCCCCTTCCTAACCAGACCAATTTTCAGCTTTCTGTGCTCTCACATTTTGAATGACAATTACTCAGTCATGCAACACTGTGCCTATACAAAAATGTTGTCCTTTTTTTCACACAAATAGAGCTTTCTTTTGGTGGTATTTAATCACCACTGGGTTTTTTATTTTTTGCGCTATAAAAAAAAAAGACCGAAAATTCTGTAAAAAAAATAATTTTTCTTTGTTTCTGTTATAAAATTTAGCAAATTTGTAATTTTTCTTCATAAATTTTGGCCAAAATTTATGCGGCTACATATCTTTGGTAAAAATAACCCAAATTGGTGTATATTATTTGGTCTTTGTGAAAGTTATAGAGTCCACAAGCTATGGTGCCAATCTCTGAAAATTGATCAAACCTGAAGTACTGAAGGCCTATCGAATTTCCTGAGACCCTAACAAGCCAGGAAAGTACAAATAACCCCCAAATTACCCCTTTTTGGAAAGTAGATATTTCAAGGTATTTAGTTTGAGGCATGGTGAGTTTTTTGAAGTTGTAATTTTTTTCCCTCAATTCTTTGCAAAATCAAGATTTTTTTTCACAAAATTGTTATATTAGCAGGTTATTTCTCACACACAGCATATGCATACCACAAATTACACCCCAAAACACATTCTACTACACTTCCTGAGTATGGCGATACCACACGTGTGAGACTTTTACACAGCGTGGCCACATACAAAGGCTCAACATGTAGGGAGCATCATCAGGTGTTCTAGGGGCGCAAATGTCAAATCTAATTTTACTTCCAATTTTTTGAGAGGCGCTCTAGTGGCATGGATGTGGCATGGATGAGAACTGATGTGGCATGGAAGAGCATGAATGGGGACGGATGAACCGTGGATGGGGATGGCTGAGTATGGCTGAGTACGGCAGGGTACGGCTGGGTACGGTTGAGTACGTCTGGATATGGCTGGGTATGGCTGGGTATTGCTGAGTATGACTGGGGGTGGATGGGGGTGGCTGAGTATGGCTGGGTACAGCTGGGTATTGCTGAGTATGGCTGGGGGTAGATGGGGATGGCAGAGTACGGTTGGGTACGGCTGTGTACGGCTGGGTACGGATAAGTATGGCTGGGTACGACTGGGTATTGCTGAGTATGGCTGGGGGTGGATGGGGATGGCTGAGTATGGCTGAGTACGGCTGGGTATTGCTGAGTATGGCTGGGGGTGGATGGGGATGGCCGAGTACGGCCGGGTATGGCTGAGTACGGCTGGGTACGGCTGGGTAAGGCTGGGTATGGCTGGGTATTGCTGAGTACAACTGGGTATGGCTGAGTATGGCTGGGGATGGCTGAGTATGGATAAGTATGGTTGGGTACGGCTGGGTACGGCTGGGTACGGCTGGGTACGGCTGAGTATGGCTGGGTATTGCTGAGTACGGCTGGGTACGGCTGAGTATGGCTGAGTATGGCTGGGGATGGCTGAGTATGGATGAGTATGGCTGGTTACGGCTGGGAACGGCTGAGTTCGGCTAGGTATGGCTGAGTACATCTGAGTATGGGTATTGCTGAGTATGGCTGGGGGTGGATGGGATGGCTGAGCATTACTGATTAGGGATGGATGGCTGAGCATGGATGACTGGCTTAGTATGGATGGCTGGCTGGGCATGGATGGCTGGCTGGACATGGATGGTTGGCTGAGCATGGCTGGCTGGCAGGCTGGGCATAGCTGGCTGGGCATGGATGGCTGGCTGGCTGAGCATGGCTGGCTGGCTGGGCATGGCTGGCTGGGCATAGCTGGCTATAGCTGGCTGGCTGAGCATGGCTGGCTGCGCATTGCTGGCTGGCTATGGCTGGCTGGCTGGGCATGGATGTGGCTGCAATGGGCACAAATCAGGGCTGTGGGCACTACATATCCAGGCCACAGCGCTGCTGCACCCGATCTCTCCCCCTCTCCTCTCACACTGTACCGATCGGTACAGAGAGGGGAGAGAGGAACCGGATGCGATGCCGGTTTGTTTACAAGTGATCGCTCCGTCATTTGACCGAGCGATCACGTGGTAAACGCCCGCTGTCAGCGACCATTTACCGTGATCCATGATGCACCAGGTACTCCGGACCCGGCGGTCATGGATGATCCCAGGTGCGTGCCCCAGGGGGCGCGCGGGAGCAAGATTCTGGGAGGACGTCAATGTACGCTCTCTCAGAGTTATGGTTAAGAAGTGTTTGGGGACCTGGGTATCAATGCAAAAAAAGTTTTAAAAACTGCCTTTTTTTTGGGAGCACTGATTTTAATAATGCTTAAAGTGAAACAATAAAAGTGAAATATGCCTTTACTTTTTGTACCTGGGGGGTGTCTATAGTATGCCTGTAAAGTGGCACATTTTTCCCGTGTTTAGAAGTCCCTGCACAAAATGACATTTCTAAAGGAAAAAAAGTTATTTAAAACTACTCGTGGCTACCATGAATTGTCGGGTCCCGGCAATACGGATAAAAGTCATTGAAAAAATCGACATGGGGAACCCTAAACCAAAATGTAAAAAAAAAATTGTGTGGGGGTCCCCCCAAATTCCATACCAGGCCCTTCAGGTCTGGTATAGATAGTAAGGGGAACCCTGCACCAATTTTTTTTCTAAAATGGCGTAGGACTCCCCCTCAAAATCCATACCAGACCCTTCAGGTCTGGTATGGATTTTAAGGGGAACACATGGCAAAATAAAAAAAAATGGTGTGGGGTTCCCCCAAAAATCCATACCAGACCCTTATCCGAGCAGACAACCTGGCAGGCTGCAGGAAAAGAGTCGGGGATGAGAGAGCTACCCCCGCCGTGACAGCTGTTATATAGCTGTGGGCAGGGCCACCAGATGACACGTTTGGGTGGCCCCGCCCCTCTCTGACACCACGGGGGTTTCCCGTGGCGTCAGAGGGGGGCAGGGTCACCCGTATACTCACCGGTTGGAGGGGTCACCCGAACACATCATCTATATTACAGCTGTCATGGCGGGGGGTAGCGTCACTCGGCGGCCACCTCCCATGGAGGCGGAACTGTTCTGGTTTTTTTTCGTTTTTTTTTTCTCGATATCGTCCAGTCGTCCCGAGAATGGATTACATCGCTGGAATTTTTTTTATTTTTTTTTAATAAAGAACTTGTCCCAAGCTGTCTCCTGTGTTTTTTACCATTTTTTACACTTTTTTCTGTGAAATGGTAGGGGTTCAATGTACCCTGTTACCAATTCACATAGGGGGTCGGGATCTGTGGGTCCCTTTTTGTTAAAGAGGGCTTCCTGATTCCGATAAGCCCCCCGCCCGCAGACCCCCACAACCACCGGGCAAGGGTTGTGGGGATGAGGCTCTTGCCCCCATTAACATGGGGACATGGTGCTTTGGACCCCAAAGCATCCCTTCCATGTTGAGGGCATGTGGCCTGGTACAGTTCATGAGGGGGGGGCGCTCTCTCGTCCCCCCCTTTGCTGCTGCCTGCCAGGTTGCGTGCTCAAATAAGGGTCTGGTATGGATTTTGAGGGGGACCCCTACACCATTTTTTTTAAAGTAGAGTGCGCACGCGTGGGACTTCCGGGAAGACGTGCTGACCGGGCACTCTGACCCGGTCTGGCCTTCCGAGATCCCCACGGCAGCTACAAGCAGCGGGACACCCCCGAGGCAGACCCCCCTGGCCTGCGGAAGGTGCACAGCACCGACCTGGATGACGGGAGACAGTGACAAGAGGGAGGTCAGCCAGCAGCTCGACTTTGACCTATGCCCCCCCACAGCTCTCAAGATGGCGGCCGCGGCCTCACCATGTGGAGGCACAGGGGACCAGGAATCCATTGCGAACCCTCCAACACCGATCCAGCATGCCTATCCTCTGCTGGCAACCCCTGTGAGTAACCTGCCCCCACACTCTGCATCCCCGGCCTCCACTAAATCGCTCCTCAGCAGGACAATGGCAGACATACTGCACACTCCCATGCTGCAATCCCCCTTCAGCCACACAGGCTTCCAGCAGGCCTTCCCCCAGCTTCCAGCCCACCAGAATGACATGGCTTAACTGCTAAATTGCTTTTCTGACATGCTTGCAGCTGGTCTGCATCACAGATCACCTCATCTATCAAAAAGAAGACCTGCAGAGCCTTGGGGCCCGCATAGATGTCATTGAACAGGCCGTAGACAACACAGCCGCCCGCACCAACCAAAACACAAATTGCATTCAGACGCTGCAAGACCAACTTGAAATCGCACTCGGCAAAATTGTCGATTTAGAGAATAGGAGCAGGAGATACAACTTCCGCATCAGAGGTATCCCTGAATCGGTCACAAATATCCCAGACGCAGTAAAACTCTTCATAAAGAATGTCATTCCAGATATTCCAGATCATAAAATTGAGCTAGACAGCGCCCACAGAGCTCTGCAGCCCCCCCGCCAAGATGGGCTCCCAAGAGATTTAGTGGTTAAACCCCACCACTATGGAGTGAAAGAAGAAATCATGAAAAGATCCCGAAATCTTGATGACCTTACATACAAGGAAACAAAATACAAATCTTCGCAGATATCTCCCCGACCACAATCCAGAAGCAGAGAACCCTGAAACCTCATCTGGAAATCTTAACATAGAAGTCCATAAAGTACCGATGGTCTTTCCCCTTTCGCCCTTCAATTCCAATACAAGGACAAATCATATGGCTTCTCTAGCTTCCAAGAAGGTGAACGTCTGCTCCTACGACTTGGATTCATTGCCCAAAAATTACCCCCTCAAGAGTCCACCCATTGACCAGCTCCTCTAAGAGGCCACCACCAGGCAGCCCTATTACACCGCTGTGGAACAAGCAGCAAGCGAAGAGACACCAAGACTCTCACCCCTCAAGATGACTCCCCACTCCACCTATCCTCTTGGGATCATAGTTTCTCTTGTGGGTGTTTTTACCCCCCGACTGTGTAGTGAATTGAACTACACCCACCGGTTTATCCATTCTACTTGTTGAATCAGACTGTGTCTTCCTCAATACCTCTGTTCCAACTATCAATTGAAGATTTCGAAGGAAATTCCAATTGAAATTTTTTAATTTTTTAATTTTATCTTTCCTGGATGGGCTAGCCCCCCACCGCTCTATGATTGAACTTGCTCTATTTAGTTTATCTTAGCTAGTTGTTTTGGACTTGGTGCAACCTCCCCCTATTCCCCTTCCCCCAGCTCACCCTTACCCTGCCTGCTCACTTTTACAGCATTTTCAGAGATAGTTAGTCACTGTTATCTATGTTTGCATTAATGTTTATTTGTCTGCCAAAATTTCCCTTTTGTGCTGTCTTTTTCTTTTGCTTTCAGCTCCCATGCCTCAAGGTCCCATACCAAATTTTTATATGTTCTCCTGGGGACCCGGCGGCAGGAGCGGCCATGCATTGCCACTCCATCTGCTGTGACCTAGAGGGGTTCTCTCCTCTGGTGACATCAGGACAGCAACCTCCCAAGAGGTTGTTATTCCTCCTAGCCCAGTCTCTCTGTGGGCTTCGGTTCAGGACTTGGCCGGCCAGTCCTGCACCTCCACTACCCTAGTCAATCTTGCCTAGGACTTCTCATCTTCTTCCCTCACTTACTTCTTTTCCTTCTCTTCCCTACGTATGCTTCCCCTTTACATTCTCTTCCCTTTTACTCCCCCCAGGAACCTACACGGAAGGCTACCTTCATACAGAAAACCCAGATGAGGATCCTGCTTGGACTTTCTCGACCCAACCCCCAATCATCAAGGACCAAGGTAGGCCCACCTCACATGTACTCGCATTCCACTTTCTCGTATCCATGGCTGATTCCTCCCCTCTGCAGGTGGCTCTCAAGATAGCCTCACATAATACCCAGGGCCTAAATTCCCCCACTAAGAGACGCAAAGCCTTCCAAAGCTACAACTCTAGGGGCATTGATATAATCCTCCTTCTGGAAACTCACTTCCCTAACAGTTATACCCCCTCCTTCCTCCATCACGGATACCCCACCTTTTATCTAGCAAACGCAGATGCCAAAAAAAGGGGGGTGGCAGTACTTTTCTCCAAAAGAACTTCATTCACACATTCTCAGACAATCAAAGACAAAGAAGGGCGTTACATTCTAGTCAAAGGCACGATAGCGCAAAGTTTGTATACCATTATATCTTATTACTGTATGTCCCCAACCGGGGCCAAGCTAAATTCTTCTCCTCAATGCTCTCATCCCTCTCCCCTCATTTTGAGGGCAGAATGATTATGGGTGGTGATTCCAACATCACCTTTGATCACCTGCTGGACAAATCGGCCCAAGGGATTCCCCACCTCAAAAAGCCACCTAAGCAGAGCCTCTGCATCGCCCGACTCCTACACTCACTAGGCCTTATTGACACCTGGAGGGAACTAAACACCTCGGCGAAAGACTACACGCACTACTCGGCTCCACATAAGACTTACGCCAGGATAGATCATAGTTTTCTAACCACCTCTGACATACACACAGCTTTCCAAGCCTCCATACAAGACGTACCATGGTCTGACCACTCCCTGGTAACCTTGAAACACACAGACTCCGTAACTCCCCAGGACCCCGCCACTGGTGCCTAAACTAAACAATCCTCTTCAACCCAGTGCATTGCACCATGTTGGAAAGGGAGATTCGGGAATACTTTTCGACTAATGATACTGGAGACATCTCCCCAAGCTCCCTATGGGGAGCTCACAAAGTGGTGATGAGAGGGAAGATTATTCAACTCTCCTCAAAACTGAAGCGTGAACGAAAAGTGGACGTCATGAACCTAGAGAAAGAATTTAAAGCCCTTAGTGCAACTCACAAACAGAAACCCACCCCTGCTACCCTAGACAAAATAGAATCTACCAGGCTGGCCCTTAACTTAGCCCTCACTTGCCAGGTATAAGTTCTTGAAAACCAAGCCTTCCGGCCTCCTCATGCCTCTTTCAATTCCCAGCTGTCTTTGGACCCACCTCTACACGTATTCTGTCATCAATCTCACTCATTCTCATTCTCTTGGCTATGTGACTTTCCCAGGATCATTTTATCAAAACTGCACATTTGGTGGCTTTAGCCAAGATACCGTCAACAAACCAACTAGCATCTTTTTTTATACAAAACATATTTAGACTGCACAACATTACCTATTGTCTTTGAATGGAGTTCATAAATAGTATCATTAGTAGTAACCCATTAGTAATAGCCAGCATGGATTTATGAAAGATCTTTCTTGCCAGACCAACCTGTTAACATTCTATGAGGAAGTGAGCTGTAATCTGGATAGCGGGAGGACTGTGGATGTGGTGTACCTGGATTTCACCAAAACATTTGATATAGTATCTCACAAAAGCTTAATTTACAAACTGAGGTCTGTTGGTATTGATGATGGAGCATGTACCTGGATAGAAAACTAGCAAAGGAGCACGTCCAGAAGGTGGTGATATATAGAGTATCTTATCAATGGTCTGCATTTGTAAGTGGGGTATCCCAAGACTCTATCTTGGGACCAATTCTGCTTAACTTGTTTATAAATTATATAGAGATTGGTATAAATAGTTCAGTCTCCAAGCCTTGGAAAGAAGGACCTTTCTAGAAGGTTCTCCAAATATTTATCCCCTTTCCCTGTCCACATCACTGGCATAAACCTCTCAGAGGTTGGTCAAGATGAAATAAATATTCATTACTCTCAACATTGTATCTTCCCACGTTATCCAAAGAAGAACACTCCCTAGAAGCATGCAGAAGAAACAATGTCCTGGACACTTTAAGGGGTCTATTTCCTATGATCGTTGGTGCCATCTGCTGGCCATAATGCAGTATTTACATTATTAAGATGAGTTTTCACAAAGGAGTGTAAGGTCTCAAGCAGCACAATGGGATGATTTCCTACTTTTTCTCAATGGCTATAAAAGAGTTCACATGATTTTAAGTCCAATAGCAATGTCTCTCAGCCAAAGATATATTACCCTATATTACTATTAAAAACCAAGTAAGAACTATTGTTGGAAATCTACTCAATCAGCTGTCATATTTTCTTAACATGTCTTTCACAGATCACATTTTTACAATGCTATGTGTTGGCTTATCTGAAAAAAGAAAAGATAAATGGTGATCATCAGGAAACCAGCATCATTACCTCTAAACTGATAAGCAGCCATATCACAACTTAGGCACCTTAGATCCTCTGGAGACCGTTAATGTTTAGAATCTTGGTCCCAAAAAATCCACAAATATGTTCTATATGCTCGATACATACAAATGTCTTAACCAGAGATTTATTGTTAGTTTTCTGTAGGAAGCCAGCCTTAAAAGCCTCTTAAATACTTGTTTTAACTCTTACATGGCCAAATTATTTAATTATATATTGCATGATAGATATATCTGTATTGTAAGTAAGCTATTTGTAAATGTACAGGGTAAATAAAGATTTTTAAAGTACTTAATATGCTAAAGCAAATATTGGTTTTAACATTATGGTCTGTTTTAGGATTCACCTAATGAAGAGTGCCAGGAAATCAATACAGTATAATCTAATTGTTATTGACCCTGGGTAAAGCTTAACAAGTAACTTAATTTAATTTATTTAATTTGTATTATGTTTTCACCAAACATTCATGCAGGTGTACTTTATATTACATAAAACACATTTTCAGTTATCTGTAAATCAAACGTTTTTAATATTGGAATCACATGTTGTCAATATAAATAATGACCAAAAGCAGTCAGCATTGATCACCAAGTTGTATCGGGTAATCTTTAAAGCTGAATTGAAGGCTAAACAGCTAAATACACAACTGAAATACAAAAATAGGAGTTGTCTTACCTGCCAAAAATATTTGCATTTCTCTCTATTCATTCATGAGATTTACACAGCCTTACCAGATAGAACAGCTACCTTGGTGACCTGATTTTCTCAGCCACAGTTAAGCAACACAACATGTTGACCTCTTCACACCCAGTCTGTGATTGGAGATTGAAGGAGCAACAACTCAATAATGTATTTTCTCTGTTCTCTTCTTCTGTCAGCATGTTTTTTTGTCAGCACATGTGAACACAGAGCACATGCCTAAACCCCAAGTGCTGCCCCTCCCTCTCCCAATGCTGCTCCAGAGGAGATAACAAGTTAAATGGCAAACTGTAGTTCTTTTCCTGGTATATCTCCCATGCAGTTTAATTGGTGCAATCTCTTTCTGATTGTAAATGTTTGCACTTTGACACCAACTCTTGCAAGGGTAACCTGCATATCCTGCAATTAAATTAATGGGTTCTGGAAGACTTCTTGTAGCATCAAATGGTCAGCTCTTAAGCCTCGTACACACGCTTTGATTTTCGGACAACAGAACGTCCGATTTTTGTGGCATGCTAGTCCCATGTCGAAAGTGAAGAGGTTACTTTTCGTTTGACAGAATACAACGTCAGAAGTGACGTGATGTGTTGAATAGTTTTGTAGGTATTCTTTCATTTCTGAGCATGCGTAGTCTTGCTCTTACGATTTTTTTCATGCGAAAACAATACTAATGAAACGAAAATCAGACGTTGCGTTCACATTGGACAATAATTTTATAGTCTGCACATCCAGCTTTTGTCTGAAGAAAAAGTGAAATTGGCTGTCGAAAGCACCATACTAACGGTAAGATTTGCGGACGGTTGTCGTAACACAATTGACGTCCGAAAATCAAAGCGTGTGTACGGGCCTTTAGACTGAATTTGATGGGCTTGCCACTCCTGGACAAACTAGCAGTCATTTGAAATCTACAGCACTTTTTTTTTCCTTCCAATGGAATCATTGAGTTTTTTGATCTTTTTATATCCGATTCCAGACTCATAGCTATCCACAGCCTTCTTTTGGAGATCTTTAGGGACCTCATGATGGTGGCATGATGACACCATAACCATTAATAGCAAAAATAAGTCCAGACCCTAGATATCAAAGATTTTAATAAGGCAGAGTCCACCTGCTTACTACCTAAGGAGTTTCTAATCACTGACACCTAATCTGGAACACTTAATTGTATCTGAGGTTTAAAGAAGACAGGATCCTCCTGCTTACTTCCTGAGGCATTTCACTGGCACCTAACCTGGAACACTTGATTATAATTTCAAGTATTCAAAGGATAAGTTTACCTTTGGGAACATGTTCTAATCTAAAAGCAGGTGGAATATGTAACATGTTCCCAAAGGTGAACTTATCCTTTAAATGCTTGAAATTAGAACCAAACGTTCCAGGTTAGGTGCCAGTGAAACGCCTCAGGAAGTAAGCAGGTAGATCCTGTCTTCTGTAAACCTCAGATAGAATCAAGTTTTGCAGCCGCTGCCCAATTCCCCCCCCCCCCACCGCAACAGCAGTACAGGGAGAAATTTGCCGTATAGCTGTGAGTTTTTGAAATCACCATGGCTGTGCGTGGCTCCGCCCATAGGGCTGCATCGTTCATTCACACAGCCCTGTGTGTGAATGAACTAGAAGCGCTGACATCCTTTGCAGCTTTCGGCTTTTAGTTTTAACTGAACTACCACGGCGCCGTGGAGTGCCATGGTAGTTTATTGATTCATCCTGTCAGTGTTTTACCTGCAAAAAAATGTGCATTTTAAACTTATCTTTTAAAGTGATGGTAAATGTAGGGATGTTCTTACTATTTCAGGGGACAAATGTGCACTTTTGTTAATGTAGATTAATGAATGCACCATGTAAATTCTATGTGTTATTTTTTTCAAGTATATTATTCATTCATCTATAGGCACTTTTGGATGAAGATCTAATGTTGACTGTCAAATATGTTTGTCAACAAGTTTCATAGTTAGTTTTTCACATGAATGTACTACATTTTTGTGTTTGCATGGGTTTTTTATTTTATTTATTTTTATGTGAGAATGCAGTTAATATTGGGGGTGGCCACAACATTTGGTCAGTGAGACAACATAAGAATAACACTGCGCAAGCTTAGAACAGTTTGAGAAAATTCTCACATTCTTGGGCCTGGAGACGAACCATATTAAGTACCTGAATGGATGCCGGATGGTCTAAAAATGATCAGCTAGAGGGAAGGGTTGGGGGGGGGGGAGCCCTAGGTCATTAGATTTGAAGGCATTTCTGACAACAAATGTTTGAGAGCAGGTTCTCATTTTTTCCGAAGGCAAAAGTTCTTGTCAGAAATTCCGATCGTGTGTAGCCATTTCCGACGCACAAAAGTGCTGCCCATGCTCGGAACCAATTTGACGCATGCTCAGAATCATTGTACTTAATTTTTCTTGGCTCGTCGTAGTGTTGTACGTCTCCGCATTCTTGACCATCAGAATTTTCGAGCAACATTTGTGTGACCGTGTGTATGCAAGGTAAGTTTGAGTTTAGACACTCTTTAACATTTTACAGCATTCTAAAGTCAATATTAATCTGGGTTGTGTGATGTGAGGTTCCTGGTGCTGGGCTCGTGTGTGAAGAAAAAGAAAGTGCACATATAGTACTATGTTTTGTTTACACAGATTAGGTTTGGCAAACGGTTTGACCCAAGCATGAGTTCAGGCTGAACATTGGCTGTTCGCCCTGTCCGGGGAACACCCAGATTTGCAGGGTGTTCGTGGGTGTTCGCCGCTAACAGCTGAATAAAAAAAATATATATTTGCAGGTAAAAAAATAGTAAAAATAGTAAAAATAAAAAAACGCGAGCGCCCCCCTCCCCCTGAACCATACCAGGCCTCAACCTTTATAAGAACTGTCACATGGCAGAGGAGACATTCGGCGGTCAGCCGGCAATGGGTGCGGAGCATTTTTTTTTACATGTTGCGGTGCGGCGGGAGTCGTGATTGACGATGGGTTTACATCGGGGGACACTGTTTTATTTTAATAAAGAAATTGTTAAAAACTGTCTATGTTTTTTTATTACTTTTAGACACTTTTTTTGTGAATAGGTACCCCATACTCATTTACATAGCTGGGGGCCAGGATCTGGGGGCCCCCTTCTTAAAGGGAGCTTCCAGATTCCAATAAGCCCCCAGCCCAGGGTTGTGGGGAAGAGACCCTTGTCCCCATCAATATGGGGATATGGAGCTTTAGGGCAGAGCCCCCCTGCCCCAAAGCACCCCCCCCCCATGTTGAGGGCATGTGGCCTGGTATGGTTCAGGGGGGCGCTCGCTATTTTTTTCTTTTACTTTGGTGTTCTTTCTTTTTCTTTTTTTAAATACCCGGATGCCAGCAATTGCAACCGCGCGTCAATTTAAATGTGATTTGACAATTTATTTTTTTTTCTTTAGAAATGTAATTTTTGCTGCTGCATGTTTTATACATGCTACAGATGTGTCACTTTACAGGCAGACTAATGGGACCCACCAGGCACTATATTTAAAGGAATTTTAATTTTTTTTGTTGCACTATAACCACTTAAGCTCCGGACCATTTGGCTGGCCAAAGACCAGGCACTTTTTGCGATTCAGCACTGCGTTGTTTTAACTGACAATTGCGCAGTCGTGCGAAGTGGTTCCCAAATAAAATTGACGTTCTTTTTTTTCCACAAATAGAGCTTTCTTTTGGTGGTATTTTATCACCTATGCGGTTTTTATTTTTTGCACTATAAACAAAAATAGAGCGACAATTTAAAAAAAAAACTATATTTTTTACTTTTTGCTATAATAAATATCCCCAAAAAATATCGATTTTTTTTTTCCTCAGTTTAGGCCGATATGTATTCTTCTACATATTTTTGGAAAAAAAAATTGCAATAAGCGTTTATTGATTGGTTTGCGCAAAAGTTATAGCGTCTACAAAATAGGGGATAGTTTTATGGCATTTTTATTAATATTTTTTTTTTACTAGTGTAGCGGGTATTTGAATTTTGTGAGGACTCTGGTGGTGTGAGGTTCCCTGGAGCCCCTGGGTGGCGCTGTTGCCTGGGGCCGCAATTGAACTCACACCGCGAACCGTGCCCTTTTGTCCTCCCCTGGAGCTGGTACAGCGGGGCGGGGAACCCGCTGGGACGCAAAGGGAGAGGTCATAAAAGGGGCGGACGCCCTTTTTGGGAAGAGAGTCGGAGGACGCAGCCGCACCCAGGCACCTTTAGCTTGGGTTCTGGCGTTCCGGTGTTTCAGGCCTAGGCGCTCTTGGCCTAGCTGGAGCAGGGATGGAGTCCATCTCAGGCACCTTTAGCCTGGGATGAGGTACTATGGCAGATGCCTGGGGCTCAGTGCCTTCGACTGAGTCGCGCGAGGGTGGAGGAATTTGAGGGGGCCCTAACTCCTTGGGTGCCCGTGTCTGAGTTTGTGAGGACTGGTGCGCAGTAACTTCTCTGAAGAGCCCGGCGCAGCATCGCTGGTGACGGAGAGGCCTCCATTTCTCCCTTGGACGGATTTCTTCCTCTGACAGGGGCAAAGTGAGCGAAGGTAAATTCACGTTCTATATTACCTAGTCAGTAGCAATGACTATTCACCACTGGTGACAGCACAGTGGGCAGCAGCAAAAAGGGAAAGGATTGTGCCTCGATCTGTCCCCTCATTTTCCAAAGGAGAAAGATTGTTTTATTGCTTCGCAAGAAGAATAAAACTGAGTTGTACCTATTCACTGTGTGGAACTTGGGTTACTCAAGCAAAGGAGTCAGGGACGAAGGACTGGACTTGACTCTAGGACACTTACACAAAAGCCCAATCTCTGACCTTCACCTACCAGTTACGGAGGACATGGGCCGTGGTGTGTTTTCTCTCTCTCTCCCAGGTACCCCTAGACAACAGCCATATAACCGATAAAGAAAGAGAGAGAGGTGAGGCCGCTAAACTAGTAATGGTGGCGATCAGCGATTTTTATCGTGACTGCAACATTGTGGCGGATACATCGAACACTTTTGACACATTTTTGGGACTATTGTCATTTTCACAGCGATCAGTGCTATAAAAATGCACTGATTACTGTAAAAATTACACTAGCAGTGAAGGGGTTGTTGTGGAATTTCTAGGCTGTTTGCAGAGCACACAGCCTATAATTCCTGTGCTATCTAAGCACACATCAGATTTAATCTTTTTGCAATAATGCTATCTTTAAGTTAAATTTGCTAAGATCCACTCACCGTTCATTCCCATTCATCCCAAGAAGGCAGCACCACAAAAGCTATGTTCTCATTTCAGCATACCAGCATAGACTGACTAGCCGACGCCTAATCATAGGCTTTTATTAAACTCAAAAGATCTCAGACAGGAGGTGATTGGCTGCAGCAAGCAATCACCTCCCCCCCATGGGCGGGGACATCACAGGATGTCCCTACCATACAAGGAAAATGGCAATACCTGGACATTCCTTCCAACAGGAGATGTCATACATGAATCCCACTCAAGAAATATAGTTTAAAAGATTCAATACAATAATACATACAATGAATACAATAACGTATGATGGCTAAAGTTACCGTTGATAGGAATTCTTATTCTGCGCTATTCCATAGAATAACGCATATTAAGATTATACTATTATTGAATGGGGGAGGGAGGCTATCTGCAGACGCACGCTACGAATCCCAATCAATGTTGATCAGACACAGCAGAGACAAGAGCGCGCATCCGCCTATAACCAATGATGTCGTTGCAGAGTGAGCATATCCCCTCCCTAACGATCGTCCGTGCTAATGCACAGAGGGCCCCCGTCGGTGGACATATCCGCACCCTGCAAACATCACACTCCAACCTCAAGACGTTTTCCCCTATCAGACGGGATTCAACCAGCCTCAGACTACCCCAATCAGCTCTTTTAGAGCGGGTTGCGGAAGTACTAACACTGGGTGACACTATGACAATACATATTAAATACATCTCCATAAAAATCTCCACAACAGGGTTAACCTGTAGAGGGCACTGAAGGGGTTAAGTGTGGCCTAGGGAGTGCTTCTAACTGTAGGGGGGGTGGGCTGTGTGTGACAGGACACTGATCACCGCTCCCGATTACAGGGAGCTGTGATCAGTGTCCTGTCACTAGGAAGAATGGAGAAATGCTTGTTTACATCAGCATTTCCCTGTTCTTCCTCTCCGTGAGAGGATCACGGGTATCTCCGCGGACATCCAGTCCGCGGGACCCGCGGTCGGACTCACGGAGCTTGCGGCAGGCGTGCGCGCGAACCCACAATGCCGCTTCTTAAAGGGGACGTACCTGTACGCCCATATGCCCACAGGAGCCATTGTGTTGACGTATATCGTCGTGCACTGGTCCTTATGTGGTTAAGCATCATTACAATCACTGCTCCTTTAAAAATGAGTTTAAAAAAAAAATTGCATTAATACATTACCCCTAGGGCAGTACCCAGACCCCCATTTTTAACTACTTGCATATAAGCCTTCAAAATGGGCACTTTTTTCTAATGTTCGGCTCCCATAGACTTTAATGGAGTTTGTGGTTCGGGGCAGAATGTTTCGGCCCTTCTCTAATTAGGTGGTCTTTAAATATACAGTACAGAGTGTTAGTGTTAACATTTAAATCGTGGGCAGAATGGGAGGCATTACTAGATTCCCCTATCCACGCTCAACATTGTGAATGTAGGAATCCCCCCTGCCAGCTATTGTATTCAGACAGCCACAGAACTGGCGGTGGCCTATGAACCTGAACAGTGACTGCCCCTGATTTAATTCAGTTACTGTTTGGTCACACAATTTCCACTGAATCAAATTTTTTAAAGCCAGGTTGTTCCTATGGCATGTAATGAAGCCGTGTATGGCCAACATTACTTTCGATTCATGGGATTGTTTAGCTTGTGTTTTATGACTGTCACCATAGAATGCTTGATTCCTTTTGTTACTTTGTTAAAGCTTACCTGATGCAGCTTAGTGATCAGTGCTGACTCTATTTGGTCATAATTTATGTTATCCATATTTGATTTTAATAATAAAACATTTTTTATTTATAAATGACTGAAAATATTCCATACCTGTTATGGAGTACAGCTACATAAATATTTGGTAAAAAGGCTGTACAATTTAAATAAATTAAGTTGCTTGTTATGCATTACACTGGGTCAATGTCAATTAGATTATACTGTATTGATTTTCTGGCACCCTTCATTAGGTGATTAAAAAGAAACAAACAGTTAATAATATTAAAACCAATGCTTGCGTTAGGATATAAAGTGCTTTAAAAGTTATTTAAGTTATTCACTTCAAGTACTTGTCTATTAGCAGCACCCTTGTAGCCTCATACATGAACTATACAAATACAGTGGAACCTTGGATTACGAGCATAATTCGTTCCAGAAGAATGCTTGTAATCCAAAGCAATCGTATATCAAAGCGAGTTTCCCCATAGAAGTCAATGGAAACTCAGATAATTCTTTCCACAGTGACTTCTATGGTATGCATTACCGCATGTGGCCAGAGGTGGGGGGCGCCGGAGATACTCAGAAACACTAGTAAAACGCTCAAAGCTGATGTATTCAGAAACACTCAGAGAGGCTCGGAAACACTCAGGAATGAAGTGTTTCCGAGTGGCTCCGAGTCCATCCAAGTGCATACAAGAAGCTCCGAATGTCATCGGCGCCTCCACACCTCTGGTCAAATGCAGTACTGCACACCGCAGAGGCTTGAATCCTGATAGTTTTTTGAGACAACACTCGCAAACAGAGTCAGGATTTAAAAAAAATAATAGCTTGTATTGCGAAACGCTGGTTTATCGCATAATTTGCAATCCGAGGTATTACTGTACTGACTTCTTCAGAGTCAGTATTTGGACAAACAGATGCAGTTGATGTGCCTTGAAATATCACACTTTGATGTACTAAAGGAAAACAGACTGTTGACTTAACACAATGTATAAACTAAGCAGACTGAATGTTCAATTACCTTAAATAAGCTAAAACTGTGTTTAAAATCAACCAATCATGTGCAAGCATAAAGTTCTGTATTTGCACACAATTCAAAGTGAACAACTTCATCTAATTTACCAAAGCACTTCTAAAACTAAGAATAGATTGTATATTTAATATATTGCAGCTTACCAGTCCATCTTTGTTTTCTTTTAAATTCACCTGATGATCCTGCCAGAAATGCACTTTTTTCCTAGGCGACTACATTTACTTACTGTACTGTATCTAAGGCAGAGCAGTGTTGTAACCCTAAAACAGAAAATGTGTTAGGACTAGAAATAGGGTTGCCACTTTTTCTTAAAGCCAAAACTGAACACTTTAACGGCAACAGAAAAAAGTTTTTTTTAGTATAGGATAACAGACCTGGGACACCTTTGGGTGCTCCAAAGAGAATAGTAAAGCAGCGTGCATAGTGCCCCCTCACCTCCTGTCAGGCCCTTTTCTGAGCTACATTCATGTCTGAATAAGGTGTCCGAGTTTCAGGGGGACACATGACCCAGACACATGATTCAAAACCTGGACGGTCCGCGTGAATCCCAGACAGGTATCACCCCTAACTAGAAAACCCCCCTATTCCTTGTCTTCATAAAATAAGGGAGAGGTGTTCTATAACCAATTTCCTGGTAACATTGTTTAGGATATGACTGTAGAGTGCAAAGAACACAGGACAACACTGAATTTCTGGGAAGATCAATTTGTTTTGTTTTTTGCACACCAAGCAGATACCATCAAATGCTTTCAATGGTATTTTTAACAGACCAAAAGGGAGGATATACAAGTATGTGAAGGGGAAAATAAAATCCAAAAACAAAAATGTTAAATATTGCTGCTTACCAGTCCTTTTATGTGGTGGCTGAAGACATTTTCATCTTTCCGGTTAGGAATATTTTACGCAATAAAGATAATGCCTGTTGATCTTGCCAGAAATACTGAACTGAATCATATCTTGCTGCTGTAAACTTCTAACCTACCCACCACTACGTAATGGAGATCAGGAGAGTCTGCTCAAACAGATCATAAGGGAGCAAATAAGAAATGTCACCTATATACACTTTAAGCTAAGTGCACATTTAATTTGCTAGGTAACCAGTCTCTACTTCCTACTTCCTACTCCTACCAAACCAACCCCAACTTTTTAATATGTAATGACTACATCCCCTCCCTTCAACTGGATCACAATTAGCCTGCAGTAGATAGCATTATCAGTGATCTGCTGCTGCAGAGAGAGGCTGGACAGAACTGTGTCTCTGTCCCAACTTCTATACTCAGAGGAAGCACTGTGATATCACTCATGATGTCACCACACTCCCAATGTAATTGAAACAAAGAAGTGATGTGTTTACATTTGCATCTACAGTACACACCTTCAATATTTGTGTGTCTTTTAGAGCAATCAAAAAATACTTACTGAACTAGATATACTTGTGTCTTTTTTCAGTAGGTAACAAAAGACATGCATACAATATAAATATTTTTTATACCAGTGATTTAAAAAATCTGAATGATAACCTAGGTACTTTTATGCTCCATGGGTTTGAAAGTGGAAATGAGGAGCATACCCCAATTCAGCAACCCAGGTAAATAAAGACTTACTTGAAGCGGAGTTGCACCCAAAATTGGAACTCTCGCTTATACGCTTCCTCCCCCCCTCCGGTGCCACATTTGGCACCTTTTAGGGGGAGGAGGAATGTGGGACCTTTTTTTGACAGGTCCCCTTCTCTTCCAGAGATGAGGCACGGCCCGATCTTCCGGAAGTTTTGCCCTCCCCCCTGCCGGGCCAATTAGAAAGTGCAGCGTGCTTCACGCATGCGCAGTAGGGAGCCCGTTGTGAAGCCGAAAGCCTTCACTACTGGGTTCCCTTACCAGGAATTGCGACGGCAGCACCCGGGAGTCGACCTGAAGATTGGCTGGTGTGCCGACATTGTGGGCTCCCTGGACAGGTAAGTGCCCTAATATTAAAAGTCAGCAGCTACAGTGTTTGTAGCTGCTGACTTTTAATTTTTTTTCACCCAGGCTGGATCTCCTCTTTAATTTCAGTCATCAAAATCATACAGTTTCATTTAAATGATGTAGCCAGCCACTAGACTCACCATTCTAATGCGAGGGTCCCTTGGTTGCATAAAAGCTCCCTAGGAACATAAGGGTACTCCCAACCATACTCCTTAGCGACTCTTTTGTTAAGGAGCCGCTGCAACCGGGCAATTTGTGGCAGAGTTGCACGGTCTCCTGCTCCCGGTAAAACAATGGCATCCGGGGATCTTTTGACCGACACTGCATCTGACATTGGTAGGGGCGGCCGCAACGGCAGACGTCCCTCTGTAATAGCTGGAAGGTGCAGGCAGGGAGGGTATAGAAACAAACAATCTTTTCCTCCAGAGCAGGGGCTTTCACCCGGGGCGCAGCCTTCCCAGAGTCCATGGGCGACCCCTCTCTAAGGCTGCGGGACGGGGTAACCCAAATCCTGTCCCAACCCCTCTTGACGAAGATCTCATCAATCTCCACATCATCACCTAGTTCAGAGGATGACTCAAAATCCGATGAGTTACACTCCTTGGCAGGCAAATAGTTTTTGGTGGACACAGACACACTGTCTCCAGACGACAAAAGTTCCCGAGGGTCGGCTGTCCACACATCCCCAGTAGTATGGGGTATGGAATTCTTTCCCTTCCTGGCAAACTTTCTATCACAGTTCCCTCAGCCTCCTTACTGTCCCCTGATGTGGACTTCCCGGAGATCCCTCTGCCTCGAAAATCAGGTTCAGGCAGGCGCTGGGCAGGCTTCTACCGCGGCCGCGGGAGGCCTTAACGTATCCCACTTTCCTTTTTGCAGGTGGGATGGAAGTTTCCGTAGTGATGGAGGCAGCATCCGCTGTGGCGTCCGTCGCTGGCTCCGTGGTGGCCGGAACTTTATCTTTATCATCCGTTGTGGACGCGGTGATGCGTGTGGGCATCACTGCGTCGGCTGTAGGGGCGTAACTGTCTTCCTCGGAAGTAACAATCCCCGTAACACAGTTGACTCTGTAGGCCCGGGGCGATTCGGTGGGCTTGTCCACCTTGAACAAAAACTCCCCGCAGGTCAAGCATCTTCCGAATGGCCGTATTTGCACAGCCAGACCACCGCATCTGGGACAGAGCACGCCCAGGGCCTCCGCATCTCTGCAAGCATAAAGCGCAAAGTGGCCCCTGGGCTTGAGCCAGATCCCCGTATCTGTGAGGGGAGCAGTAACGGAAACAATGTCCATGGCAGAGGTAGTTGGGAACATCCAAGGTCCCGATGAAAGAGACGTCCATGAAGCGGCAGACATGTTGCTTCTCCTTACTAGTCCAGGCTCTTACTGTCCCTTCACGCAAAAATGCACCACGTGCAACTCACAATTGGCGGGGGCTCCTCCCCCTTTTCTCTCCTGGACGCAGCTCGCGGGTTTTTCTTCTATTGAGGCACGCCCACGAACTACGCAGTTAGAAAAAACTTAAAGCACAGTCCTGTACCTCCATTTCTCTCGATAAAGTAGTGACACAGTCCGATTTTCCTCAATGGCCGATCTCCACAGAACACGAGCCCCCATGTGTAGCACACAGATCCTTTACCCTGCTTACCTCCACTTGCAGAGTGGGACACACCATGCCACATGCCCAGTATCCTCCATCTTTGTAGAGGGTGAGCGGTGTTAATAGATTTGGGTCCTGCAGCGAGTTACCTCTTTCCATTGGTTCTCGTCCCTAGAGTGTAGGGAAAAGTCTATTCTCTCTCTCTGAAGAAGGCCATTGTCCAGACAGCATTAAACCCAATAAAAAAGTTTATTTTACTTGCTTGCAACTTGTCAGGAAAGGTTGGAGATAGAGAAAGTTGAACAGGGAGGCAGGTTCAGGCACACGGCACTTAATTACCCTCGTTGCCACTCAAGCCTGAGTGGGTTTTGCTCACCCGTATAGTCCCCTCTCACAGTCCTAGCAGCTGGTGTGGAGCACAAACATTTGCTTAGAATTTTCCTAAGGATACGATCAGGATATTAGCCTCTAAGTCCTGAACTTCCCAGCACTTGTAACACTTGAGACCTTAGGTGCCAGTGACTTCCTTCACCGATCCCCTGGATAGGTCCTCCCCTGGTTCCCTCTCCTTCAGAGCGGGTCACCCTCCCACGGGTACCCTGGGACTCCTCTTCTGGTGTAGGCCTCAGCTAAAGGTGCTGGGCCTACCTGGAACGATGCAGCCTTGGGCTAAAGGTGCCCGGGACTGAACACACACATTCACCCCTGGCCTGGAGGGCCGGGAGGTGCAAACTGCTCCCCGAATAATGGCGTCTCCCCCTTATGTATCCTCTCCCAGCATGCACAGTGGGTAGACCATGCCCACTGCACAGCTGCCAAGAGGGGACACCCAATAGCGCTGCAATACCATCTGTGGTTCGACATGAGACCTGGGCGACAGCGCCACCTGCAGGCCACAGGGAACTGTACTACCAGGCAACATCACAACAGAGGCCAATTTAGAGAATTCCAACAGCCTGAGCCTAACTATTTGCTCAGGCTACCCCCTAAAATTAAGCATAGCGACCCCAATTATGGGGGGTCCGCTACACACCCATATTTTGTTACCTAACTAAATATTGAGATTTGCATATTAGCTAGAAAAGGAAACTAAGCATTTGACTCAGTCTTACTCTGCCTTTTCGTGTTGACTTTCATAATTTCTGAGACTGCTGCTGTGTGCCACCATCTTTGATGTGATGTCAGCAATCCTAGAAAACTTAGAGATGTCACTAAAGTAATGCTCTATAACAGGGATCTTCAAACTAAGGCCCTTCAGCTGTTGTGGAACTACACATCCCATGAGGCATTGTAAAACTCCGACATTTACAGTCATGACTAGGCATGATGGGAATTGTAGTTCCTGAACAACTGGAGGGCCATAGTTTGAAGATCCCTGCTCTATAGTATTCCCCATCACGTCTTCCCCATTAACTACAATGTAAAGGGGAGATATATTTTTTTTATACTTAAAATATTTTATTGGGGGGCGTGGCCTGGCGTGTGAAGGAGATGGACGCATAACTGAAGAGCTCCGACAGACCCGCGGCCTTAGCTAGTCTACCTGCACCTACTTCGCACCAGAATGAGCAGGAAGCAATACGGGACACCCCGCACCAGATCCCGGCGCACATCAGCCTTCCAGGGTCGGAACATCTCCGACCTCTTTAAAAATACCCCGGCGGCACGGAACAACGTGGCACGAGACAAGATGGCGGAGCCGCATGCAGAAGAGGAGTACAGCGAGGACTCACAGTCGGCTGCGGAGGAAAACGATAGGGGAACTCCACACCCTGACCTCCCACTCACTTATGCCGGTATGTCGGGGTTTGCCGCAGACATTAAGGCAACATTCTCTGCTGCTATTACCGATCTCAAATCCAGCATGCTGGTACTGACTGAAAAGATGGCCACCGCAGAAGCTTCAGGGAGGCAGAGGGACAGAGCCATATTAAGATTGGAGAAGGTGACTTGCTCCCAAACCAGGCACTTTATTGAGATAAATAGACATCTCGAGGAATTAGACAATAGAGGAAGGAGGAACAACATTCGGGTGAGGGGGATCCCCGAGTCAGTGGACACGGAGCAGATAACCCCGGCATTAGAGAGGGTCTTTAACAGCCTACTAGAAAGGCCGGAGGACACAGCAATTGAGTTTGTGAGAGCGCACAGAGCTCTTAGAGCAAAGGGGCCGGACAACATGCCGCCCAGGGATATCATATGCTGCTTGCAGAACTTTCCTCTCAAAGAGGATATCATGAGGAAGGCACGCAGAAATGAGCAAATTGTATTCAATGGAGAGAATATAATGTTGTTCCACGACCTGTCCCAAATCACCCTCAAGAATCGTAGAGCTCTTAGACCCCTGTTAGAGAGATTAAGAGAGAAAGAGCTGCGCTACACTTGGCGATTCCCCTTTGCCCTGCTGGTGCATTACAATGGCAAACAACACACTCTGCGCACCCCAGAAGATCTCCCTGAGTTTTGCCAGAACCTCCAGCTTGGAATGGTAGATCTGCCAGAGTGGTACCAGGAATTCATGCTGCCCATGACGGAAAGGCCCCAACCGAGCTCCCCCCAAGCCTCGCCAGATAAACATCTTTACAAAAAGCTGAAACCCTCCCGGCCGGGCGGTTCTCAGACCGGCACACCAAGTCACAGATCACACGCATCTAGAGGAGGAGAGGAGATGTGAAGGTAGCGCCACACACTTTTTTCAACAAAGGGCGAGGGACGGTTAACCTGCGACAGCCTCAGCTACTCTTTCCCTCACTTTGACCTCCCCAGGCGCGATGGTTATTCCTACGCACAAGACTGAGTGTGCCCGCTGGGCTGGGAGGTGGATGTTGTTTCTTGCCTTGGCTACACTGCTTGTTGCAGTGGCCGCAGGTCTCTCCAAGTTCTCCAGGGTGACCCACGATTGATTTGAATATGATAAGCCATATGGCACCAACAGGAAGGATGCTTAGACTCATCCGATCTCCCACCTTTGTGCCACGTTCTTACACATGGTCATGAGGGTTCAACATCAGACTATATGTGCGAATTGGTTTAGAACTTAAATATACCTTGGGAGATCATGAGAGGTGGAATTCTTAGAGCATGGTTTATGTGGCTTGGTTATGTTAGAATACCACCATACACGAGGGAAAAGGAGGGAATACGTTTCACATAGGCTTTTAGAATATGCGCCCACCCTCGAACTAAGGCTCTAGCTAAATTGATTTATTGTGTTTCCTTTTTTCTCTTTTTTTTCTTTTTTTATTGCTCCTTTACTGGGAAACACAGCTTCATGTTGCAGGGATACTTACACCTCACCCACTGTTCTATTACCATTCTTTGGTTGCATTTATTTCTTATCTAGGTTACGCTTGGTGCAGATTAGACTAATTTTAAATTTATCATAAGTTTTTCTAGGCTGCGGCCTGTCCAGGTTCGTTTTCATAGCCGAGTTTACTTTACAACTCCAGTTTGACCAGTTTAGGTCATCCGCCAACCACCGACCCCCACGAAGTGATACTGACGGGGGTTTTACCTCATCAGAGATCACTTAATTGACTTACTTGGATACGACTTAGTGTCCAAGGGGAATACAGTACCTCTCCCACCCTCCCTTTCAACTAATCCTTCCCCACCCATCCCCCCTCTTTTCCTACACCGCTTCCCCCTTTACCTCTCTTTTCTTTCTCTCTTTTTCTTGCTATATTGATTTTTGGATCTATCAAGCGGGGGTAGCACGATATACAAACTGTAGTGTAGGATTTATAACGCATATAACCTAACAAATCCTAAGTTCTATTTACAGGGAGAGCTACGACAGACTCTTCTAGGAGCACAGCATGGCTTATACTGCCTTGGGTCAGAACGCCACAGTGATCTCACATAATGTGAGGGGCTTAAACGTACCAGAAAAGCGCACAGCCCTTCTCAGAGAATTAAAGAAAGGTAGGCCTAAGTTTGTTTTCCTGCAAGAAACTCACTTCAAGACGCAACAAATACCTAAACTGACAGACACCTTCTTCACGCAGGCATTTCATGCGACGAATGACTTAGCCAAATCCAAGGGCGTATCCATACTTATTAGTAGGGATGCGGCCTTTGAACTTACGGATAGATTGACTGACCCCGGGGGACGTTTTCTTTTTTTAAAGGGCAAATGCGCAGGCAAACCCATTACACTTGCCAACGTCTATTTTCCAAACAAGGCGCACCTTATCTTTTGTAAACGCATCATAAACGAACTCAAGAGCTTCAGTTCAGGTAGCATCATTTTGGGAGGAGATTTCAACGCTCCACTAAATCCACTAGTAGACACCTCTACCGGCAAAACCTACATTACATATAAAATCATCAAACAAATCAAATCCCTACTGAACTCCATGCAACTGGTAGACACATGGAGGTTTTCACACCCTGAAGATAGGGACTTTACTTATTTCTCCAGTCCCCACCAAAGGTATTCCAGGATTGATTATATCTTCCTCACGCAAAGAGACCTGGAAATGATCTCTGGGGCACACATTGGGATTCAGACCACTTCAGATCATGCCCCGGTTGCCCTACACCTGGACTTGACGTCGCCTCCCACTAAGTCCAACACGTGGAGACTCAACTCCTCCCTAATAACTGATCCAACCTTAGCTACACGGATCGCCACTTCCATCCGGGAGTATTTCTTGCAGAATGGGACACCAGGGATTGACCCGATGATTCTATGGGAAGCCCATAAATGCACCGTGAGAGGGGAACTGATAAAAATGGGGGCCCAACGCAAAAAAGACAGGGAAAGGGAAATCGCACAGCTGTCCAAACGCATACATATGTTAGAAACGCACCACAAACAATCTTTATCGGTCCGCTCTGCAGCTGACTTATTGGAGGCCAGGAAGTCACTACAACAGTTGTTTGACACAAAAGCTAAGAGGTTGCTATTCTTTAGGAAGAAAATATATTATGAGTTTGGGGACAAGACAGGCAAATTTCTGGCGAAAGCCTTGAAAAACGACAAAACAACACAGAACATATTAGGCATCCGGACAAAGACAGGGACACTAGACATCACAACGAAACAAATAGCTGACCACTTCCATAAGTATTACACTTCGCTATATAATCTACCGGTACAATCCAAGTCAGGACAGCACCAAGGAGACAGAGGTCAGGCCATTTTGGACTACCTCAGAGACTCAAAACTCCCGACACTACCTGTGGAGGACACCACTCTACTAGAGAAACCTATTGAGATTGCAGAACTACAAACGGTCATCAAAAACCTCAAATCAGGGAAGAGCCCCGGACCTGATGGCTTCACAGCCATTTATTATAAAACTTTCTCAGACTCCTTAATCACACCACTACTACATGCCCTCAATTCTCTCTCTAGGCCTAGGGAAATACCACAAACCTTTTTGTCAGCGCATATTACAGTCATTCCCAAACCAAACAAGGACCCGACTGACTGTGCCAGTTACAGGCCAATTTCCCTCCTAAATCTGGACGTCAAATTGATATTTAAAATCCTGGCCAATAGACTGAAGCCCCTGCTTTACACCCTGGTGGGACCCGAACAAGCCGGGTTCATGCCGGGAAGGGAAACAAGGGATAACATATTTAAAGCGCTCAACTTGATTCATGCCTCAGGTTCCCTAAACATTGAAGGTCTTCTCCTGTCCACTGACGCGGAGAAGGCCTTCGACAGGGTTGCGTGGGATTTCATGATGGAAACCTGCAAACATATTGGCCTAGGGCCTCACATGATAACCTGGATATCTGCTCTGTATAAAGACCCAACCGCGCGACTCAAGATCAACGGCTCCCTCTCAAACACGGTCCAGATTAGGAACGGGACAAGACAGGGATGCCCCCTCTCACCCCTCCTGTTCATTCTGACGTTAGAGCCCTTTATCAGGAAAATTACAATGTCTGACTCGATCACAGGATTCAAATTAGCAGGGAGGGAACACAAGTTGTCGGCTTACGCCGACGACTTGTTGTTCTTCATCACCAACCCACACTCTTCAATACCAGCCCTGATATCTGAATTCACGCAGTTTGGGGTCATCTCCAACTTAAAAATAAATTACTCCAAATCAGAGGCTATGAACCTGACTGTTCCCAAAGAAGACCTCACCGACGTAATGACCAAGTGTCCTTTTAAATGGGTTGACTCTGCTCTTCAATACTTAGGGATTTGGTTGACACCTAAGCTGTCCCAGATATTTGACCGGAATTTCTCACCACTCCTGAAACTGATCAGTGCTGATCTGATGAACTGGCACCCACGACACTTCTCCTGGTTTGGTAGAGCAGCCATCTGTAAGATGGTAATTCTGCCGAGAGTGCTTTATCTGTTCAGGAATCTCCCTATTAAAATTCCTCACAGCTTCTTCCGAACGCTTCGTTCGCTGCAACTTAAATTTATTTGGGCCCATAAAAACCCAAGAGTCAGACTTGCCTTGCTCTCCCGGGCCAAGGATAGAGGGGGAATGGGTGTCCCCAGCTTTAAGCAATACTACCTCGCAGCACACGTAACAAGATTAATAGACTGGCACTGTCACCATGCACATAAGGACTGGGTTGGAATGGAGAAAGCTATGAGCCCCACCTCCCTTAGGTACTTACCCTGGACTTCTTGGCACAACATCCCAGCTGCCCTCAAATCACACCCTCTTATAGGTCCCACCTTGACAAGTTTCCATGTTTTGACAAAACAGGCCAACTTCTCCTCACACATGAGTCCAATTACATCTCTGCTTGACAATCCGGACTTCCAGCCGGGTATAAGGAATCACAATCTGCTTAACACAGACACAAATACCCCGCTATTGGCTAAGCATTGTTTTCTAGGCGACAGATTTAAAAACTTTGTAGATATAAAGGCTGACAATAACCTACCGGGCCTACCGCTGTGGACATATTTTCAAATTCGTAGCTACCTAAACCACCCAGTCAGGAAGGCTCACTTTAACAGACCTCTAACGGAACTAGAGAACATTTGTCTGAAAGGAGAACCCCTGCCCAAAGCCACATCTATCGCACATGGCTGGATTCGGGAGGGTGATGCACCAGGGGACAATAGGCTCAGAGCTGCGTGGACAGAGGACTTAGGCGCCCCCATATCGGACATACAATGGCGAAATGCCTGTATACTAGCACACAAATGTTCACTCAGCTCCAGAACCCAAGAAACAGCATATAAATTGCTGACACGCTGGTACGCCACGCCTGTGAGGCTACACTCTTGGTTCCCACAGACACCTGATACATGCTGGAGGTGCCAAAACGCGAAAGGTACTCTACTACACATTTGGTGGCAATGCCCGGGGATCCAACCCTTCTGGACCCAGGTACGAGAGCTGATATTTCAGATTACTGAAACAAAACTAAAGCTTGATGCCATGGGGTGCCTCCTTCATGTCACAGACTTCTCCATCAAAAGATACAAAAATTCTCTGACCAAACACTTACTGAACGCTGCCAAAGCCCTCATACCATTATATTGGAAATCCTCACGCATTCCGTCCAGACAGGAATGGCTACGTAAGGTTTCGGAGATCTGTGATATGGAGGACGCTGTAGCTCAAGCTGGAGACAACGCTACAACATTTCATGACACCTGGTCACCCTGGTTTGCGTTTAAGTACTCCTCAGACTACCTGAACCTGATGGACACAATCCAATGACTATAAGGGACCCTCCCTACTTAAAGAAGGTGATACCACTCTGGAATCTGATCCTCAAACTTATATCCACAATAGGTACCCACTTGCAACATAGAAAACTACCTTAGCGAGAAATGTACTACCTCGAACCCCCACGCTGTTACTCCCTATTCGGGACTTGATTAGGCTACACAATTTGCAGGTTCCTTATGGATTCTGCTTCGATGCTCCACCCCGCACCCTCTTTCCCTTTCTTCTATACTTCTCTTCCTCTCTAGTCTTTCCTAGTTCGTCTTCCTCCAACTCTGCTTGTACCAAAACCAATGGGCAAATTTAATATATGGTACGAAGGTCGGATCTATCCATTCACCCATTACAATAGATGTCAGAACTGTTATATTTACTTAATCCGCAGGTACTATGTTTCTGTTTTCATAATACTGAGTTCTCCGGATGTCTCTTGTTAATGTACCAGACAGTAAATGCTTGGAACAATTATGGTATATTGGTTTATGTACTGCTACTTATATTTCTAGGAGCTGCGACTCCATATCTTTGTAAACGTATTCTTGCATTTCCTGATACTTTCAATAAACTTGATGTTATAAAAAAAAAATATATATATTTTATTGAAGAAAAAAGGAACAAAGGTTTGCGGTACAAGATACCAGAGCATGTCACAACACTTACAGTGCAGTATATGGATAACCCAAAAGAAGGTGATAGTCCATAACATGTAAAATGATTCAAGAAGTATCCAGTATATAAATGACTAGTCAAAGTCACAACTACAAGATTCCAGGTTATAGACTATCTATACAAGTGAACTAACCAAGCAGTATCAGCAAACCAAACATAAAAGAAAAGGGAAAACAAAAAGTAGACTAAAATAGAACTACAACAAAACAATAAAAATAAAAATAAACTTAGGTCATTCTTGAAGATGCAACAGCCACCATGGGTTCCATTTGGCGTCATGGATAGGCATGGTGTCATGTAGCCTGTGGAATATTTGTTCGGACAACATTATTTGATCAATCCTTGTTAGGATCTGAGCAAATGGGACCGTAGGCAAATTCCAGTTCAAGGCAATAGCCCAGTGCAGGGCAATACAAATGGTGTGCAACAGTTGCCTTAAGGGTTTAGGGGTGTCAGGGATCTTTTCAAATAGTAGACAGTGTCTGTGTGTCAGAGCCATGCTCCTCTCCGCTAGTTTATCCATAAGGTCAAGAGCTTCCTTCCAGGTGGGTAGAATCTTCTCACATTCCCAAAATATGTGTAGAAATGAGCCCGGGCTAGCACAGCCTCGGAAACAGAGTGGGGGGATTGTGGAAAAATCTGATTCAAACGCTGGGGTGTGTAGTACCAGCGTATGAACAGCTTAACCGCTGTTTCCCTGATAGTGAGAGATTTGGTGCACTTGCGTCGGTTCTGACAATTTGTCTCCCAATCTCTGTGTTCATAATCTAGGCCCAATTCGGATTCCCACTGGGTCATGTGTTTGAGTTTGGGGCAATCACCTTTGACCTCCATAGATTTGTACAGGGCTGAAATTAAACCTTTCTGCCTAGGGGAGGTCCGGCATAATGATTCAAATGAGGTATTAGTGTCTGAGGGAGTCTGTGCGTAATGTATTTAAAAAAAGTGGCGTATTTGTAAGAATCTGTAAAATTCTCTATCTGGGACATCTTTTAAGGCTCGCAGTTGTGAGAAAGAGATAAATCTCTCCCTGTATTGAAAAACCTCCAGGGCCATCAAGCCCTGGCGCCTCGACCACCGGAACGAGTCAGGATCAGTGAAGGTGGAAGGCAGTCTAGGATCTCCCAGGAAAGAAGTTCCGGGGGGGGGGGGTCTCTGAGACCAAAGCTAGAGAAGATTTATGGCAGTTCCAGAGTTTCAGCCCTTGAGTTACCAAAAGGTTCTTATCAGCTAGCTCCAAAGCCTGTGGTCTGGAAGACCACAATAGTCCTGGTAGGTAAAAGGGAACAATCGAGTCTTGCTCGAATCCAACCCAAGGGACTTTAGGGTTCTTAATGTTCCATTGGGCTTGTTGGGAGAGTCTACTCGCTACATAATAAAGCCAAATTTGGGAAACTCCAAGACCACCCAGTCTAAAAGGTCTATAAAGTACCTCTCTAGAGAACCTAGAGGGCTTTACTCACCATATGAATCTATTTAAATGGGATTGAAACTTAAGGAGATATGCTTTGGGGATCAGGAGGGGCAGGGCACAAAATAAGTATAGCAGTTTTAGGAGGATAGTCATTTTCACTGCAGTTATCCTACCAAGGAAGGAAATATTATATGAGGACCAAGTCTTCAGTAAATGTTTTAGATTGGCAATCAGGGGAGGGAAATTTAGGTGGAATAAATTGTTGTAGTTCCCAGGGAGCCTAACCCCTAGATAGGGAAGGGAGGATTGGGCCCAGGAGAAAGAGAATGATTGTTTTAAGACTTCCAGCTCAGCAGGGGGGGACCCAGCGGGGAGGGCCAGAGATTTGGACACATTGACCAATAGGCCTGAAATATTTGCAAATGAGGAGAGGGTGTGAAGAAGATTTGGTATCGTGATCATGGGATTTGTAAGGAAAAGGAGGACATCATCCGCGTACATGCAAAATTTGTATGCAGAAGAGGCTTTACTGTAGCCAGTGATGTTAGGGTGTCGTAGAATTGCTGTGGCAAAGGGTTCAATGGCCAGGGAAAAAATTAAAGGGGAAAGCGGACACCCCTGCCTGGTGCCTGTGCCAAGCTGGAAGAACTCAGAATTACACCCAGGGATTTTAATCCGTGTACTAGGGTTCTGATAGAGGGCTTGGAAGGCTCTAAGGAAGTCGTCCTGAAAACCATACCATTGTAAAAGGAGAGACACATAGCTCCAAGACACACTGTCAAATGCTTTGTGCATATCTAAGCTTAAATTAACAGTTTCTTGGAGAAAAGAGTAGCATCCTGAATAATATTCGTCACTAGGCGTATGTTATCTGTAATGAGGCGAAGGGGTATAAACCCTGATTGATAAGGTGAGATCAGCGAGGAGATCACTCTCCCTAGTCTGTCAGCAAGGATTCTACTAAAAAAATGTAAGTCATTATTGATGACTGAAATAGGTCTAAAGTTTTGAGGTAATATGTGATCCCTATTTGGTTTGGGAATGAGGGACATATTTGCTAAGAGATTTTCCTCAGGAAAACCTTCACCATGCAAGTCCGAATTAAAAAGCTGGACCAGTCTAGGAGAGAGTTGTGTAGAGAATTTTTTATAATATATGGCCGAGAAGCCATCTGGCCCAGGGGAGGAACCATTCTTAAGGGATTTAATAACATTCAGGACTTCTGATGGAGAGATAGGTTGGTTGAGGATGTCTAATTGTGAGGAGGTGAGGGTAGGCAGTGGGAGGTTGTCGAACCATGATTTGGCCTCCTCTGAGGGAGTAGAATGTTGGGGCCCAAATAGCGAAGAATAATAATCTTTGAAAATTTTAAGGACTTCCTGAGGGTGAGATGCAAACCCACCAGAAGGGGAGGCCAATTTGTATAAATGAGGGGGCTGGACAGACTGGTTCAACTTTCTAGCGAACATGGTGGAGGCTGTGTTGCTATGGAGTAAAAATTTGGCTTTGGACCACCGTAGGGCCTTTTCAGTTTTAGCTTAAAGCAGAGTCCAATTCCAGGCACTTTTGGTCTATAGACCATCTGGTAGATTCCTATTGTAGGGCAATAGGGTTTTTATACAAACTATACAACTCCACAGAAAGCTGCACAATTTTCTGTCTGTTGGATTTATAATGGGCCGAAGCCATGCTAATAAGCCCACCCCGCAAATACTGCCTTATGGGCTGCCCAAACAGTGGAGATTGGAGTCTCTGGGAGATCGTTGGTGGCAAAATACGTATCTATGGAATGAGTCACCTCTGTCTCTATAACAGAGTCAGAGAGAAGTGCCTCATTGAGTCTCCATGTAAAGGGTGTGGGGGCTAATTTGATAAATTCTGTGGTGAATGCAGTAATGTGGTGATTGGACCAGACACAATTATGAATAGATGCTGAGCTAGAATTTGCTAAAATAACAGGGGTGGAAAGGATATAGTCTAGTCTGGCATAACTATTGTGGGGATAAGAATAAAAAGTAAACTCTTTTGCTCCTATGTTATAGGCATACCAAGTGTCTATTAATTGGAGGTCTATAAGCTTGCGAGAGAGAGATTTAGGGAAGGCTTTGGAAGTTAAGGAAGCATGACTCCTGTCAAGGGTGGGGTTAGAGACCATGTTAAAGTCTCCTCCAACAATCATATGGGGGATTGGAATTTTTCCAATATAGTCAGAAAAGACATGAAAAAGGCGGCAGTGGAGTCATTACGGGCATAGACACTTGCGATAGTACATTCCCTATTATGGAGCATTCCTTTGATAATGACAAAACGACTTTGCTTATCCCTATAAGTTTGGCGAATCTCCATAGGAAGAGAAGTGTGCAAGAATATGGCAGCGCCTCTGCTTTTAGAGGAATGGAGAGTATAGAAAGCTTGAGGGTAAGCTCTATGGAAAAATTTGGGGTGGGAAACCTGTGAGAAGTGGGTCTCCTGGAGTAGTAACATTTTTGCACCAAGTTGTTTATAGTGAGAGAAGGCTTTATTCCGTTTTATAGGGGGAATTAAAGCCTTTGACATTGTGTGATATACATTTAATAGCCATAACAACTTATGCCCCATACACACGATCGTTTTTCATGCCGTTAAAAATGCCATTTTTAAAAATGGGCATTAAAACCGATCGTGTGTATGCTCCAGAGCATTTTTAACGACGTGAAAAACGGCCATTAAAAATTTCGAACATGCTCTATTTTTTCACGTCGTTTTTCATGTCGTTTTTTTTAACGACGTGAAAAACGATGGTGTGTATGCTTTGACGAGGTGAAAAAAAATGCGCATGCTCAGAATCAAGTATGAGATGGGAGCGCACGTTCTGGTAAAACTAGCATTTGTAATGGAGATAGCACATTCGTCACGCTGTAACGGACTGAAAAGCAGGAGGCTGAAAAGCGCGAATCGTCGCTCAACAAACTTTACTAACATGAAGGGTGGCGCCATCCGAACGGAACTTCCCCTTTATAGTGCCATCGTACGTGTTGTACGTCACTGCGCTTTTCTTGAACGTTTTTTAAAATGATCGTGTGTACGCAAGACAGGCTTGAGAGGAAAAAATGGCATGAAAAACGATCGTGTGTACGCCGCATTAGTGGTAAAAAACCTTCAGGAGGGGGAAAGACACACATCCAGAGGTGATACCCCAAAAAGGATACACTCCCACAGGTCTCTCCTCCGTATCAGACGCTGTCATACCGAGCACGAAAGACATTAGATAACTTATATATAATAATAAAACGATATTACATTCAGGGTTAATGAACTGTATGTCAATAGTAAGGCATATTAGGTTGAGATAGAACCATGCTAGAGTCTTATTTATACCTGATAGAACCAAGTCCAACAAAACTGGAAACAACATAAAAAAAAAAGAAAAAAGAAAATGAGAGAATCTGGATCAGGAACAGTCTGCATCCTGATAAAAACAAGGAAGAACTGAGACATACACGTCCCAAACCCAGCAGCATCATTGAGTTTGTGATGGAAGGGTCCACAAATCTTGTGGTGAGGTTGCAAAAAGCAAAAAGAGATAGAGCTTTAAGGCGAAAATGTGCTGGGGGGGGGAAGAACATGCGTCAGCACCAAGGGACAGGCTCCTTGCCGTGTGGGTTGTTAGAACCTGGAGGTGCATGTCTGTTTGTAAAGCATATCAGGTGATAAACAAGGCTGTCAGAGGACTGCAGATCAGATCCTAGAGGAGGCTTCATCATACCTGATTCTTCTTCTGCCCCGTCTGGTAGGAGGTGTGTGCCATATTTGTGAGGGCCTGGGGGTCAGGGGTGGACGGCGTATGGCTTCGGCATCAAGTAGGCCCAATTTCACCAGAATCTCCTGACCTTCCGAGACAGTAGTGGCAGAATATGTGGAGCCATTATGAGGAACCACCAGCTTGAAGGAAAATCCCCATCTATAACGGATGCCAGCTGCTTGCAGGGCGGTGGTGACTTCCTTCATACCTCTGCGTCTATCCAGAGTAGCGGGCGAAATGTCCGGGTATATCTGGACTGTGAAGTCATTTAGTGTGATCCGCGGGGTGTTTCTTGCAGCTCTCAGGATTTCTTTGTTTGTTAAAAAGTCCTTCATGCAAAAGAATTATGTCACGTGGGGGTTTATCCTCTGGTGGTTTAGGCCTAAGGGCTCTGTGGATTCTGTCCCAGGTAAAAGCTGCAGACTCACATTCAGGCAGGAGAGATTTAAACAATCTGATGACATTGAGAATTAAATCTGTGACAGTCTTTGGGAATCCTCGCAGGCGCAAATGATTGCGTCTGTTTCTGTTGTCGAGGTCCTCGACTTGTGCCTGGATCTGATTAAAGGCAGTGGACAGGTTTTCATGTTCCCTGCTAAGGTCATTATATCAAGAGCAAGCTCATCATGCTTAGTTTCCAGCCTGTCTGTACGGGTGCCCAGGATTGCTATCTCCTGAGAGAGGGCCTGAGAGGTCTTATGCAGTTCAGACTGAAACTTAGAAACCAGGCGGTGTACATAGTCTCTAGGCTGGCATCTAAGTCCGCTTTTGGAGAGCAATGCAGGGTACTCACAGTCTGATGGAGGAGGAGGAGAACCAGGGTCCGGAGGCAGAGAGGGAGCCGCGGCGCCATTTTGGGACATGCCATACTGCTCCCTGGTGGTAGTGTGTAAGCGAGGTTTGGGCGGCTCCCCTGTTCTTTTTCTTGGATGAAGGCATGTACCGTGATCACCTGCTCCGGGGGTGATAGTAAAATAAGGTTTTAGGCAGTTATTAGCCCCCGTTGAGCTGAGTTAGTCCCGCTGAGTGTGGAGCTGATCTGTTAGGCATCCATCTCGCTCAGCGCCACGCATGCGCCCCCGTAAAGGGGAGATATATTAAAAATGGTGCACACAGAATCTGTTGCGGCTGTACATGGTAACCAATTAGCTTATAGGTTTTAGCCTGAGTTCAGCTGAACTTGCACGATTTCAAACCCGCATTTCAGTCCGACTTCGGGGGCGATTTGAAAGACATCTGTGCGGGTTCATGCACAGATGTCTATTGAAATTGCAGCTGAAGTCACCAAAAGTAGTGCAAGAACTACTTTTGGAAATCGGTGCGGTGCCGCAAAGTCGGCGTCACACGGTGCCGTTGTCGGCAATAGGCTGCTTTTTGGCGTGCGATTAAATATGTCAAATTGCATGTCAAATCACCCCGATATGAACGGGGGCTGAGGCCATGGGTTCACACTGGTGCGACACGACAGCCGTCCTACTTTGGATCCGACTTTGCCCTGCGACTTAAAGCCGACATACGTCCGACTTTCAATGAACGGGGTCAGACTTGGACCCCGCCAACACCAGGCACTGTGTTTGGTATGAATCTTGAGGGGGAACTCCACGCCAAATTTTAAATAAAAAAACTGCATGGGTTCCCCTCCAAGAGCATACCAGGCCCTTGGGTCTGGTATGGATGCAAAGGGGTACCCCTACGCCAAAAAATCGGCGTGGGGGTCCCCCAAAATCCACACCAGACCCTTATCCGAGCACGCAGCCCGGCCGGTCAGGAAAGGGGGTGGGGACGAGCGAGCGCCCCCCCCTGAACCGCATGCCCTCAACATGGGGGGGTGAGTACTTTGGGACAGGGTGGTGCTCGGGTGACATCACCCGGTGACCACGCCCCATGCCTATATAAGTCATTGTGCGTCGGCATTACAGCGGGAGACCTCGTCGTGTCAACATCTCAAGAAGAGAAGAGGGAAGAAGATGACGGGGAAGACCGGGCCCCCGCTAGCAAAAGAGCTGGCAGAAGATAGCGGAGGTGCCCGGCAGAAGGCAGAAAGCACCGGAGAGCGGGAGAAGAACCGGAGAGCGCGGAGAAGGCACCGGAGAGACCCCCGAAGTCGGAAGAAGACCCCCGAAGTCGGTAAGAAGACCCCCGGAGCTGCCTAACAAATTACTTTAAAAAGCTGTCTAGTGTGTTTTTTTTATTGACACTTTTCCCCCAGGTGAATGGGTAGGGGTATGATGTACCCCATACTCATTCACATAGGGTGGGGGGCTGGGATCTGGGGGCCCCCCTATTAAAGGGGGCTCCCGGATTCCGATAAGCCTCCTACCCGCAGACCCCAACAACCAACGGCCAGGGTTGTCGGGAAGAGGCCCTGTCCTCATCAACATGACAGGGTGCTTTGGGGTGGGGGGGCGCAGGGCACCCCCTGCCCCAAAGCACTCACCCCCCCATGTTGAGGGCATGCGGCTTGGTATGGTTCAGGGGGCGGGTGCTCGCTCGTCCCCACCCCCTTTCCTGACCGGCCAGGTTGCGTGCTCGGATAAGGGTCTGGTGTGCATTTTTTCGGCGTAGAGGTTCTCCTTTGAATCCATACCAGACCCAAGGGCCTGGTATGCTCTTGGAGGGGGAACCCATGCCGTTTTTTTATTTAAAATTTGGCGTGGAGTTCCCACCCAAGATCAGCAGAGCACAAGTCGCATGCCAAAGTCGGATCATGCAAGACGGCGTTCCGACTTTGATCCGACTTCAATGATATTCAATGGAGTGAAGTAGGATCAAAGTCGGACCAAAGTAGTACAGGAAGCATTTTCAAAGTCGGTCCGACATGTGTCGGACCAGTTAAGACGGCTCTCATAGGGAAACATTGATTTTCACATGTCATGCGTCATGAGCTCCCAATGTCGGAGTGTTTGTCGGACCTTATTGTCAAAACTTAATTGAACAAGCTAAAGGTAAAACCTGATTCTTTACTATGCACAGCTGCACCAGATTCTTTGTGCACCATGTTCGGTAAATCTCCCACAAAGGATTTGTCTAGGGAGGTAAAGAGAGGGGCAAAAGAATTGGGTTAGCACATAGGGTTTTTTAGACACTCCCAGAAAAGGAGATGACTTTATGTGCAAGAAGTTAGAGGGCTGTGCTATGGAACAGACTAATAATTGTTTCTAGCAAATTCAAAGGCACATTGCAAATGAATAAAAATAATTATGGAAAAGAAAACCAACTGCACATGAGCACTTAAAATATATATTTTTTCTGTGTTTTTACTTGCAATGTTTTAAGTTGATGACATGGTCTCTTTAAAGATTTAGTTGACCTTTGCAGAAAAAAAGAAAAGATGAACTAACACAGCACACCCACCCAGTACCTACCTCCAGAGATGCTGAGCTGTCAGTGTCCACCTTGGGGGTTCAGCAGGCTGAGGGTTTGAAATCCCCACTCCTCTCCCTCTTCTTTGTGCAATGCTTCAAGGATGGACCAGAGCGGTATACTGTGCAGACTAATCAGAATCACTCTATTCTGAAAAGGTGAACTGAAACTTTAACAACTGTTGAGATATTATCCACACAAGTAGTGCATTGTTTTCAGTGAGTTGCCTGACTTATAGACATTTTTTTTCCATTGTAAAGTAGGCATATGAAATGAACAACAATAGTTCCCATGTACATATATAAATACCAACTATAAAGATACATGTATATGGTCTTTTAACCACTTGACCTCCAGAAGATTTACCCCCTTCAAGACCAGGCCATTTTTTGCGATACAGCACTGTGTTACTGACTATTGCATGGTCGGGCAACACTTTACACAAATAATATTTTTGACCTTTTTTCTGACAAATAGAGCTTTCTCTGGGTGGTATTTGATCACCTCTGCGGTTTTTATTTTTTGCCAACAATTTTCTTTAAAAAAAAAAACAATATTTTTTACTTTCTGCTATAAAACATACCCAATAATTTTTTTAAAAAAAATCTAATTTCTTCATCAATTTAGGTCATTATGTATACTGCTATTTTTGTTAAAAAAAATCCCAATAAGCGTATATTGTTTGGTTTGCGCAAAAGTTATAGCGTCTATAAACGATGGGAAATTTTTATTTATTTATTTTTAAAATTTTTACAAGCAATGCCGGTGATCAGTGACTCATAGCAGGACTGCGATATTGCGGCAGACAAATCAGACACCTACTGTAACTGACACTTTTGACACTTTTTGGAGGACCAGTGACACTAATACAGTAATCAGTGCTAAAAAATATGCAGTGTCACTATACTAATGACACTGGCTGGGAAGGGGTTAACATCAGGGGCGATCAAAAGGTTAACTGTGTGCCTAGCCTGTGCTTATTCACTGTGTGGGAGGTAATTTGACTAGGGCAATGGAAAGATCCATGCTTCTGTTTTGCAGGAACACAGGATCAATACCTTCCCTTCTGACAGAACGGCCATCTGCCTTGTTTACATTGGAAGATTGCCATTCTGCCTGTGTACTGTGTAATCCGTGGGTGCCGGTGAACAGAGAGTCCGTGGTACCCGTCGCTGGGCTCCCGTTGTGTGTGTGATTACAGAGGGAGCGGGTTGCCCCAGACCCAAAAGTGTCAGATCACATTCTAGGTACATGATCTAGCACAGAGTGGCCACCCTGCCGCAAGGTGGTCCGCAAGTGGCTAAAGGAAAGCTCCAGTTAAGTGGGTGAAATACACATATAGGAACTATATTATCTGCCAAAAGAATTGGTAATTCTGCCCAGGCACATTTGCAATTTGCATACCTCTGTCAGACCTAGCAGGACACTTCACAGCTTTCATGTGCTAGCATGCTGTATTCTTTATGTAAATACCCTGTGCTAGCAGAATAGTGAGGAACCAAATCACTGCACAGCACAGACCTCAAAACATACCCTACCCACTTGAAATGCTGGAAATCCAGACTGGTGCACTTTGTATTGAGCATAAGACCACATCTCCAGTAAGACACATTCTTTACGGTTTCTGCAGCCTGACTGAATTGATGTAATAAAAAAAAAAAACTGGTTCTATTAGGCTATAAGTGTACAAACACATGGCTCTGTGGTTTGGCTAGGTCTTAGCTATTTACTTCTCTATGTCACTTTTACAAAAGTTTTCTAAACACAAAGTTTTCAAGCTCATAATTCTTATTGATGTTCAAAGAATTTAGGCTGTTTTCACAATGCTTCTTTGCAAAAATTTGGTAAAAACGCATTTGTGTTTTTTGCCACATTTTGCCATGCTTTTGCTGTGTTTCTGGTGCATTTTGCACTTGTGAATAAGGACACTTGGCTCACGAAAACGCACCAAAAACGCAACCGCGGGTGCATTTTTTAATGCATTTTTGCAGCCTTTTCAATGTGTTTTCCAATCATTTCAACAGAGAAGTGCCTTTTATGTACATCTGAGTTCATGACAGCATGCTCAATATATTTGCCAAAATATGAAAAATACTCTAGAACCTTTTGACAGCATAAACCACATTCCATGATTTCTAACAGTATTAAATACCTATAATATGATTACTTATTGTTACATTGTGCAATGTAAAAAATAAAGTTAAGTATAAAGCTATACAATTCATATAGAAATATATTTGTTGCATGTTCATAACAATACACTAAATACTGGAATACTTAATGCTCCCTTCATAACACTGAGAATAATGTCATGAATAGAAAACTGTTCATCATTTCAATGTGAAGTCCTTCAGACAGCTCGAGTCACCTTGTAATGAGTATTCTCTCCACAATAATCTCTCTTTTCTCGAAAAATTGTATAAATAGAATTACAACACAATTGCCTCCTTTTATCTGATGAATGTGAAACAGCAATTTTATGTTAGTATGCCTTTTTAGATGATCTATTGGACTTTAATAAAATTTGATCAATGCATTTAAGTCAAATTGAATTATATGTAAGTGGATAGGGTTGACATATGTTTCAATATCTGCGAGTGATACATTATTCTCTAGTGGGCATAAAATTTAATGAAATATAAATACCCATTAATCCTCATGTTTCAACCAATCAGTCACCGCTGCTCCTGCCTGCTGTTAGCAGAAACAGGCCCAGAAAGTCATCTGTTTTATCTAAGCAGGTGCTCCAAACTGGAAAAGCATCAGAAAACATGGGGTGGTAGGAACGCACAGGGTCAAGGGAACTGTGCCAAAGTAATTGTTGTCTACAATGCCAGTCGAAAAGCATAATAACATCCTAATTATCCTTTCATATCATTAGACATGAAGACTTTCCTGATGTTACACTGTCTGCTGCAGCTAGAGTCACAATATGTCTTGACAAAATATATTTTTCGAAACTTGTTTTCTGTTGTGGGTACTAATAGCAATTCAAAAAGTATTGGAGAAAGAAATACTTTTTACCTTAGAAATGTACAGGAAAAAGTAATACATTCTTGTTAAGCTGAGCCTGAAAGGTCTAACAGCCTTTGTGAAACATAGATGGAGAGACTGATATCTGTACACAGACCCATAATTATATGTTTTATTTTTCATTTTGTTGCTGTGATGGTTATTGAACAAAGCAAAAGCCACATGATATTTTTTCAATATATCCCCATTCAGATTACATTCAAACAAAAATGCATCTCCTCTCCAGCTCTAAAAAGTTTCCAAAAACTATCTATACATCCCTTGCGATAAAATCAAATGTACATTTTTTGTATTACTGTGTATATTTAGGTTTCCCGAAAAGAAGATTGATTGATAGTAATACCATACAGTATATAACCCTAAACCACATAGGGTCATACTAAATACTGCTGGTAAAAAATATTGCACAAAATATTATAAAATATTATAAAATACTGCAAGACATTTGGCCCTATATCACTGACAGTAGCAGCAGCATGTTTACCTGATTTTACAGCAAATTCAATAATTTACTTGAAGCTTTGAACATAACTTTCATATGTGGAACTAAGTTAATTAAGAGTCATTTTAGAATTGACTCAACCACCCCGCCTAATCAATTGCACATGTCTATAGCTAAAGGCTAAGTTCACCTTTTAAAAACTAATAAATGCACATGTTTTTTTTCAGATAAAATAATGTACATTTATATATTTTTTTCTCAGAAGTCTGCAAAACTTCACACACACCATCAGCAGATCATGGGTGCAAGGCCAGGCTCCTGCAGAGAAAGCCTACAGCTTAATTCTCATACCTGTGTACAGACTTTCTGTTTAAAAGCTGTAGGAAATGTCAATGCTCACCAGCACCCTTGCCATATTGCACCACAACATTCACTCTGAATGTCACCACATTTCACCAATGCATTTAATATGTATTGTAGTAGACAGCAATGTTAAAGTGTGAACAGGCTCTAACATGTTCTAATAAGATTGCGTACACACCTTGATTTTTGTATGTATATGCACAAAAATAAAAAAATATTTACATTCTCTTTTAATAATCTGATATAGTGATAAATTTAGTTTTGATTTTCAAAAAATCAAGAACAATACTCACATCTCCTTTCTATGTTTTTTGCAGCCCATTGTTTTCCCCAACACTTCTTATGTCTTTAGGTTAATATATTAACAAAAACCAGGAGTATTATATGTTTAAATAAAATTCAAATATTGATGAGTTAATAAAGCTATTTTATTGTTAAAAGGGCACATAAACAGTTGCACTGAGTGAGATTATCTTCCTATTAAAAAATAAATAAAAATATTGGTGATGCAAATCTGTTTCTTCAGTGTGCTGTACTGGCACATTCATGACTGCCAAACAAATATATTTCAAGAAAAAATGTGCTGAGGGGTGGAAAGATAAAGAACTTTGATTTATTCTATCAAATTTTAATACATTGTTTTCCAGACCTTTGCGGCTGGCAAACTGACACACTCTTAAAGCATTAAAATATTTTACATACAAATGAATAATCTTTTTGAATGCCCCAATACATCAGGTCTTTGATTACCAAACATTGCATTGTATATTTGGAATATGGTTTTAAGGGCACACACACACACACATGTATCTATTTGTGTGTGTGTTTGTGATATATTTATATATATATATATATATATATATATATATATATATATATATACAGTATACACTATATTACCAAAAGTATTGGGACACCTGTCTTTACACACACATGAACTTTAATGGCATCCCAGTCTTAGTCCGTAGAGTTCAATATTGAGTTGGCCCAACCTTTCCAGCTATAACAGCTTCAACTCTTCTGGGAAGTCTGTCCCCAAGGTTTAGGAGTGTGTCTAAGGGAATGTTTGACCATTCTTTCAGAAGTGCATTTGTGAGGTCAGGCACTGATGTGGACAAGAAGACCTGGCTCGCATTCTCCACTCTAATTCATCCCAAAGGTGTTCTATCGGGTTGAAGTCAGGACTTTGTGCAGGCCAGTCAAGTTAGTCCACCCCAAACTCACTCATCCATGTCTTTATGGACCTTTCTTTGTGCACTGGTCCAAATAATTTGGTGGAGGGGAGATTATGGTGTGGGGTTGTTTTTCTTCAGGGGTTGGGCTTGGCCCCTTAGTTCCAGTGAAGGGGACACTTAAGGTATCAGCATACCAAGACATTTTGGACAATTTAATGTTCCCAGCTTTGCAGAAACAGTTTGGGGATGGCCCCTCCCTGTTCCAACTTGAGTGCGCACCAGTGCACAAAGCAAGGTCCATAATGACATGGATGAACGAGTTTAGGGTGGAGGAACTTGACTGGCATGCACAGAATCCTGACCTCAACCCGATAGAATACCTTTAGGATGAATTAGAGTGGAGACTGTGAACCAGGCCTTCTTTACCACATTAGAGCCTGACCTCACAAATTAGCTTCTGGAAGAATGGTGCAACATTCCCATTGACACACTCCTAAACCTTGTGGACAGCCTTTCCAGAAAACTTGAAGCTGTTATAGCTGCAAGGGTGGGTCAACCCAATATTGAACCCTACAGACTAAGACTGAGATGCCATTAAAGTTCATGTGCGTGTAAAGGCAGGTGTCCCAATACTTTTGGTAATATAGTGTATCTTATATTATATACAGTATATAAATATACAAGTACACATATATATCTGTGTGTGTGTACAGTGTTTGTATGTACAGTGTGTGCATAATATATGTTACATAACTTTTTTTAAGGTTGGGGAAGGGTTAGAGCCTCTTTCAGGCTGTTGTATGTGTCATTAAGATGATTTGCCCTTTCTATTTGTCCTGATGATTATTGAAACCAAGAGAGAAAGTGAGGGAAGATCCAAAGTGGTATAACTATCATAAGAACAGTTAACTCTTTTAATTGGAATATTTTATTGGTGACAACAGTCACTTGGGTAGCTATACTATACATTTACTTCCCATTGAGTCTCTGGGGACGGGAATTATAGGGAAATCCCAATGACAGGAAATAGAAAGCAGTACAACTTATTAAAGGTTCTACGCTTTAAGGTTTACAGTTGTAATATTGCCAGTACTATATAATATGTAGTGCACTAATTTGGACTAAGCTGTAACTGGTACCATATGTCATTTCATTTTCTGCACTCATTTTTACCATCATTATTTACCATTTGTCCCAGTGGACATTCTAAAAGAGGAATGCGACAATAAATAAAAAACAAATACATACAATAAGAGAACACCTATGTTGTTGTCAGCACTGTCATATAAATGTAAATGAGCTTGAAAATGTAACAGGTGAAACACAAGCAAAGGAAACAAAAATCAATACCGTGTATTTTTAAAGGAAATATAAAAACACTAACTGGAAATATAATTTTTTTTTAAAACATTGTGTACTATTAACAATTGCAATGCCATGTTTTTGTTTTTAAGACAATACTGCTATTGCCTTTTTTTTATCACTTTTTGCACCCCATGCATGATGATCTCCCCTGACCTATTTGCAGCCACGTGTCTTCTACATGTATGTGCTCCAGTGTCAGCTGAATGTCATCGCTCAAGGTGGGCTTGTTATTGCATTTGCACAGCCTCATATATTTTCCATTGGAAGCACATGTGTGGTGTCAGGCTGGGACACTGGTGCCCACCAGAGAAAGTTAGGTTTTGGGGTCCACTTGCTGAACCCCTTTAAATTATTATTTTTTTTTTTTCATGCCACAACAGCAGTGTTTATCCAACAGCATTGCCTTCATGACTTGTAGTTAACCTCATACAGCAGTATCGCCCACTTTAAGAAATGCAGTAAAATACCAGTAAGCGTTTTTCCAAAAAACACTTCTAACATGCTGTATTTTTCCAAAATATGCAGTATTTATCTCATGAAACCAAACTGTATTTTATCTCATGCAATATCCAGAGGGATGGATACAGTGGAGAAGAATTATAATCCCTGTCAGTTTTAATTGCTAATAAAGAGGTAAAATGTAAACCTTAGAAATATGCCAACTCACTAATTTAGTGCAGTTGCTGCAGCATATGTGTTAATACAAAAGAAAAAAGGTGACTAGAATACCAAAGGAAAGCTGCTTTCACAGGACACACATGGGGGGTTAATTACAAAAGGCAAATCCACTTTACACTACAAGTGCAAACTACAAGTGCAAAGTGCACTGAAAGTGCACTTGGAAGTGCAGCCGCTGTAGATCCGAGGGGGACATGCAAGAGAAATAAAAAACAGCATTTTAGCTTGCATATGATTGGATGATAAAATCAGCAGAGCTTCCCCTCATTTCAGATCTACCCCTCAGATTTACAGCGACTGCACTTCCAAGTACACTTTCAGTGCACTTTGCACTTGTAGTTTGCACTTGTAGTGCAAAGTGGATTTGCCTTTCGTAAATAATCCCAATGGTGTTTTAAAAACAACTAAAGCCCTGTACACACGATCGGATTTCCTATGGATTTTAAACTGATGGATTTTTCCATCGGATATCCGATGAGGCTGACTTCCATCAGTCTTGCCTACACACCATCAGTCAAAAAACCGATCGTCTCAAACGCTGTGACGTAAAACACTCCAACGAGCCAAGAAAAATTAAGTTCTATGCTTCTGAGCATGCGTCGACTTGATTCTGAGCATGCGTGTGTTTTTTATCCGATGGAGTTCCCCACAGACGATAGTAATTTTCTATCGTTTTTTCTTCCATCCGATAAATTTAAAACATGTTCTATTTTTTAACACGGAATGAAAAAAGACAGATGGGGCCCATACACGATCGGTTTGTCTGATGAAAAAAGTCCATCGGACTGTTTTAATCGGTAAAACTGATCGTGTGTACAGGGCTTAATTTAAATGAAGTAAATACAAAATATCTTTATAAATGTTAAATATTGAATGAAAATAGTATCACGAATCACACACGTTGTCTTGTTTATTGGTGGAAGAAGGGTATTTATATATATGTGTAATTTTTGATACTATTTTCTTTCAATAGTTGACATTTAATGTAAACACAGTATTAAATAACTTATATCAAAAGTTCAGAATAAAACTGTAGCAGCGCTACGGACAAAATGTTCATATGTGCGTCTTCTATATAATCATTTATATAGGTAGTCTAGATAGTGAATGGTGAGACTGGTTGTGATTGGTCCAAATTTTAGTTCAGTGCTCCTTTCACCAAGGTAATGTTCACCACGTGGGGGGGTTCAAAGTCCCCTTATGGGAATGCACTCACCAGATGTTAGATCAATATAAGCATAGATTTCCAATCCTCATCCAATGTCTTCTTACCACACTATTACATTTATGGTGCCACTGACACGTGTGAGGGAAAAGAACAAATCCACATAGGGCAGTACTGTATGGAAAATGTATTATTAAACAATCCCCCAAGTACCCCCTTTACAAATGCACGTACCATATAAACATAATACACAGGCGAATAGTAAAAAGTGAGCGCTTCAGCGCTTGCAAATTGCCCCTGATGAACGCCAGTATGCAGTTCCTTTTGGCGTCTTCCTGATTGGCAAGTCCTGGAGCGCAAAATGTCACTTTCGGTTTGCTTGGTGTGACCAATCACAACCAGGCTCGCCATTCACTATCTAGACTACCTATATAACTGATTATATAGAAGACGCACATATGAACATTTGTCCGTAGCGCTGCTACAGTTTTATTCTGAACTTTTGATATAAGTTATTTAATACTGTGTTTACATTGCATTTTACGTTTGGTTTTAAGCAGCTGCTTTCAGCCAGCATATACATTTTATTCCAGTACTTTTATCTTTGCAGTTTTATCCATAAGCGCAGAGTGATACTAATAGGGAGGGCCAGGTCATTTTAGTATCTTTTATTAATAATGTAAAAACAATATTTGAGGGAGCATCAAAGGCTAACTATAAATAATGTAAAACAATAAAACTGTACACAATAAAATGGTGAACAATAAATACTGAGACACATTAAAAATGTAAACCATGTGACTGTCCATAAATAGTGTAGCAGCGCTCTTGTCAAAAATGACAAGCTTCTTTATGTGTTAATCTACACACAAAGGAACTGATGAGTAAAGAGAAAGTGATATTTTTTATCCCAGTGCAATGATACAGTTCAAAGGATCATCCGTCATGTGTCGCATGAAAGTAGAGAAGTCCCCCTTTGGGGATGCACTCACCAAAATGTAGACATAGATAAGTCTTATCACCAAACATAGGATTGCCTCTTCCTTTTCTTTCACTCCTCCACCGATATCCAGCTCTTTTTTGCTCAGGTATTCAGGTTAATACATATGGGGAAAAAAATGGCCACATAGCGTAATATTGCTTAACTCATTTATTCCCATAGATAACCCCCCTTACAAATGGATACGTACAAAAATTGAAATTATAATAGGCAGATAAAGTGCGGTAGCCTGGCTGTTCAGTACACCTAAGGCGCCAGTAGATGGGGGTCCACGCTATGAACAGCGTGTAAACTTGTTACCACTTCCTGGTTCCTGGATGCGGTGGAGCGCAAGCGTCACTTCCGGTACGGCGAGACCACAAACTGACGCGTTTCGTCACTTCCAGACTTCGTCTGAGGGCGTAGTCTCGAGCCGCAGTAGCCGGTGTTTTATCTGTGAGAGGCGGACGTCACTCCTATGCTGAAAACCAATCCTAGCAGAGTACTTGCTCACACCCCCCCAGCTATGCTAAACAAAGTCTGTGGGTTAAGTGAGAAGAGCCCGCCCAAGGGGAGGACCTGCATCTCTCCAAGCATTAAGCCAGCGGCGTAGTGTCCGCAAATGAATACAATGATTGTGCATATATATTTTACGGACACTATTCAATTTGGAAAAATTAATTAATTTAAAAGGCCATCTCCATGGTCGTTAATTAATTGTGCAATTAAGTATAGCCCCTGGATGTCGATGTATAACGTTTCTACATCGAAACGGAGCCCTAGATGGAGACATTGCATTGCTGTTAGTGTGCTGGGATGAAACCCCACACATACAGCGATATTTGATATGCCATGAATGTTACAATCCATAAATTACTGTTTATGAATTTAGAACTGTGCATAATAAGAGGAGGTGTAGAGAAATATAAAATTACATATAAAAATCCATATATAAAATATATATATACATAAAATATATATATAAAAAAATATATAAAAAAACATATATGCAAAAAGTATAAAAAAAGTATAAAGAATGTGTAAAAATATATATGTAAACAAGTATGTAAACTATATGAAGAATTATATGTATGTTAAAAAATGTCCATAAAATCCATACATGTATATACCAATAATTTATATATATGTGTGTATCCGTAAACTATATATCTACACATACCTATAAATTAAATTATGCATACAAAAATACAAAAATACCTGTATGTGTGGGGTTTCATCCCAGCACACTAACAGCAATGCAATGTCTCCATCTAGGGCTCGAGACCACGCCCTCAGACGAAGTCCGGAAGTGACGAAACGCGTCAGGTTCGTGGTCTCGCCGTACCGGAAGTGACGCTTGCGCTCCACCGCATCCAGGAACCAGGAAGTGGTAACAAGTTTACACGCTGTTCATAGTGTGGACTCCCATCTACTGGCGCCTTAGGTGTACTGAACAGCCAGGCTACCGCACTTTATCTGCCTATTATAATTTCAATTTTTGTACGTATCCATTTGTATGGGGGGTTATCTATGGGAATAAATGAGTTAAGCAATATTACGCTATGTGGCCATTTTTTTCCCCATATGTATTAACCTGAATACCTGAGCAAAAAAGAGCTGGATATCGGTGGAGGAGTGAAAGAAAAGGAAGAGGCAATCCTATGTTTGGTGATAAGGCTTATCTATGTCTACATTTTGGTGAGTGCATCCCCAAAGGGGGACTTCTCTACTTTCATGCGACACATGACGGATGATCCTTTGAACTGTATCATTGCACTGGGATAAAAAATATCACTTTCTCTTTACTCATCAGTTCCTTTGTGTGTAGATTAACACATAAAGAAGCTTGTCATTTTTGACAAGAGCGCTGCTACACTATTTATGGACAGTCACATGGTTTACATTTTTAATGTGTCTCAGTATTTATTGTTCACCATTTTATTGTGTACAGTTTTATTGTTTTACATTATTTATAGTTAGCCTTTGATGCTCCCTCAAATATTGTTTTTATATTATTGTTTTTACATTATCTATGCACCTTCAGCAGCTGCTTACTGTGATTAGGATCACTTTCATAATCACATAAACATCCAGTCTATAATATTCGGGTTACACCATCTATCGCTCTAAATCCTAAGCGCTGAGCGGTGCTCATGCAGGAAGGGCCATTTTAAGCATCTATAACTCACTCATCTTTTATTAATAGTTGGCATTTATAAAGATATTTTGTATTTTCCTAAAGTATAACTAAAGGAAACCTTTTATTTTTTTATTTTTTTTTGGGATAGAGTGGAAAGTATTAGAACACCTATAAGGTTTTAACTGCTGTCTGTGCCATCATTAGAGAGATACACCCTCTCTATTTGTCCTGTTTACCATTATCATTGAAAGTGAAATGAAAAGAAAATCCCACATTTTGGGTTGTCCCCAGAAAAGTAATAGGGAGGACATTTTTTCAATGGGCACACTAATTCTGGTGACCTGGGGGACCCCAAGGGATTCCATTTATTTGCAGGGATTTACTCTCACTTTCTGTTTTGGCCATGGGACAGTATGTAAAGGTAAAAATCCCCAATGTGACACATATGGCAAAAAAATAAAAAAATAACACTGACAGGGGTTATGACCCTCCATTATTCTATCCAAAACGAAAAATAAGGTTTTGCCTTTAGTTACACTTTTAAGCAGGCTTTTCAACAAGGAGGAACCCTTGAAATATTTTTTACCAGTCTCAGGAAACCCCTACTAAGAATTACTATATCTCATGATAAATTAGTGTGATAGTCAGTGGGAATAATTGTTCTTACTATGGATGAGCCGAACAAACCCCCCCCCCCAGGCAAAAAGTTTGAACGAACATTCAAACCCTATAAAGTCTATGGGACACAAACATAAAAAATCAAAAGTGCTCATTTTAAAGGCTTATATGCAAGTTATTGCCATAAAAAGTGTATGGGGACCCGGGGACTGCCCTAGGGGACATGTATCAATGCAAAAAATGTTTTTAAAACAACTGTTTTTTCAGGAGCAGTGATTTTAATAATGCTTAAAGTGAAACATTAAAAATGAAATAATCCTTTAAATATCGTGCCTGGGGGGTCCCCGTAGTCTGCCTATAAAGTGGTGCATCTGTGCAATGTTTAGAACAGTGCCACAGCAAAATCTAATTTCTAAAGGGAAAAAAATAATTTAAACTTGCTTGCGACTGTAAAGTAAATTAACCCCAATGATTTCCATATTTTCATATTTAGGTTTCTATGCATTACTGTTGACAGAACTGATCCAAAAAAGGCAAAGACTACTCAAAGTTGGCTATTGTATTTTTTACATTCCTTAAAGACCCCATGCCTGGACCACTACTTTATTATTGCATGCATTTGATTATTTATTTTCTTCTGTGAAATCAGTTTAACGCCTTTTCATGCGTGTTTCAGCGTTTTGCGGTACAAAACACAAACAAAACAGCATAATGAATTTCATTTGATATTTTGCAAAATGTCGCATGCGATCTGCTTTGGTGAATGGAGCCCCCAGTTACGTAGTTAGTCAGATTGAAAAAAAGACACAAGTTCATCTAGTTTAATCATTTGGAAAGAAAAAAAAACTCTCCATATACACAATCCTATACTCACAGTTGATCCAAAGGAAGGCAACATACCCTAATAAAGTATGATCTAATCTGCTCCAACTGGGTAACAAATATATTTATTAACCCCTAATCGGATATTCCCTGGATATGCTATGTGTTATTTCCCCAAAATGTTAGCATCCAGTTATATTTTGTAATGACACAAGACAACAAGAAACAATCATAATTTTGACACTATGGTGAATTTATATAGCAAATCTGCATACAAGGGAATAGCAATGTTTGTTAAAAATGTTCACAGTTTTACAGAGTGTGATAAAAAAGTTAACATTAAGCACAAGCAGTGCTGGACAACTGGACAATAAAGTGGTAGTAAAGTCCGGAAATAAAATAAAAAGTCCACCTGTAACTTAATGTTAGCACTGCATACTAGAACAATATGGCATACTTATCTTAAAATTAAATCCCCCAGTGGCACGCTTGTCACTGCTGACAGGGCTTCTATATTTACCCGGTCTCCCTTCTGGGATAGCGGGCTTCAGCTGTATGAATGGCTGAGCCATGATGAAGTAATGGCTGTGGAAGGGAGATCTGAAGATACAGCAATGGTATGCCGTCCCTTCAGAGCTCATGCGCTGGTGATGTCACCAGCGGCATCCTGTGTGAATATCACCTAAACAGTGCAAGTTTAGAAGATATTCACTGTACATACAGGCAAGCCATAATATAGGCTTTCCGGGACTTTTCTACCACTTTAATATTTAGAAGTAATAACATCAGGGGTAGTTGATCCAGGGAATATACGATTGCCTCCCAGGAGATCAGAAAGGATATTTTTTCCCCACTTAAGCAAATTGGGTCATGCTTTATTGTTTTTTTGTGCCTTCCTCTGGATCACCTATTGCTATAGCATTGCGTATATGGGTGTTTTCAATATTGTTTTCTTGTTGCTTGAACTAGATGAACTAGTGTCTTTTTTTCAACCTCACTAACTAACTGTAACTGTGTATTCAGAGTGTGTATGTATGATCAGTGTATTTTTGCTATACAGTGCACACACATTTCTTATGTTTTATCCCTATAAGAAGGTTGCACATTTAGAAACATGATTGAAGTGCTCTAAATCTAGTGTGCTCTTATTCTCCAGTTTGAGCTGGCGAGAGTGTCTTTGGTAAAACTGAAATCTGAAGCAGTGTTGTGAGGTCCACCCAAGCAGTTGGAATACTGAAAAATCTCAACCTCTTTGCATGTCCACAACAGACTGGGAAGGTGTTTTGTAGTCCAGTCAGAGAAAGCTAAGACTCAGGCAGTACTGTCAACATTGGTGAGGTTGTTGGAGTTGCAAAGGAAGCATAATAAGCTCATGACAGGAAGTGTGGGGCTAACTGGATTTCTAGCACATTACTGAATTTGTAGCCGCAGGTAATTTGCATGTACAGCTGTATTTACTGCATATGTTTTTATATTTATTCTGGTCAGACATACACTCTAAAGCTGGCCAAACACTGTCTGATTTTCAGAGATTCCTTAGGAACTCCACATTCAGTGGGTGGTCCTGCCCAGCCCCATGCCAATCGACAAAAGTCAACTTTTGTCAAAAGAGCTTGCTGGAAAATTGGGATGAACAGTGGCTGTGTCCATTGTGGGCTAAATGTAAAAAATCTCTTGAATTCTCCATCGATGATAAGAGTGGACAGATGAATTTCTCTTGGCAGCTATTGTATTCTGAAGGCCGAAACCTTTGGCTGTTAGAATAATAAACAGTGACATCATTTGATTGGAGGCAGTAATGGATGGTCAAACATTTTCCACCCAATTCCTTAAATTTTCTAATTGAAGGATGTCAGGCAGGAGGGTGTTGACAGGGCCACCTGTTGCACCAAGAGCTAACATTATATTGTTCTCGGATCTCCACCGTGATTGGAGCATAGTCCAACCATGTTATAGTATGAATCGATGCACGGTAAACATTATATAGCAACTGGAGATATGAGGGTATAAGGTCTATCCTAGTTCTCATGTAGGGAAAAAGCCACAGTATTTTTAATGGTAATAAAGACGCCTTTCCTCTTGGCCTCTGCATTTGCAAAAAACATATTAGGATAGAATTTATTGGTGCATTTAGGAGGCTTAGAGGCATGGAAGTGTGACTCTTGAATGCAGAGGACATCTCCTTTCAATTTCTGAGCCTCTGACCACATAGCTTTGTCTTTGAAGGGGCAGTTAAGCCCTTTAGCATTCGGAGGCAAAAACTTTTTCCTCATTTTGTCAGTGGAAAAGTGATGATAGGTGTAAGGCTGTAGGAGTATATGCAGTTAGAGCAGTGGTTTTCAACCTTTCTAGTGCCGTGACCCCTTGATAAAACTTCCCAAGTTGTGGGGACCCCTAACAGTAAAATTATTTTTGTAGCATGTTGTTAGCACCCAAGGCAAGACAAGTAATTTGTGCCCCTAACCCACGGACATTTAGCAAACCCTGAGTCCCTTCCACTCGTACAGTATTAAAACCCCTTATGGTACATTTTAGGATGTGCCACTCTTTCTCTTTGTTCTCTTTTCTTTCTATTTTATCTCTCTCTATCCTAATTTCTTGTTTTATTCCCCCATCCCTCTCTCTAGCCGTCTTTCTTGTTCTTTCTCTTATTCTTTCTTTTCCTTTTTCTTTGTCCCTCCCCCTCTTTTCCTCTCTCTTCCATGTATTCTCTATTTTTATTCCTTCTATTACTCCTTGGTGGGGGGGGGGGTGGGGGGAATGGGATCAGTGGCAGTGCTGGGGGGGAGTTCTGATCAGCCAACTTAGGTGCTCTTGATCAAGGTCATCTGCTAATCTGAGAACTGTAGTGGGGACTTTTAATGGCAACTAAAATCACAGGTAGCATTACTCACTGTGTCTCCGGATTCACTGTGTCTCTGACTTTGTGGTGTCTCGCAGCAGTGACACCTATGCTGAAATCAGGAGATAGAGTCTCCTTCAGCCCCTCCCACTTCACATTCCTCACCAGTCAGCTGACCTCTAGTCTCTGCCCCCTGGCCATGCCGTGAACTGAATGGGCGGCTGCAAAGAGGCTGAGTGGGCGGCTGCAGGCTCCAGGAACAGCTCAGCTGGGTGGCCGAGAAAAGGCTGGGAGAGAGGTCTGGGCTTCAGGAACAGCCCAGGATTTGGTGACCCCTGGAAAATTGTCATTCGACCTCCGAGGGGGTCCCGACCCCAGTTTGAGAACCATTGAGTTAGAGCGTAAAACAGTTACCTCAGTAATGCTGCGTACACACGATCGGACATTCCGACAACAAAACCATGGATATTTTTCCGACGGATGTTGGCTCAAACTTGGCTTGCATACACACGGTCACACAAATGTTGTCGAAAATTGCGAACGTCAAGAACGCGGTCACGTACAGCACGTACGACGGCACAATAAAAGGGAAGTTCAATACCAAGTGTGGCACCCTTTGGGCTCCTTCTGCTAATCTCGTGTTGGTAGAAGTTTGGTGAGAGACGATTCACACTTTTCAGCCTCGTGCTTTTCAGTCCGTGTCGTTTTTGCAGCGTGACGAATGTGCTATCTCCATTACGAACGCTAGTTTTACCAGACCGAGCACTTCCGTCTCGTACTTGATTCAAAGCATGAGTTGAATTTTGTGTGTCGGAATTGTCTACACACGCTCGGAATTTACGAGAACGGATTTTGTTGTCGGAAAATTTGAGAACCAGCTCTCAAATCTTTGTTGTCAGAAATTCCGACAGCAAATGTCCAATGGGGCCTACACACGGTCAAAATTTCCGACAACAAGCTCCCATCGAACATTTGTGGTCGGAAATTCCGAGCGTGTGTATGCGGCATTAGACATCTCATATCTCATTTGTGAAATGACGAAACATACTCATAAAGTTTCCATGTAGAAAGGCTCAACGCTCTGAGAGTGACACAAATGACATCCAGTAAATAAGCGGTACAGAGTGGAGAACTATAAGGCTACTTTCACACTGAAGCGCTGGATGCACTGGCGGTATAGCGGTGCTATTTTAAGCGCCGCTCTACTGTTGTTTTTGCCGCGATTCGCGGGCGCTAGTGGGGTGATTTTAACCTCCGCTAGCGGCCGAAAAAGGGTTAAAACCGCCCGCAATAACGCCTCTTTGCGGCGTTTTGCGGATGTTTTGGAGGCGCTACCCCATTGATTTCAATGGGCAGGGGCGCTATAGGAGCGGTATTTTTACTGCTCCTATCACGCCTCAAAGATGCGGCTTGCAGGAGTTTTTTTTACCCTCCTGCCCTCGGGCTTTCACACTGGATACAAAGTAGCAGCTTTTTCAGGGCGCTTTGCAGCCGCTATTTTAGAATAAACAAAACGTCAAACAAATAAAAAAAACATGTAAGACATCTTACAGTGTAGCAAAACACTACAAAGGGCAAACAGTGGTGATAGTTCATCAGAGGGAATTCCTCCCTAAAAGGCACTTAAGAAAAAAGCAGCCCTCAGAACAATCATCCTGCTTTGTTCCCCCGTGATGGGGACTTTGCTTAGGTGATCCCCTTAGAGAAGCTTCTGTAGACTTATGCCGCGTACAGACGATCGGACATTCCGACAACAAAACCGTTGATTTATTTCTGACGGATGTTGGCTTAAACTTGTCTTGCATACACACGGTCACACAAATGTTGATGGAAATTCCGAACGTCAAGAACGCGGTGACGTACAACACGTACAACGAGCCGATAAAAATGACGTTCAACAGCCAGTGTGGCTCTTCTGCTTGATTCCGAGAATGCGTGGAATTTTGTGCGTCGGAATCGTGTACACACGGTTGAAATTTCCAACAACAAGTATTGTTGTCGGAAAATTTGAGAACCAGCTCTCAAATTTTTGTTGTCGGAAATTCCGACAGAAAATGTCCGATGGGGCCTACACACTGTCGTTATTTCTGACCAAAAGCTCCCATCGAACATTTGTTGTCGGCATTAGAAGGAATCAACCCCCAATGGCAGGCTAGACAGAGACCTTCATTTACAGAAACTGTGTCTGTAGCACCATATTTTGTGAACAGTAGTTTTGCAGGATACCCCCACTTATGTATCAACTTGTTATTACATAGAATTTTAGTAATAGATATCAGTTGATTCCGTGCCAATTTAGTATGCTGTGAAAGTTCAGCAAATATGGTCATTCTTGAATAAGGATCAGGTAATGGAGAATGCTGCCTGGAATACGGCATGATAGACATGTGCACACTGAAATATTTTGTTCCCGGAATTTCGTTTTCATCCGAAAAATAAAATAATTTAGTTACTTCCAAAATTAGTTTTTATTTATTTTGTTGCGTTAAAAAATGCATTCGTCCAAAAAGGGCCGAGCAGGATGCCTCAGAGAAGAGCTCCTTGATCCCCAAAGCTCCACCCGCATCCATCCGAGCCTCATCACGCCTAGAACAGGTCTGGACCCCACAGATGTGTTGGGCATCGTCCCCTGCACCGGCCCATGCCACTATTGGGCTGATTCGGCACACATCGCGGCCTCCGGCCGTCATCCTTAGGCTCCCAGGGCCTCATCATCCACCCAGGCAGCACTGCATCTCACCTGCCTTCCTCCCACCCGTGTAGGAGAGCGAGTTGCCTGAAGCTGCAGCCAGCTCTCCCCTCAGTCACAGCTCGAGGCCGGCCACCATTTTAGCTCAATCCAGCTCCATCCTCGGGCACAGAGAGGCTTATACTCTCCATCCTTCCACCAGACTCTGCCACATCATCCCCTGTCATCATCCACATTATATGGGAGGATATTCTGGGATTCTGGCAGAGAAATGAAGGTGAGCCGAGGTGCACAAGCGGCAGCGGTTCCTAAGATGGCCACGTAGTCCGGGAGCGCCACTCTGCTCCGACACACAAGCGCCCATGCAGGCACGCAACCAGTCCCATCACCAGCTCATCAGGTAGCCCCAAAGAGGTGATGGTACCACATCCAATACACAGGAACGGCTAATAGGCCCCCAAAAGCACAAATCTCTCCCGCTGTGGATTCTCCTCAGGGAACCAAGATGGCGGCCACGACCCAGCCTCGGGATAATCAGGGTAACTTCCCGCACGGCACAGCCCTGGAATCCATACACCTTAGTCCTCTCAGAGGAGCATTAGAAAGGACTCACCTAATAGGAGCTGCATCCGCTGCATCCACTGAATCATTGATAGGGCACACCATGGAGGACTTTTTATTATCCCCTATGGAAGAAAGCTCAGTTCTCCCATAGTTAAGGGAGGATCACCATGCCCTCCGGCATGAAATGCCTAATAACATAGCGGACTTGTTCTCCAGGTTCTCAGACATGCTGAGCATTGGACTTTCTCAAACAGCTGCCAAAATTACAGGGGACATTAAAGCAGAACTCCAGACCTTAGGATCCTGCATAGAAACAATCGAATCACACCTGGACACCTGTCACGTACCTGATTGGAGTCTAAAGTGACGAGGTCAGCCTCTCTTGTATCTCCGGCCCCGGCTCCGCTGGAAGTGAGGACAGGAGAAACCAAGGGACCGGAGGAACACGAGTGCCTGCAGAAGTAGCCCTGGAAGCCTGGAACAGATGATGCGACTCTTGGATGGCAGAAGGTCGCAGCAGGAGTAATAATCAGAGGAGTAGCGAAGTCCAGCAGCAAGGTCAGGGAAAGCCAAGATTAGGTAACAGGTGTCAGGCAGGTTCAGGCAGGTAATAGCAAGGTAGGGGTACAGAAACAGCTGAAAATCCGTCAGCACTAGACTGGGGTCAGTGTGCCCCTTAAATAGGGCATCTGGCGCCAAAGGAAATCGTAGACGCGCTCCCGCGAACGCGCACCTATGCGCATGCGCATTGGCGCGTCTGTTATCTGCAGAGTTCTTAGTGCGCATGTGTGTGCGCGGATGCACCCGGAGCGCGCTGACAGTTCTCTTACATTGCCCCCTCCCTAAGGGCAGCCTCCGGATGCCCCTCAGGGGCTTCTTTTCGGGATGGCGCTGAAAAAAGGCACAAACTTTCTGTGGGGCATGCACATTGGAAGCTGGTTCCCAGGAGTTCTCTTCTGAGCCATAACCTTTAGACTTAATTAGGAATTGTGTTTGGCCCCTCCTGGTTTTACAGTCCAGTACAGATTCAACTTCGTATTCTTCGTTGCCTTCGACGAGTATTGGAGAAGGGTTTTCCGGATCTCGGTTGGGAAACGGGTTAGATACCGTTGTTTTTAATAAGGAGATGTGGAACACCGGATGCATCTTAAGACTTTTAGGTAGAATTAATTCAAAGGCCACAGGGTTGACTTTCCTTTTGACTGAAAAAGGCCCCAAGTATTTTGGGCCAAGTTTCTTGGAGGGACATTTACGTTTTAAATTTGCAGTAGGCAACCAGACCATGTTTCCTGGTTCCAGATTCAGGTTACCCCTCCTCTTTTTGTCAAAGAACTTTTTGTTGCTCGCTTGGGCTTTAGAGATGGTATCCTGGAGTAATTTGTTGTTAGAGTTGAAAAAGTCCAGTTTGTTTTGTACAGCAGGTAAAGAGGACTCTATAGGCAGCTCAGGCAGAAAGGAAGGGTGATATCCATAAATGGCAAAAAAGAGCGATAGCTTGGTAGCAGAAAGAATGGAATTATTATAAGCGAACTCGACCAGCAAAAGAAGGGAAGACCAGTCATCCTGAGAGAAGGAGGAGAAACACCGTAAATACTGCTCCAAGGTCTGATTAGTCCTCTTCGCCTGTCCATTTGTCTGTGGATGGTAAGCAGTGCACAGACAGAGTTTAATGTTTAATGCTTCACACAGGGACCTCCAAAATCTGGAGGTGAACTGCACCCCTCGGTCAGAAACAATGTTTTTGGGGATTACATGCAGTTTAACAATTTCCTTGATAAATGTGGCAGAAGGGGTGCCTTGAAGGGGTACAAAATGTGCCATTTTAGTCAGGTGATCTACCACAACAAATATAGAAGTGAAGTTCTCAGACGGGGGAAGTTCCACAATGAAATCCATAGATATCATACTCCAGGGTTTCTTTGGCACAGGAAGGCTTTCTAATAGACCCCAAGTCTTGGCTCGATCAGTTTTACAAAGTAAGCATGTCACACAGGATTTTATATATTTGATACAGTCCTTTGTCAGGTCGGGCCACCAAAAAGAACGGGAAATTAAGTCTATAGTATTATGGATACCGAAATGTCCCGCCAGAGGGTGGTCATGACATCGTTTGAGAACAGAGACTCTGAACTGTTCTGGGATAAAGATCTGTTCATTGTGATAGTAGAGCCTGTCCTTTAACTGAAGGGGAAAAATCTTGAGAAGGAGGGTGCTGTTCCACATCTGCCTTTATTTGGGACAACAGATCGGATTGAAGAAGGAGGAAATTCTTGGCTGGTAGAATAGTGTCTGGCTCAGAGGATTGGACCGGATCATGAAACATGCGCGACAGCGCATCTGGTTTGTCATTTTTAGAACCAAGATGGAAGGTAATGTGGAATATGAAGCGGGAGAAGAACAATGCCCATCTTGCCTGCTGGGGTCTTAGTCTTTTGGCTGTTCTCAAGTACTCTAAGTTTTTGTGGTCAGTAAAGATGAGGATAGGGTGAGCGGCTTTCTCCAACAAGTAACGCCATTCCTCAAGCGCTGCTTTAATGGCTAACAATTCCCGATCTCCAACATCAGAGTTCCTCTCAGAAGGATTCAGTTTCTTGGAGAAGAAGGCTACGGGATGCAGTAAAGATTTAGGTGCTTGTCGCTGAGACAAAATAGCCCCTATGGCACTTTCGGAGGCGTCTACCTCCAAAACATAGGCCAGAGATGGGTCGGGATGTTTCAGAATGGGAGCTGAAGTGAACAGAGTCTTTAATTGCTCAAAAGATACTTGTGCTTCAGTGGTCCATTGGAAGGGCACATACTGTTTGGTGAGTTGGGTAATAGGAGAGATTATGCCAGAGAAGTTTTTAATGAACTCTCTATAAAAATTAGCAAATCCCACAAACCTTTGTACCGATTTCCTGTCTGTAGGAGCCGGCCATTCAAGGACTGCAGCGACCTTTTGGGGATCCATGGAAATACCATCAGCGGAAATGACAAGTCCAAGAAATTGTATAGTCTGTTTCTCAAAGTCACACTTCTCAGCCTTGGCGTAGAGGTGATGTTTACAAAGTCTACTCAAGACCTTCTTCACATGGGTGCTATGTAATTCAACCGTATCGGAGAATATAAGGATATCATCAAGGTAGACTATGATAAATAGGTCAAGAAAGTCCCGAAAGGCGTCATTAACCAGGTGCTGAAAGGTGGCAGGGGCATTGCAGAGACCAAAGGGCATAACTAGGTACTCAAAATGCCTGAAGCGTGTTCTAAAAGCTGTCTTCCATTCATGACCCTCTTTGATCCGGACTAAATTGTAAGCACCCCTGAGATCAAGTTTGGAAAATATTCGAGCTTCCCACAATCTCTGGAACAACTCAGGAATCAGCGGGAGTGGGTATCGATTCTTGACAGTTATTTTATTAAGGTCCCGATAGACAATACAGGGTCTTAGGGAGTGATCTTTCTTTTCTACAAAGAAAATACCAGCCCCCCGCTGGTAAGGAGGAATGAAGAATAAACCCCTTCTCCAGATTCTCATCTATATATCTGCGCATGACTTCTAATTCAAGTTCCGAGAGTGGATAGATTCGACCGAAAGGGATTTCGGATCCTGGTAAGAGTTCAATGGGACAATCATAAGTCCTGTGTGGAGGCAGGGTCTCTTGAGTAACAGGCCCAGACTTGAGACCAGAGCTGTCCGCCAGATGAACGGCAAACCCCTGACTCTTGGTGCATAGGGGTAGCTGGTGTAAGGTAGCAAATACTGAATCCACAAAGCAACTGCAAGCTCCAGAGTCTATAATAGCAGATACAAGAACAGTCTTTCCTGATAACTGGAGCTGGAGCGGAAGTAAAAGGTGGGACTGCCCTCTTCCAGGAGGATGCATCATATATGGCTGCAGAGAAGCGGATTTGACAGGTTTCACAGGGCAAGTCTGTATGAAGTGGCCAGTTTTCCCACAATAAAAGCAAAGTCTATTATGTCGTCGCCAAAGGCGTTCAGAAGAGGACAGAGGTGGTCTTGGAGAGCTTCCTCTAGGAAAAACTTGGTACTCTTTATTCTTAGTGGGCACTCCCGGTGACCCGACAGGAACTGCAGAAATGGAAGAAAAGGTACTTGAAAACGCTGGTGGCTTGGTATTTATCCTTTCTGATTGTCTTTCTCTTAGCCTTCGATCGATCTGAATAACAAGATTAATCAGATCTTCCAGGGAAGTTGGTATCCCCACACGGGCAAGCTCGTCTTTTAATGTATCAGAAAGTCAGAGATGAAATTGATGGTGAAGAGCGGCCCTATTCCACTGGGTATCCACACTCAGAACACGAAAGTCTGATACATAATCTTCGACAGACCTCTGGCCTTGCTGCAGTCTGCTGAGCGTGGATTCCGCAGACTGCTGGAGAAAAGGATCAGCGTATAGCTGGGACATAGCAGAGAAGAAGGAGCTAGTAGTTGTTAAGGCCGGATCATGTTGTTCCCGTAGATGATGAGCCCAGGAAAGAGGTTCCTTAAGTAATAAAGTAATGATGAATCCTACTTTGGTATTTTCAGAAGAGAAAGTTCGGGCAACAAAGAAAAGTACAGTTCACAAGCGTTTCGGAATGTACGAAACTGTTTGCGATTTCCTGAAAAATGCTCAGGCCACGGCACTCTGGGTTCAGGAGGAGGGGTGGCCGTACATAGCAGACTGAAGTCCGTTTGCACAGAAGAGTTCACCACAGTCGGAGAGGAAGAAGCAGGTGAGGCATCAAGCTGGTTCAGGAGCTGACCTTCCATCTGGTTCAAGTTGGTTTGAAGACTCTGTACAGTATGGGATAGTGCAGAGAGGGATTGGCGAATATCCGTAAAAAAATTAGGCCTCCCTTTCAGACTCCATTGCTGGCTGACGGATACTGTCACGTACCTGATTGGAGTCTGAAGTGATGAGGTAAGCCTCTCTTGTATCTCCAGCCCCGGCTCCGCTGGAAGTGAGGACAGGAGAAACCAAGGGACCGTAGGAACACGAGTGCCTGCAGAAGTAGCCCTGGAAGCCTGGAACAGATGATGCGACTCTTGGATGGCAGAAGGTCGCAGCAGGTCGCAGGACCGAAGTTGCAGATACCCGGGAAGCAGAGTAGAGCCAAACAGGAGACAGGAACGGAATGACATGGATAGCCGGGTTCAGCAGCAGAAGGACAGCAGGGTACACAGACATTAGGCAGGAGCAAGGTCAAACAGGAATCCGGGATCAGGAACCGATAATCAGAGGATTAGCGACGTCCAGCAGCAAGGTCAGGGAAAGCCAAGATTCAGTAACAGGTGTCAAGCAGGTTCAGGCATGTAATAGCAAGGTAGGGGTACAGAAACCGCTAAAGATCCGTCAGCACTAGACTGGGGTCAGTGCGCCCCTTAAATAGGCCGTCTGGCGCCAAAGGAAAGCGTGGACGCGCTCCCGCGAACGTGCTCACGCCTATGCGCGTCTGTTATCTGCAGAGTTCATAGTGCGCATGTGCGCCCGGAGCGCGGTGACAGTTCTCTTAAAACACCACGATCACCAGAACAAATCAAAACACTGATCATATACAGGACATTCAAGACCAGCGTGAGATGGCCATGTCTAAAATAGACGACCTTGAGAATAGATCTCGCAGATATAACTTCAGGATCAGAGGTCTTCCGGAAAAAGTCACAGATGTGCATGCAGCGGTTCGCTCTCTCATTCAGAGCCTTATCCCCGATATTCACCCCCGCAAATTGGAGTTGGACAGGGCTCATAGAGCTCTGGGACCCCCCGTTCAGATGGACTCCCAAGAGACATTGTGGTAAAACCACATTATTATGCGATTAAGGAAGAAGTTCTGCAGCGGGCATGCTCTATCGCAAATCTCAAGATCCAGGATCATTCTATTCAAATCTTTGCGGATTTATCCCCATCTACCATCCAAAAAAGGAGATTGCTTAAACCGCTCCTCTCAGTGCTCGCTCAAAAGGACATAAAATATTGGTGGCTATTTCCATTCAATCTCAAATTTTCCTATAAGAACAAGTCGTATACCTTCTCCAAGCTTCCGGAGGGAGAAAAACTCCTCCTTCATCTGGGACTCATTACTCAGACCCCGTCTTCTCCTCCACCTGGACCTGCCGCTGGATCCTCTAAACGACAGATGCCCACGAGCCCGGTCACTCTGGTGTGGCAGAAACCAAAAAACAAGAGATCCAAGGAATCCGCACCTACCTGAATAACCTAACTATATGTGACTATCTGAGCTCGATGAGCTCAAACTGTTTTTTCGCTCTGGGTCCTTCCCATTTGAATGGCCCCAGCTGGGTCTCCTCAGAGCACTTGTTGTACCCCTTCTCTTTTTTAATTTTTCCCACTTTTTGAGGGTAGGGAGGGATTTTGGGGAAAGGTTTGTTTGGGTTCTACACTGGTTCTTGATATTTTAAAACATGATACTTTAAATGTAGTGTATCAGATACGGTGTGGTGCCCCTTTTTTTTATTATTATTATATTAATTGTGGGGCATGTCCTAGCTGATTTCAGCAGGAGGGACCGCACAATTGAAACCACACCGGTAACAAGATTAACAGGACACCATGTCCGAATTATACCACTATACCTTCTTTTCATAGCACCGCTGATCCCCTTCTGACAGTGACCACCCACCTGTTAGCCTTTCCTCCCTTTATCCCATAGGACTCCATTCAAGTCCGAACTGGATCACACACCTTGATGGGTGGTTTTATTTCAATTAATCTGGTTGCGTTACTATCATAAATTGCTATTTAATTTCATATACGTTGTAATATAAAGGCGCTGCTGTCGGAGCAGCCTATTGGTGCCTCTGCCTATACAGGAGATATGGATTACCACTCTCCCCTGGACAGGGTTGCTTCTCCTCTGGCAGAAGAAGACTCTTTAATATTGTTAAAGGGAGCGTTGGGACCTCGCCATAAGCTCCTGAAGAAGCGTTCCTTTCAATAAACGCGCAACATGTCGAGCTGAGCTTTACATGATACATCGCCTTCCATAAATTACACGGTTTTATACATATACCAATAGGAAGTGACCTTGGTGTCCTCCTTTCCAATATACTGTACCTTTCTGGTTTATAGGTGGTGTGTTATGAATTTTTGTGTTCTCAGGCCCTTCTAGGAACGGCCATTATTGTCATCTATGTTTTTTAAATAATTTGTATATTTCTCCTTCAATAAATTTACATATTTTTTAAACTGTATTACGCATATAAAGTCCATCATCTGCCAACTTACTCTTTTAAATCTGATCTATCGGGACGTGGCATTGTTTTTGTTTTCGTATCCACAACTCCACTCTGTGATGATATGATTTTTTTATTTCATAACCAAAAGATTGATGTGATCTTGTTACAGGAAACACACTTCCCTAGATCATACTGCCCCAAGTTCATCCATCCTAAATTCCCAAACTTCCACCTTGCTAATGCAGAAAATAAGACTAAGGGTGTAGCAATTCTTTTCTCACACAAATCGAAATTCACACTCCAGCTGGAACATAAAGATCTGGATGGAAGATTCATCCTAATCAAGGGAGTGTTGGATGAACGGCTTTACTCCTTTGTTTCTTATTATGCACCAAATCGAGGTCAAGCAAAATTCTTTGAACAAATGTTCCAGAAACTGGGACCCATGCTGGAAGGCACAATTGTGGTGGGAGGAGATACCAACATAGCCTTCGACTCGGGGCTTGACAAAAAGCACCCACCGGGTACTCAAACTACCCGCCCACCCAAACAAAGCTTACGGATAGCTAGACTCATTCACCAACATAAATTAACTGACATTTGGAGAGAACTCAATTCTCAAACTCGGGACTATACCCATTTTTCACACCCACATCAATCCTTTTTCAGAATTGATCACATATTCCTGTCTACCACGCATATACCCCTAGCACACAAATCATTCATAAGAGATACTGTGTGGTCTGACCACTCTATGGTTTTTCTTCTCATTCAAAGAGCCCAGAGTCCTCCTGGAAAGAATCACTGGAGGCTTAACAAATCAATACTTAGTGACCCGGTGAGATCAATTGAAATTGAAAAAGCCACCTGTGACTACTTCTCCCTAAATGACAAGGAAGATATAAACCCTGAAACTCTGTGGGCGGCTCATAAAGCCCCCATCAGAGGGAAACTTATCCAGATTTCTTCCCAATTCAAACAAGCAAATAAAGCAGACATAGATAAACTAGAAAGGGAATTCCTAACTATTAGCTTTCAACATAAAAGAGACCCTAAATCTATTCCAGCAGCCAAACTCGATGAGGCCAGACTGGCTTTAAACCTTGCTCTTGCATCAAGAGCAGTGAAAAATTTACGATAGAGTGGGGCCCGATTTTACCAAGTGAGAGATAAAATTGATTCAATGCTAGCAGCTGGTCTAACTCCTAAACTTCGCTCTACTACCTTACCAAAAATACGTCTCCCAAATGGATCTGGGACGCACAACCCTCAGAAAATAATGAGCGCCTTCCATGATTTCTATAAAACTTTAAAGGAGGATCAGGCTGGTATTGATTCCTTTTTAGACTCTTTACCTATTCCCAAACTGGAAGACCGCCATATAGATAGATTGGAATCTCCAATAATGGCGGAAGAAGTGTCTTTGGTAATCAAAAACTTGAAACGGAGGTTGGCTACCGGACTAGATGGGTTCTAAAACCCCTATTACAAAGGCCCATATCATTAATTAATAATGACCTAAAGATCCTAACCAAATTGTTAGTGGACCGGGTGTCTTCATAAGCTTATACATACATAAAGATCAGGTGGGGTTCATTCTGGGTAGGCAAGGCCCAGATCAAATTAGACGGGCAATTGACATTATCTCACTGTTGAGATCGGGCTGGGATGGGGGACAATCTCAAGAAGGACTTTTACTATCTATAGATTTACACAAGGCCTTCGATACTGTCTCATGGCCTTATCTTATCAAAATATTACAGTATTGGGGGTTTGGCCAACACTTCACTAACATTCTAAGAGCACTATATTCGATTCCCGAAGCGCGAGTACGTCTTCAGTGTTACTACTCTCAGAGCCATTTACAATCTCTAAAGGCACACAACAGGGTTGCCCGCTATCCCCCCTGATCTTCGCAATAGCGATCAAAACTTTAACCATAGCGATCAGGACTCACCCGGATATTCGTGGCGTACAATGTTGCTGTAAGAGAACTGCTGATTCACGTCTGGCGCATACGTGTGCGCATGCGCGCGTTCCCGGACAACAACAGACTTCCAGAACACCAATGCGCATGCGCAACGAACGGCGTGCACGCGCAGGAGTGTGTCCCTAATGCCAGTTGGTGCCAGACGGCCTATTTAAAGGGTGCTCTGACTCTCTACAAGTGCTGACTGGTCTTCAGCTGTGTCCTGATCCTTTGAACCCTGCTTACTACCTGCTTGATACCTGTTACTGATCCCGGCTTCCTCTGACTCTGCTTATGGACTCTGATTTACTTGATTACTGGTACCTGACTCTGGCCTGCACCTGACCTTCCTCCTGCTTATGCCTTGTACTCTGCAGCCCGCCTGTTAACAAACCCAGCTATCTCCAATCATCTGCCTGGCTCTGACTCTACCTCTGGAAACCTGTGCTGGCTCTCTATCTTCTCAGCTCTACTGTGTCCAGTGCTCTCCTGTCTCCTGACCATAGGAAGTACTGACAAGCCACCAAGCCTGAACCTGCAAGTTGGTTGGAGTTCCTCTTTAACATCCGCTGATCTTCTGAGTTCCACTCCAGCTTTTCACCTGCTGTCTTGATGGTACCACCAAGCCTACTACTTCCACCGCAGGTTCTACAAGCAACATTCCCAGGCAATGCAAAAAATCTGAGGAAAACGCTTGGACAGCCGCACTCCAAAAAAGGTTCAATGCTATGATTAAGCACTGAATCGCAGTGCGAAACGTCAGCTCATACTTGCTGTTTTTTTTTGCTGTGGCATGTTATTTGTGCTTTTGTTTTAAATAAAAGAACCTTTTTTGGAGTGCGGCTGTCCAAGCGTTTTCCTCAGATTTTTTGCATTGTCATATGCATTGCCTGCACCCACGGCTCTGGATCTTGTGAATGAGTCACCAGTCACATCTGAGCGGTAACTCTCTCCTAACATTCCCAGGCACTCGTGTTCCTCCTGACCTTAGCCACCATCTGTTCCACCTTCAGTTGGGCTTGGATAGGAGATACAAGGGAGGCCGACCTCATCATATCAGACTCCTGCCAGGTACGTGACAGTTGCCCACAATCACACAAATGCGCTCTTTTTGCAGGCGATCTGCTCCTCTTCATCACCTCACCAATGTCTGCCGCCTACTGGACGATTTTGGAAAAATTTCGGGACTCCATGTCAATATGTCAAAGTCGCAGGCCCTTAACATAAATCTACCAGATTCCTTTGTTTCCCGGCTAAAAAGTTACTTCGCCTTTACATGGCATGATTCTCACATTCCCTACCTAGGGGTGCATTTACCGTCTAGGATAGATCAGCTATATGCAAACAATTATCCGCCAATATTTCGCAAATTGGAATCGGATTTGCGTGAATGGTCTTGACTACCTATATCATGGCTAGGGAGGGTTCACGCTATAAAGATGACACTACTTCCACATATTCTCTATTTATTTCTGTCCCTACCCATACCTATTAAAATGGACCATTTGAAACACTTTCAGGTGAAAATTATAGCCTTTGTTTTGGGATCAAAGGGGCACAGGCTAGCTAAGGGGGTCCTCTTTAGAGCCCAAAACAAGGGAGGGATGGGACTACCTAACCTACACAGGTATTACCAAGCAGCACAATTAGCCCAAATATCAGTGATCTACCCCCGGATTGCAAAACCTAATTGGGTGCCTATGGAAAGGGAAGCAGTACCACAATTCACACTAGATTTCTTACTGTGGAGTCACCCTAGTAAACGACCAGCAATTCCCGCCCCAACATTATCTCATTCTATGTCAGTATGGGACAAACTCAAAATTAATCCAGAGTTAATATCCCTAATTAAGCCGCTGGCCCATTTATTCCACAATCCCCAATTCCCCCCAAGCATGAACATTAGAGCCTTTCAATGGTGGCTGAACAAGGGGCTATACAGAATAGGCCATTATTTTAACTCATCAGGTCCACTCACCCTCAATCACTGTATCAATATCCTTGAAATGCCCCCAACTGAAACTTACAGACGCCAACAAATCTCTCACTTCCTACACTCCATTTGGGATTCCAAACCCTTACCACCTAGCATAACACCATATGAACATTGGTGTGGCCATCTTACGAAGCAGAGGGGGGAATCTCAGTGATATACGAGTCACTATCTGTAGACCACTCTAAAACAACCTGTATCTTGGCCTGGGAAAGTGAGCTCAAACAGGAATGGGAGCTGGACGAATGGCACAGAGTGATCACATGGTCGAATGGAGGTATACTCAACGTATCTCTGATGGAGGAAGACCTAAAAGTTCTAACTAGATGGTACTCAGTTCCCGTTAGACTTGCAAAATTATATCCTTCAACTTCCCCCCTATGTTTCAGAGGATGCAATCACACGGGCACTATGATCCATGTTTGGTGGGAATGTCCAAAACTAGGAGTGTTCTGGAATAGGATCTTTACAATCATCAGAAAGACAACGGGTTTGTCCATCCCTATGTCCCTCCACATAGCACTGCTGAAATTCCCAATAGAAAAAGCCTCTAAAAGTAAAAGGAGCCTCGTTCACTTTATCCTTCTAGGAGCTAAAATTACGATAGCCAAAGCATGGAAGCAGTCCACGGTTTCCAGTGAGCAGGCAAAACGAAAAATATCTTGGATCATGGCTCAGGAAAAAATGATTAGTATCCTACAAGATACTGTTCAAAAATTTGAGGCCACTTGGGAACCTTGGGCAGATTACATGCACATACACTTGACATCTTCATAGGAATTGGATAAAACGATCTTGGTAGAACATTCCAGAAGGACATCTTATTCCTCCTTCTATACATCTTCTTTCTTTTCTATCCCCTTCTTTTTCCTTTCTCTCTCTCTATTTTTATTCCTTAATACCACCTTTGCTAAAATATTACCTGGTTAGGTGGGTAGCAAACTTTAGAAGATCAAATCCCCGCTAGTTTAAATATCATTTGATCTGTGGGTTGGATGTGCAGCTCCCCTTTCAATGACACAGCTTGTACCCATTTTGGGTGTCCGGAGAGGGGTGGCTTTTCCCCCTTATGTTTGATTGATGTACCTGCGCCCACTAACCACAGTTGTTTCTCAATATATCTATTTAAAACTCATTCTCTTATACGTTGCATTACTATGGATTTATTATTCCACTATGTAAAAGAATATATCAATGACTCTGTATTTTCTCAGAAAAACTTCAATAAAACACTATTAAAAGATAAATTTATTCGTCCGAAAATCCAAATTAATTAAGGTCGAATCTGTCATTGAAGGCTTATGGTGTCTGTTGAATGTTCTAAGAAGATTCGACGAAGCAGCTAAACTGTACGACGCAGCAATCGTACATTTCCGGTCTAATGCTCCGCCCACAAGCTATGGTAAAATTCTAATGTTGTATGACTAGTAATAATTATATTTATTAATTATTATTACTAGTCAACCGACATTTGAATTCTTCTATAGCCTATGGGCGGAGCATTTGACCATAAATGTCCGCTCGTGGCGATCGTATGTTTTTAGCTGCTTTGTCGAATCTTCATGTCTCTATAATGTGAAATCTTTTCTCTCTATGTCGAATAATCTCAGAATAGAGTTAGGTTAGGCACATTCAACCGTAGGTTCGATAGACACAGATGGCTATTGTCACCGTCATGTCGAATCTTCTATCTATATTGAACTGTTGTCACAATGAAACGAAAATAAAGCATTATTTATGTCGGATCTTTCGGATTTCGTACTCTGCACATTCGTTATTGTTTGTTAAAATGAACGTGAAAATCCCCAAAATGTTCTCAATAACATGGTTCAGGGGCACACACTCACTGCCCCCTATACTGCCAGGCTACATGCTTGAATAAGGGAAGGATCTGGTATAAATTGTGGGGGGTACCCCACATTTTTGTTGTGTTTTTTTTTTTGCATGGGGTTCTGGTTTAGATGAAGGCTAAGGGGGCCAGGAAATGTCATTCAGCAACCAGGAATTTAAATGAATGGTACTTTGTAAATGCAACTTTTTGTCATCTTGCAGATGTAGCACTTTACAGGCAGGTTTGCAGATTCCCTCAAGCAAGTTATTTAAAGAAATTGTGTTTGTTTTTTGTTTTTTATGTCCCATTTGAAGCCTTAATAAAATATATTTCCAAACATGTTATTTAAAGGAATTGTGCATTTTAATGTTTCAGTTTAAGTCTTGTTAAAACACTGAACAGTATGTTTTACTTTTTGGCATTAGTACATGTCACCCTGTGCAGTGCCTAGTGGCACATTCTCTTTGTTTGACAAGCCTTTGCCTATTAGCCTTGAAAATGGAGAGAATTGATTTTCAAGATTATTCTCCTATTGACTTCAATGGGGTTCACATTGATATTCACAATTCGTGGGTTTTTGGATGGGTTCTTCAAACCTACCCTCAAATCAATTTTCCCATCTATATGGAATGAAGAACCTAACAGATACAGAACAGACGTTTTCAGGTTATTTCATCTGTTGTTTTACAGCCTAGAATGCCTGAACAAGTTTGAAAGAAACAAAACAGTTTTAAAAGAAATACAAAATTGTGCTGTTTATTGTGCTAAAAGATTCCTAAAATAAATTGCAAACTGCAAATATGCATATTAGAAGCTCTATGAGTTTACCACTCAACCATTATTCACTCCTAATTAGGCAGTAATAGCAAATCAGCTTAATTTTTTTAAACATTATTATGCAGCTTAGTAATCATAAGCCATGCATCATCATCCTTCTCAATAAATACTTTGCATAATACTTGCTTTTTTCTAGACTCCTAATATAGAAGTAACAGTTATCTTTCCAGCATGTGCAGAAGAGTAATGACAACTCCATCACACATGTTTCCTCACTTAAAATGACTCTTTTGAAAAGAAAAGAAAAAAACTTAAACTAAAAGGCTCCCTGCAATAATAAATACTCAATCCTCCTGCTTTCCTTGTGTCCCACTAAACTCTATGGATCCTCCCACAATTCCCTACATCACTGCGGGACACAATAATGATGTAGTTTCAAGCAAATCAAATTATTGAGCAGCGGGGACTGGGAATGTGACACTTCCACATGCATCAGTTTCTGAAGATTCTTCATGGGAAATGAAGAGATTTCCCCTTACTGCTGCAGCAACCATTACCGATTGAGATTTTTTTTTTCCACCAAAAGCATTAATTGCTATTTAGTGAAGGCCACCCTTCCAATTACAGTATATAACTGATATAGCTACCCTTAAGTGATATGTATTGTGGAAGGTTGTGGTTATGTGATTATTATACCCACATTTTATGAATTTTTATTGCATCAAAGGTTGGTTACTCCTCTTCACCAAATTGGGCCATTATTTCACATTTGCATTTTTTTAATTAGCAAAAGGTTAGAATTGAGGGGGAGGAGCAACAACATGGCGCCGTAGTGCAGCGTGCGGCTCTAGGCTCCATTAACACCTCCAGGTGAATTTTGAATGTTTTAAAGAAGGACAGCCTTCCATATACCCAGCCTAAACAACTGAAGCAGCCGGATGGGATCAGACCGGCTTGGACCTGAGAGCCGACGTAGCCACTTGTGGGTTTGCCTTTGTGTACCGGGAGAGGTGTGAATCAGCGTGGAGCTGCTTGGCGTTGCCCAGAGCATACCTAGCCTGGTGTCCGGGGATCCAGAGGCTGGAAGCTGCCGAGGGGAGCCAGGTCGGAGGAGACCGATGTGACCCGAGGGTCCACGAGGGGATCCGAGCGTGAAGCTGAAGCCGTCGGGGGCTATCGGAGCTCTACCCGGAGCCATGTGGAGGTATATGGGAGTGGATGAGTGACCTATCCGCTGACCTGTCGGGAGGTACTTGAGAAGCAGGGAAGCGGCGACAGCAGTGGATTGGCAGCCGGGTTGGATTTGTGGCCCGCACTCCCGGACTCCAATGGATGGACTTAACCCCCATGGTATCCTCTACAGACGGCAGATAAATGAGGATGAAGGAAGGTAAGATGGAATATGGAGCATAAAGCTATAATTATAAAGCACCCGCTTACCTGACTTACTAGACTGAATCCACAAAATCTAAAGGAATGCCCGAAATTCAGGATTAAATATAAATAGTGGGCAATAAACTGTGGATGAATAGTTTGTATATTCTGCCTGTTTCATGCATAAGGAGCTTGCTTCGGCCAGGACTGAAAGGGCAATAGAAGTGCTTATTACAGTGTTTATTTTTTATCAATACTGACTTGAACAGCTCACAAACTATATCCAGTATCTGTAAAGAGAAGGGAAGGGAAAAGGGAAAAAAAGAAAGAAAAAAGGAAATACTCTGGAAACCAAAATTATACAGATAACTGAAAAACTGTCTCTCTGAGCTCAAACATAGACACTGAAAAGGGGTTAAATCCTGCTATTTTTCTATTCTCTATACGGAAAGATATGGTCATCAGATATCTGATATCAGTGCGATACTAAAATTCTATGAACTGACTACTTGTAATTTTTATTTCTTGGACTTTGTTTTCTTGCGTGCTCCCTTTTTTCCCTCTGTTGAAGACTTAGAGCTTTTTAGGATCCGAAGACTGGGTCGGGGCATTTTTCAGCAGAAACTAAGACTTTTGTGAAAAAATGGGTAAGAAAGGTCCCAAAGCGAATCAGGGGGAGGGAACAAGCCGCAACACAATAAAGTCATATCTTGTAGCAGAGGGGGCTGCTCAAATGGTTGAAATCCCTAATAAGAAATCAGGGTCGGTGCCAACGACCCCTGCAAAGAATAAGGGGCTACCAGAGATGGGAGTGGATGGAGACAAGGGGGAGGAGACCCCAGGGAAAGGTAATAACAAAGGTAAAACTCAAGCTCCAGAAGTAAAAAGTAAGGAAAAAGAGCGAAAGATACCTGAGAGACAACAACAATTGGAGACACTCACTGAAGATCTACAAGCCCCTCCCTCAAAACAAGATATGATGGATATGATAGGTATGATATCTCGCCTGGAGCAAACTATTAAGGGAGAAATGGGGGCAACAAGAAGAGATATACAGAGTGTACTACAAAGAGTAGAGGGAATAGAAGAACAGCTAGAGGAACACAAAAGCGCAATAACAGAATTAAGAGAAAGAGCTGAGATGGACTGGATTGAGATAAGAAACGCCTGGTATAGACTTGAGGACCAAGAAAACCATAGCAGAACCATAGCAGAAGGAATAACCTACGGATAAGGGGACTCCCTGAAGATGTTAAAGATAAAGAATTAGGGGATATGCTACGAGAGACATTTAATTTAGTCTTAAATTGTGAAATAACTATGCCGATACGGTTTGAAAGAGTGCACAGAATACAAAGGTCATATAACGCCAACAGGGATATGCCAAGGGACACCATAATAAGATTTCAAAATTATGAGCAGAAAGAGTTAGTCTCCCAAAGCACAAGGAACCCCACCCCCATGGAATATAAAGGAATTAAACTATCTATTTTTTCTGATTTAGCACCAGAGACGCTAGCACGGAAAAGGGCTTTGAAGCCGTTGACAAACATTCTACAGACATAGTGTCATTGATATGCAGTAGTGTTTGTCTGTCAGCTTACCTCCCTTCCCATGTGTTCATTTAGAGGCCAGAGCCCTTTCACCTGGCTTCCTTTATAATCTCCTCCCAGCCTGACTCCACCCCAGGCCCTATCACAGAACACTATATTAACCTGTGCACTGCAAGCCTGCTTGGCTGATCAACGTGTTTGTTAGGCATTGTGTGTTTGGGTTCCTGCCTGCCGTGTGCTACGTCTGTCTCTCTGTTACGTTATTGGCTTGTCCCCGACTATCTCTGTCTGCTCGTGACCCTTGACCTTCGGCTCGTTCTTTCGTTATCCTTGTCTGCTTGTGGCCCCTGACCTTCAGCTTGTTATTCGGTTCTCTCATATCTTGTGCTGCTGCTTCCCCTCTTTTCCCCTTATCCTACGGGGCGTGAGCTAGGAAACTCCAGGGGCCGCGACCTGGTCCCAGCCTGCAGCATAACATCCTCACCACTAGAGGCCCTGGAGAAGACCTGCTGGGTCTTAGACTCCGCGCCCTGGGGAATCTTGGCTCTAGCTTCCGTTAGGATCCTGGTTGTGCTCCTCTGGTCCCGCTTTCCACAACCACCCAGTTTCCTATCCGCAGTAGCCAGCCATAGGGTTCACTACCTTGCGGTGCACTCCTGTCCCCCTACGGTGTGCATCTGTCACCTGGCCACAGGTGACCTTGACAGTTTGATCAGCCATGAACCCGGCTGACATCCCGCTACCCGCCAATGATCCATTGCAGGGCATAGTTTGCAGACTTGAAACCCAGGAATCGAATCAGACTCAGGTGATGCGATTCCTCCAGGATCTGGCTTCTCGCTTCGAGCAGCTTCAGGCCTCCTTGGGAACCCTGAATCCGCAACCCCAAATACAATCAGCGGCTGCACCTATTGCACCAGTCACAGCCACACACTCGCTACAACTGCCAGCTCCGTCCCGTTTCTCTGGGGACTCCAAGGCTTGCAGGGGGTTCCTTAGCCAATGCACGATTCATTTTGAGCTCCAGCCCCAAAACTTCCTGTCTGATCGGGCTAAGGTAGCCTATATCATTTCCCTCCTCTCTGGTGAAGCTTTAGCCTGGGCAGCCCCTCTGTGGGAACTGAATGATCCAGTGGTTTCTAGCCTGTCTGGCTTCTTGAAACTTTTTCGGAATATCTTCGAAGAACCGGCTCGTGTCTCTTCAGCGGCCAGCGCCCTTTTACGTCTCCGCTAAGAGTCTGCTTCTGTGGGACAGTATGCCCTTCATTTCCGCATACTGTCGGCTGCGTTGAGCTGGAACAATGAGGCCTTAGTCGCAACCTTTTTGCATGGCCTGTCTGATAGAGTGAAGGATGAATTAGCAGGAAGAACCATCCCCACTGATCTGGCCGGCGTTATCTCCTTGTGTAACCAGATCGATATTCGCTTTCAGGAGAGGACCTTAGAAAAGCAACGCCAGCACTCCTTGGTTCTTAGTCAGCCTGAGCTCCCCTCTCTTCGACCCGTAGAGCATCTCCTACCAGCTGAGGAACCCATGCAGCTGGGTCGGACCAGGCTATCCCCCGAGGAACGTGCTAGGCGCAGAACTCTTGGTCTGTGTCTTTACTGTGGGGGCAAAGGTCATTTTCGTGACACTTGCTCTCTTTGTCCAGAAAAACGTTCGGGTCCACTTCATCTGGAAAGTGGAGTATTGGACCCAGAAATATCACCTTCCCCTTCTCGTCTTCTGCTTTCTGTGTTCCTTCATGTTGGTGCTTCTTCTCATTCGGTCTCAGCATATCTGGATTCCGGAGCCGCTGGTAATTTCATGGACTGGGAAATCGCATCGTCCATGAGACTTACTCTTTTGCCCCTCACCACGCCATTGGTGGTCTTGGCGATTGATGGTACTGTTCTCCCAGGGGGACCTATCCGCTTCCAGACCCTCCCTGTTAAGATGTCGGTAGGGACACTCCACCAGGAGTGGATATCCTTCCTTATCTTACCCAAGGCCTCAACGCCTATAATTTTGGGTCTCCCATGGTTACAGCTCCATTCTCCTCATGTGGACTGGACTACTGGACAGATCCTGGCTTGGGGTTCCTCCTGTTCCTCGTCCTGCCTACCCAAGGTTGCCCCCTGTGAACCTGAGCCGGTCATTCATTCCAGGTCGCATAACCATTTACATTTCTCTGTCCCTAATCACCCTTGGACGCACAGCCAGGCTAGCTTGTCTACAAGTCCTGCAGTCGCTACGTCTTGCGATGCGATTCAGGTAGTCGCTACACCTGACTCTATTCACTCGGCCTCTGTACTAGTTATGCCAGTCCAGCCCATGCCCAGTGAGCCGCCTACTTTTTCTTGTTCGGGACATTCTGCTTGTCTTTCAGCTATTCAGCTTGACTCCTGTGACATGTCACCCTCTAACCAACCTGACTTCAGGGTTCCACTGACATCTGCCCAGTTTGATGGTCCTGTGCTAGATGACCAGTTCATCTTTAAGGGTCTAGGGGACCCTCCTCAGATTTCTGTTGATCCTCTCATGCCCTTGCTTATTCCTAGAGAGCCTTTGGTCCTCAATAGATCTTCTTGTCATCTCCCTACCTCGGTTCTGGTCTCTGAGGATAATCTAAAGTACGAGGTTAGACAAGTTCTGGATTCTCGGCTCTGCAGAGGTATTCTTCAGTACCTTGTGCATTGGAGAGGTTTTGGTCCTGAGGAGGCGTCTTGGATCGCTGCATCTGATGTCGTTGCACCTCATCTGTTGAGGAGGTTTCATCTGAGATTTCCCTTTAAGCCTGGGCCCAGGCGGGGGAGGGCCCATAAGAGGGAGGGTACTGTCATTGATATGCAGTAGTGTTTGTCTGTCAGCTTACCTCCCTTCCCATGTGTTCATTTAGAGGCCAGAGCCCTTTCACCTGGCTTCCTTTATAATCTCCTCCCAGCCTGACTCCACCCCAGGCCCTATCACAGAACACTATATTAACCTGTGCACTGCAAGCCTGCTTGGCTGATCAACGTGTTTGTTAGGCATTGTGTGTTTGGGTTCCTGCCTGCCGTGTGCTACGTCTGTCTCTCTGTTACGTTATTGGCTTGTCCCCGACTATCTCTGTCTGCTCGTGACCCTTGACCTTCGGCTCGTTCTTTCGTTATCCTTGTCTGCTTGTGGCCCCTGACCTTCAGCTTGTTATTCGGTTCTCTCATATCTTGTGCTGCTGCTTCCCCTCTTTTCCCCTTATCCTACGGGGCGTGAGCTAGGAAACTCCAGGGGCCGCGACCTGGTCCCAGCCTGCAGCATAACATCCTCACCACTAGAGGCCCTGGAGAAGACCTGCTGGGTCTTAGACTCCGCGCCCTGGGGAATCTTGGCTCTAGCTTCCGTTAGGATCCTGGTTGTGCTCCTCTGGTCCCGCTTTCCACAACCACCCAGTTTCCTATCCGCAGTAGCCAGCCATAGGGTTCACTACCTTGCGGTGCACTCCTGTCCCCCTACGGTGTGCATCTGTCACCTGGCCACAGGTGACCTTGACACATAGAATATCCCTTACAGGTGGGGGTTCCCAGCTTGTCTATCGGTGAAGAACCAAGGGGTCTCGGCTTATGTGCGGTTCCCAGAAGATATAAAATAGTTCTGTAACAGACTGAATATACAGTTTGTACAAATAGATAACTGGGAAAAGAGACCTCCAGCATGGAGAAGGTGGAAAGACCAGAACTGGAATAGAGCTTAGAATGTTGTCCAAAAATTTCCTTGTTTTTTTTTTTTTTTTTTTGGAGGGTAGATAGTAAAATGATAATGATTAAATTCACCTGGGGGGAAGTATGGAGTAGGTGTGCCCACCTGCTCTCCGGAGGCAGTCCTTAATTAGGAGGTCGGGGCTCCCGGAGAATAGGAGGACACATAAGATCCCCCGAGGTAGGGCCCGCTCGGCAGATAGCCCGGCTGGGGGCAGACCGAGGGAGTTCTAACATTGGTGTACAATGTGATAGGGGGGGGATTGGGGTGGTATATGTGGTCTCAATATATTTTATACAGGTTTTGGAAGCTGAATCTAGATGTCATGTCTTTGATGGTTATGTCGGATCGTTATTTCTTAAATGTAAAAATACTCTCTACAAAATTGAGGTTGGATATAAGTAAAAGATGGATCATCCTGAGGGGAGGAGATTATCCGGGGTCTTTCCTCTCCTGCTTGTATCTGGTGTATTGCTCTAGTTACAGTATAAAGAATTTAAATTATAGAATATGACAGCAATAAAAATAGTTACGTATAACGTACGTGGGTTAAATAGCCCAAATAAGCGATACCAGATAGTACAGGAGATGAGGAGATCGTCGGCTAATATAGTGTTTCTACAAGAAACCCACTTGAAGGAGACATCTAAGACCAGATTGAACTCAAAAGACTTCCCTATATGGATCCATAGCTACTCTCCCAATAAAAGATAAAAAGGAATTGCGATAGGGTTTGATAAGAACACACTGTTTACGCTGGAGGGTATGGAAACAGACTCGGAGGGAAGATATCTCTTTGTTAAAGGCTCCCTATTTAATATGAAATATACTTTGGTAAATGTGTACTGCCCTAATACACGCCCGCCAGTTTATTTGAGAAAAATCTTGAATAGACTGGAGGGCTTTAGAGAAGGGAAGGTGATACTAGCAGGGGATTTTAATTTTGTTTTTGACCCAGTATTAGATACCCAACCTATGTCATTAAGGTCGGAGGGAAAATATCTTAGAGCAATTAAGCACAAACTGTTTCAAATGCATTTTAATAGAGGCTTGGAGAATTTTACACCCTAGAGACAAAGACTTTACATACTATTCATCTGTACATAGGTCATATTCTAGAATAGACCATTCCTTACTAGACCACCGGCTGTTAGAGGGATTGAGAGGGATAGAAATAAAATCAATAACGCTCTCTGACCATGCTCCGGTTGAGATGACCCTGGATATAGGGGAAATCCCGGCCGACCAGAGAATATGGAGAGTAGATGAATCCCTCTTAAATGATACTAAGATAGCCGGTGACCTGGAAAAGGAAATGGGTCTCTTCTTTAAAGAAAATGACATAGATAATGTCACTCCATCGATATTATGGGAAACACATAAAGTGTACATGAGAGGGAGGATGATAGCAGAAAAGGCTAAGAGAAAGAAAATTAGGCAGATCCAGAAACAAACTCTACTAGAAGAAATCCAGGACCTGGAACAGAAACATAAAGAAAGACAGGAAGAGCAAACCCTGATGCTATTAACCAGTAAAAGAGAAAAGTTACGGGATCTAATGAAACTAAATGGGTATTTAATAATACAAATAAGAAATTTTATGCCATGGGGAACAAACCTGGGAAATTCCTAGCAAGGATAATTAAACCTAGAAACACACAGAAGTTTATCTCAAAAATGAATGATACTAAAGGAGATATGAGGCACTCTACTAAAGATATAATTAAAATCTTCCAAGAGTATTATCAAAATCTATATAGAGTAAATAAAGAACAAGGTTTAATAGAAACACAGAGCAAAAATTAAACAATATTTAGAAAGGGTTAAGATCCCGGTATTGGCAGAAGAAGTAATTAATAAATTAGATAAGGAAATATCAAGGGAGGAAATAAATCAAGCAATTAAAAATATTAAAATGGGAAAGAGCCCGGACCCAGACGGGTACACTTCACTTTACTATAAGAGATATGGGGAAACCCTGATACCGTACTTCCAGGAGTATATGAACTCCATAGGAGGTGGTATGATGATGCGAGGGGAAGCTTTGGGAGCCCACATAACTCTTTCAGAGAAGGAAGATAAAGATCCCACATTATGTGCCAGCTATAGGCCTATATCTCTGACTAATGTTGACATAAAGATCTATGCGAAAATATTGGCAGAGAGATTAAGACCTTTCATGTCAGTGTTGATTGAAAACGATCAGGTAGGGTTTGTACCTGGGAGGGAAAAATGTCCTAAGAGCGTTATTCCTGACACAAAAAGCTAAAAGAAGCAAAATACCAGTTCTATTCCTGTCGGTAGATGCCGAAAAGGCCTTTGACAGACTAGACTGGGAATTTATGCTAGCAACAATGAGACACATAGGACTAGGGCCTAACATGCTTTGATGGATAGGGGCACTTTACTCTAAACCCTCGGCACAGGTTCGGGTAAATGGAACCCTCTCAGATAGCTTCCCACTTTTTAATGGTACCCGTCAGGGATGTCCGCTTTCACCCCTTCTGTTTGTTCTCTCATTAGAGCCACTACTAGCAACTATCCAAACTAATCAGGAGATAGAGGGGGTGAAGGTGGATGGGAGGGAACATAAGATCTCTGCGTTCGCGGACGACATGATGCTGTATGTATACAATCCAAGATTGACATTACCAAAGATTATAGAGGAATATGAAAAATATGGAGAGATCTCAAATTTGAAAATTAATAAAGAGAAAACTGAGATATTGAGTATATCATTAAGTCCGAAAGAACGCAGAGACCTTGGGGCCCTTTACCCATTTACATAGAAACAGAAGGGGAGGAAGTACCTAGGGTTATATCTGGCCAACATAGAGAGGGACCTTTATGAAGATAACTATATTCCCTTATTAAAATAAAAATAAAATTGAAGGGTTACCCGATAGAAAAACTATCTTGGCTGGGTAGAATAAATATTATTAAAGTGGTTGTAAACCCACTTTGTAAACAAACACCTACAGGTAAGCCTAGATTAAGGCTTACCTGTAGGTGCATGAAATATCTCCTTAACCTACACGGTTAAGGAGATATTTGCATTTAAAACCGGTGCGCTGACATCACGCGCATGGGGTTAATCCCATTCACAAATTCGGCTAGGTCGCAGCATTTGACGACGTAGCCGAATTCGACGGCTCCTGCGTGCATGCGTTGAGTCACGTCTTCACCGCTCCGGCCAATCACAGGGCCGGAGAGGCGCTGTGATTGGCTGATGCGGCGATACCCAGAAGTAACATTCCGGCTATCGCCGCAGCGATGGCTGCGTCTGGAGAGAGGGACGCGGACTGCTTCGGGGGCCCCGATCTAAGGTAAGTGGTACATAATGAGCTAGTATGCTAGTCATACTAGCTCATTATGCCTTTCTCTTGCAGGTTGCCTCAAAAAAAAAAAAAAGGATTAGTGGGTTTACAACCACTTTAAGATGATGATACTACCTAAAGCTTTATAAATCTTCCCAACGCTCCCAATAAAAATCCCAGACATATATTTTAAAATACTGGGGAAGATAATAAGGAGATGTATATGGAAAGAAAATAAGTCTTGCATATCAGTCGAGACTTTGACTAGATCTAGACATGATGGAGGATTATACCTACCAGATTTTAGAAGATACTATGAGGCAGCGGTATTAAAGAGGATAACAAACTGGATGCAGGGAGATGGACAAAGAAAAAAATGGGTAGGAGTAGAAAAAGTCTGAGTAATAAGGACCTGGGAAAGAGAATATGGATCCCAAAACAATATAGAGGTTTTACACAATAGATCCCTTCAATAACAAAAGAAACCTTCAGAATATGGGATAGAGTGTGTAAAATAAAAAAATGTCCCTATAACAGTCCGTTGCTGCCCCTCACAGGTACAGACTACTTCCCGCCAGGAAAGGGAGGTGGGGTGTTTCTGAGATGGGCAACCTCAGACACATTAAAATTGAAGGATTTATTGAAAGGGAATATCTTGTTTCCAATCTCAGAAATACGAGGAAAATTTGGATCCACTTTAGGTGACAACTGGAGGTATAGGCAAGTTCAACATTTTGTAAGTACATTACCGAAACCCCTACATGCGATGAATGAGCTGACCTCATGGGAAAAACTTATAGAGTGGGGGGAACAGGAAGGCAGGGGATATCGAATATATATAGGATACTGTCACCTCTAAGGGGCCCTGAGGCAATGAAAACATTGGAAAGTTGGGAACTAGAACTAAACCTAACTATAACAGACGAAAATAAGAGACTAGTTTTTGTCCATTCTACTTCAATAGAGGTAAAAGAAATGAACTATAAGCTTCTAACTAAATGGTATTTTGTTCCAATGAAATTACATAGAATAAATAAGGAGTCATCACCTTTATGTTGGAGAGAGTGTGGGATGGAGGGAACACATGCCCACATATGGTGGCACTGTCCCCTGATACAGGAATATTGGAGAGAGATATTAAGTTTGATAAAGAAGATCAGTGGAATCGAGGTGAAAAAAGATCCATGGTATTGCCTGTTCCATAATACGGGGATGACAAGGAAAAAATATAGAATGACCTTGGTGCCATATTTGTTGAACGGAGCTAAAGTACTAATACCACGCAAATGGAAGGAAAAAAAAGTGCCATCAACAGGAGAATGGTTTAGAGAGATAGATAGAATTAGACTGATGGAGGAGCTGCTCTCAAATCATAATGAAAGTAGACCAAAGTTTGACAAGATCTAGAGGAGATGGAGAGAGTTTAACCACTTCCATACCGGGTCATTGTAAGATGACGCCGGCAGGAACCCGCTCTCCCTCCGGGTGGACGTCATATGACGTCCTGGGTTTGAGGAGGGATATCTGAATGATGCCTGCAGCTAGAGGCATCATTCAGATATCCTTGTTTTCAGCCGGCGATTCTGCACACCATAAGAATGATCATAACGGCGGTTCCACCGCTTAATCGTTCTTATAGGTGGCGGGAGGGGACATCCCCCCCTCCCGCCGCCATCCGGTGCTTCTCCGGGCTCTCCCCTGCCATCGGGGACCCGGAGAGAATCGTCCAGCGCCGGTGGTGGGTCACGTGACGAGCATAGAGATGACTGGTGACCAGATGGTCACCAGTCATCTCTATGACCGTCGGAGGCCCAGGCGCGATGTGATGACGTCACGCCCGGGTCCTCAGATGTGAACAAAGCTGCCATTGCGACTAGTAAGTATGAGATTGGTGAAAAAAAAATCACGATCTCATGCTTTCCAGCCTGGAGGAGAGATGTGGGGTCTTATTGACCCTGCATCTCTCCATAAAGAGGACCTGTCACACACATTCCTATTACAAGGGATGTTTACATTCCTTGTAATAGGAATAAAAGTGATTAAAAAAAAAAAAAAGTGAAAAAAAGTAAAAAAAAAATGTAAAAAAAAATAAAAAATTATAAAAAAATTTAAAACGCCCCTGTCCCCAATAGCTCGCGCTCAGAAGTGAACGCACACATAAGTCCCGCCCACATATTTAAATGCCGTTCAAACCACATATGTGAGGTATTGCCGCGTGCGTTAGAGCACGTGCAACAATTCTAGCACTAGACCTCCTCTGTAACTCTAACCTGGTAACCTGTAAAAAATTTCAAAGCCTATGGAGATTTTTAAGTACCGAAGTTTGGCACCATTCCATGAGCGTGTGCAATTTTAAAGCGTGACATGTTAGGTATCTTTTTACTCGGCGTAACATAAGCTTTCATATTTTACAAAAAAATTGGGCTAACTTTACTGTTTTGTTATTTTTCAATTCATGAAACCATTTTTTCCCAAAAAAGGCGTTTGAAAAATTATTGCGCAAATACCGTGCAAGATAAAAAGTTGCAACGACCGTAATTTTATTCCCTAGGGTGTCTGCTAAAAAAAAATGTATATATAGTGTTTGGGGGTTCTGAGTAATTTTCTAGCAAAAGAATGATGATTTGTACATGTTGGAGATAAGTGCCAGAATAGGCCCGGTATGGAAGTGGTATAAAAAGCCCTGTATGGAAAGGGTTAAAGAATCAGAGGCCTACACGGAAGTGCTGGGGGATTGAGGGAATTCCGTTTGGACTCCTCTCTTCCTCCATATATCCTTCTTCCCACCCCTTCCCTTCCCCCTTTTAGGTTTCCACCCTTTCTTTTTCCTTTTCTATTTTTTTTCTTTTTTTTCTCTCCCTACACACTAGTAGGTTCGGAGTAGGAACCCTCTTAAACAATCCCACATATAATTTTGCACCACTAGATTTTGTTGGTCTTTACTTGCACTGACACCAGAAATCATAATTTATTTTTATTTGGAAATTGTGTTTTTTTTTCTCTTTTTCTCCCTACACACTAGTAGGTTCAGAGTAAGAGCCCTCTTAAACAATCCGATATAAAATTTTGCACCACTAGAATTTGTTGGTCTGTATTTGCACTGACACTAGAAATCATAATTTCTTTTTACTTGGAAAGGGTTTTTTTTCCCTTTTTTTCTTTTCACCCCCCCCCCCATGTGACTGAGTAAAAAAAATCTAAAATAACTGTCAAAAATAAATAAAAATACTAGGCAAGTTTTTTTACAAGCCTTTATTAAAAAAGTAAAAAGAGATCTACATCGTGGGACATTGTTTTTATTTTTTTTACTTTTTTAAATAAAGGACTTGTCAAAAACTTGTCCCACCGCACTGCCTGACCTGAATGCTGGGTTGGTAACATCACAAGGGAAGCGGGGTCACCTGGTGATGTCACCAGGTGACCCCCCCTTACCTATTTAAGAACTGTCACCTTGTTTTTTTTATTTTGGTGTAGCGTTTTTTACTTTTTTTTGCTGGCTGGCAATTACAACCGCGAGTCAATTTAAAGCGGAGCTCCGCCGAAAATAAAATATGAAAAGCCAACAGCTACAGCTACAGCAGCTGCTGACTTTTAATATTAGGACACTTACCTGTCCTGGAGTCCAGCGACGTCCGGAGCAGAGGACGAGCAATCTGCTGCCCCCACCGCCATCCTCCGTGAGGAAACCAGGAAGTGAAGCCTTGCGGCTTCACTGCCCGGTTCCCTACGGTGCATGTGCGAGTCGCGCTGCGCCGTTCTGACTGGTCCCCATGTGTTCTGGGAGCCGAGTGTCTCCCAGAACACAACGGGTACTCTGCGGGAAGTGACGTGCTTCCCGCAGATTTGCCACAGAGAGGACTCCCGGAAGTGGGTGAAAATACCTGTCTTAGACAGGTATCTTCACCCCCTCCCCCCTGAAAGGTGTCAATTGTGACACTGGAGGGGGGAGGGTTTCGATGATCGGAAGTTCCACTTTAGGGTGGAGCTCCACTTTAAATGTGATTTGACAATTTTTTTATTTAGAAATTAGATTATTTCTGCAGCTGGTTCTTTATATGGTAAAGATGCACCACATTGCAGGCAAACTAAGGGGACCCCCAGACACTACATTTAAATAATTATTTAATTATTACATTGGCGTGGGGTGGGGTGCTCCCCTCCTGAACCATACCAAGCCACATGCCCTTAACATGGGGGGTGGTTTGAGGCAGCGGTGCTATGCCACCCCACACCAAAGCACCTTGTCCCTTTGTTAATGGGGACAAGGGCCTCTTCCCAACAATACAAGGGTTTTTGACAATTTCTTTAATAAAAAAAACAATGTCACCCAATGTAAATCCATCGTCAATCATGACACTGCTGCTAATTTTTTTTTTAGAAAAGAAAAAAAATAACACTCCGCCATCAATGAAGGCTTACCACCTACCGCAGGCTCCGCCATTTCTTATATAGGACAGGGGCTGTCTGATGAGGGCGTCTGTGTGGAGCAGCTGCTAGATCCCATGCCCGAAGCTCCCTCGGCTTGAAGTCAGCATGAAGTAAATTACTACTACCAGACCCGGACCCGGAGCCCCCGCTGTGTCTCACAGTCCCGCTGCCCTGTCATGTCTTCCCGCGCAATGCACTTCGCTCTGCATGCTACAGCGCTACGGTGACCTCCATTCCCACACCTTGGAAGCCCTGAAAGCCGGACTCCATACACCTGATGCTCGGGAGACCGGGCGCATCAGCCCCCTCCCCCCGGCCCGACAGAGGAGCGCAGTACTGCTACGAAGGTACGGTGGTACGGAGGTACGGAGGTAGTGGGGATTGAAGGAGGAGAGCATGCTGTGCAGGCTAAGGAGAGGATACAATGCTGAAAGAGATGCCAGGTTACTGGTTACGGGTTACTGATTACTGAGGCGCACTGTGGAGAGAAAGGAGGAGAGACAAGCCAGCCATAGAACCGCGGTCTGATTAGTTTCTGCTACTGGAGCCGATGGGAGAGGACAGGGGTGAGTCACTAACACACACATATCTGACATCATATAAAATAGAATATATGTGTAAGGTTATTGGACTGGGAAGCTACTGTGACCATCCCTGAGACCCCCCTGAGAACCCCTATGGGAAAACCATAACAACCAGTGTCAGGCTTGTTGGGATACATCAGTTGGATATCACGGGCGGATACCAAAAATTTTAAAGGAATTGTCCCCTAATACTGGAGCATATGAGGACTTAATGACCAAAAATAAAAAAAAGGGAAGAAAAAGGGAAGGACAATAAAGCTTTTTTTTTTCTTCCGGACATATAGATCAATTAGACAAAGCCGCAATTTAAGCCGTAATTAATGGCTGTGATAGTTCATTAGCATGATCAGGAGGTATGGAGGGGACCAAAAACCCCCGAAAGCCTGGAAAACAGATACTGATTAAGGAACTTTTATCCCGCCATTCCTCTTTGTTTTTTTTTTGTTTTTTTTATCCCCACCCCGGGGGTCTAATGCGCTGGAGCAATTAGGAGCTATTGGTGCGGTTGAGTGGTCCTGCACGGAAAGATGATAAGACCTGTTATTAAATCTTTGTTTATTTTCCAGCTTGCCCTGCTTTCTATGCTGGACTGTCTTTAAAATAAGTGGGTGTGGCTGAGGCTTGGATTCCCTAAAAGGTTAGCGAGTCACTTAGAAATGAGAGGCAGGCCAGCAAGGGGAACAGGGGCAAACCCCCCAAAAATAAGCGCCAGCCCAGGCACCATTAAAAAATACATGACACAGAATGGAGCCAAAGAAAGCCCCAGTAAGCAGTTAGGGGCCAAAAGTAAAACAACGGAGGGCCCACAGAAAAACAGACAGAAAAGACAATCAGGGAAGGCAGGGAGTGGATTACAGGTCATGGAGGAGACAGCAGAAGAAGTAGATGAAGAAGAGGAATCAACCGAGACCAGACAAGAAGACCGACTTCCAACCAAAGGAGAAATGGCATAAATGTTTTCTAGACTGGAAACTTCATTCTCCAGAATGGAAATATCTTTAAAAGGGGGAATGGCTATACTACATGAGGATATGAATCATATATTAAGAAGAGTCGAGGAAAAAGAAGAAAAGCTAGACTCCCAAGCGGCCGATGTAACAGAATTAAAAGCTCAGATGAAAGAGATGCAGAGAGAGCAAATGTTTATGAGATATAGAATTGAAGACCAGGAAAACTGTAAAGCCCTGTACACACGATCAGATAACCTATGGATTTTCGTCGATGGATTTGTCCATCGGAAATCCGATGAAACTGTTTTTCATCAGTCTTGCCCACAGACCATCAGTCAAAAAACCGACCGTTCCAAACGCGGTGACATAAAACACTCAGATGAGCCGAGAAAAATGAAGTTTAATGCTTCTGAGCATGCGTCGACTTGATTCTGAGGATGCGTGGGTTTTTGATCCGATGGACTTGCCCATAGACGATCAGAGTTTTCGATCGTTTTTTTATTAACCACTTAAGCCCCGGACCATTTGGTAGCTAGAGGACCAGAGGTGAATTCAGAATTTAGCACTGCGCTGCTTTAACTGTAAATTGTGCGGACATGCAATGTTGTACCCAAACGAAATTTGCGTCCTTTTCTTCCCACAAATAGAGCTTTCTTTTAATGGTATTTTATTGCCTCTGCGATTTTTATTTTTTGCGATATAAACGGAAAAAGACCGAAAATTTTGAAAAAAAATGATATTTTCTACTTTTTGTTATAAGAAAAATCGAATAAACTCAATTGTAGTCATACATTTAGGCCAAAATGTATTCAGCCACATGTTTTTAGTAAAAAAAATGTCAATAAGCGTATATTTATTGGTTTGCGCAAAAGTTATAGAGCTTACAAACTAGGGTACATTTTCTGAAATTTACACAGCTTTAAATTTATGACTGCCTATCTCATTTCTTGAGGTGCTAAAATGACAGGGCAGTACAAACCCCCCCCCAAATGACCCCATTTTGGAAAGTAGACACCCCAAGGAAATTGCTGAGAGGCATGTTGAGCCCATTGAATTTTTTATTTTTTTGTCCCAAGTGATTGAATAATGACTAAAAAAAAAAAAAAAAATTACAAAAAGTTGTCACTAAATGATATATTGCTCACACATGCCATGGTTATATGTGGAATTTCACCCCAAAATACATTTTGCTGCTTCTCCTGAGTACGGGGATACCACATGTGTGGGACTTTTTGGGAGCCTAGCCGCGTACGGGACCCCGAAAACCAAGCACCGCCTTCAGGATTTCTAGGCACAAATTTTTGATTTCACTCCTCACTACCTATCACAGTTTCGAAGGCCATAAAATGCCAAAATCGCACAAAACCCCCCCAAATGACCCCATTTTGGAATATAGACACCCCAAGCTATTTGCTGAGAGGAATGGCGAGTATTTTACAGCTCTCATTTGTTTTTGAAAATGAAGAAAGAAAATATATTTTTTTCAATTTTCAAAACTTTGTGACAAAAAGCGAGATCTGCAAAATACTCACAATACCTCTCAGCAAATAGCTTGGGGTGTCTACTTTCCAAAATGGGGTCATTTGGGGAGGTTTTGTGCTATCTGGGCATTCCATGGCCTCCGAAACTGTGATAGGCAGTGAGAAGTGAAATCAAAAATTTACACCCTTAGAAAGCCTGAAGGCGGTGCTTGGTTTTTGGGGTCCCGTACGTGGCTAGGCTCCCAAAAAGTCTCACACATGTGGTATCCCCGTACTCAGGAGAAGCAACAGAATGTATTTTGGGGTGTAATTCCACATATGCCCATGGCATGTTTGAGCAATATATCATTTAGTGACAACTTTGTGCAAAAAATAAAATAAAAAATAAAAATTGTCGTTTTTCCGCAACTTGTGTCAACATATAAAATATTCCATGGACTCGACATGCCTCTCAGTATATAAAAGGAAACGGGGGACGCCTATTGGCGCTTTGGGACTTTGAGTGAGATAACATATGAAATCTCCATCCCATATTCAAATGAAAAAAGAAGGGAGGTGGGACTTTAAATGAAACAGTGGGCTGATGGGGATAACAAATGAGGTAAACCAAAGAATGTTGAATGCATGTATTGAGTAAATACAAAGGATGTACAGTGAAAAAAGGGGGCAGCGTGTACATAAGCACATAGCATGACCAAATTTCCATACATAAACAGATATAAACATAAAAATACATAGCAATGAATGATGGCAATCAATCAAATAAGGGTGTGTGTGTGGACATATATGAGCTGAGCAGCACACAGCAATGGTAGTAAGTGATGAAGTAAAAACAAGTCTAAAAACTGTTTGATCAAAATAAAAGTCCCATTAGCGCATAAAGCTGCATCATTGTAAGCCCGACGCGGCGTTTCGTGTATGTAGAAACACTCCTCAGGGGCAGATGCAAGGGGTTATCTGAAAATACAGAGTAATAATGATCAGGGTAATAAACTGATTTCCTCCAGAAAAGACAGGAGGTAAGTTCTGGTTACTTACAGGGTGTGCCACATTATGATGCATGTGAAAGATAGGGCCGAGAGGCTGCCCGTCCCGGGAACTGAGGTGGCAGAGAATCAAACACACAGCGGGGCGCAAAGGCATCATCCCTAGGCAGCAGATAGCCATAATTGTTCATGAAGTAAGATGTTCCCTCAAGGTGCAGTGGAAGTATCTGAAATGAATGGGTAAATCCATCAGGAATAACCCACAATCTAAAGGGAGTAGTGAAATGGAAGCTGCATGAGGGATGATCGTTGTTACCTTGTGAGTGTGCTGAATGGCAATGACTGGTAAAAGCTCTGGCGTCTGCATGCAGATGGAAATGGGCTGGATGACCAAGGAGACGCCTTTATACTGTCCCACACATGCATGAGACTGCCACCAACGTCACGCTGGCTCGATAGTGCTGGAGGCGGGGCCACAACCAGGCGGCATGACAGCCTGCCTTGGAGTGACGCCGCACAGACCAGCTAAGTCGGCCAAGTTGGATCATGCGCGCTCAACAGCACGACGCCCCCAAAGGGGCGTCACCCGGATGTGCGGCGCGTGGCGCTGATGCGATGACAGCATCCGCCCAGACTCCCCACAAACATCCCGCCCAGCGACGGGCGGAAGTGGCGGGGAGATGAGGGGGGGCACCATGAGCGCATCACAGTCCCGGGTAACGGGCAGGAAGTGGCCCAGAAAAATCCACAAAATGTGCATCAATGCTCAAAAATCAACCCCATAAAGAAGCTGGCAGGGGAACACTGCCAGTTACAGACCACTGTTTCCATCCCTGGTGCGACAATAAAAGGAAACGGGGGACGCCTATTGGCGCTTTGGGACTTTGAGTGAGATAACATATGAAATCTCCATCCCATATTCAAATGAAAAAAGAAGGGAGGTGGGACTTTAAATGAAACAGTGGGCTGATGGGGATAACAAATGAGGTAAACCAAAGAATGTTGAATGCATGTATTGAGTAAATACAAAGGATGTACAGTGAAAAAAGGGGGCAGCGTGTACATAAGCACATAGCATGACCAAATTTCCATACATAAACAGATATAAACATAAAAATACATAGCAATGAATGATGGCAATCAATCAAATAAGGGTGTGTGTGTGGACATATATGAGCTGAGCAGCACACAGCAATGGTAGTAAGTGATGAAGTAAAAACAAGTCTAAAAACTGTTTGATCAAAATAAAAGTCCCATTAGCGCATAAAGCTGCATCATTGTAAGCCCGACGCGGCGTTTCGTGTATGTAGAAACACTCCTCAGGGGCAGATGCAAGGGGTTATCTGAAAATACAGAGTAATAATGATCAGGGTAATAAACTGATTTCCTCCAGAAAAGACAGGAGGTAAGTTCTGGTTACTTACAGGGTGTGCCACATTATGATGCATGTGAAAGATAGGGCCGAGAGGCTGCCCGTCCCGGGAACTGAGGTGGCAGAGAATCAAACACACAGCGGGGCGCAAAGGCATCATCCCTAGGCAGCAGATAGCCATAATTGTTCATGAAGTAAGATGTTCCCTCAAGGTGCAGTGGAAGTATCTGAAATGAATGGGTAAATCCATCAGGAATAACCCACAATCTAAAGGGAGTAGTGAAATGGAAGCTGCATGAGGGATGATCGTTGTTACCTTGTGAGTGTGCTGAATGGCAATGACTGGTAAAAGCTCTGGCGTCTGCATGCAGGTGGAAATGGGCTGGATGACCAAGGAGACGCCTTTATAGTGTCCCGCACATGCATGAGACTGCCACCAACGTCACGCTGGCTCGATAGTGCTGGAGGCGGGGCCACAACCAGGCGGCATGACAGCCTGCCTTGGAGTGACGCCGCACAGACCAGCTAAGTCGGCCAAGTTGGATCATGCGCGCTCAACAGCACGACGCCCCCAAAGGGGCGTCACCCGGATGTGCGGCGCGTGGCGCTGATGCGATGACAGCATCCGCCCAGACTCCCCACAAACATCCCGCCCAGCGACGGGCGGAAGTGGCGGGGAGATGAGGGGGGAGGCACCATGAGCGCATCACAGTCCCGGGTAACGGGCAGGAAGTGGCCCAGAAAAATCCACAAAATGTGCATCAATGCTCAAAAATCAACCCCATATAGAAGCTGGCAGGGGAACACTGCCAGTTACAGACCACTGTTTCCATCCCTGGTGCGACTATAAAAGGAAACGGGGGACGCCTATTGGCGCTTTGGGACTTTGAGTGAGATAACATATGAAATCTCCATCCCATATTCAAATGAAAAAAGAAGGGAGGTGGGACTTTAAATGAAACAGTGGGCTGATGGGGATAACAAATGAGGTAAACCAAAGAATGTTGAATGCATGTATTGAGTAAATACAAAGGATGTACAGTGAAAAAAGCCTCTCAGTATATAGCTTGGGGTGTCTACTTTCCAAAATGGGGTCATTTGGGGGGGTTTGAACTGTTCTGGCATTTTATACACAACATTAGGAAGCTTACATCCACTCTTCTAACCACTTGAAGACAAAGCCCTTTTTGACACTTTTTGTTTACATGAAAACATTTTTTTTTTTTGCAAGAAAATTATGTTGAACCCCCAAACATTATATATATTTTTAAAGCAAAGGCCCTACAGATTAAAATGGTGGGTGTTGCATTTTTTTTTCTACACAGTATTTGCGCAGCGATTTTTCAAACGCATTTTTTGGGTTAAAAAATACACTTTTTTTAATTTTAATGCACTAAAACACACTATATTGCCCAAATGTTTGATAAAATAAAAAAGATGATCTTAGGCCGAGTACATAGATACCAAACACGACATGCTTTAAAATTTCGCACAAACGCGCATTGGCGACAAACTATATACATTTTTAAAAGCCTTTAAAAGCCTTTACAGGTTACCCCAGTAGATTTACAGAGGAGGTCTACTGCTAAAATGATTGCCCTCGATCTGACCTTCGCGGTGATACCTCACATGCATGGTGCAATTGCTGTTTACATATGACGCCAGACCGACGCTTGCGTTCGCCATTGGGCAAGAGCAGGGCAGGACAGGGGTGCTTTTTTTTTTTTTTCTTTTTTTTTTATTATTAATTTTGCTTTTTAATTTTATTTTTAAATTGTTCCTTCCAAGTATTTTTTTTTTATCATTTTTATTGTTATCTCAGGGAATGTAAATATCCCCTATGATAGCAATAGGTAGTGACAGGTACTCTTTTTTTGAAAAAACTGGGGTCTTCTAGACCCTAGATTTTTCCTCTGCCCTCAAAGCATCTGACCACACCAAGATCGGTGTGATAAAATGCTTTCCCAATTTCCCAATGGCGCTTTTTATATCCGGGGGGGCATTCCCTCCCACTGCTTGTAAAAACAGTCCAGAGGCTAATTAGCCGCTAGGATTGCTTTTACATGAAAGCCGGCCGCAGGCTGAAAAGAATGATACCAAGATGATACCTAAACCCGCAGGCATCATTCTGGTATAAACATTCAAAGTCCAGCAACATACCAGTACGTTGCTGGTCCTTGTTGGACATGTATTGTAATCTTTTTATTTCATGCAGCCAGTTGGCTGAACGAAAAAAGAGATTGATCGGTGGGTATGCCCACCATTAGAATACCGCCCTTCATCCACCCACTTCCAATGATGGGCATACACGCACCATTTATACATGCCGAAGCATGGGGGCATCCTCCCGCAAAAAAGTTATGCCGCACACACATGGTCGGACTTTTCCACGGGCAAGCCTCCGTCGGAATTTTGACCGTATGTACGCGGCATTAGGAGCAAAATCGCTCCTCCGCCCCTGCTGCCCCAATGCTTCGGCATATTTGCTTTTTTTTTTAACTGTGGTGGTGAAATCACCTCCTACAGCACTGGAGTCGCAGGGATCAGGCCTGTCTCTGCGAATGCTGCAGTTATGTGTGTTTTTGTTTTGTAAGTGACAGTGATCGATCGATACTGCACTTGGGTGGCCTGGGCTGGACGGAGGGGCAAAACGCAGGTGCTAGCAGGTATCTGGGCTGATCCCGCTAACACTGCGTTTTTGGGAACCCTAAACTGCTGGGGAAGCTAGTATAGATCTGATCAGATCAGATATTGATCTGTTCAGATACTATACCACTAAGGGGGGTGTATGCTTCACGCGTGGGTGTTAGCGTTACTGGCACTAACCTGACGCTGCCTGGGGTGTGACTCAGACCCTCTCTGACGCTAAAACCTAATTGATATCACCCGCCGGGCGATCAGGGGGTTAAACCTTTATTGGGTTATATACACGGCGGGTGCCCTGACACTATAAAAAGCAAACTAACTAACCAGCGTCACCCGTAACACTTATATGGTGATCACTGGTGAAAGGGTTAACTAGGGGCAATCAGGGGGTTAAAACCTTTATTAGATAATATATGGGGGTACCTGACGCTATAAAAACCTGCGGCGAACCTAAAAAAAATTACCAGCTACCGATCTGCATCACCGACACTAAGACAGCGTTTACAAAAACGATTGCTTAGCGACAGTGGTGATGGGGGTGAAAGGGTTACCTGGGGGGGCGATCAAGGGGGTTAAACCTTTATTAGATAATATATTGGGGTACCTGACGCTATAAAAACATGCGGCGAACCTAAAAAAAATTACTGGCTACGATCTGCATCACCGACACTAAGACAGCGTTTAGAAAAACAATTGCTTAGCGACAGTGGTGATAGGGGGTGAAAGGGTTACCTGGGGGGCGATCAAGGGGGTTAAACCTTTATTAGATAATATATTGGGGTACCTGACACTATAAAAACCCGCGGCGAACCTAAAAAAAATTACCGGCTACCGATCTGCATCACAGACACTAAGACAGCGTTTAGAAAAACGATCGCTTAGTGACAGTGGTGATAGGGGGTGAAAGGGTTACCTGGGGGGCGATCAAGGGGGTTAAACCTTTATTAGATAATATATTGGGGTACCTGACGCTATAAAAACCTGCGGCGAACCTAAAAAAAATTACTGGCTACGATCTGCATCACCGACACTAAGACAGCGTTTAGAAAAACAATTGCTTAGCGACAGTGGTGATAGGGGGTGAAAGGGTTACCTGGGGGGCGATCAAGGGGGTTAAACCTTTATTAGATAATATATTGGGGTACCTGACGCTATAAAAACCTGCGGCGAACCTAAAAAAAATTACCGGCTACCGATCTGCCTCACAGACACTAAGACAGCGTTTAGAAAAACGATTGCTTAGTGACAGTGGTGATAGGGGGTGAAAGGGTTACCTGGGGGGCGATCAAGGGGGTTAAACCTTTATTAGATAATATATTGGGGTACCTGACGCTATAAAAACCTGCGGCGAACATAAAAAAAATTACTGGCTGCCGATCGGCATCACTGACGCTAAGACAGCGATCAGAAAAATGATCGCTAAGCGACAGTGGTGATAGGCGGTGAAAGGGTTATCTGGGGGCTGATCAGGGGGTTAAACCTTTATTAGGGGGGGTTAGGGGGCTACACTGGACCTAAGACTAAACTTTGGTGACACTTTTACAGTCACAAATGTCACTGATTGCAGTGATCACTAAATAAATGGTCACTGCAATCAGTGACACTGTTACTGGGGGCTGGGGGGGTGATCTGGGGGGTGATCTGGGGTGATCTGGGGGGCCTGGGGGGGGCGATTTATGTCCCTATGTGTCCTGGTGTCAGTGTAGTGTTGTGTGCACTAACCTGATATCTTCTCTTGTACGGCGCTCGGTATATGTGAGCGCCGCACCAGAGATGACATCACTTCCTCCTGCTCCCTCTGTCTGACACAGACAGAGGGGGCATTTCCATTCGCCGGGAGCGATCGCGAGGGGGTGGCCAGAAACGAATAGCTGCCCCCTCATCCCGGAACGCTCCCGGACACTTAGCCACCGCTCACTGTATAGGAGGGGGTCCGATCGGACCCCCCAACTGTACAAAGGCAATCACGTATGCTCTACGTGATTGTGCCTGTCGGTGCCATTCTGCCGACGTATATATACAGTGAGCGGTCGTTAAGTGGTTAAAACATGTTCTATTATTTAAAACCGATGAAAAAAAGACCGATGGGTCCCATACACGATCGGTTGGTCTGATGAAAACCATCCATCGGACGGTTTTCATCAGTCAAACGGATCGTGTGTACAGGGCTTAACAGGAGAAAAAACCTGAGGATCAGAGGATTACTGGATCAGCAAGTAGAAGATTTACAAGAAAAAATGGACAAAGTGTTTGGGCACATGCTGGGGAAAACAGATTCCGACAAAATAAAATTTAAAAGAATCCACAGGATCAGGAAACCCGCAGAAATGCCAGGAGAAATCCAGAGAGATGTGAACGAAGGGGGGATCTCTAGGAAAAATCACGAAGGATTTTTCTCTGCTCTCTCAATAGGGCTCTTTTTTAGATAAAAAATTACAAACATAAAAATAATTTCATATAATGTCCGTGGGTTAAGTGCTCCTATTAAAAGCGCAAATATAACCCGAGAATTGAGCTTCATGAAGGCTGAAGTGGTATTATTACAGGAGACCCACTTTTTTCAGGGCTCAAACCAGGGAATCGTTTCAAATGATTACCCCCTCTGGTACTATCGGGATTCACCTATAAGTCGTGCTAAAGGAGTGGCCATAGGGTTTGCCAAGGGATCCCGATTCATATTGGAGGAGAGGAGAGCGGACCCGGAAGGGCGCTATCTATTTATAAGGGGTAAATTGAATGAAGAGGAGGTATCGTTGGCAAATGTATATGGCCCAAATAAATAGTCAATTAAATACCTAATGGGGGTTATGGACAAATTCATGGAATTTAAGAAAGGGGGGGGCTATCATGGCAGGAGACTTTAACCTATGTTTGGATCCAAAGATGGATAGCACGTCGTATGCACCGGGGATTGGAATAGCCCAGAGAAACAAACTAAAAAAGAGAATGCATCAACATCAATTAGTGGATGTGTGGAGATCTCAACACCTAAAACAGCGGGATTTCACATTCCACTCCCCGGTGCATGGGACGTACTCAAGAATAGATTTTTTCTTGGTAGAACATCGGATATTAGAATCAGTGGAAGGCACGGACATAGGAATAACAACATTTTCAGATCATGCACCAATAATACTCCAACTGAAGATAGGAGAGGTCCAAAAGGGAAATAACAACTGGAAACTAAACAAAGAACTTTTACAGGACAAAAAAAATGTTCAAAGTTTAAAAGACGAACTAGTGCTGTTCTTCAGAGAGAATGGTACAGAAGATATGTCAGAGGCAGTGATATGGGAAACCCATAAGGCCTATATAAGGGGTATTCTGATTAGGGAGGGGGCGGAAAAAAAGAAAAGAACTAAGGAGAAAAAAATCATATTAATAAAATAAATATCTGAACTAGAACAGCTACATAAGAGTACTAGAAAGAAAGAACTTATACTGACGCTTAGTGCAAAAAGAGAAGAGTTGAGAGAGGTAATAGAACAAGAAACTAGAACAGTCTTTAACCAAATTAAGAAAGAGAGATACCAACATGGTAACAAATCTGGGAAATATTTGGCAAAGTTACTAAAAAAGAAAAAAACTGTTAATTTCATAGAGAAAATACAAACAAGCTCGGGGGAATTAAGATATCAAACAACAGAAATAGCAAAAATTTTCCAAGAATTTTACGGGAAATTATACTCAATTAACGCAAAGAAGACAAAAGAAGAGTCGAAACAAAAGAGGGAAAAAACAAAAGCTTTCTTAAATGAGATAGACCTAGATAAAATCCCAGAAGATAAAATCAGTTACCTAGAGGCCCCAATAACAGAGGAGGAAATAACAAAAATAATACAAGAATTACCTAATGGGAAAAGTCCAGGACCAGACAGCCTGACGATACTCTACTATAAGAAATTTTTAGAAATTTTGACTCCGAAACTGTGCTCCTACTTGAACGGGGTAGGTGGGAAATGGGAGCTGAGTGAGGGAAATAAGCTTTAGAAGCCACTATAACTATAATCCCAAAAGAAGGTAAAGACAATACATTATGTTCTAGTTATAGACCGATCTCACTCCTGAATATCGACACTAAGATATTCTCAAAGGTACTCGCTTCCAGGATGAAAACAATTATGAAGGAAGTGGTCCATGCAGACCAAGTTGGTTTCATCCCAGGAAGAGAGAGTAGGGTCAACGGTATTAGAACCCTTTTGGCTATACAGCAAATTAAAGAAAGTGGGGCCCCAGGTCTACTCCTGTCAATAGATGCCGAAAAGGCGTTTGACAGGGTAGACTGGGGTTTTATGCAGAGTACACTAAAGGCTATAGGTTTGGGACCCAGAATGACCAACTGGATAAAATCGCTATACAACAGACCAACAGCAAGAATTAAAGTAAACGGGTCTGTTTCAGCTCCTTTTGAGATGATGAACGGCGCTCAAAAGGGGTGCCCATTGTCACCGCTGCTGTTTGTCCTTACCTTGGAGCCCCTGTTAAAGGGAATCAGGAGGAATGTGGATATAAGGGGGATAAAAGTAGGAGAAGAAGAGCACAAACTTGCAGCATATGCTGATGACATCATATTTTATATAACACACCCTAGAATAACTCTTCCCAACATAATGAAAGTCCTAAAAGAATTTGGAAATATATCTAATTTTAAAGTAAACCCGGCCAAATCCGAAACCCTGAGTTTCAATATTCCCAAAGCAGAAAGGAATACTTATCAAAAAGACTTCCCATTCCGATGGGGAATAAAAGAACTGAAGTACCTCGGTGTCAAGATCACAGCTACTACTGAGACATTATATAAAGCCAACTTCATTCCACTATTAAATGACATCAAAGCTGAACTCAATAGAATAACACCGGGACAACTATCTTGGAGTGGTAGAATAATTATTTATAAAATGGTAATTCTACCTAAAATAGTATATAAATTGCAAATGTTACCAATTTCAATACCACAAGCATATTTCAATAAATTACAGTCAATGTTCCTAAAATTTATATGGTGCGGAAAAAACAAACAAATTAAACTTACATTACTGACTAAGGAAAAGGCACAAGGGGGATTGGGGGCACCTGATTTGAGAAATTATTATTTTTCAATCGTTTTATCACGAATAAAAGAATGGGCAAAAAATAATTTAGAGAAAAGATGGGTGAATATGGAAGATACTATTTGTAAAGCATCACTGGGAAAGGTAATATGGATACCTGAACAATATCGGGAACTTAGCACAGATATTCACAATATCACTAGAAATGCACTCAAAATCTGGGATAAAATCCACAAAAAATTAAAATGGGAGTTCAACTCACCTTTAACCTCCCTGGCGGTATGATTCTGTCTGGAATTATGTACCAAAAGCGGTACAATTATTTGGCATGGAAATTTGGTGTTATGTATTGTAGGCCTGCGATTCTTAGTAATTACTTACTTAAACCTGACCAAACAAGAGTCTAGTAGACATCCTGGGTATGATAAAGTTTGAAACACAAAATAATAAATTATAATATAATAAATAACTATAAATAATTATAACAAATAGTAATGTAATTATAATAAAAATTATTCAATAATGTAATCAAATCAAAAACACTGAAATTTGCTCAGTTGCAGAATTGTCGCTGTCATTAGATTTTTTGTTTGATGATGAATTTCCCCACAAATCACTATCGCTCAATTCTGCGAGTGATTGTAATTTATTATCGCTGTTTTTTAGCTGTTCTAAAACCACTTTTGACATAAAGGGACACTTTTTGGTTGCTATGGACAATCTTCAGTTTCCAGGCAGAAAGAAAAGTTTTTATTATATAAAAGTGCATGCAGGACACTGGGCAGACCACTAGGGACAAAGGGGATGTGTAATTATTACATACAGTACTGTAATCTGTAAGATTACAGTATACTGTATGTATACTATGTGTTTACTTTTTTGAATTTGGCGCCGAACTCCGTCCCCGTGCGCCGCAACGTCGCAGGGAACGGAGCTCGGCACTCGGCAGTGTGGATCGAGCGAGACACGGCTCGCAGACACTGCGGGAGGACATCGCTGGATCCAGGGAACAAGGTAAGTTACTTCCCCTGGATACTGCGATGCAGCCCGAGTCTGGCTCGGGGTTACCGCTCTTAGCATTGAAAACTCACCCCGAGCCAGACTCGGGATTACCGCTAAGGAGGTTAATACCACTAACCAACACAAAATATTTCACACCGGGAGTAGAAAAATGATTTGGAAAATGGATCATTCAAGATAATGTACAATTGAAAGATGTAATGGAAATAAACTGCTGGGGTACCAGGAATTAAAAAACAAAAGGGAACTGATGTTGCTAGATGAATGGCGGTACGCTCAGTTAAAACATTTTTAAAAAAAATTACCTCAGCCTATTAGACCCATAGAAAACCTACGGCCCTTGGAGAGACTATGTGAGGAGAAGGTCAAGAAGGGGGTAATCTCTAAGATTTACAAAATATTAAATGATACAAAAAAACTGGGTATACCGCCATTCATCAAGAAGTGGGAGGAGGAGCTGGGGTCGCAGGTCAACGATCTTGAGATTAGCAAATCATAGAGAGAGTGCACTCCACATCAGTAAACTCTAATGAAACGGAACTGAATTATAAATGCCTTGTCCGCTGGTACTTAACCCCCGACAAGGTACACAAATGTTCAAGTGAAATTTCAACGTTTTGCTGGAGGGGGTGCAAGGAAATAGGGACTATGGCCCACATTTGGTGGACTTGCCCCAAAATCAAAATATACTGGGGGGAGATCAGACAAATAATCAAAGATATAACCAAGATCGAGGTCCCTGATGACCCGTGGGCCTGTTTATTGCACGGGATTCGAATCCCAACTAAACAGTACCTGAGAACACTGCTCCCACAACTTTTAAATGCTGCAAAGTACCAAATAGCTACACACTGGCAAGAATTGGAACAACCTAGCTTGAAGGGATGGTGCAATAAAGTTGATGATATTTATTGTCTGGAATATCTAAGGTTTAGCGAGGGGGAGGGAATGGAGCAGTTCAAAGAAAAATGACGGGAATGGGTAATTTATAAACACACCATGGGATATGCAGAAGTGTTGGGAGCGTAATATATATATAACATAACAAAACATAATATAGAAACAATCTAAAATCATCCCCAAAAAAAAAGGGGGTAAAAAGAAGAAAATTAATAGTATAAAGAGGGAGTAATAGAAGATTGGGCAATCATAGAGGGGAGATCCTGGGAGGGAGGGGAGAGGGGGTGGGGGGGAGGGGTCAGGGGTAATGATTATTTTCTCTCAGTGAAATGTAAGGTTTTCCTTTTTTTGTTATTCTACTGACACAATGTTATGAGATATGAAAATGAATAAAGATATAAAAATAAAAAAAATATAGGTAAGGGTGGGACAACACCACCTGGTGACACCACCCCTTGTGACGTCTCTGACCAGTGCATTTTCCAGCAGACCTGAGCTTCAAACGGTGGTGGTTTGGGGCACCATAGCTCTGGGCAACCTTAAAGGGGTTGTAAAGCCTCGTGTTTTTTCACCTTAATGCATCCTATTGAAACATGTCCCCTGGGGCAGGACCCGGGTCCCCAAACACTTTTTATGATAATAACTTGCATCTAAGCCTTTAAAATTAGCACTTTTGATTTTTCATGTTCGTGTCCCATAGACTTTAACGGGGTTCGGATGTTCAAACAATTGTATTGCCTGTTTGCATGTCCTGGTGCGAACCAAACTGGGGGGTGTTCAGCTCATCCCTATTCACTACTATTATGGAAACAAGGCAGGTAAGCTTTTAGCGAACCAGGTTAAGGAAAAGGTGTCCAATCAAAAAATTCCTTTCTTGAAGCACCTGGTTACAGGATTTAAGCTCCAGAATCCACAGGACATTGTGGATGCCTTCAGTACTTATTACAGTAGTATCTGTACAATCTATGTGAGGATGACTCCACTCCTCAACCGACACCAGAAGGTATCGCAGAGTTCTTCGACTCTATTTCCTTGCCTAAATTGACACCCGAGGACCTACACAAAATAAACCAACCAATCACAATACAAAATTATTAATGTTAATAGACAACTTCCCCATAACAAATCACCAAGTCCAGATGGCTATTCACCAGTAATTAGGGATGAGCTTCGAGTTCGAGTCGAACTCATGTTCGACTCGAACATTGCCTGTTCGCCCGTTCGCCGAACAGCGAACAAATTGGGGTGTTCGCGGCAAATTCGAAAAATCTATGGGAGAAATCTAAAGTGCTAATTATAAAGGCTTATATGCAAGTTATTGTCCTAAAAAGTGTTTGGGGACCCGGGTCCTGCCCCAGGGGACATGTATCAATGCAAAAAGAAGTTTTAAAAACTGCCGTTTTTTCGGGAGCAGTGATTTTAATAATGCTTAAAATGAAAAAATAAAAGTGAAATATTCCTTTAAATTTCGTACCTGGGGGGTGTGTATGATATGCATGTAAAGTGGCGCATGTTTCCCGTGTTTAGAACTGTCCCTGCAAAAAATGTCATTTTTGAAAGAAAAAAATGCATTTAAAACTGACTCGCGGCTATTAATGAATTGTCGGCTCCCGGCAATACATACAAAAGTCATTGATAAAAAAAAAAAAAAAGCGTGGGGGTTCCCCAGAATTCAATTACCAGGCCCTTCAGGTCTGGAATGGATATTAAGGGGAACCCCGCCGCAAATTTAAAAAAAAATTGACGTGGGGTTCCCCCAAATATCCATTCCAGGCCCTTCAGATCTGGCATGGATTTTAAGGGGAACTCCACCCCAAATTTAAAAAAAAAATGGCGTGGAGTCCCCCTAAAAATCCATACCAGACCCCTTATCCGAGCACGCAACCTGGCCGGCCGCAGGGGTAAAGGGGGGGACGAGAGAGCGGCCCCCCCTCCCTCCTGAACCGTACCAAGCCACATGCCCTCAACATGGGGAGGATGTCCCCATGTTGATGGGGACAAGGGCCTCATCCCCACAACCCTTGCCCGGTGGTTGTGGGGGTCTGCGGGCAGGGGGCTTATCGGAATCTGGAAGACCCCTTTAACAAAGGGGACCCACAGATCCCGGCCCCCCCCCCTATGTGAATTGGTAAGGGGTACATTGTACCCCTACCATTTCACGAAGAAAGCGTAAAAAAATGTTTAACAAAACACACAAACACCTTGAAAAAGTCCTTTATTTAAAAAAAAAAAAAAAAAAAACAGCGGTGAAATCCAGTGTCCCGCGGCGATCCCGATGTCCAGCGCTGTCCTTCATTGGTTGTGCCTGAGCGGACCTGATGGGGAACTCCCTCTCAGTATTTTAAATGTATAGACCCGCCCCTTCTAAAGTTCCCCATCAGGTCCGCTCAGCGGACCAGATGCGGAACATGAGAAGGGGCGGGTCTATACATGTATTACCACACTGAGAGAAGTTCCCCATCAGGTCCGCCTCCTCGGTATGTCGGACCCGCCTACGTCATTGGCTTGAGCGGGGAACTTCCTTCACTGTGTAAATTTAAATTTACATAGTGAAGGAAGTTCCCCGCTCAAGCCAATGACGTAGGCGGGTCCGACATACCGAGGGGGCGGACCTGATGGGGAACTGCTCTCACTTTGGTAATACATGTATAGACCCGCCCCTTCTCATGTTTCGCATCTGAGGAACTTTAGAAGGGGCGGGTCTATACATTTAAAACACTGAGAGGGAGTTCCCCATCAGGTCCGCTCAGGCACAACCAATGAAGGACAGCGCTGGACATCGGGATCGCCGCGGGACACTGGATTTCACCGCTGGAATGTTTTTTTTTTATAAAGGACTTTTTCAAGGTGTTTGTGTGTTTTTTTTAAACATTTTTTTACGCTTTCTTCGTGAAATGGTAGGGGTACAATGTACCCCTTACCAATTCACATAGGGGGGCGGGATCTGGGGGTCCCCTTTGTTAAAGGGGTCTTCCAGATTCCGATAAGCCCCCCGCCCGCAGACCCCCACAACCACCGGGCAAGGGTTGTGGGGATGAGGCCCTTGTCCCCATCAACATGGGGACATCCTCCCCATGTTGAGGGCATGTGGCTTGGTACGGTTCAGGAGGGAGGGGGGGCCGCTCTCTCGTCCCCCCTTTTCCCCTGCGGCCGGCCAGGTTGCGTGCTCGGATAAGGGGTCTGGTATGGATTTTTAGGGGGACTCCACTTTTTTAAAAAATTTGGGGTGGAGTTCCCCTTAAAATCCATGCCAGATCTGAAGGGCCTGGAATGGATATTTGGGGGAACCCCACGTCAATTTTTTTAAATTTGCGGCGGGGTTCCCCTTAATATCCATTCCAGACCTGAAGGGCCTGGTAATTGAATTCTGGGGAACCCCCATGCTTTTTTTTTTTATCAATGACTTTTGTATGTATTGCCGGGAGCCAACAATTCATTAATAGCCGCGAGTCAGTTTTAAATGCATTTTTTTCTTTCAAAAATTACATTTTTTGCAGGGACAGTTCTAAGCACGGGAAACATGCGCCACTTTACATGCATATCATACACACCCCCCAGGTATGAAATTTAAAGGAATATTTCACTTTTATTTTTTCATTTTAAGCATTATTAAAATCACTGCTCCCGAAAAAACTGACGTTTTTAAAACTTTTTTTTGCATTGACACATGTCCCCTGGGGCAGGACCCAGGTCCCCAAACACTTTTTAGGACAATAACTTGCATATTAGCCTTTATAATTAACACTTTAGATTTCGAACGTTCGAGTCCATTGTATTTAATAGGGTTCTAAAGTTTACACGAACATTTTGTCTGTTCGCAGGTTCTGGTGCGAACCGAACAGGGGGGTGTTCGGCTCATCCCTGCCAGTAATATCAATTGTATTCTGACCTACTTACCCTTCATCTAGTTAAGGTGTACAATGCAGCCGTGTCATCTGCTTTCTTTCCATCTGAGATGCTGACAGCTACAATAGTTACACTCCCCAAACCTGGGAAAATGCCAGTCACACCACAAAATTTCAGACAAATATGCTTATTAAATGTAGACCTCAAAATATACGCAAAAATAATAGCCATTAGAATTGTACATATTTTGCCTTCTCTAATTAAACAGGATCAAGTTTAATATCTGGACGTCAGGCACCAGATGCAATAAGACGGATATTCAATCCAATCCATCATATAGAAGTCACTGGAAAACCTTCACTGCTCCTCACTTTGGATGCAGAGAAGGCCTTGGACAGGATCCATTGGGGATATTTATCACAGGTCCTCCACAGATTTGGCTTCACAGGGGAGATTTATGGGGCGATTTCCGCACTTTCGCACTGTATTCAACCCCGTTATAAATCTATTTGTTGACAACGTTATACTGCTACTAACCTATCCATCCCAGTCCCTACGTTATGCTAATCTGATTCTTCAACAGTATCGCTTGCTCTCATGGCTTTCTTTTTGCCACTCTTCCATAAAGGCCAGATTTGTGGAGTGCCCAACTAATAGTTGTCCAGTGGACAGATTCTCCCACCTGAGTTGTGAATCTCTGCAGCTCCTCCAGAGTTACCATGGGCCACATGGCTGCTTTTCTGATTAATGCTCTCATTGACCAGCCTTTCAGTTTAGGTGGATGACCATGTCTTGGTAGGTTTGCAGTTATGCCATAGTCTTTCCATTTTTGGATGATGGATTGAACAGTGCTCCATGAGATGTTCAAAGCTTGGGTTATTTTTATATAACCTAACCCCACTTTAAACTTCTCCACAACTTTATCCCTGACCTGTCTGGTGTGTTCCTTGGCCTTCATGATCCTGTTTGTTGACTAAGGTTTTCTAACAAACCTCTGAGGGCTTCACAGAACAGTTGTATTTTTACTGAGAATAAATTACACACAGGTGGACTCTATTTACTAATTAAGTGACTTCTGAAGACAATTGGTTCCACTAAATTTTAGTTAATAACTAACCCGCTGAAGCCCTCAGAGGTTTCTCTAACAAACCTCTGAGGGCTTCACAGAATAGCTGTATTTATACTGAGATTAAATTATACACAGGTAGACTCTATTTACTAATTAGGTGACTTCTGAAGGCAATTGATTCCCCTAGATTTTAATTGGGGGTATCAGAGTAGAGGGGGCTAAAGACAAACGCATGCAACTCTTTTCAGATATTTAATTGTAAAAAATGTGGAAAACCATTTATCATTTTCCTTCCAGTTCACAATGATGTGCCTCTTTGTGTTGGTCTATCACATAAAATCCCCAAAAAATAAATTTATGCTTTTGGTTGTAACATGACAAAGTGTGAAAAATTTAAAACGGTATGAATACTTTTCTTTTTCAAGGTACTGTATTTTCTCTGAACCTATGTTGTCAGGGACCCACCCCAGACAGTGACTGGACAGAGAAAAGAGAAGCAATACAATGATTAACGTATCTTTCTTTTAGCCCTGGTTCACACTGGTGCGATTTGACATGCGATTTGGCATGTCAAATCGCATGTCAAATCGGCGATATTTGCCGCAAATTGCGGGCAATGGCACCGTCCTAATCGGTGCGACGCCGAATCTGCGGCGCTGCACCGATTTCAAAAAGTAGTTTCTGTACTACTTTTTGCGATTTCGGCCGCGATTTACATTGACATCTGTGTCAGATGTCTTTGTAATCGCAGCTGAAATCGGGACTGCCAGCGAGAGTGAAATCGTGCGAGTTCAGCTGAACTCGCACGGCTTTACTCCCGCAGCCCAGTGTGAACCTAAACTTATTCTGTTTTCTTGTCTTATCAGTATGCTTCTTGTCAGCACATGAATTTGTTGGCTCTTTTTGCTGATTATTTCTCTCACACTCCAGTCCTGTCATACAGGGACTGCAAGAGGCTGATACGAAATTCAGACAATACCCTGCTCAATTAAGAAAACACTTAAGTTCAGCTTTAATTACAGATTGATAATGGTAATTATAATACGTACTATAATTCAGAACATTAGTATTTTGATTATTTATTAGAGGGTATTGCAATAAATCCTGCAGCCAACATATTATAGTAGTGGGAAAGTTAATACCAGTAAACATTTTGCAATTGAGTTTATAAAACCTTACTGGATTGTGCAGACCAGGAAATGTTTAGTAATAAACATTCAAGTAGAGGAGCATGTTTTAAGCTGTAGGAACAGGCAACAAATAAATTTGTGTGTGTGATTTGTACAGTGCCTTGAAAAAGTATTCACACCCCTTGAAATTTTCCACATTTTGTCATGTTATAACCAAAAACCTAAATGTATTTTATTGGGATTTTATGTGATAGACCAACACAAAGTGGCACATAATTGTGAAGTGGAAGAAAAATGATAAATGGTTTTCAATTTTTTTTACAAATAAATATCTGAAAAGTGTGGCGTGCATTTGTAATCAGTCCCCTTTACTCTGATACCCCTAACTAAAATCTAGGGGAATCAATTGCCTTCAGAAGTCACCTAATTAGTAAATATAGTCTACCTGTGTGTAATTTAATCTCAGTATAAATACAGCTGTTCTGTGAAGCCCCCAGAGGTTTGTTAGAGAAACCTCTGAGGGCTTCAGCGTGGTTGGTTACTATCTTTATATTCCTTATGATGTTATGTTATGATCATTATATTATTTGAGATTATTTCAATGTTTATTTTGTAGAACATCTACCTCTATCCTACTTAAAGCGTTTGTTACCCTAAAAAAAATTTAAAAAATTAATCCTGTTCCTTTAAACCATGCATACCAGCACAGTGCTTGTGCTGTGTAATTTGACCCCTTGTATCACCTGAAATACCTGGTTGATCCTGCCTGGTGCTGCCCTCCCCCTGCTGCAAACTGACCATGGTTTATCATGGCTGCTGAGCCCTCACCCCCGTGGTCAGCTTAGGCACCTCTGTCATCCGCTCTCTCCTCTGTCCTTCTCTGTCCTCCTCTCCCCCCTCCCTCCCTGTCAGCTAATGACACTACCCACCCCTCCCCTCTTGCTGCTGAAACTACTTTTAAATATTCATATAATCCTCTGTGGTTAATAATGCTGTGTGCCCCAGTGTGTGTGTGTTTTATAAAAAAAATTCGTTCTTTACCTTATTTCAGAGCGTCGGTTGGTGTTCACGTGACCGGCCACCTCTCTTCTCCTCTCGATTGACGTCAGTGGGGGATTCTGCGCCCCTCCCACTGTAGCTGTCAGATCGAGAGAGGGGAGATGCGGCCTGTCATGTGAGCGACGATCGGCACTCTGAAATCAGGTATAGAATGGCATTTTTTAATAAAACACACACACTGAGGCACACAGCATTATTAACCACAGAGGATTGTGTGGATACAACTGAGTGGCTTAACAACCACTTTAAAAGCATCCCTGAAGAAGATTCGCAATATTGCACTATTCCAAACGCGTTGGATGCTCCAGTAGTTTTCTTGGTTGTCTGAGGTTATGCTCCCATTTCTATGCTGTAACAATTGTACATTATTCCTAGCTGAAATGTTTTAATATTTTTACTGTTGTCTAGTAAAATATAGAATTTTTTTATATTTCCTGGAGCATATTGTCTGTGTTGCCATTCAAGTCCCACAAGATTGGGGGTATTCCTTCTCTCTAAATATTGGGACAAAGGCACTTCGATCCTTCCACCATGTTCTCATACCTGACACCTATAATTGGCCCCCTTTACCTTACACTTGGACTGACAGACAAGGTTTATTAAGGCTCAGACTTTACAGGGACCCCTTAAAGCAACTCACTTTCTGCTCCCAACTGGCTAAATCTTCACTACTGAACTGCATACCAGTTCTCTGATCCCATCCCTGGATGGGTGGAGAGCTATTCAACTCTCACACTTGCTCTGTTTTCTGCCTAACCCCTCTCTTTTTCATAGAAGTGACACTTCTTTCGAGGACCTGTGCCTGGGAGAAAAGACCATACAAAAGTATCTTTCCATATTACATCAGCTCTTACTGGGAACACACTCACAGCTAGACCACCCATTTTTGGCCAAATGGGAAAGAGATATAATTATCATGTATACTTTTTTGGTCATAAATTGTCGCTTTGGAGTAAATAAAACACATAAAGGATCCTGACCCGCTGGTATGCTAGCCAAACTGTTTCAGCAGGAGAGCGACCAGTGTTGGCGATGCAAGACCCACAGGGATACACTCTTTAATATCTTCTACTAATACACAACAGAAGCATACATCCCTTTTGGCATCAAGTTATCCAACTTATTCACAAATTCACTTCTATTTCCCTGTTTAATGACCCAGCAGCAAACCTCTTAACTTTAACACCCCTACGTAAAAAACAATACTATAAATCCTTACTCAAACATTTACTAAACACATTGAGAGCCTGTTTTCCCAAAATGTGGAAACAGCAGACCCCACTAACTATTGCCCAATGGCTTGCCAGACTAAATGATATGCAATGCATGGAACATATTACCTCCACTCTTTGAGTAAAGTCTGAGAAACAAAAGACCAGTTTTACTAGGATCTATTTCACTTCACTTCAGTATGTGTAGATCCATACGTGACCTTTCTCTGTTGGGGCAACTATACAGGACCCCTCCGCAACCACTCTCTCTGGGGTATCCCTCTTTCCCTGGCCTCCCATTTTTCTTCTACTCTTGTCTTTTACCCTCACCTCCCAAAAAACTTTTTGAAAAAGTGAGAGGTACCTGTGTTGTCAGTATAATTGACTAAAGAATTATATATACTAAAACAACTCCATCTGGTCTATTGTACGTGCCAGGGCCTGATCTGAACATTTTGTCTGGCAGTGTCTCTCCTTGCTGAGCAACCTGGAATGCTGGAAAGCTCTGTGCACAATTCCGTGAATGATCCTGCCTTGAACCTGGTTTGTCTTGAACTTTGAACTGCTTGCTCCTCCCATGAACTTGCTATTTAAGCCATGCCTTTGCAGTTCCTGTTTGCCAGATTATTGTGCTCCCTCAAGCCAATATCTCAATTACGGGATGAGCCCGATGTTCGAGTCGAGCGTATTTTCGACTCGAACATCGGGTTTTTGCCTGTTCGCCAAATAGCAAACAATTTGCGGTGTTCGCGGCAAATTCGAAAGCCGTGGAACACCCTTTAAAAGTCTATGGGAGAAATCAAAAGTGCTAATTTTTAAAGGCTTATATGCATGGTATTGTCATAACAAGTGTTTGGGGACCTGGGTCCTGCCCCAGGGGACATGTATCAATGCAAAAAAAAGTTTTAAAGACTACAGTTTTTTCGGGAGAAGTGATTTTAATAATGCTTAAAGTGAAACAATAAAAGTGAAATATTCCGGGGGGGCGTGGCTGGCCGCGGAGTGAGATGGCTGCCTGAAATCTCTGCTCCGCTCAGCCAAGGGACATTCAGCGACTGCCAGCATCTATTTACCGCATACCCCCCCTCTCTAACACTCCAGAGGGGAGAGGAACCGGTGGGCACCCGAACGGTATGTCCAGGGGGAGAGCCGCCAGCCTGTATCAGCCGCGCCGCCTTACAGACTACTTCAGGAGAGCCGACATGCTGACTGCTGAAGATGGCGCCGGCGCGGCGCCATGTCCCTCACAGCTGGACGCCGGGAGCTCACAGGAAAACCCTGCTTGCATATAGGAGATGGACAGCGCGGCCCCACACACGGAATCCTCTCAGCCCTCACCTGCTGATCGAGGTAAGAGAGCCGCACAATCTCCAGCCCTCTCACCCACTAAAGCTCCTCAGCTAAAAAAACAGCACTGGGATCCCCAAGCACCCACAGGCCCTGAAGTGCCCCGTTCTGACTCCCTAGCCACACTACCTGCCTCTGACCAGCCAGCATCTGAGCACACACTCAAATTTATGCTGATGTCATTGCAGCATGATATGCGGAATGAATTACGGTCCTCCATCTCCATGTTGCATTCCAGAATAGATCAAGTGGAGGACCGCACAGAGGATATTGAAAAAACAGTCACTGAGCACACTGCAGCCTATAATGAAATGGCGGATGCCCATGATCAGCACACTGACGAGATTAACTATTTGTACGCCAAAATTGCAGATTTAGAGGACCGTTCGAGGAGGAACAACATTAAATTTAGGGGTGTACCAGAATCCGTTAAACCTCCCGAACTCATCCCCTACATCCAGCAACTCTTCCTCACGCTTTTCCCTCAATTGCGTCAAACTGACATGATTATTGACCGGGCACACCGCATTGTCAAACCTAACCACCTCCCTGCCTCAGTACCTAGAGACATTCTAGCACGCATTCCATTTCTTTCAAGTGAAAGAGAAGATCATGGCGGCTGCCAGGTCTTCCTCTCCGCTGCCGGACCCCTACTCTACAGTGTCCTTGTACACAGACATCTCTGCTGCCACTGCTCAAAAGAGAAGAGAATTCTCCCAGACCACCACTACTCTTAGAAAGCACAACATCCAATACAAATGGGGCTTCCCTACTAAACTAGTGGTCACGTACCAAAACCAGAATACCAGTATCCTGACTCCCAAAGATGGAATCAAACGCATGCTCAACTGGGGCCTAATCTCCTCACCTCCACCGGAACCCCTACTCCAGAGGCCCCCAACCTTCGCCCAGGATCCCAGGCATTATGCTTCTACCACCACTCGCAAATAGAGACTTCCTCCATCTCCTCTCATCCCAATCTCCGGGTGCCCATCGGAAACATTTACTATGCCAATCCTGCAATTGTACACCTCAATGATGTCCCTAATGAGCGCACCACCTGTTACGATCCTCACTCTTCCCCCAGTGAAAGGAAAGTGCTACGCACTTTATTACTGTATTCTTTTGTTGTTTCTTGTTTATCTCCTTTAGGTTTCAAATTTTACCTTTTGTTTTTCATAATTAGTGCCTATTGTTGCGCTGTTCACTTGCTTACCTTAAATCGCTAGCTTCATTTTGCTTATTGTATAACACCATCACTGGTCTACCTCCACCTATACGCACTACTTCACAGCGGTATTCCTATATCTCTCCCCACCAGTCACTTCATAAAATGTCATTCACTATCACCTCTATCAACGCCAAAGGCTTAAACTCCCCTTACAAAAGAAATTTACTGTGGAAAGAGGCCTTAGCCCTCACCTCTGACATACTATGCGTACAAGAAACCCACTTTGCCTCCGCCAAACCCCCCTCCTGCTCCCATAAACAGTATCCGCACTACTACTTTGCCAATTCTGCAAAAAAGAAAGCAGGAGTTATGATTGCTATACGCTCCACGGTCTCCCTCCAGCTGTTCCACACCGAGATAGACCCTGAGGGTAGATATATAATCTTGAACGCCACTATCAATAATCATAACATCACCATAGCTAACATTTACTCCCCTAACACCAAACAACACCGCTTCTACAAGACCGTTCTAAGGAAGCTAGAACCTTTCAGACAGGGCCCCTTAGTTATCTGCGGCGACTTCAACCAAATTGTTGATACTTCACTAGACACTTCTAATCCTGCTCGTAAACATTCTGCCTCACTTTCCTCCCTACTCCACTCGGAAGATTTATACGACCCCTGGAGATGCCTTCACGGCACTGAAAGAGATTACACCTTCTTCTCCCACACGCAAAATGCTTACTCTCGGATAGATCTCTTTTTGACTGACAAACATACCCTGCAAATGGTACAGGAGTCTAAAATTGGACTCATTACGTGGTCTGACCACGCACCCATATCACTGAGACTATTTCCAGCGCCTACCTATAAAAACCTCACCACCTGGAGGCTCAACACCTCCATTATCGCACGTCCCTTATATCAAAAACAGATCCTATCCGAGCTGCAACAGTACTTCACAACCAACACCAGATCGGTAGACAACCCCACCACTCTATGGAACGCCCACAAGGCTTGCATACGAGGCCTCCTGATTAAACTGGGAGCCCATGAGAAAAAACTACACAATGCCACCACGAACAAACTCCTAGAACGTATACGATTGCTAGAGCGGGCCAACAAACCTCAACCTTCCCCTCTACTCAGTTCCGAATTGCACACAGCTAGACAGACCCTCAGTGACCACCTACACACGAACTTTGATTTTCACCTTAAACGTCTCCGACTACAATCCTACTCTCAACACAACAAACCTGGGGCATACCTAGCTAGACAGCTTAAACGCAAACTCATACAAACTAAACTACCGTACCTTACCGACCACCGCGGCATAAAACACACAAACCCTGAAGACATCGCGGACCAATTTAGCCTTTACTACTCTAAACTATACAACCTTACCAGCTCCAACCTTGCGCCACCACCCTCCTCTACTGACATCACTAACTTCCTCAAGGGCATACATCTCCCCTCACTCTCACAAGATCAACTACACCAGCTATCCACCCCGTTTTCCCTCACGGAAGTGGAATCAGCCATTGCCACCCTACCACTCCACAAAGCCCCAGGCCCTGACGGGTTCTGCAATGAGTACTACAAAACATTCTCTAAGCTCCTCACCCCCCACCTATGCCACTCCTTCAACTTCACCGCTAGTACTGGCTCCATCCCACCGGAATCCCTCCAAGCCACTATTGTCACTATTCCAAAACCAGGCAAACCGGCCGATGACCCTGCCAGCTACAGACCCATCTCCCTGCTAAATACTGACACCAAGCTATATGCCAAAATCTTGGCCACACGACTTTCAAACATCATCCCACAACTTGTGCATATTGACCAAGTGGGTTTTGTGGCTGGCAGACAAGCGTCGGACGGTACCCGTAGGTTCATAGACCTGATACAATGGGTGGAACACCACCAAACGCCTTCTCTGCTCATCTCTCTTGATGCAGAGAAGGCATTCGATCGAGTGGACTGGTCCTACCTGCAGGCAGTCCTTCAGAAATTTGGCTTCACGGGGACAATCCTGCAAGCTATACTCTCCCTCTACTCCTCGCCCAGTGCTAGAGTAATGACTTCTGGACTACTCTCGGACCCCTTCTACATCTCTAATGGGACACGTCAGGGGTGCCCGCTCTCACCCTTGATCTTCGCCCTTGTTATGGAACCCCTGGCCCAATCCATTCGACACAACCCACTCATCTCGGGGATTACGACTGCAGATAAAACTCACAAGATAGGCCTGTACGCTGACGATGTCATCATCTCCCTGACTGACCCTACCAACTCACTCCCTGCTCTCCATCACACTTTAGACGCATTCAGCAAGGCCTCACTATATAAAATCAACTTTTCCAAATCCAGCATGCTCAGTATAGGACTAAACCAAAACACCAAAACTGATATCACCAATGCCACGTCTTTCTCATGGGCCCCTAACTCCATACTCACGTATTTAGGCATACAAATAACCGCACCCTCAACCCACTTACGCTCCAACAACTTTAATAATCTTGTAACCAAACTCCAGAAAACTATACAAGACCTTCGACATACTACTGCCTCTTGGGCAGGTAGAATTGCCCTCGCCAAAATGTATCTTCTACCCCATGTCTTATATACATTCCGGACTCTGCCAATACCCTTCCTAAAACAACAACTACTGCAACTACAATCTATTATCACAACCTTCATATGGGGCGGAAAACGATCACGTCTCAAGAGTAGCACTATGTGCAAACCAGTAACATCTGGAGGGATGGGAGCACCGGACTTAATAGCCTATTACAAAGCGACTATACTTGATCAAGCCAGAGTCTGGTGGAACCCTATGCAACAAACCACCTGGCTTCAAATAGAAGAAGCAGCGCTACTGTCCCACCCTAGACTGACTCTCTGCGCCCTTCTCCTGCAACATTCAGGGACTCATTCATACCTAGACACTATTAATGCTACCATCAGGATATGGAAAGCCACCATACAATCCTCTCGAGGTATACCACTATGCCTGCTCAAGCAAATACCAATGGAAGCCCTCCACATTCTCACACCCAACATCAACGTCTCTGACTGGATTAGCAATGGCACCTCCAACATTGGAATCCTGTACCAAGGATCCGCGCTTAAGTCCTTCCAAAAACTCCAAACCGATTACCACATCGGACACACAGATTTTTTCTTATACCTGAGAATACGCTCGATCCTCTCTAAAGTACAATGGACTGATAATTTACTGACATGGCATATGACCACATTCTTCAACCTCAAAACATCTCGACGACGTGGAATCTCCTTTTGCTATAAACTTCTTACTGACACCGGCCCCACTTCAAAGTCACTAACGATGCTACAATGGGAGCAAAAACTGCAATGTTCCTACACTCCCCAACAATGGCATCGCTCGTTACAAGCACCTCTAAAAATATCCAAATGTCTCCTCCACTGGGAAACTGTCCAAAAATTATTCCACAACTGGTACCTTACACCATCTAAACTTGCCCGGATCTACCCAAACTCAACCAATCTCTGCTGGAGAAACTGTGGATTCCCAGGGACCCCACTTCACATATGGTGGGACTGCCCAATCATCACAACATTGTGGACTAAGCTCTCCAAACTCCTCCTTTCCATTCTTCCGGACCCTGTGCCCCTTACACCGCAAATGGTACTATTAGGCCTAGACATGGAACTTTGGCCTCGCTCTTCACGTACGATTGTCTCCCATGTATTCATTGCAACACACCTGGCTATTGCCAAGCAGGGATGAGCCGAACACCCCCCTGTTCGGTTCGCACCAGAACCTGCGAACAGACAAAATGTTCGTGTAAACTTTAGAACCCTATTAAATACAATGGACTCGAACGTTCGAAATCTAAAGTGCTAATTATAAAGGCTTATATGCAAGTTATTGTCCTAAAAAGTGTTTGGGGACCTGGGTCCTGCCCCAGGGGACATGTATCAATGCAAAAAGAAGTTTTAAAAACGGCAGTTTTTTCGGGAGCAGTGATTTTAATAATGCTTAAAATGAAAAAATAAAAGTGAAATATTCCTTTAAATTTCGTACCTGGGGGGTGTGTATGATATGCATGTGAAGTGGCGCATGTTTCCCGTGCTTAGAACTGTCCCTGCAAAAAATGTCATTTTTGAAAGAAAAAAATGCATTTAAAACTGACTCGCGGCTATTAATGAATTGTCGGCTCCCGGCAATCCATACAAAAGTCATTGATAAAAAAAAAAAAAAAAGCGTGGGGGTTCCCCAGAATTCAATTACCAGGCCCTTCAGGTCTGGAATGGATATTAAGGGGAACCCCGCCGCAAATTAAAAAAAAATTGACGTGGGGTTCCCCCAAATATCCATTCCAGGCCCTTCAGATCTGCATGGATTTTAAGGGGAACTCCACCCCAAATTTAAAAAAAAAATGGCGTGGAGTCCCCCTAAAAATCCATACCAGACCCCTTATCCGAGCACGCAACCTGGCCGGCCGCAGGGGAAAAGGGGGGGACGAGAGAGCGGCCCCCCCTCCCTCCTGAACCGTACCAGGCCACATGCCCTCAACATGGGGAGGATGTCCCCATGTTGATGGGGACAAGGGCCTCATCCCCACAACCCTTGCCCGTTGGTTGTGGGGGTCTGCGGGCGGGGGGCTTATCGGAATCTGGAAGACCCCTTTAACAAAGGGGACCCCCAGATCCCGCCCCCCCCTATGTGAATTGGTAAGGGGTACATTGTACCCCTACCATTTCACGAAGAAAGCGTAAAAAAATGTTTAAAAAAAACACACAAACACCTTGAAAAAGTCCTTCATTTAAAAAAAAACAAAAAAAAAAAACATTCCAGCGGTGAAATCCAGTGTCCCACGGCGATCCCGATGTCCAGCGCTGTCCTTCATTGGTTGTGCCTGAGTGGACCTGATGGGGAACTCCCTCTCAGTATTTTAAATGTATAGACCCGCCCCTTCTAAAGTTCCCCATCAGGTCCGCTCAGCGGACCAGATGCGGAACATGAGAAGGGGCGGGTCTATACATGTATTACCAAAGTGAGAGCAGTTCCCCATCAGGTCCGCCCCCTCGGTATGTCGGACCCGCCTACGTCATTGGCTTGAGCGGGGAACTTCCTTCACCGTGTAAATTTAAATTTACATAGTGAAGGAAGTTCTATACATTTAAAATACTGAGAGGGAGTTCCCCATCAGGTCCGCTCAGGCACAACCAATGAAGGACAGCCCTGGACATCGGGATCGCCGCGGGACACTGGATTTCACCGCTGGAATGTTTTTTTTTTTTTTTTTTTTTTAAATAAAGGACTTTTTCAAGGTGTTTGTGTGTTTTTTTAAACTTTTTTTACGCTTTCTTCGTGAAATGGTAGGGGTACAATGTACCCCTTACCAATTCACATAGGGGGGGGCCGGGATCTGGGGGTCCCCTTTGTTAAAGGGGTCTTCCAGATTCCGATAAGCCCCCCGCCCGCAGACCCCCACAACCACCGGGCAAGGGTTGTGGGGATGAGGCCCTTGTCCCCATCAACATGGGGACATCCTCCCCATGTTGAGGGCATGTGGCTTGGTACGGCTCAGGAGGGAGGGGGGGCCGCTCTCTCGTCCCCCCCTTTTCCCCTGCGGCCGGCCAGGTTGCGTGCTCGGATAAGGGGTCTGGTATGGATTTTTAGGGGGACTCCACGCCATTTTTTTTTAAATTTGGGGTGGAGTTCCCCTTAAAATCCATGCCGGATCTGAAGGGCCTGGAATGGATATTTGGGGGAACCCCACGTCAATTTTTTTTTAAATTTGCGGCGGGGTTCCCCTTAATATCCATTCCAGACCTGAAGGGCCTGGTAATTGAATTCTGGGGAACCCCCACGCTTTTTTTTTTTTTTTATCAATGACTTTTGTATGTATTGCCGGGAGCCGACAATTCATTAATAGCCGCGAGTCAGTTTTAAATGCATTTTTTTCTTTCAAAAATGAAATTTTTTGCAGGGACAGTTCTAAGCACGGGAAACATGCGCCACTTTACATGCATATCATACACACCCCCCAGGTACGAAATTTAAAGGAATATTTCACTTTTATTTTTTCATTTTAAACATTATTAAAATCACTGCTCCCGAAAAAACGGCCGTTTTTAAAACTTCTTTTTGCATTGATACATGTCCCCTGGGGCAGGACCCCGGTCCCCAAACACTTTTTAGGACAATAACTTGCATATAAGCCTTTATATTTAGCACTTTAGATTTCTCCCATAGATTTTTCGAATTTGCCGCGAACACCCCAATTTGTTCGCTGTTCGGCGAACGGGCGAACAGGCAATGTTCGAGTCGAACATGAGCTCGACTCGAACTCGAAGCTCATCCCTATTGCCAAGACTTGGAAATCTCCCAACCCCCCCTCTACCACGGAAATAACTGCCCTCTTGAACAACCATTGCCTAATGGAATTTATGCACGCCAAAGCATACTTACAACTCCCTAGATTCCAAAAAAACTGGGACCTTTGGATTAAACACCCTAACTGCATACCCCCCATGAATGACCTTTTACCTAGCTGACTCCCAACACTAGGTGGACCCTCCATTGATGTAATGACTTGAATGCTGCCTGTATAGCTATACAATATTCACTGTTAGTTTTATTACCTGTTACGTATGTAAAATCCTCAATAAAATTGAGTTTAAAAAGAAAAAAAAAAAAAAAGTTAAATCGTGGCTGTAATGACATGTCGGGTCTCGGCAATACAGAAAAAGTCATTGAAAAAAACGGCATGGGTTCCCCCCAGTCCATTACCAGGCCCTCCGGGTCTGGTATGAATATTAAGGGGAACCCCAAACCAAAATATAAATAAATTGCATGGGGGTCCCCCCAAATTCCATACCAGGCCCTTAAGGTCTGTTATGGATATTAAGGAAAACCCTGCGCCATTTATTTTTTTTAAATGGCGTAGGGGTCCCCCTCAAAATCCATTCCAGACCCTTCAGGTCTGGTATGGATTTTAAGGGCATCCCTGCACCAACATTTAAAAAATCCATTCCAGACCCTTATCCAAGCACGCAACCTGGCAGGCCGCAGGAAAAGAGGGGGGATGAGAGAGCACCCCCCTTCTGAACTGTACCAGGCCACATGCCCTCAACACGGGGGGGATGCTTTGGGGGTCTGCACATTGTCCCCAAGGGCCTCATTTGTTTATTTTCCCTCGGTCTGGCACTCAAGATGGATTTACATCACTGGAATTTATTTAATTTTTTTTAATAAAGGACTTGTCCCAAGCTGGCTCTTGTCTTTTTCATTTTTTTTACACTTTTTGGTGAAATGGTAGGGGTACAATGTACCCCGGTACCAATTCACATAGGGGGTCCGGGATCTGGGGGTCCCCTTGTTAAAGGGGGCTTCCAGATTCCGATAATCCCCCCACCCGCACACCCCCACATGGATTGTGGGGATGAGGCCCTTGTCCCCATCAACATGGAGACAAGGTGCTTTGGGGGTGGGGGGTTCAGAGCCCCCCTGCCCCAAAGCACCCATCCCCCATGTTGAGGGCATGTGGCCTGGTACGGTTCAGCAGGGGGGGCGCTCTCTCATCCCCCCTCTTTTCCTGCGGCCTGCCAGGTTGCGTGCTCAGGTACGGGTCTGGTATGGATTTTTGGGGGGACCCTACGCCATTTTTTTTAATTTTGGCGCAGGGTTCCCCTTAAAATCCATACCAGCTCTGAAGGGCCTGGTATGGAATTTGGGGGGACCCTCACGCAATTCTTTTTTAAAATTTTGGTTTAGGGGGAACCCATGCTGTTTTTTTCAATGACTTTTATCTGTATTGCGGGACCTGATAATTCATTACAGCCGCGAGTAGTTTTAAATTACTTTTTTTCCTTTAGAAACGTAATTTGGCTGCAGGGACTGTTCTAAACACGGGAAAAAATTGCCACTTTACAGGCATACTATAGACACCCCGCAGGTACGAAATTTAAAGGAATATTTTACTTTTATTGTTACACATTAAGTATTATCAAAATCACTGCTCCCGAAAAAACTCAATTTTTTTAAACTTTTTTTTGCATTGATATATGTCCCCTGGGGCAGGACCCAGGTCCCCAAACACTTTTTATGACAATACCATGCATATAAGCCTTTAAAATGATAATTTTTGATTTTTTTGTCCTGCTGCTGTCTGTATCTTCACTACTACTCATTACGACCCTTGGCTTGTTCCTTGACTATGCTTCTGCTTGATCCCAACCAGCAACCACTTGTTACCAACCTTTGGCTTGTTTACTGACTACACTTCTGCTTATCCCTACCTGCTGTATCTGCTATATGACCCGATTTCCCTACCTCTTGGTGGGCAAGCCTGAGGACCGCGACCTGGTACTAATTCTGTTTAGGGGTGGGAGGAGTTTTGTTTTTCTCTCTTTTCTGATTGGTTGATGGTTATTTAAATTCTTTTCACTGTTACCCCACGTTTATCACATGTCTGATGAAGGGGTCCTGCGTGATTCCGAAACTTTGCACTCTTCTTATATTGTGATCATGCAATAAACTATCTGTTTGGATGCTACTTTGTGTTGATCCATGGTGTGCTGGCAAATATCTACTCTGGTACTAATTCTAATGCACAGAAAAACTAATCTCCACCATAGGGAGCTCTGGGGAACACTGGATAGTATTTAGACTCTGCACTTCCGGTGAGTCAGTGCCATCTGCCGCAATTACAGAGGTTTCCTGCCACATATATTTAAAAATGTGAGCTGCTGCATTTAATTCTGAGTCAAGTAAGGCAATTTTTTTTATTAACCTACTGTCTGGGAAAGCTCTAGTTTGGGCCTCCCCTTAAATAGAATAACACTGCTGCACTCTGAATAATTTATCTTTTTTGTTTCTATGAATCAGTATTTTTGATAACCCTAACTACTGTGCTACTGCCAAAGCAAGGTTACATAGTTTGTGGCAAGGAAGATGGTCTGTTGCTGAGTACACCATTGAATTCCAATGTTGGATCTCAGATACCACCTGGAACACAGCAGTGCAAAAGAGTCAATTTTGCCAAGGGCTCTCTGAACAGGTAAATTATGAGCTCACCAGGAGGTGGAAGGGGCTAATTATCCTGTAACTGTTCTCACTGATCATAAAATTCTAAAATGCATTTGTTCTACCAAGAGATTCGCACATTGATCACTGTTTTTTTAAGGCTGATGTCTTATCCTGGATGTTGTATGGGCCTCTCCAGGGAAACAACTTTAAATGCACGATCCTGCTTCAAAACAACTTTCTAAGGCATTTTTGAATCTTCTTAAAGAGGAGTATAATAATGACCCACTTCTGAATCATACACCTAAGGACATTAACCTGGCTTATAATAATGGCTTTTGGATTCAAGGGCATCGTCTCTATGTACCTGAATCTGCTCAGGTTGAAGCCTCCAGGTTGGATCATGATTCCAGAATTGGTGGACATGTTGGCGTTTCAAAGACAGAAGAACTTTTATCATCTTTTGGTGGCCTGGTTACAAGAAAGATGTCAAATGCTATGTGGCCTTGTGCCTGGCCTGTGCACGCAATAAGACACCCCAAGCTTCTTGGTTGGGGTTACTCCAGCCACTCCCTGTTCCATCAAGACCATGGGGGTCAATTTCTATGGACTTTGTGGTTGATTTACCGCCTTCAAAAGAAATGACCACTGTCTTGGTGGTTGTCGACAATATCATGAAGATTGCTCATTTTGTACCAGTTAAGGGGGTAACCACTGCTTAACAAACTGCAGAACTGAAGTTTAGGGAAGTCTTTAAGCACTTAAGCCCCGGACCAATACAGACCAGAGGTGATTTTACAATTTGGCACTGCGCTGCTTTAACTGGAAATTGTGCGGACATGCAATGTTGTACCCAAACTAAATTTGCATCCTTTTCTTCCCACAAATAGAGCTTTCTTTTAATGGTATTTGATTGCCTCTGCGATTTCTTTTTTTTGCGATATAAACGGAAAAAAAACAAAAATTTTGAAAAAAAAAGATATTTTCTACTTTTTGTTATAAGAAAAATCGAATAAACTAAAATTTAGTCATACATTTAGGCCAAAGTGTATTCAGCCACATGTCTTTAGTAAAAAAATGTCAATTAGCGTATATTTATTGGTTTGCGCAAAAGTTATAGCGTCTACAAACTAGGGTACATTTTCTGGAATTTACACAGCTTTTAATTTATGACTGCCTATCTAATTTCTTGAGGTGCTAAAATGGCAGGGCAGTACAAAACCCCCCCAAATGACCCCATTTTGGAAAGTAGTCACCCCAAGAAAATTGCTGAGAGGCATGTTGAGCCCATTGAATATTATTTATTTTTGTCCCAAGTGATTGAATAATGAAAAAAAAAAAAAATAAATTACAAAAAGTTGTCACTAAATGATATATTGCTCACACATGCCATGGTTATATGTGGAATTGCACCCCAAAATACATTTTGCTGCTTCTCCTGAGTACGGGGATACCACATGTGTGGGACTTTTTAGGAGCCTAGCCGCGTACGGGACCCCGGAAACCAAGCACCGCCTTCAGAATTTCTAAGGGCGCAAGTTTTTGATTTCACTCCTCACTACCTATCACAGTTTCGAAGGCCATAAAATGCCAAGATAGCACAAAACTCCCACAAATGACCCCATTTTGGAGTGTAGACCCCAAGCTATTTGCTGAGAGGCATGGTGAGTATTTTACAGCTCTCATTTGTTTTTGAAAATGAAGAAAAAAAAAATTTTTTTTTTTCAATTTTCAAAACTTTGTGACAAAAAGCGAGATCTGCAAAATACTCACCATACCTCTCAGCAAATAGCTTGTGGTGTCTACTTTCCAAAATTGGGTAATTTGAGGGGGTTTTGTGCCATCTGGGCATTCCATGGCCTCCGAAACTGTGATAGGCAGTGAGGAGTGAAATCAAAAATTTACACCCTTAGAAAGCCTGAAGGCGGTGCTTGGATTTTGGGGTCCTGTACGCGGCTAGGCTCCCAAAAAGTCTCACACATGTGGTATCCCCGTACTCAGGAGAAGCAACAGAATGTATTTTGGGGTGTAATTTCACATATGCCCATGGCATGTTTGAGCAATATATCATTTAGTGACAACTTTGTGCAAAAAAATTAAAATAAAAAAATATTATTGTTTTTTTCCGCAACTTGTGTCAACATATAAAATATTCAATGGGCTCAACATGCCTCTCAGCAAAAAGCTTGGGGTGTCTACTTTCCAAAATGGGGTCATTTGGGGGGGGGGTTTGAACTGTCCTGGAATTTTATGCACAACATTAGGAAGCTTATGTCACACATCATCCACTCTTCTAACCACTTGAAGACAAAGCCCTTTCTGACACTTTTTGTTTACATGAAAACATTTTTTTTTTTGCAAGAAAATTACGTTGAACCCCCAAACATTATATATTTTTTTAAAGCAAAGGCCCTACAGATTAAAATGGTGGGTGTTGCATTTTTTTTTCCACACAGTATTTGCGCAGCGATTTTTCAAATGCATTTTTTGGGGAAAAAATATATATTATTTTAATTTTAATGCACTAAAACACACTATATTGCCCAAATGTTTGATGAAATAGAAAAGATGACCTTAAGCCGAGTACATGGATACCAAACACGACATGCTTTAAAATTTCACACAAACGCGCAGTGGCGACAAACTACATACATTTTTTAAATCCTTTAAAAGCCTTTACAGGTTACCACATTAGATTTACAGAGGAGGTCTACTGCTAAAATTACTGCCCTCGATCTGACCTTTGCGGTGATACCTCACATGCATGATGCAATTGCTGTTTACATATGACAGAGGGGCAAAACGCAGGTGCTAGCAGGTATCTGGGCTGATCCCGCTAACACTGCGTTTTTGGGAACCCTAAACTGCTGGGGACACTGGCATAGATCTGATCAGATCAGATATTGATCTGTTCAGATACTATACCACTAAAGGAGGTGTATGCTTCACGCGTGGGTGTTAGCGCTACTGGCACTAACCTGATGCTGCCTGGGGCGACGCAGACCCTCTCTGACACTAAAACCTAATTTATATCACCCGCCTGGCGATCAGGGGGTTAAACCTTTATTGGGTTATATACGGCTGGTGCCCTGACACTATAAAAAGTAAACTAACTAACCAGCGTCATCCGTAACACTTATACAGTGATCACTGATGAAAGGGTTAACTAGGGGCAATCAGGGGGTTAAAACCTTTATTAGGTAATATATGGGGGTACCTGACGCTATATAAATACCTGACGGGGAACCTAAATAACAAAATAACTAACTGGCTAACCAGTGTCACCAGTGACACTTATATGGTGATCACTGGTGAAAGGGTTAACTCTAGGGGCAATCAGGGGGTTAAAACCTTTATTATATAATATATGGGGGTACCTGACGCTATAAAAACCTGGCGGCGAAACTAAAAAAATAACTGACTACCTAGCGGCACCAGCATAACTAATACAGCGATCAGAAAAACGATTGCTTAGTGACACTGGCAAAAGGGGGTGATAGGGTTACCTGGGGGGCGATCAAGGGGTTAAACCTTTATTAGGTAATATATGGGGGTACCTGACACTATAAAAACCTGGTGGCAAACCTAAAAAAATAACTGACTACCTAGCGGCACCAGCATAACTAATACAGCGATCAGAAAAACGATTGCTTAGTGACACTGGCATAAGGGGGTGAAAGGGTTACCTGGGGGGCGATCAAGGGGTTAAACCTTTATTAGGTAATATATGGGGGTACCTGACACTATAAAAACCTGGTGGCAAACCTAAAAAAATAACTGACTACCTAGCGGCACCAGCATAACTAATACAGCGATCAGAAAAACGATTGTTTGGTGACACTGGCAAAAGGGGGTGAAAGGGTTACCTGGGGGGCGATCAAGGGGTTAAACCTTTATTAGGTAATATATGGGGGTACCTGACACTATAAAAACCTGGCGGCGAACCTAAAAACATAACTGACTACCTAGCGGCACCAGCATAACTAATACAGCGATCAGAAAAACAATTGCTTAGTGACACTGACAAAAGGGGGTGAAAGGGTTACCTGGGGGGCAAACAAGGGGTTAAACCTTTATTAGGTAATAAATGGGGGTACCTGACGCTATAAAAACCTTGCGGCGAACCTAAAAAAATAACTGACTACCTAGCGGCACCAGCATAACTAATACAGCGATCAGAAAAACGATTGCTTAGTGACACTGGCAAAAGGGGGTGAAAGGGTTACCTGGGGGGCGATCAAGGGGTTACACCTTTATTAGGTAATATATGTGGGTACCTGACACTATAAAAACCTGGTGGCAAACCTAAAAAAATAACTGACTACCTAGCGGCACCAGCATAACTAATACAGCGATCAGAAAAACGATTGCTTTGTGACACTGGCAAAAGGGGGTGAAAGGGTTACCTGGGGGGCGATCAAGGGGTTAAACCTTTATTAGGTAATATATGGGGGTACCTGACACTATAAAAACCTGGTGGCAAACCTAAAAAAATAACTGACTACCTAGCGGCACCAGCATAACTAATACAGCGATCAGAAAAACGATTGCTTAGTGACACTGGCAAAAGGGGGTGAAAGGGTTACCTGGGGGGCGATCAAGTGGTTTAACCTTTATTAGGTAATATATGGGGGTACCTGACACTATAAAAACCTGGTGGCAAACCTAAAAAAATAACTGACTACCTAGCGGCACCAGCATAACTAGTACAGCGATCAGAAAAAAGATCGCTTAGTGACACTGGCAAAAGGGGGTGAAAGGGTTACTTGGGGGGCAATCAAGGGGTTAAACCTTTATTAGGTAATATATGGGGGTACCTGACGCTATAAAAACCTGGCGGCGAACTTAAAAAAATAACTGACTACCTAGCGGCACCAGCATAACTAATACAGCGATCAGAAAAACGATTGTTTGGTGACACTGGCAAAAGGGGGTGAAAGGGTTACCTGGGGGGCGATCAAGGGGTTAAACCTTTATTAGGTAATATATGGGGGTACCTGACACTATAAAAACCTGGCGGCGAACCTAAAAACATAACTGACTACCTAGCGGCACCAGCATAACTAATACAGCGATCAGAAAAACGATTGCTTAGTGACACTGGCAAAAGGGGGTGAAAGGGTTACCTGGGGGGCGATCAAGGGGTTAAACCTTTATTAGATAATATATGGGGGTACCTGACGCTATAAAAACCTGGCAGGGAACATAAAAAAAAACGGACTACCTAGCGGCATCAGCATAACTAATACAGCGATCAGAAAAACAATTGCTTAGTGACACTGGCAAAAGGGGGTGAAAGGGTTACCTGGGGGGCAAACAAGGGGTTAAACCTTTATTAGGTAATAAATGGGGGTACCTGACGCTATAAAAACCTGGCGGCGAACCTAAAAAAATAACTGACTACCTAGCGGCACCAGCATAACTAATACAGCGATCAGAAAAACGATTGCTTAGTGACACTGGCAAAAGGGGGTGAAAGGGTTACCTGGGGGGGCGATCAAGGGGTTACACCTTTATTAGGTAATATATGGGGGTACCTGACGCTATAAAAACCTGGCGGCGAACCTAAAAAAATAACTGACTACCTAGTGGCACCAGCATAACTAATACAGCGATCAGAAAAAGGATTGCTTAGTGACAGTGGTGATAGGGAGTGAAAGGGTTACCTGGGGGGCGATCAAGGGGTTAAACCTTTATTAGGGGGGGTTAGGGGGCTACCCTGGACCTAAAGGGACCTAACACTAACTGCCCTTACACTTTTACAGTCACAAATGTCACTGTTTGCAGTGATCAGTAAATAAATGATCACTGCAATCCGTGACACTGTGACTGGGGGCTGGGGGTGATCTGGGGGTGACTGGGGGGCAATCGTGTGCCTATGTGTCCTGGTGTCAGTGTACTGTTTGTGCACTAACCTGATGTTTTCTCTCCACGGCGCTCCGGACTATGTGAGCGCCGCATGGAGAGATGACATCACTTCCTCCTGCCTGTGTATACATTACACAGGCAGGGGAAGCATTTCATTCGCCGGGAGCGATCGCGAGGGGATGGCCAGAAACCAATGGTGGCCCCCTCATCACAGATCGCTCCCGAACCGAAAACGACCGCCTCATGTACCGGAGCGGGGTCCGATTGGACCCCCCACCCATACGAAGGCAGTTACGTACAGGTACATGATTGTGCCTGTCCGTGCCATTTTGCCGACGTATATGTACATGGGGCGGTCGTTAAGTGGTTAAACTACATGGAATCCCTGATGATTTAGTATCAGACAGAAGAGTGCAGTTTACATAAAAAATCTGGAAAGGCTTTTTCTCAGCATTAGGTATTACAATTATTCTGTCATCTGCTTTTCATCCCCAGCCTAATGGTCAGACTGAGAGAACCAATCAAACTCTGGAGCAGTACCTTAATTTTTTTTTCAGTTATCTTCAGGAAGGCTGGATGTACTATCTACCTATGGCAGGGTATGCATATACTGTAACAATACTAAACACAGCTCCACTTCTCAAATCCAGTTTTTATTCCTGATCTCCCTATCTCAATGCCAAATCCTTCTGTTACCAACAGATTAACTACAGTACATTTCAGGAGATTCAGGAGAAATTGACTGATACTTTGAGGGAGGCTCAGGAATATTACAAAAAGGCTGCTGACAGACATCAAAGATCTCTCACTACTCTTCATGTGAGTGACAAAGTGTGGTTGTCTACCAAAAATGTGATAAGTCATGTTCCCTCCGCTAAATTGGTCCAAAAATTTGTGAGGCCTTTCCAGATTTCTGCTCAAATCAACCCAGTCATCTTTCTCTTAATACATCCTGACAACTTCCAGTTCTGACACCGCATGGAGTTGCTGTTCTGTCATACAGCTCCCACAGCGCCTCCTGAAAATCAGCTTATAACACTCGCCTGGAACACCGCCCACAGACCCTCGGGGAAGTATCCCCCCCATCCATGGATTGCTTCCTGGACAAGAGCGGCCCGCGATCGCAGCCAGCTCAGCGCTCTGCAGATGCCGCTGCAGCAGCCCCACTCCCTAACATGCAGAGGTGCCTGACATGGAAATGAGTATCTGCCCTGCCCCTTCTGCTCCACAGCGTTATGATCCCAGCACAGGCAGTTTTAGCTCTCCTTACCCCTACTATTGCAGCCTCAGTGGAGAAGGCTATTCAAGCAGGGATGCTGCAGATTAGGGATGAGCTTCGAGTTAGAGTCGAACCTATGTTCGACTCGAACATCGCCTGTTTGGCCATTCGCCAAATTTTGAACATTATGGGCCGTTCGCGCCAAATTAGAGTGGCGCGTCACGGCCCATAATTCACTGCGGAATCGCAGTGCATTGCTGGCTGATGATTGGCCAAGCATGCACTTTGACCCGCATGCTTTGGCCAATCACAGCATGGAAAAAAAAGAGAGCCATAATTGGCCAAAGCCAGGGTGGCTTTGGCCAATTATGTCTCAGGGGGTTTAGTACACGCCCCACACTATATAAGGCCGCCTGCATGGCGGCTTTGTGTAGTGTGTTGCGGCGGTGGTTAAAGAGAGAGAGAGATAGTGTCATTTAATTTGAGTTAGATAGAGCAGGCAGGCGAGTCAGTTAGCCTCAGTTACAGTGTGTAGAGGATATATATGAATCCTAGGTGTTGTATATATATTTACACACTGTATTCAATTTAGCTAGATCCGATCCTGTTATTCTCTATACTGACAGGCAGGCAGGTGATTGTTCT